>CM062807.1:804098500-804698500 GCA_031772625.1 Pinus tabuliformis
TGTTATTAGTGCAATCCCCCTATTATATATTTTTTGCCCATGTAGTCCCTATATTTTTATTATTGTGCCCCATTGAAGCCCACTATTGTTATTGTTGTGCCCTTACATTATTATTGTTATGTCAGCTTTGATTATATTATGACCCCTTAGAATCTTATATATAGAAAGGAGGTCTTGTCATTTGTATCATCCAAGAATTGTTCATTTATGTAATGTAAAAGAGGTTTCCCCCTCAAAGAGGTTGATTTTTAAGTTGTTGATCTATCTTTTCTATCATTTTGTAAGTTGGTTCCATAACATTTGGTATCAGAACTTTGGATTATAGGGTTTCATTGCTCCAAACAGATCATCGTGGCATTTTCGCTATAAATTTTTCTTTACGAAGTTTCAGAAGCTAAAAAGAAAAACCCATTTGAGCCGAAATCGTTTTGAACCTCGGGTCCAAATTTCAAATCTTATCTCGCTATATTTTCGAAGATACGATCTGAGGAAGTTAGGGTTTTGAAAGCTTCAGAATTCCATCTCAAACAAGTCATCGTGGAATTTTCACTATAATGTCTTTTACGAAAGTTCAGACTCTAAAATTAAAACCCATTTGATCTGAAATCTTGTTGAAGCTCGGGCCCGAATTTCAGATCTTGTTTCGCTATATTTTCAGAGATACAGTCTAAGATATTTAGGGTTTTTGCAGGCTCCTGAATTACATCCCAAATAGGGGACCTTGAGAAAATTGTCATAACTTTCTTCCTAAGCATCAGATTGAAATTTCGTAAGAAGTTACAAAAATAGGGCGCACTGTATTTTTCTGTGCATTGTTTTCAAGTCCAAAGGTCGAAACAGTGACACGTGGCACTTCGTACAAGTTCGCTCTACTTAAAAAGTATATAATCTGGTCATCTTGGGAGACTAGGCATAACTCTTCCTTGGAGAATCCAATTTCGATTGGACGGGTGTCATTGCAAAGAGAACGCAGAGAGATACTATAGGTCGCAATTTCAAACCTTGGAGATCCGAAATTTCAGAGATACAACAAATTCAAGATCGAGCTGCTAAAAGCAAGAAAAAGAATGACTTGAATCAAAAAAATAGAAACACCTAGTAAGAAAATTTGGATGGATGATTTGAAGAATGCGATCGAAGCTAAGATAAATAGTTTGATATGTGCCATGGAAGCTAATATTGATGGTAGGGAAGCAGATTTGAGTAAAGGCATGGAAGATTTGAAGAAACACATGGAAGGTTTGAAGGAAGGTGGGACAAAGTTGCTACAAGAAAGGCCTCCTAATGACGAAAAGGTAGTAGAGGAAACTCATGATGAGAAAAAAAAAATCAATGTTAATCATGATTTCATAGAATCTAACATTGGATTGAAGACCCACCATATTCAAAAGATCGATATGAGGAAGTTTGATGGCAAGGATCCCATAACATGGATGCTATAGATGGAGAAATATTTTGATCTACATGATGTGCAACTGTAACAAAAGGTACGTATTGCATCTTTATATTTAGAACCAAATCCATTTTTATGATATAAAGGGATTTGTTCTCGTAAACCACTTATCACATGGTCAATTTTCACGAAGGGAATGATAGCACATTATGAGGATACAAAGAGAAACACCTTCTTTAGCCAATTGATAAATCTCAAACAAAAGGGTTCAATGGAAAAGCACATTCAAGACTTCCAAAAATTGAATATAAGGGTAAATGATATTCCAGAGAAGCAGAGGATTGATCTATTCATAGGGACTTTAAAGGATAACATTTAACATGAGGTTCATCTTTGGGAACCTGATTCATTGGAGGAGGCATTCAGGCTAGAAAGAAAAACTGAAAGCAAAATTATGGCAACAAGAAATCCTACCACTCACAATTATAAATATGGAAGTTTTGTCACTCCTAACTTTCCATAACCTACAAGGTTGACACCACAACAATTGGAAGAAAAAGGAGAAAACAACCTTTGTTACAGTTGTGATAGAAAATACACTAAAGGTCATAAGTGTGCTGAGAAGAAATTATTTTTCATTGATTGTGAAGAGGAGGAAGAAAATGATCAAGAAACATCAAAAGAAGAGAATATACACCAAGAACCAACCCCATAGAAAGAAGAAATGAATCTGACCATATCTTGTAATGCATTGGCAGGAATTACCACTCCTCAAACTCTCAAGATAGAAGGACATATCAAGAAGAAATAAGATAACCTCACTTTCGCGCAAAATCGAATGAAACAACAGGCAGATCAACATCGTAGCAAAAGAAGTTTTGATATAGGCGACTGGGTACTTTTACGAATACAGCCATACAAAAAATTTTCCCTCAAGCAAGCTAAGAAGGATAATAAATTATCACCAAAGTACTATGGTCCTTACAAGGTGC
The DNA here is from genome assembly GCA_031772625.1 of Pinus tabuliformis. Lineage (NCBI taxonomy): Eukaryota > Viridiplantae > Streptophyta > Pinopsida > Pinales > Pinaceae > Pinus > Pinus tabuliformis. The sequence continues at coordinate 804,100,886 of CM062807.1, forward strand.
TGCAAAAGATTGGTACTATGGCATACAAATTGGAGCTTCCTGCATCTTCTCAAGTGCCCCCAGTTTTCCATGTTTCATTCTTAAAGAAGGTTATAGGTGACAAGCTCCCAACTCAAACAATATTGTCAAAACTTGACGAGGAAGGAAAAAATCATATTGGAACCTGAAGCAGTCACAGAAACAAGAACCCAAAAGCTACGAAATCGATCAATTTCAGAGTATCTCATCAAGTGGAAGAACTTACTCACCGAAGATTCCACATGGGAGGATGAGAATTTTATATAGAAGCATCCAGAACTACTCAAGCATTGAGGACAACAAAAGGAAATATGAAAATGGCTAATAAGAAATACAACCACTTAATAAATGACTAGGAAATTTGGTTAAATGCAACATCTACCATAGAGCATGTTTCCAGCGAAAGAACAACAACCCAACAATGCATTTCAATATAAAATAAATCAATGATATCATAACAAAAAATGTCAACTCGATTGTTGATGTTCTTGGTATTGTTACTAACATTTCCAATCTGTGCACTATACATAGAAAATTCGACTCTGAAGTTACTAAACAAACAATACACCGTTAATACATGTTTGGATATAACATGGATGCGATCTTTTGGGGAGGAAATTTTGATGTTGTATCACAAGAAATATCCTCCTTATGTGCTGCAGGAAATAACCACATCATTGCAATCAAGTTTACTTGTATTGAAGAAATTGGTTCAAAAAATGTCGTCACTACAACAAGATCCATTATTCTTGTAGATCTTGACATTGAAGAATCCCACACGCTAAAGTCATGGTTTAAAAAAGAAGGTTCCATTACAACTTCTACATCCTTAACAAGAAGATATTCACCTTCTTTTAGCCATCAACAAAGAAAACAATTGTTGATATTTACAGTAGTGATTCCTCAGATAAACCTGCATTCTATCAACTGAGGGGCACAATAACAAAAATTTGTATGGAGAGCTTTTACTACCTTTCTTTCTCGTCTATTGTTGATGGGAAAAAATGCATGAAAAAACTTATACCAAAAAATACAAGCAAATTATATTTCCTAAAATGCAACGCTGAAGTAACTGAATGTGATTACAGATACTTACTTAAGATCTACATACAAAATCACACTGGTCAGTTAGATTCAACAATTGATTTCGAAGATGCAACATCTACAATTCTTGGGATTAATGCAAAGGACTTCTATTTGTTATCTTCATATCTAGATATAATCAAGGAAATTATCTCCAAATCATTATGGACAGATCACATCTTCACACTATCAATGAAGATAGAAACATTTAGAGGAATACCACGCTTGAAATATGTTACCATGAAATAATAAAGTTTGCAATTCACAACAAAATGCAACACCATCCTTCGAGCAATCGATAACATGTCGATATCATAGATAGATACCGTTACATGTGCTTTTCACTTTATGGCAATTTGTATTATTTTACTTTATAAATACAATTTTAGACCATATAGTATTGTATGCCTTCTCAGCAAATTCTCTTATACAGTATTGAAAAAAATATTCGTCCTCCATTGTATCTATTATTGCATTATGTACATACACTTATTCACATTGTTTTTACTTTCTTTCTTTTAACAAATGAGGGAACTTGATGCATTACACATGCAATTATCTTCATGTATAGTTGCAAATTACTGAAATGTTATTTCAAACACATTGTTCTAATCATAAATTAACATAGAAATATTCAAAACTTCAATTTCTTTTTTCTCTTTTCCTTTTATACAATAACATGGTTGTTTTCTTTCCAAATAACATTCATGTTTTCCGCTCTCTTGCCTATAGGTACCTTAACTTGTGCAAACGTTTGCTTCTTGTAATGATGAATGTGCCCGAAGATACTATGCAGCAAATAAAGAACGAATAAATGCACGTCGATGTGAGCTTTATCATGCTAAAAAAGGCGTCACAAATTCCCAAAAAATCAAAAAGAAAAAGAAAAACCAACATTCATCGTCTAAAACATATGATGCAAATTCACATTTTCTATCAAACCTCTACCTATTTAATACTTCCCACCCTGAAACCAATCCTCTTTTGCAATTTTCAAACTCTCCATTTCTTGAGCTAACTACTCAAACAAATACATCCATAACTCATTTCCCTTCCCCCTCCATTGCACATGTTTTCAACAATGCTCACACTAAAAATGCACATCGTGAATTCCGTGCAAATATTGATAAACTAGCATCTAAATGTCTATGCTCCATTTGTCTAGAATCATATCATAGAATACATATCCGCAATTCGAGCCAAATGTATTACTACTTCAGATGCATGTCTAAAACAAAAGGTCACCTCTTCTCATTACCAAACAACATGGACTCTGGTCCTCAACCACCTGTCCTTGCTTCTCTTTCACAAATAGAAGAAATGCTCATTTCTAGGGTTAACCCTATACTCCAAGTAACAAATGCACGTGATGGCCAATATAAATAAATTGGCCACACAATTTGTTTTCCACAAGACATTAGAAAAATCACAAGCATGTTGCCACGGATGTTGAATACTTGGACATTCTAATTGTCACCCATCATAGTAATGACCATCATTCTTATGATTTCATTGTCATTAGACATCGTGTGCTCGCTGAATTAGAATACAATTTGGAAAATGACCCATACTATAAGAATGTTAGCATTGATAACAACGTGCTAGCATCCTTACCAGCGTTCCCCACTGATGTCTCCTCCTCACTTTGTCATTCCAATACCATAGATCCAACTGCCCACCTATCACCTAAAACACCACTCGACCCCACTGAAGATTCCACGAACCCATACCCACACCACACATCATCATTTATACCCACTATTCTCAATACAAATACATAAATCCAAGAAATACGACAATATTTACATGCCTACAACCACCATTATGATAATACAATTGAATGGTCACCAATCAGCTTATCCCTAATCAATTAATACAACACATAAGGTCTCCTCTCTATGGATTTTCCCACCCTTTTCCCTATAGGAGCTGCAATGCCAAATCAACCAAGAATGAAAGTAGTGCAGTTACATGAATACGCACTTCATTTCATACATTACCACGATAACAAGTCTGACAAGCATCCACGCTTTTGATACTACATATACAATCTCCTGATGCAACATCATATTCAAGAAACAACCTCTATTTTTGTAAAAAAATATATCACAGATAACTTTCCAACATCTATCCATGATCTAAACATCCAATTAGAACAATTTCCAGACGAGAAATTGGTAGAATAAGTCTGCGATTCAGTTTCTCTCTACGTGGCACAAGGTCTTTTTGGCACAAAGCTAGAAATGAACTAACAGAAATGATATCTCAGCTTGGATGCCCAATGTTGTTCTTCACATTAAGTGCAACTGATACAAAATGGCGTGATCTTCATGCAGTCATGTTAGGATGTCAACCTCCCAATGTTGCAAAAAAACTAAAATAGGTATATGATAACATTATCTATAACCCCCATTTAACATCACTATATATGCACCATATATTCACAACATTTCATGAAGTTATCTTAGAGAAACAATTGCATACAAAAGACTACCCATATAGGTACGCACTCTACCGCATTACTTTTGTAATTCTCTAAACATAAAATCTCATCTAATGCAAAATTGTCTAACAAAAATGCATACTTCACAGGTATGAATAGCAGCATAGAGCATATGCACACATCCATGGTTTCGTTTGGCTAGAAAACACACTTGATATAGAAAGCCTCAACTGGGATGACACAGAAGCAATTGATAATGTTAAGCAATTCTTCGACAAATACATATTAGCTTGGAACCCTTGCCTTTCTACACTTCCAAACCAACCCATTACTCAAGAAAATTCAGAAGACCCTTACCTATTTTCCACACCACACATTTTCAAAAGCAATCCTTTTAATGATTATGAACAACTCATCAATTACATTGAACGACACATAAAATGCACCGAAAGCACATGCCTAAGAAAGAAAGGCTCCTCATTCGAATGTCTCTCTAAAGCACCTTTGGAATTACATCCAAAATCATCCTTGTTCATTGACTCCAATGGCCGGAAGACATACACCCCTGCTCGCAACGATGATTGACTCAATACCCATAACCCTACCATCCTATCTATTTGGCATGTAAACGTTGACTGCCAACCAATACTCTCAATCCATGTCGTACATAGATATATCGCAAAATATGCATCCAAAGCAAAGCAAACAAAATATATATATATGAAAGCTCCCACCACATTCTTCATAGAATTGCCCTCACTTCACCTAATGCTGGCCTAGAAACATCTGCATTTCGAAAATTCCTTGCAAAAACACTTGTTGATCATGACATTGGAGCACAAGAAACCTGCCATATTCTCCAAAAATTAACATTGACATTGTGTAGTCAATCCTTCTTTTCTTTAAATGTAAGCCAAAAAATTTATATGTGTCTTCCACAAAATAACACCACCTCCTCTCCATCACCACACATCATAGATACATAAATCAAACGCCCATCTTCCCAAGAATCCACATCACTTATAGAATTAGCAAGATCATGGTCATATGATGCTCGTCGAAAGACAATGAAATGGAAACTTAAACCTGAGAAAGCAATTGTTCAGGTCATACCACGCTACTTCTCAATACCATCCACTACAGAACCTTGCTATGTTGACTTTTTTCGAGTTGAACTTATGCTATACACACAATTTCATCATATTGCTTGAGATATAGGAGATTATGCTGAAGAATTCATCACAAATTGGCAAACTTTTTGTCCTTTCTACAAACCTTGGCATCAACACCGCATATTATCTGATATTGAACCTGTTCCAAATGATAACTCAAATATTCATGAAACCCATCCTCCAGACACCATGGAGTTAAATGAATGGAAATTACTCTCCCAATTACACCCTACAAACGAGCTCCTCATAAATGAACTTGACATGCTTGGCCTTCGTGGTTTTGATGACAACCATAATTGGACTCATACCACTATCCCATTAGATCTACAAGAAAAAGGCATACAATTCATTGAGAATAACTTATTTGTCCAACGCATTCTTCAAGAAAATAAACATATCTTGATGAGCATTTATTCATTATCTCCAATGCAAAGAAAAGCTTTAAATATTATTTCTAATCATTTTGCTAAGAAAGATATTTTTCCCGCTCTAAGAATGATAATTCAAGGCACCGCTGGTACTAGAAAATCCCTCCTTATAAATTGCATCAAAGAAATGTTCATAACCCTTTCCAACTCAGGACCTTCACCGATCATGCTCCTTGCCCCTACAGGCGTTGCAGCCTTCAACATACAAGTATCGGCAATCCATTCTGCCCTCCACCTTCCTATAAAAGATCTTATGTCCTTAGAAGGCAATGCTCTTGCAAAATTACAAGAATAACTTAAGCATATCTGGTACATACTAATCAATGAAATGAGCTTCATTGGGTCAATGCTTCTCATCCAGATTGACGAACGTATTTGAGAGGCATTTCCACTACAAAGAAACACTTCGTTCGGTGGTTGTTCCATTATATTAGTTGGTGATCTCGGCTAGTTACCTCCCGTCAAAGACATACCACTATATGCAGGCACAAGCCACGGAAGCGAATTGTGGAACACATTCAACGCAATGATCACATTACCTGTGAGGGAGAATATGAAACACCATATGGATTGGGGACATACTCAATAAACACTAAATATGCCAGTGGTTCCTTTGTCTTGTATAGCTCTTGATGGATAGTGCTTGAGGGACTATGGGACCATTTTAAGGAGGCCAAGTGTCTAATAATGGATTGCAATGTCAAAGTCTAGTAGGGATGTAAGGATTTAGATGCTTGGGGTTTTGCACCTTAGTGAGTGTGGAGGGAGTGGGCTAGCCTTTCGAGATGCCTGGAGTATTACTGCATGGAGTACTAAGTTGGGTGCTTGCCTTGGGCAGATGAGGTCTGAGTTGGGCGTGAGCCTTGGGGCCAGCCCTCGGATATGGTACAGGCCGATGAGGCTTTATGCCTCGTTCTAAAAGTTGGAAAAAATGACAAAGATTCCTTTGTATTTCCTGGGTATTGTAGGAACTTTTGATTCTTGCTGGTTATACTAGTTCAACGGAGGGTGTAGGGAAAACGTGAAGTAATAAATAACTAAATAATATAAAATGTTAAATGGTTCAAATTAATTCCAGGATGAATTTCCTTAAATAGGGGGAGTATGTAATTACCCTAATAATAATAAAAATAATATAATATAATATTAAAATATGAGTAAATAAATAATAAACAATAAAGAAAAGATAATAATAGTCAATAAATTGTAAACAATAAAGAAAAAATAATAATAGCAAATAATAAAGAAAAGATAATAATAGTAAATAAATAATGAAGAGAATATAATAATAATAAATAAATAAAATAGTAAATAATAAACTTAAGTTCTAAATAAATATATATAAAAATAAATTATAAAAAGAGTAAGAATAAGTAAAATTAACAAAAAGTAAAAAAAGAATTAAATAAGAAAGAATTAAATTAAAAGAAATATTGAATTAAATAAAAAAATAAAAATTGGCATGTTGACACATGGAATGCGTGTATGCGGATCCCCTTTTCATTTTTGGAATTGTTTCGTGTATTCAGTGGATGAAGTGGAGGATGAGGTTCGTGTATGCGGATCCCCTTTTCATTTTTGGAATTGTTTCGTGTATTCAGTGGATGAAGTGGAGGATGAGGTTCATCCATTCTCCCGGGAGAAAAGTGTTGTGAGACAAAGGATTACTTGACAGTAGTAAATTGATTGAAGGCTCAGAAGTGGCCAGCTGTAGAAAGATTATGTGTAGCTGGGCCTACGATTGGGTGGAGAGTCATCCCCAAAACTTTGTTGCAGTTAGCAGGATTCAAACAGTGTTCAACTCTGAAATCACAAGTAAAGAATATCATCGCTACAAGTAAGTTGTCTCTGCTCATATTTTTCAAAATTTTATGTTAATTATTTCAATAATTGTGTGTTGATTATTAATCACATAAATTGATGTAACTAGTTTTATATTTAATTTCGGGTTGTTACACCTTGCACGATATTTTCCCTCAAGTGTAGATGGATTTGGAGATACGACCATCTAAGAGTTTGAAGTGGCAACATAACATTGCTAGGATGATAAGTTATGGGTTAAATATAATGGTAATGTGCAACAAAACACCATCGATGAGGAATCAATGGGCCTTGTGCTTGCGTTGATGTGGCAGTGCCACATGGGCCATGTAGGGACCGTGTAGATGCCACATGGAAATTCAATGTTGACATGGCCTAATATGATTGGCTAAATTTATGATGGGCATAAGTCTCAATTTGGGAGTCAGATTGAGGTAAAATTTATATCACTTGAAATCTCTTAACGAGTTGTATGCGATGGTGGTCTTTGTCTTGAGAATTGAAGATTTAGAAAAGGAGGTTTTGGTAACCCCAACTCCATAACAGACCTTGGGGGTCAGATAAAGAAAACAGGTAACACCTCCCATAGCTTGAGACAGTTAAAGGGGCGGGAGGGAGTGTTACAAATGCATCATACGGATTCCACAAAAAAAGATAACGAATAGGTCTATGCAGTGCATTTTTTTTATATTTAGTGGTTTTCGTCTCTACGTTTTAGTTCAGAATTTTTATTTTTGGAAAGTTTATTTTTCTATTCCCTCCACCTTAATATCCTCTGAGTAAAGAGCGGGCCATCCTCCCATTTTTTAGATTCCGAATCAAGGCTCATTCTACCTTACCATTACCTCTAGGGACTCACCGTCAATGAACTAACTAATCATACTTAAGAATGTAAATCCTAAATTTTGATTTTAATCACCAATTTCATTATGATAATTGTTATAAATGGTCTGATTACCCAAGTATGGAGTCTTGAACGTGTGAATAATATAGAGGCTCATTGAAATTCTCATATTCAACTTGAACAACACTCGATACAAACACAACCCTCTTGCATTCATCTTCTTTCCCTATTGATTGTTGTATTGGAGATAAATGGCAGGAAGAGGCAACAAGATTGTTGCTATAATTGAAATTAGAATTGCTTGGTGCATGTGTTGTTGCATAATTTCTATTTTTATTGTGGCTTGAAGCTCTCAGGTGTTTTGACTTAAGAAGGGCCCAATCTTTAAGTTTTGTAGATGACTGCTAGTGCTTGTGGGGCTGCATGTGGAGACCACATTTTTTTCATAAAAGTGATGTACAAAATGTTTATATTATCAATCAAACAAAGCTTTCATGTCAAAATATATTTTGATGATGCGGAATACATCTAGGAACTGGAAGAAGGTCCCAGGTATTTGAAAACCACAGTATTGGAGAAACCTGCAAACATAACAGAGTTATAGGAATAGATGAGTTGTGTCCCAAGAACAACGTCTAGAGAGAGGGCCATAAGCCACCAACAGGCCACTCCTAGTGGTGTGAAGAACTTTGTCCCCCTTCCAATTTAGGATGACAAATATTGTGCTGGCTTTCAGGTCAAAACCATTTTTCAGTTCTCTTGCATAATTTCTATTTTTATTGGGCTTTCAAGTGGGTTGTGCTGGCTGCATGATCAAAGAAGGAAAGATAGGCTGGCCAACTATGCCTACAATGTAACTGCTATGGCATTTTGTCAGAAGCTATGTTACATTCAAGTTCTATTTCTCTTTAGGATCCTTAAAAATATCTGTAGGAGTCTTTGTCTCCCTCTTACTATGATAATGGCTATATGTAGGAAATGTTTCAAAAATATGATGGTGGCGATCTGAGCTTTTGCATGAGGACTAGCTTGAGGTTTTTCATCTACCCAAACATCCAGGTCAAAACACTTTCAGGGGCTTGCCTCAAGCTTTCCTTTTTTGTGATTGTGTAACAAAATCAATTTAATATTTATGTTCCATCTCCTAAAAATAAAAAAGGAAACTGCGATTAAAAATTAGGAACTAGCATTTAAGATTAGTTGTGGACTCTCAAATTATTCTAAAAGACACTTGTAGAAAGTTATCATATTATGTTCTAAAAGTTATCATATTATGTTCTATGATCTATCTCTTTTTCTATGTTTACAAATTTTCATTTTATCATATAAATTATAAATTAGTTTGATTTGCATATTGTATATGATTTAAAGCTCTACTCTAGACGAGTCACCAAATCCTATAATTTTGAAAGTTGCCCCACCAGCACCTGAATCACACTTGCAGTCATATTTCTCATGAAATCGATATGTACCAGCCTACAGATGAAGCAAAAAGATCACTGACGTTTTAATTTATGTCAAGTGAAATCCAACTGTATATGTCAAGGCCTGAAATGTTTTGAATATATTTTGAGTGTATTGTGCTTTTCCATGATCATTACAGATTTCATATGCTAACGCTTCCAACAGTACACATTTTGGATGACCATTATTTCAACATTTCAAATGAGGCACGTTTTTTCTTGCATTTAGTTTGAAGTTTTACACACACTAATATTTTGTTCTTGTTGGATTATTTTTCGTAATTGTTATACTCAGAAAACTTGATAGTTACACCCAAATGGACAATCTTGTAAGAACTATGCAAATCTTCCTAAAAGGACCAATCACAGAGATTCACATCCATATAAGGAAATAACTATCCAAATTTATAAGCATTTAAAAAAGCCATGGCGCGTGACCATATCCTTCAGCATCTGTAATCAAACACTGATTTCTTGCCCTTCATTATAATTGCAATAGAGCAGAAGATTGTGAGATATTGAATATGACACCAGGAATGAAGCTCCAAGTAAAAACATCGAGACAAATTTTTCGCTGAAATGATAATATCACCTACAAATATCATAATATTTTCATCCCTGAAAATATCATGATAGCCTCTTCGATATCGAGATATTATCGCAAGGTGAATGAAAATCCCCGAAAATATCATGATATTCTCTTAGATATCGAGATATTATGAGGGTACCATTAGACTTTGCCATCACCTCGTTTTTTTGGAGTGGGGATTGAAAATTTGAAAATTTTGAATATTTTTGCATTTTTTTTAATTTGATCAATATTTTCCTGATGTTGCCAATATTTTCTTTTCCAGACCCTCAGTGATTTTTTCACCGACACAATGTTTTCAATATTGGAAAAAACAGTGCTCGACTATCAGACATCTTGCCAGAGTGAGAAGAAATGACAGTGACATTACTGGATTTGGGAAACAGTGCTTTTAATATACGATATTCATTATCATAAGGCAAATTCAGAAAACCAAAAAGCTCTACAGAACCAAAGACAGAGGCAGCAGTCAACATGCTCATGTACAAACTAACCTTTGTTGAATTGTGTAACTTGGGAGGTACTCCACAAGCCTAAGAGTCAGGTTTGTGAGAAATTTGGTCAGAAAAGGCTTTGTGGGCAAAGAACCCAAGCAGAGGGGTTTTAGACCCAAGAAGGGGTTTAAAATCTAAAAAGAAATTAAAAGGAAAATTGTTAATTCCTAAGGTCTAAGGGGACTAAAATCATAAGATCAAGAGGGTTCCTAAGAGGCCTAAGTAAAGTCTAGTCAATCAAGTGAAGGAGATCATTTGATCATAGGGCTGCTACAGATGTAGCTCTAAGAGTAGGCCAAGCTAGTAGGTCGAGTAGGGCTGCTAGTGGAGGCCGTGATCTGATCCAAGGGAGCATCTTTCTCAAGAGTGAAGTGTGAATGTCTCAGGATAGCCACAGGCCTAAAGAAGGGATTATGTGGAGCTTTGAGGGTCTGGTTCATGGTGAAGAAAGGCCGAGAAAGCCAAGCTTAGATCTGAAGCTTGAGACCTTACAGAGGTCGGATCTGGCAAAATTTTGAGGACGCCTTCTGTGACTAGCTTGTGCCCTAGTTAAGGGCCAATTCCATGGCTACTTTGTCCTTAGGGTCTGCCCTAAAAGTCTATTATTTCAGCGTTGGATCCTATGCAAGAGAAAGCACTGAGACCCTTAGAAAGCAGACCCTAATCCTATGACTATGCCACAGATCTATGTGTATAGAATCGTGGTTAGGGAGGCTGAGTCTTGTGAAAAGATGAGCGAGCTTTAGGACAGAGAAGAAGGATGAAGTGGCATGTGGAATGAGGCCAATGTGGAGCTGAGAAAGGACACGAGTGGATGAGAAAAGGGAGTTGTTCTGAAGTGTTTTAGGACAGTAGTCCTTGAGCCGTAGTTATAGATCTACCTTTCATGCAAGAACAGTCCAACAGCGGCCTAGTTCTGTGCATCTCTAGGAAGGCCGAAACCTAGAAAAGGAGACATACATGTGTGGTATGGATTTGGTATGAGGGCCGCAAGCCTTAAGGGATGTGCACAGAAGATTCAGAGAGAAAAGAGGGTCGAGGCATTCTTCAGATTGAACAAAAGAATAGTGAGTATTGGGACTATGTGATGGACTAGCTTTGGTGGACTGTTCATAGATCATGAGCAACAGTGATTTGGTGCCTAGATCTGTGCAATTTGAGGAACAAATTGCAGAACAGAGGGAAACATATTTTGAATCCCTAGATCAGTCAAAGTATTGATTGTATGTGGGCAGATTTGTTGACCCTAAAGACAGTAACAGGAGTAGCTAATTGTCACAGAGTTAGGGCAGGTTTTGTGTGCCCTGGGTGCAGCGCTCTGGAGCAGCCAGAATCATGACAAGTAGGCAGATCTAGAAGAGTGAGCATTGTTCACAAACAAAGTTGTGAACAGTGCAGGACGCAGGCCTCAAGTACAAGTTCATGAAAGGAGCCATGGACTGTTAGGAGGCAAATCTATGGAGCCCTAGTTCAGAAGTTGCAAATGGGCAAACTTCAGTGAAAAAAGGGCAGATCCAGAAGACCCAATGTGCAGACTTCTTAATGGAGCTAGAAGGCTGCTAGTGGGCAGATCAAAAGGCCAAAGTTCAATGACACTAAAGGAGCAGTGATCAGTGATAGTGGCAAATTGGACAGGTTGCAAAGAACCTGCAGATGTGTTCAAGGCACGTGAACTGAAAGGGCTGCGAGGCACCACATCAACAAGTAGGTCAAGTGTGTCATGTTCAAGGTAGATTGGTGGTCAAAGTGACCGACACCAAGCCCTAGTTGTGTCCTTGTATCAGGGTTGTATGTAAGGGCCAAGATCCCTGGTACAGGAGCCCTATGACAGTTGTATTCTAGGTTGTAATATAACATGTAGTGGGTTTGAAAAGTTAAAAATTGTCATGTGCACTAGTTGATTCACTAATGTGTATAGATTTCGCTGTGAAAAGTGGTATTGTTGTGGCATTTGAGTGTGATTGTGTCAAAGACTTTAAAATCCAAACTAGATTCTCTAGTGCCATGGTAAATCAAATGGTATCAAAGCTACTTTGAAGGGCCAATGGATCAGAGCGTGCACAGTGGAAGCAAGATGAGCCAGTGGAGATCGTGTAGATCCAAAGGGAGTCTAGCTTCAGAGGGAGCAACCCTATGGAAGTTTGAGATCTTCAGGTTCTGATGAGGCAAAGACACTATAGAGATAGTGTGATCCATCCTATAGCGTTAATTTTAGGCAACAATGGTATGTTCTATGCTTTAGAGCAATTTTACTTCAATTTATTTATTAACCCAATATCAATATTCAGATTAGCAATCACATCAACATGATAGTAAAATGCAGATAGAACATAAACATAAATAGTAGAAGACAAGCCAAGACAAGAGGACACAAGATGTGGCACCAGCCAGGGACAAACCCCAATGTGGGGAAACCCTTCATCAAATCTTCTTTTAGCCTTCAATAGTTCAGCAGAGAGAGAGTACAATTTACAAATCTGATAATTTACAACAACAGCAAAAGAGCCCTAACCAGAAAAGTCAACGCTGGTCAGCAGGGCAGATTTGACCCTCAGCAAATCAGTCAACTTCAGCCTCCAAACAGCAAGATGAAACAGCCCTCAAAACAGTCAAATTCAACCCAGACAAAGTCTGGTCAAACAGCCCACCTGCGGCCAGCCCTAGCTGCAGTCAATGCTGGTCAACGGTCAAGAAATTTGGTCTCTTGAAATTTCGGCTTCCTGAAATTCCGCTCCTGAAATTTCTGCCTATTGAAATTTCGGCCTCCTGAAATTTCAGCGTCCTGAAATTTCGGTCTATTAAAATTTCGGCCTCCTGAAATTTCGCTCTCCTGAAATTTCTCTATATGCAGGAAATGTTTCAAAAATATGATGGCGGTGATCTGGGCTTTTGCATGAGAACTAGCTTGAGGTTTTTAGTCTACCCAAACATCTAGGTCAAAACACTTTCAGGGGCTTGCCTCAAGCTTTCCTTTTTTGTGATTGTGTAGCAAAATCAATTTAATATTTATGTTCCATCTACTAAAAATAAAAAAGGAAACTGCGATTAAAAATTAGGAACTAGCATTTAAGATTAGCTGTGGACTCTCAAATTATTCTAAAAGACACTTGTAGAAAGTTATCATATTATGTTCTAAAAGTTATCATATTATGTCCTATGATCTATCTCTTGCTCTATGTTTACAAATTTTCATTTTATCATATAAATTATAAATTAGTTTGATTTGCGTATTGTATATGATTTAAAGCTCTACTCTAGACGAATCCCCAAATCCTATAATTTTGAAAGTTGCCCCACCAGCACCTGACTCACACTTGCAGTCATATTTCTCGTGAAATCGATATGTACCAGCCTACAGATGAAGCAAAAAGATCACTGACGTTCTAATTTATGTCAAGTAAAATCCAACTGTATATGTCAAGGCCCGAAATGTTTTGAATATATTTTGAGTGGATTGTGCTTTTCCATGATCGTTACAGATTTCATATTCCAACGCTTCCAAACGTACACATTTTGGATGACCATTATTTCAACATTTCAAATGAGGCACGTTTTTTCTTGCATTTAGTTTGAAGTTTTACACACACAAATATTTTGTTCTTGTTGGATTATTTTTTGTAATTGTTATACTCAGAAAACTTGATAGTTACACCCAAATGGACAATCTTGTAAGAACTATGCAAATCTTCCTGAAAGGACCAATCACAGATATTCACATCCACATAAGGAAATAACTATCCAAATTTATAAGCATTTAAAAAAGCCATGGCGCATGACCATATCCTTCAGTATCTGTAATCAAACACTGATTTCTTGCCCTTCATTATAATTGCAATAGAGCAGAAGATTGTGAGATATTGAAGATGACCCCAGGAATGAAGGTCCAAGTAAAAACATCGAGACAGATTTTTTGCTGAAATGATAATATCACCTGCAAATATCATAATATTTTCATCCCTGAAACTATCATGATAGCCTCTTAGATATCGAGATATTATCTCAAGGCGAATGAAAATCCCCGAAAATATCATGATATTCTCTTAGATATCGAGATATTATGAGGGTACCATTAGACTTTTCAATCACCTTGGTTTTTTGGAGTCGGGATTGAAAATTTGAAAATTTTGAATATTTTTGCATTTTTTTTAATTTGATCAATATTTTCCTGATGTTGCCAATATTTTCTTTTCCAGACCCTCAGTGATTTTTTCACTGACACAATATTTTCAATATTAGTCTTCAATAGTTCAGCAGAGAGAGATAGTACAATTTACAACTCTGATAATATACAACAGCAAAAGAGCCCTAACCAGAAAAGTCAACGCTGGTCAACAGGGCAGATTTGACCCTCAGCAAATCGGTCAACTTCAGTCAACCTCGGCCTCCAAACAGCAAGATAAAACAACCCTCAAAACAGTGAAATTCAGCCCAGTCAAAGTCTGGTCAAACAGCCCACCTGTAGCCAGCCCTAGCTGCAGTCAATGCTGGTCAACAGTCAAGAAATTCGGTCTCTTGAAATTTCGGCCTCCTGAAATTTCGATTTCCTGAAATTCCGCTCTCCTGAAATTTCGGCCTCCTAAGATTTCGGCTTCCTGAAATTTCGGTCTATTGAAATTTCGGCCTCCTGAAATTTCGCTGTCCTGAAATTTCTCTATATGTAGGAAATGTTTCAAAAATATGATGGCGGCGGTCTGAGCTTTTGCATGAGGACTAGCTTGAGGTTTTTAGTCTACCCAAACATCCAGGTCAAAACACTTTCAGGGGCTTGCCTCAAGCTTTCCTTTTTTATGATTGTGTAACAAAATCAATTTAATATTTATGTTCCATCTACTAAAAATAAAAAAGGAAACTGCGATTAAAAATTAGGAACTAGCATTTAAGATTAGCTGTGGACTCACAAATTATTCTAAAAGACACTGGTAGAAAGTTATCATATTATGTTCTATGATCTATCTCTTGCTCTATGTTTACAAATTTTCATTTTATCATATAAATTATAAATTAGTTTGATTTAATTTTAAATGTAATATTATTACGGTGGTTGATCAGCTCTGAGATGGAACTGTAAAAAACGCGCGAAGCTAGGGTTGCAGAGGAAAATCAGTGTTGGACACCATGGACGGACGAGAGGGAGGGAGCTCTACTCCCTCCTACAGGCAGGCAGTCTCCAATAGCTTTTCAAGAAACCACTGGGAGCTGAACCCGGGAGTTCAGGAAAAGGGAAACAAGAGAACAGAAATGCACAGGGGCAGGAAAATAAACAGGAAGAAGTCAGAAAAGAGAAGCAAATAGAGGGAGATAGTCAGAAAACTGAGCACAGAAGCCAGGCAGGACCATGTAAACCTAGGGCGACCATCACAACCCGAGTGGTGTTAAGCGATCCAGCGCTACAGGCGCATAGGGAGCACATGGCGAATTATGTAGTGATATGTAAATTCATGGGGTTATGGCCTACGGAGAAAGCTCTAAATGCTTGGATAAAGAATCATTGGAAACCTAAGGGAGACATAGATTTGCACCTTGGATCCAAGGGTTTCTTCATAGTCGTTTTTACAAACATAGAGGATAAAGATAGGGTGTTTGAGGGAGGTTCGTACTTCTATGCTGCTTCAGGCCTCTATATGCGGCCATGGATGATGAATTTTGTCCCGGAACGAGAGACATTTACTTTGGTTCCAGTTTGGGTAAGGCTCTATTCCCTACCTCTGGATTATTCGCAACCAAAATCATTAAAAGCCATAGGAAATAAACTAGGGCATTTTTTGAAAATATTAGAGGCTGCACTGAGAGGAAAATACACCTCCTTTGCATGCATATGCGTAGAAATGGACCTTTCGGGAGCTCTGTCGGATGAGATAATTCTAGAAGTATATGATGAAGAATGGGTGCAGGCGGTGGACTATGAGCATGTCCCCTTCCGATGCCGCAAATGTCATGAACACGGGCACCTCTTCAGAGATTGCCCTTTAAACAAAATTGAGAGCAGTATTAAAGCTACCTTAGGGAAAGAAACGGAAAGTTTCACCAAAATGGGAGGTAGAGGTAGAGGAGGGAGAAAGAACCAAAAGAAATACAATGAGGAAAAGCAGCTTAGTCAGAATAGATTCAAGATTTTAGAAGAGGAAGAGGGGCAAGATAAAGAGTACCAGGAACTGGAGGATAGACATGTAGAAAAGGAAAAGGAGGACAGCATGGAGAATAGACCTAAAAACAGCCAACACAAGGAGGATCAACTGTGCACTATGGAACTTGACAAGGACCAAGAGATGACCCCAAGCGAAGTGGGAATGGAGGATCATGATCTACAGGATATTCTTGAAAGGGAACATCTCGATCTGGAAAAGTCCCTGGAGCAGGGACAAACCAAATGAGTGGAGTCATTACCTCAAGAGGAGTTTAACAGAGTGCAACAGTTATTCCTCTGGAGAACTTAGGCAAAAGGTGCGAGGGTCAAAAGAAATTATGACAGTCAGGACAACGGAGGGGTTAAAACGATGGAGGCAACAATGGGACAAGCTCCCAAGAACCTAGGTAGGAAAAGAGGAAGAAAAAGACAGAATGAGTTGCTGATAGAGTGTGGAAAACTCATGATCAACTCAGGTAAGATGAAAGACCTAACTAGTTATTCATTTACAAATGTTTCTTAATGAATCTTACAACATGGAATATTAGGAGTCTAGGAAGCAAAAGGAAACAAAGAAATCTTAGCAATAGAATGAAAGAGGAAAAACCAGATATGATATTTATCCAAGAGACAAAATGTTCAATAAACAAAATAAGAGAAATACACAGCAAATGGCTGATTAAATATGAATATCTAGAAGTTAAAGCAGATAAAACAGCCGGAGGAATTCTCACACTTTGGAACCCTCAGAAAATAGGAATCCTAGATGCTGAAGCATCCAGGAACTATCTTTCAGTGCTCATCCAACCTTTGGGGGACAAGGAAGTTTATTTAATCACAAATGTTTATGGTCCACAAAAGCCTGAAGACAAACTTAGGCTTCTTACCTCACTGGAGGAATTAAGAGAAAGACATTCGGGTATCCCCTGGATTCTGGGAGGGGACTTTAACATGCTCTGATCCCTATCAGAAAAAAAAAAGGTGGAACCAGATCACTTGGCAGGGATTCCATAGCATTTCAGGATTTCATAAACAACATGAGGCTAGTAGATACAGAGACATTTCCAAGGAATAGCAGAGGCACCTCTCATAGACAGATCACAATTCATCAATGACTTTACAAAGCATATTCCTAAGCTAGTGACAAGAGAAGACAACTTTAATCTAAACAAGCCAGTGAATGAAGAGGAGGTTAGCGTGTTGGACACAGATTGTCATTGATGTCAATATGGCAATATTCAAGAGGAGGAGACAGAGCATATCGGAGCCAAGAGGAGCAAATGGAGCCAAGAGGAGCAGACCAAGCCAGAGGAGCCACATTGGAGCAAAGAGGAACATATCGGAGGAGCCACATATATGCCAGAGAAGAGAGGAGCGGGTGCCGAAGCATTATTACTTAAACTTTTCTCTCGGTCTAATGGCCTTCTGTTAATTGAATGTGTATGCAGGCCTCATAAGCTATCTTATAAATTATCGTGTCTACTCTGTTTACACAGAGGATCCACGACTTTTTCTTTAAGCGGGCCTTTATAGCGGACGTGAAGCATTCTTAAGATTGGTTCATACCCCATCGGGTCCGAACCCAATATCGCGTCGGAGAGGGCCTTTTAAGCTCTTAACTGTGCGCCCCGAAATCCCGGAGCCGAAGTATTATAAAGTGCAGCGGATAAGGATTTCAGGTCCGAACCCAATATCGCGTCGGAGAGGGCCTTTTAAGCTCTTAACTGTGCGCTCCGAAATCCCGGAGCCGAAGTATTATAAAGTGCAGCGGATAAGGATTTCGGGTCCGAAAGGAACCTTTGATACGGCTACATGGGAGAGCTCCGATATCCCGGAGCCGAAATACTATAGATTGGAGTTAATGGGTATCGGGTCCGCAAAGGCTTAGACTGTACGCTCCGATAATCGGAGCCGAAATATTATAAAACAGAGCCTAAAGGAGCGTCGGGTCCGCAGACCCATTACATTGCAAATCTGCCGATAGGGAACTGCCGATAGGCCGGACCCGAAATCTCTTTAGAAGGGAGCTTAATGTGCGTCGGGTCCGCACAGCAGATTGGAAGCATTGGTGTACAGACTCCGCCGATAGCGATCGCCGATATCGCGTCGGGGGAAAGGGAA
Organism: Pinus tabuliformis; assembly: GCA_031772625.1. NCBI lineage: Eukaryota > Viridiplantae > Streptophyta > Pinopsida > Pinales > Pinaceae > Pinus > Pinus tabuliformis. The sequence continues at coordinate 804,119,486 of CM062807.1, forward strand.
AAGGGATATCATAAGGCGCGAATGTATTTAAAGTCACTCTTTTGAATTACTGCCGATAGCATAAAGCCGCCGATAGAGTGTTGGGCGTATTATCCCTATAAAAGCCTCCGATAGTGTTTTAAAGTAATTCCTTTGGAATTGCTGCCCGATGGAAGAGTAAAGCCCTATTTGTCAATTAAGCAAGGATTGTGGGCTCGGAGAGATCAATGAAGATATCAATTTAATGACTGATAAGCCAAAAGAAGAAGAAAGGGAAATTGAGACTGATATAGGAGAAATTACTGCCAGATTGGGAAGATTATCCCTAACGCCTGCACCCAGGCCATCAGGTTCTGAGGCAAAAATACTGTAAGGAACAGTTCCGATAGTGCGGGAGACCGAATCATGGCGATTATGATTGGGATAAGATGTGGTTGTCTGTTAAATGAGACGGCTCCAGTGTATGCCTGCGATCATGAGCAAAACAAGAGTGTTGTTACAATTTTGATATATGTATTCTGTGAATATTGGAACGGTTGGATAGACAGAGGGAACTGAAGTCCGGGAAGCCGAAGAAGCAAGCAAGAGAGGAGGTAACTGACAGGGTAAGCAAGCGTTGAGGAAGCCGAAGAGCCTGCGGAGAAAGGAAGCCAAAGAGCCAGCGAGAAAGAGGAAATGAATGGACAGAGGCATGGAATGTATAAAAGCAGCAAAAACAGAGAACTGATGTTGTCGTTGGTGTATGGTATAACCTGCGTATGAGATAGTGGAAGCAGAAGAGGTAAAGGGGGCAGCAGAAGCAGTGGAAGCTGAAAAGAGTGCAGCAGCACACCAGTGTATACCAAAGAGGTTGGAGCCTCAGAATTGAACAGGATTGAAGTCCTTGGGAGTTGGTGCTCCTAAGTCCAAGATTGGTGTCTTGGCAAAACAGAGTTGGTGCTCTGGAGGTTGGAGCCTCACTGAAGTCCAAGTTGGAGCTTGGCAACTGTTCACAATTAGATATATATTAATATTGTATTTATTTCATTGCACTGTTTTGCGTTTCTTTAATAAAAGCATTAATTCCAGCTGTTGATTTCTGTGGTCTGTGTATACATATACAAATATATATATGTTTTTGGGAATCACTAGAATAATTAAAAAAAAGGATTGTAAGAAACACTGATTCACCCCCCCTCTCAGTATTCCCAACAATTGGTATCAGAGCCAGCTTCTTCATTCTAGCCTAACAGCTTGAAGAAGGATCCGCAGCCATGATGAGAAATCACGAAGCATCAGGAAAACCTCCTCTGTTCGATGGCACTAACTTTGGTTTCTAGAAGAAAAGAATGACTTACTACTTAATGTCCCTTGGACCTGAAGTCTGGCATTTTTGTCAAACTGAATACCAAACGACTTCCACTCTTCCAACAGACCAAGACGACAGGAAAGCCTACATCGCAAATGCAAAAGCCATGAACTCCATCACTAGTGGAATCACTGATTCCGAGTTTACAAAAATCATGCACTGTACCTCTGCCAAAGAAATGTGGGAGAAGCTAGTTGGCTTGTACGATGGAGACTCAAAAGTCAAAAAAGCAAAGCTTCAAACTCACAGAAGACAATTTGAAAGTTTGAAGATGGAAGATGAAGAAGATATTGCAGCATACCTCCTTCGAGTAGCTGAAGTAGTAAATTCCCTGAAAGGATTGGACGAAAAGGTGGAAGAAAGTACCATTGTTCAAAAGGTATTAAGGTCTCTTCCAGACAGATTTGACTCCAAAATAAGTGCTATAAAAGAAGCAAAGGATTTAGATACCCTCAAAATGGATGAACTTCATGGAATTCTCACTGCCTATGAAATGAGGAAAGGTGGCCCTAGCTCCAAAGATGCAGCATTCAAGGCCTCAAAGTCAAAGAAAGGGAAAGAAAGGAATGACTGTAGTGATGAGTCAGATGTGGAATCCGAATTGGCTCAATATGTACGAAAGCTGAAGAGAGGATCTAAGCTTAAAGGCAAGTATCCTCTTATCTGTTTCAAATGTGGTAAAATAGGTCATTATGCAGCAAAATGTCCTCATAAACATGACAGTGATGATGAAGGAAATTCTAAAAGAATGGCACATAAAAAGAAAGGGTTCAATAAGAAAAACTTCTTCTCCAAGCAAGATGAGTCTGATGAGGATGAGTTTATGGTCATCAAAGAAAAATCAGATGAGGAAAGTGATCATGATGAAAGCTAAGAAGCATTATTCATGGCACTCACAGATGATGATGATGACTCGGGGCTAGAAGGAAATGTAGATGAACTGTTAATAAGCGCCATTGAAGAAAACGAGAAACTACGGAACAAAATCATTTCTCTCAAAGTGGAAAACGAGGAAATAAGAAGGAGAGAAGATCTCTTGAAAGCAAAACTTAAAGAAAAAGAAGAGACTTGTGAAGAACGCGAGGCCGAAATAGTATCTTTGAGAAAGGAGTTGGAGCAAATTAAAAAGGGTTGTAAAAGCTCTCAAATACTTGAGACTATTCTGAAAAATCAAAAACCTCAACATGATAAGTCTGGAATAGGTTTCAAGGGAGAATCCTCAAGCACTAAGAAAAGTGCGAAAAGCTATGCCGATGCACTTTCCTGCAATCCAAAAGATGAAAAAGTATGTTATCAAAAGTGCATCCCAGATTCCAAGAATGAAGAAAGAATTACTCCAAAGAAGAATGTGGAGTCGAATCATGGACACTACAGCAAATACAAACCTGTACTCCACCAAGGGCCCATCAAAAATCCAAAGGACGAGGGAGGAGTAATTCCCAGGAAGGAAATCGACTTAAACCGTGGTTGCTTCAAAACCATCTTTCTTGGACACTGTTTTCACTGTAAAAACTTCGGTCACCAAGCTAGACACTGTATGGCTCGCATAAGTGAAAAGACAACGCAAAAGGACCGAGTAATCAACTCATATGCCCCCAAAAGACAGGGACAAATCAAAACCTTCAATTCATTTGATCCCTTGACTAAATTTGATCTGACTTGCTCTTTTTGCTACAATAATGGACACTATGAACAAGACTGCCCACTCAAAGGAAGAAAGACGAGTAGCAAGAACTCTGACATGGACAAATGCGGCCTGGCTCTATTTGCGCAAAATAATGGAAACCAGTGGTTTGTGGATAGTGGGTGCTCCAGACACATGACAGGAGACAGAAGGAAGTTTATCTCACTGAGCAAAAAGGAAGGGAATGTGTCCTTTGGAAGCGAAACTGGCAAAATTGCAGGAAGAGGAACAGTTACTCTGATCAATGGAAAAGGAAAAGCTCAAGATGCTCTGCTGGTTGACGGACTCAAACACAACCTTCTGAGTGTCAGCCAAATCTGTGATCAAGGACATAAGGTTGTTTTCAGTACCAAAGACTGTGAAATAAGGAACTCTACCTCAGGGAAACTTGTGGCAAAAGGGGTGAGAACACCAGACAACATTTACATTTTGAACAAGATTCAAGAAAATAAATGCTACTTGAGTCAGACAGATGAGAGTTGGCTGTGGCACAAGCGACTTGGACATACAAGCTTCGAAAATCTGATCAATATCAGCAATATCAAAGCTGTACAAGACATCCCAAGGCTGTTCAAACCAAATCAAGCAGTGTGTGGTCCATGTCAACATGGAAAGCAGACCAGAACCAGCCACAAGACAAAGGAACACTGCACATCGAAGCCCTTGGAGATCATCCATGCTGATGTGTGTGGGCCAACTAGAAATCAAGCACTCCAAGGAGAAAGGTACTTTGTGTTATTTGTTGATGATTATACTAGAATGATGTGGATATATTTCATAAAGTATAAATCTGAAACTTTTGAGTGCTTTAAGAATCTAAAAGCCCTTGTAGAAAATGAAAAAGATTCAAAAATTAAGTGCCTCAGAACAGACAAAGGAGGAGAATTCACATCAAACGAGTTCAGTAAGTTCTGTAATATTCATGGAATTAAAAGGGAATTCTCGGCTGCCAGAACACCTCAGCAAAATGGGGTAGTTGAAAGACGAAACCGAACAGTCCAAGAGATGGCAAGAACCATGCTATTAGCAGCAAACTTACAGCCTAGATTCTGGAGAGAAGCAGTAGGGACAACTGTCTATACACTGAATCGGACTCAATTGAGACCAAATTGTGATAAAACTCCTTATGAGCTATGGAAAGGAAGACCTGCTTCGGTGAAGTACTTCAAGATCTTTGGAAGCAAGTGCTTCATAAAAATAAATGATGGCTCACCCGGAAAGTTTGATTCTCGGGTTGATGAAGAGATATTTCTTGGATACTCTACACGGAGCAAGGCTTACAAGTGCTACAATTATCGACTGAAGAAAATAGTGGAAAGCATTGATGTAAAGGTTGATGAAGATCTTCCAGAAAAGGAAATTGAAGAACATGAAGATGACTTTCTCATTGAAGAAGAAGAACCTACAAAAGAAGAAATAGATGAGAAAGAAGAAGAAGAGGAAAGAGAACCACCTAATACCCCTTCAAAGTTGAAATATGTCCAAAAACATCATCCAGAAGAGCATATCATTGGCGATAAAGATGAAGGTGTGCAGACCCGAAGAAGGATATCAATCACACCCAAGAGAAAAGTCATTGCCCTCCTATCTATGATAGAACCAGAAACATTTGCAGAAGCAAGTAAGGATCCTCATTGGGTAAAAGCAATGGAAGAAGAGATGTCCCAAATTGAGAAGAACAAGACATGGGAGCTGGTACCTCGTCCAAAGGACAAAAACATAATAGGAACCAAATGGGTGTTCAAAAATAAAATGAATGAGGAAGGACAGGTTATCAGAAACAAGGCAAGACTTGTCTGCAAAGGTTATTCACAAATTGAAGGAGTTGACTTTGAAGAGACATTTGCACCAGTGGCCCGTATGGAAGCTATCAGGATGTTCTTAGCATTTGCTTGCTCAAAAGGATTCAAAATCTATCAAATGGACGTGAAATCAGCATTCCTGAATGGGGAACTCAAAGAGGAAGTCTACATGGAGCAGCCAGAAGGTTTTGATCTGACAGCAGGAAAGGACCTAGTCTGTAAGTTGAAAAAGGCTTTGTATGGATTGAAACAAGCTCCTAGAGCTTGGTATGCAAGACTGGATCACTATCTACAACAACAAGACTTCAAAAAGGGAGTGGCTGGAAGTAATCTATACATAAAGACAGATCAAGGTAAGTTACTAGCTACTCTTGTTTATGTCGATGATCTGATTTTTGCTAGTAATAATGATGAAATGAGCCATGAATTTTCTCAAAGCATGGCAAAAGAGTTTGAGATGTCAATGATAGGAGAGCTGTCCCACTTCCTTGGACTTCAAGTATCTCAAACCAGAGCAGGATTGTGTGTATCTCAAGCCAAATATCTAAAAGACATGCTCAAAAAATATGGAATGGAGGACTGTGCACCCGTGAGTACACCTATGACCACAAACTGCAAATTGGGCAAAGATGATGACTCCCCTCTAGTAGATGCAACTCATTACAGGTCAATGATTGGAGCCCTTCTATACTTAACAGCTACACGACCAGACATAATGCAAGCAGTAGGAATGGTGGGTAGATTTCAATCTGCTCCCAAACAATCTCATTTATTAGCTGTAAAAAGAATTCTCAGATACTTGAAGGGAACTTCTGATTTTGGTCTTTGGTACCCAAAGGACTCAACACTGATGGTAACTGCATACACCGATGCTGATTGGGCTGGAAGTATAGATGATCGGAAAAGTACTAGTGGAAATGCATTCTTCCTAGGAGACTGTTTAGTATCCTGGCTCAGCAAAAAACAGTCATCCATATCATTATCCACAGCCGAAGCCGAGTATATTGCTGCAGCAGACTGTTGTTCTCAGATACTATGGATGAAGGAAGCTCTAAAAGATCTCGACATATGTACAGATCAACCAATTACCGTTTATTGTGACAACACAAGTGCTATCAGTCTCAGCAAAAATCCAGTGATGCACTCAAGAACCAAACACATACCGATCAAGTATCATTTCCTCCGTGAGCAAGTAGCTGAACAAAATATCGTCCTAGAATATATCAGTACTAAGGAGCAGATAGCTGATATTTTCACAAAACCTCTTCCTCGAGAAGCATTTGAACATCTGCGTCAAAAGATGGGGGTTATTTCTTTATCATCACTCAAGTTCATTCATAAAGATGCAGCAGGACAGGGGGAGCAGTTTGACAGTTCGTATGCATTCCTTTGCCATTGATGTCAAAGGGGGAGAGAGCAGAAGAATATTGCCATCAATAACAAAGGGGGAAATTGTTGGACACAGATTGTCATTGATGTCAATATGGCAATATTCAAGAGGAGGAGACAGAGCATATCGGAGCCAAGAGGAGAAAATGGAGCCAAGAGGAGCAGACCAAGCCAGAGGAGCCACATTGGAGCAAAGAGGAACATATCGGAGGAGCCACATATATATATGCCATATATATGCCAGAGAAGAGAGGAGCGGGTGCCGAAGCATTATTACTTAAACTTTTCTCTCGGTCTAATGCCCTTCTGTTAATTGAATGTGTATGCAAGCCTCATAAGCTATCTTATAAATTATCGTGTCTACTCTGTTTACACAGAGGATCCACGACTTTTTCTTTAAGCGGGCCTTTATAGCGGACGTGAAGCATTCTTAAGATTGGTTCATACCCCATCGGGTCCGAACCCAATATCGCGTCGGAGAGGGCCTTTTAAGCTCTTAACTGTGCGCTCCGAAATCCCAGGAGCCGAAGTATTATAAAGTGCAGCGGATAAGGATTTCGGGTCCGAACCCAATATCGCGTCGGAGAGGGCCTTTTAAGCTCTTAACTGTGCGCTCCGAAATCCCGGAGCCGAAGTATTATAAAGTGCAACGGATAAGGATTTCGGGTCCGAAAGGAACCTTTGATACGGCTACATGGGAGAGCTCCGATATCCCGGAGCCGAAATACTATAGATTGGAGTTAATGGGTATCGGGTCCGCAAAGGCTTAGACTGTACGCTCCGATAATCGGAGCCGAAATATTATAAAACAGAGCCTAAAGGAGCGTCGGGTCCGCAGACCCATTACATTGCAAATCTGCCGATAGGCCGGACCCGAAATCTCTTTAGAAGGGAGCTTAATGTGCGTCGGGTCCGCACAGCAGATTGGAAGCATTGGTGTACAGACTCCGCCGATAGCGATCGCCGATATCGCGTCGGGGGAAAGGGAAAAGGGATATCATAAGGCGCGAATGTATTTAAAGTCACTCTCTTGAATTACTGCCGACAGCATAAAGCCGCCGATAGAGTGTTGGGCGTATTATCCCTATAAAAGCCTCCGATAGTGTTTTAAAGTAATTCCTTTGGAATTGCTGCCCGATGGAAGAGTAAAGCACTATTTGTCAATTAAGCAAGGATTGTGGGCTCGGAGAGATCAATGAAGATATCAGTTTAATGACTGATAAGCCAAAAGAAGAAGAAAGGGAAATTGAGACTGATATAGGAGAAATTACTGCCAGATTGGGAAGATTATCCCTAACGCCTGCACCCAGGCCATCAGGTTCTGAGGCAAAAATATTGTAAGGAACAGTCCCGATAGTGCGGGAGACCGAATCATGGCGATTATGATTGGGATAAGATGTGGCTGTCTGTTAAATGAGACGGCTCCAGTGTATGCCTGCGATCATGAGCAAAACAGGAGTGTTGTTACAATTTTGATATATGTATCCTGTGAATATTGGAACGGTTGGATAGACAGAGGGAACTGAAGTCCGGGAAGCCGAAGAAGCAAGCAAGAGAGGAGGTAACTGACAGGGTAAGCAAGCGTTGAGGAAGCCGAAGAGCCTGCGGAGAAAGGAAGCCAAAGAGCCAGCGAGAAAGAGGAAATGAATGGACAGAGGCATGGAATGTATAAAAGCAGCAAAAACAGAGAACTGATGTTGTCGTTGGTGTATGGTATAACCTGCGTATGAGATAGTGGAAGCAGAAGAGGTAAAGGGGGCAGCAGAAGCAGTGGAAGCTGAAAAGAGTGCAGCAGCACACCAGTGTATACCAAAGAGGTTGGAGCCTCATAATTGAACAGGATTGAAGTCCTTGGGAGTTGGTGCTCCTAAGTCCAAGATTGGTGTCTTGGCAAAACAGAGTTGGTGCTCTGGAGGTTGGAGCCTCACTGAAGTCCAAGTTGGAGCTTGGCAACTATTCACAATTAGATATATATTAATATTGTATTTATTTCATTGCACTGTTTTGCGTTTCTTTAATAAAAGCATTAATTCCAGCTATTGATTTATGTGGTCTGTGTATACATATACAAATATATATATGTTTTTGGGAATCACTAGAACAATTAAAAAAAGGATTGTAAGAAACACTGATTCACCCCCCCCTCTCAGTATTCCCAACATAGCGAAGTCATCAAAGAGATGCAAAATGTGAAAGCACCAGGTCCGAATGGTTTCAATGTTGACTTTTTTAAAGCATGTTGGGACATAGCCAAGCACGATATCCTCGATGTGGTGGAGGACTCAAGGAAAAACAAAACCATTTTGAAAGCGCTCAACACATCTTTCATATCCTTGATTCCAAAGCAGGATAATGCTATAACACCAGACAGATTCAGACCAATAGCATTATGCAATGTGGTGTACAAAATCATCTCCAAAATAATTGCAAACAAGCTTAAAACCCTTCTTCCAACTCTCGTGTCTGAGGAGAAAACGGGATATGTGGAAGGCAGGCAAATTCTCAACAACATCATTCAAGCTCACGAGGTGGTTCACTCACTTAAGAGCAATAGGCAGGCAGGAATGATTATACAACTTGATCTAGAGAAGGCTTATGATAAACTAAGTTGGGCATACATCAGGGAAGTTCTAATAGCATATGGCTTTGATCATAACTGGGTAAGATGGGTAATGGCCCTGGTAACCACTTCCAGTTTTTCAATCCTGTTAAATGGTTCACCGTCCAAAACCTTTAAACCTTCAAGAGGACTCAGACAAGGAGACCCACTCTCTCCCTTCCTCTTTATTCTTCCAGTTTTTCAATCCTGTTAAATGGTTCACCGTCCAAAACCTTTAAACCTTCAAGAGGACTCAGACAAGGAGACCCACTCTCTCCCTTCCTCTTTATTCTCATGATGGAAGGGCTAGGCAAAGCTATCAAATTTGCCAAAGCAGAAGGCAAAATCCAAGGTCTCAAACTCACCCTGAATGGAGATGCTCTGACCCATCAACAATTTGTGGACGATACCATGCTGCAGGGTATACCCATGGTCAAGGAAGCTCTCGCCTTCAAACAAATACTGAGTGACTTTGCAAAGGCTGCGGGTACAGAGGTAAGCCTTACCAAATCAAAGATTTTCTTTTTTAATATTGACATTGCTATTCAAAGAAATATATCTAGAAATCTTGGCTTTCAAAGAGATATGCTACCCTCCAAATATTTGGGAGTACCACTAACAAACAAACCCCTGAGCAAAGCAGTTTCGGAGCCTGTTACTAATAAACTCCAAGACAAAATCCAAAAGTGGACAAATAGGTCTTTGAATTTAGCAGGAAGACTAGTGCTCACAAAAGATGTCCTCCAAACGATTCCCATCTTTATGTTTTCAGCCCTTCTAGCTCCTAAAGGAGTTATGCAACAATTCAGAAATATCCAAAGAGATTTTCTTTGGGGCAAAGGGGAAGAGAAAAAAAATGGGCTTTGGTAGCCTGGGAAAAGATCTGTAAACCTAAGACACATGGAGGTTTGGAACTTAATGAGCCTGAAACACTAAACAAAGTTTTGGGGGCAAAACTATGGTGGAGATGGCTAAAAGAATCAGCTTCCCATTGGGCCAAAATTTGGAAACATAAATATGCAAACAATTGGCAAGAAAGGGATCATATTAGAATGTTAGGGCTCATCAAAGGCTCCCACATTTGGAATAAAGCCTCGAAGAATAGAGCAATTGTTTAGAAACACAGTTTCTGGGAAATCAGAGATGGAAACCTTGCTTGGTTTTGGGAAGATAATTGGCAACAGGAACCTAAACTGTTTAGAGAAGAATTTGTCAATCTCAAGAACGATACTGACAGCAAAGGGTTACTCAGGTAAATGACTTTTGGGATCAGGATAGAAGCGAGGGAAAATGGAGAATATGGAAGAACCTGGTATACAGTGAAGACTCCCCGTTGAAGGCACAGGCAGAAGCTTTAACTGCCATCTTGGACCAAAGAAGGATTCTGACATCAGCATCTTCAAACCAACTGAGATGGGGCAAAAACAATGAAGGCAACTTTAACCTCAAAGAAGCCAAACGTATGTCCCTTGGGTTTGATTCTCCAAACCCTGATAGAGTATGGAAGGACCTATGGCAGAACCAAAGCTGGATGAAAATCAAACTATTCACGTGGTTAGTGCAACATAAAAAAATTCTGACTTGGGAAAACATGAGGAAAAGAGGAGTATCCGGCCCTTCTAAATGCCAGCTATGTGAACTACAAGAAGAAACTATGGATCACCTACTCAACCTCTGCCCTTTCACATCCACCTTGTGGAATTGGGTAGCTTCAATATTCAGACAAACTGACAGGGACATGGGCAGCATCACCAACACTCTGAAGAACTGGAGGAAAAATTTCTCTGATAATGAAATAATCAACACAGCTTGGGCTTTAGTTCCAGGCTTTCTAATCTGGGATGTCTGGAAAGAATGCAACAACAAAATATTCACAACCAGAAAAGGTTCCCCCCAGAGCATCATGGCTTAGATTATAAGACAGCTCAATGAGACGGTAGGAACCCTCATAAAAGACCCCCCTGAAAACAAACCTAGAGATTCGGATGTGCAGATACTACTGCATTTGGGTCTACAGGGGCTTTTCCCCCAGGGCAAAAACAAGAATGTAAGTCACATAACAGCGGATAAGGATTTCTGGCAACCTCCCCCTCATGGTTTCATGAAATGCAATATAGATGGGGCCTCAAAAGGAAACCCTGGCATGGCTGGTTATGGAGGAGTCATAAGAGATGAAAAGGGTTTCATAAAAACTATCTTTCACAGTCATCTGGGGAAAGCCACTAATAATATGGCAGAGCTCATGGCCCTTGAGCAATGCTTAGAAATCTTGAGGGACTCAAATCTACATAATACCATAATTGAAGCTGATTCCGAATTGATTATTAATTCGATCAAGAAAATTAGCTATGGCTCAGCTCCAAACAAAGTTTCGAGACATTGGCGACTTCTGCAAGTCTATCAATGTATTCAATCCCACTTGCAGAATATGAGGACCCTTAGTTTTATACATGTCCGCCGAACAGCCAACAAATTAGCAGATATCTTGGCTAATGAAGGTGTACTCTGTTCTAAGAGCGATAAAAAATATGACTGGACAGAGATCCCCCAGGGAAGATTGAGGGAAGAGTGTCTCTGACATGCGACTTCTGATAGGGAGCTCTATAAGAGCAGGGGTAACAGGCAGGATGAGGCTTAATGGAAACAAAGGAACAGTTCATGAAAATAAGCGAACAGGTTATCAGGTACTTAGCCAATATCTATCACTGGTCTTCGGGCGGGAAAGTGCACCCCGTAATCTACAATCCCAAGGTTCTCAGGCGGGATACAATATACCGGCATAATCTTCATTTGAAACTGAAAAATAGTAAATATGGCCGCTCAATTAACAATGCCGGGAGCGTTGTTATCGGGTGGGCAGAGAGGTGAAATAGAAGCAATCCTGTGGATACCCTGATTCATTGGGACACAGATGCAGTTAAAAGGGAGGCAGGTCGGAGAGATCGCAGCAATCCCTTGCATTTCGCATGGAGAACAGCAAGAAAGATAACGAGGAAACTGGACCCGAAATTATTTAGGCGGGATATTAATCCAGCTTCGGGTCCGAAGCAGAGGTTAAGTTCCGTGCTAATCGCACGGCCTCATCAGGATCGCGCGCAAATGATGGATTTCGGTCAGGTAAAGTGCTCGAAGGTTAGGGCTCCAGTCAGACCCGATATGCCTATTAAATATGGTTCATTGGGCTCATCGAGTCCGAATTGAAGGTTAAAGGGTGTGCTTGTTAGCCACCCGAAATGTTTATCGACCGCCAGATCTGTAGAGGAGGATCGCACAGTCTTTGATGGACAGTTTGTTATGTTTTGTGGGCCCTCGGCCCGTTGTTTGAGATAATGTCGCGGGATCATAGGATTTGGTTGGTCATATCGGTGGGCCACACCGCCTTGGTCTTTTTTGTATATTATGTCTCTTTTTTAATAAATGAATAGAAGGACCCGCTCTTGCCTACGCAAAAAAAAAAAAAAAAAAAAAAAAAGTATAAATTAGTTTGATTTGCGTATTGTATATGATTTAAAGCTCTACTCTAGACGAATCCCCAAATCCTATAATTTTGAAAGTTGCCCCACCAGCGCCTGACACTTGCAGTCATATTTCTCATGAAATCAATATGTACAAGCCTATAGATGAAGCAAAAAGATCACTGACGTTTTAATTTTATGTCAAGTGAAATCCAACTGTATATGTCAAGGCCTGAAATGTTTTGAATATAGTTTGAGTGTATTGTGCTTTTCCATGATCGTTACAGATTTCATATTCCAACGCTTCCAACAGTACACATTTTGGATGACCATTATTTCAACATTTCAAATGAGGCACGTTTTTTCTTGCATTTAGTTTGAAGTTTTACACACACAAATCTTTTGTTCTTGTTGGATTATTTTTTGTAATTGTAATACTCAGAAAACTTGATAGTTACACCCAAATGGACAATCTTGTAAGAACTATGTAAATCTTCCTAAAAGGACCAATCACAGAGATTCACATCCATATAAGGAATAACTATCCAAATTTATAAGCATTTAAAAAAGCCATGGCGCATGACCATATACTTCAGTATCTGTAATCAAACATTGATTTCTTGCCCTTCATTATAATTGCAATAGAGCAGAAGATTGTGAGATATTGAAGATGACCCCAAGAATGAAGGTCCGAGTAAAAACATCGAGACAGATTTTCCGCTAAAATGATAATATCACATGCAAATATCATAATATTTTCATCCCTGAAAATATCATGATAGCCTCTTAGATATTGAGATATTATCGCAAGGCGAATGAAAATCCCCGAAAATATCATGATATTCTCTTAGATATCGAGATATTATGAGGGTACCATTAGACTTTGCCATCACCTTGTTTTTTTTGGAGTGGAGATTGAAAATTTGAAAATTTTGAATATTTTTGCATCTTTTTAATTTGATCAATATTTTCCTGATGTTGCCAATATTTTCTTTTCTAGACCCTCAGTGATTTTTTCACTGACACAATGTTTGCAATATTAGTTTTTAATAGTTCAGCAGAGAGAGATAGTACAATTTACAAATCTAATAATTTACAACAACAGCAAAAGAACCCTAACCAGAAAAGTCAATGTTGGTCAACAGGGCAGATTTGACCCTCAGCAAATCAGTCAACTTTAGTCAACTTCGGCCTCCAAACAACAAGATAAAACAGCCCTCAAAACAAATAAAGTTTGGTCAAACAGCCCACCTGCGGTCAGCCCTAGCTGCCGTCAACGTTGGTCAACAGTCAAGAAATTTGGTCTCCTGAAATTTCGCTCTCCTAAAATTTCGCTCTCTTGAAAATTCAGCCTCCTGAAATTTGGCTTCCTGAAATTTCAGCTATGTGGAGAGAGAGAGGCCTAAAAATCCGTACCCAATCAATGAGGAGAGAGAGAGAGAAGTGTGAAGATGAGTGTGTCCAAATGAGGCTAAGTCACTTTCTATTTATATGCAACGTTGAGGATGAATAGACGTGACTGTTGGGCGTGACTGTTGGGCCTTTAAGCCTACATAAGTTTGTTGGCCGACCTTGACAATTTGACCATAATCAAAATAAATTCATAACTTCATTTGTACATGTCAAAATCGATGATCTTTAGATCAATCCTACACCTCTCGGAAAGAAGAATCCAAGAAAAATATCAGCTGTCATAAATAAGATGACCCATGTGGAGTTTGGCCTAGTTGCCAAATTTAACATACAGGGTATGCTGCAATGGTGGATGCCAAATGGGCTAGTGTCGCCAGTGATGATGATAGATACTTCCAAGCTTGTGGAAGTACCTCCCTCGCTAAGAGGGAGTGTTGAATTGTGTAGCTTGGGAGGTACTCTACAAGCCTAAGAGTTGGGTTTGTGAGAAATTTGGTCACAAAAGTCTTTATGGGCAAAGAACCCAAGCAGAGGGGTTTTATACCCAAGAAGGGGTTTAAAATATAAAAAAGAAATTAAAAGAAAATTATTAATTACTGTTAAAATTAGCAACTAGGGCCAAACTCCATGTGGGTCATCTTATTTTTGGCAGCTGATATTTTTCCTTGATTCCTCTCATCGAGAGGTGTAGGATTGATCTACAATCATCCGTATCCGACATGTATTTATGGAGACATGAATTTATTTGTATATACTTGAGAATTTGTCAAGGTCGGCCAGCAAGATAAAGTGTGTGGCACACCCCCAGCTTTACCTCAACATTGCATATAAAGCAAGGAGGCATTGTGCCTCATTTTATCATCATCTCAACAATCATCTTCTCTCTCCTCATCTCATTGGGCCAGCGAAGGAGCAGCTTCTCTCACACGTGCAAGAGAAAGGACGCATTTTCTGTTTAGGGTGGCGTTCACTGATTTTAGGGTTGCGTTGACCAAGTGCTGGGTTGCTAAATGAAGAGTTGACCAAGGGCTGACCTACTCATACTATTTGGGTGTTGCATTGACCAAAGCGTTGACCAACGTTGACTGGTTAGGGCTGACCGCAGAATGTTGTTTTGACCATTGACCAAGCGTTGTTTTGGGCTGCCAAAGTTTGTTGTTGAAGACCGAGTTCTTCAAGGTTGACTACAGGTCAATCCGGGGCTGTTTGACTAGATTTGACTTTGCTGATTTAGGGTTTGCTTCTGCGGTCATAAAATTACAGATTTCTGAATTTGTACTATTTCTCTCTACTAAACTATTGAAGATTAGAGAAGAATTGATCAAAGGGTTTCCCCGCATTGGGGTTTGTCCCTGGCTAGCTGCCACATCTTGTGTCTCTTGCCTTGGCTTGTTTTCTATCGATCTATTAATGTTCTATCAGCATTTTACTTTATGTTTATGTGATTGCTAAACAGTGGCTAATAAGAATAAATCGAAGTAAACTGCACTAAGCATAGAACATACCATAAATTAACATGGTATCAGAGTTGAGGTGAAGACAAAGCCCAAGCAAGAGCAAGAGAAATCACCGAAGGTTGTTGAAGCAATCTCAAAGACTTCATGGGGTCCTCATCACACTTCCCCGCTAAAGACAAGCTCCATGAGAAGTCTGACTATCACAGATGGAAGATGTCTCTCGATCTGACATTAGAAGAGCAGGAAGTGTTGGACCATGTGAGAGGCAGAATCGTTGAGCCTCCATCAAATGCATTTGCTGCTGCTAGGAACAAGTGGACCAGGGGAGAAGTCAAAGCAAAGAAGATCATCTGGGACTCTATCGACAAAAGCCTGGTGGCCTATGTTTCCAAGCTGACCACCTCCAAGGAAATCTACAATAGACTGGTAAGATTATTTAAAGTTAATGATGCAAATCAAGTTTTGTTCCTTGGAAATAAGCTGAAGGAAATTAAGAAGGACAAAGATGAGAGTATGCAAGCATACTTCTTAAGGATCACCGAGATCAAGAATGATCTCCTATCAATTGGGGAAGTCATTCCTGACAGGGAACTGACCATCACAACTCTTGGAGGGCTTCCATCTAAATGGTATATATTCAGAACCACTCTTCTCAACAATAATGTAATTCCTGGATTTGAGGAATTGATGGCGAGATGCATTCAAGAAGAGACAAGGATGGAAGAGCAGGAAATGCCTGCACTTAGAGGCAATCCCACTGCTTTCTCCTCTCATGCTAAAAGGAGAAACAATTCCGGGTCTAAATCTAAAGGAAAGGTCGGACCGAAGGGTGGAAGAAAAGGAAGATGTTACATTTGCAACAAAATTGGCCACTATGCGAGGGAGTGCCCTGATAGAAAGGTCACACATCGTGACGATGATCAAAATCACTCCCAACAACAATCAAAGGAAGGGCCAATGGCAAAGCTTCAACCCTCCAAGAAGGCAAGAAACTCCAGGTATGAATCTAACATTGTTAACAATAAGCAAGATGAATGACCACTGACTCGCTAGGAAATTGGCTTATTGATAGTGGTGCCTCAAGGCACTTCACTGGTTACAAAGAAGCTCTCTCTAATCTAATAGAGAAGGAGACCAAACTAGAAATTGTTCTTCGGGACAACTCCAAATATCCAGTGAAAGGCATAGGAAATGTTACTCTACAATTGAATCAGGGCAATACAATTAATTTTCAAGAAGTCCTATATGTACCTGATCTCAAAAAGAACCTGGTGTCCATTTCAGTAATGGAAGACAAAGGCTACAAGGTGGCCTTCATCGATGGCAAGGTACCTTTCACAGTTTATTCACTATATCAGGTCGGAGGAAGTCCGCTAGGTGTCATGTCGACACGTGAACTATGGCATCAGAGGTTTGCTCACCTTCATTATAAAGCTCTACCCGATGTGAGACAAATGGTGACAGGGATGCCCAAGTTCAAAGTAAAGCAAGAAGGTGTATGTCCGGGATTTGTCGAATGAAAGCTCAAAAGGGGACCATTCCCCTCACGCCATAGCAAGACCTCTAATATATTGCAGTTGGTTCACTCCGACATATCTGGCATGATGCCTGTGTATTTCTTAGGAGGATATTTATATTACCTCACTTTTACTGATGATTATTCTCGCAAGACTTGGATATGCTTCTTGAAAAAGAAGGATTAAGTGTTCTCCTGGTTTCGTCACTTCAAAGCCTTGATCGAGAATCAAACCGAAAAGAAGATCAAAATCTTAAGGACTGATAATGGGACTGAGTATGAATCCAATGAGTTCCATGACTTTTGCAAAGAGGCTGGCATTAAGAGGGAGACTACAACACCATATACTCCTCAGCAGAATGATGCGGCGGAAAGGAAGAATCGTACGATTGTGGAAGTTGTTAGTGCTATGCTCCATGATCAAAGGCTTCCGAAGTTTCTATGGGCCGAAGCTGCGAAGACCGCCATATATGTGCAAAATTGATGCCCTCATCAAGCATTGGGTTCCAAGACTCCCGAAGAAATGTTCACTGGTAAGAAACCTAACGTATCTCATTTTAGAATTTTTGGAAATCTTGTATATTTTCATGTGCCAAAAGAGAAAAGGAATAAATTGGGCACATCCGAAAAGAAAGGAATCTTTGTGGGCTATAGCGAAAATATTAAGGTCTATAGAATCTATGTGGCTGGTCAAAGGGATGTAGAGATTAGCCATGATGTCACCTTTGACAAAGATATGGCTCTTAGCAAAGTTGACAATCTTCCAATACTGAGGAAATCTGGAGAAGTTGTCACCAGGAAACCAGAGGAAAAGGAAGATGAGACGATGCTCGATGTAGAGACCTATGGATCTTATTGATTCCCCTCCACAAGAACCTTCCTCTTCTAAGAAGAGGCCTTCATGGCTCAGGGGGACACTTGATGATGCCAAGGGACACATTGCACCCAGAGGGACTTTCCGTGAAAGTAAGAAGCCGGCCAAGTATCAGGGATACTTGACCATCATGAGCACGATCATTCAAAATGAGCCTTCATCGTTCGCAGAAGCTGTCAAGCATCAAGTATGGAAGGATGCTATGACCGAGGAATATGAGTCCATCATGAAGAACGATGTCAAGGATGTGGTCCCCAGACCCCAGGACAAAGCAGTTGTCACTTCGAAATGGCTTTACAAGATAAAGCATGGAGTAGATGGAAGCGCTGAAAAGTATAAGGCTCATTTTGTCGCTCGTGGCTTCTCTCAGAAGGAAGGTATAGACTATGACGAAATATTTGCACCTGTTGCGCGATATACCACCATCCGCTCGATCATAGCCCTTGCTGCTTCGCAAGGATGGAACCTACATCAGATGGATGCCAAGACCGCGTTCTTGCATGGTTCGATCAAAGAGGAAGTCTATCTAAAACAACCCGAAGGATTTGAGATTCATGATCGGGAATCTCACGTGTGCAAGTTGAAGAATGCGCTCTATGGGCTGAAGCAAGCACCCCGAGCATGGTATGAGAGGATCGATAGCTACTTGATGAAGTTGGGATTCACTAGGAGTGAAGCCAACCCCAACCTTTACTTTAAGGTTGAAGATGACAAACCTCTCATACTGGTGTTGTACGTTGACGACCTCTTTCTGACAAGTGCAGACCCTCTCATTCACAAATGTAAGAGGGAGTTGGCTTCTGAGTTTGAGACGAAGGACCTGGGACTAATTCACTATTTCCTAGGACTAGAAGTTTGGCAGAAGCCAGGGGAGATTTTCCTTTCTCAAGGAAAATATGTGGTGAAGATATTGGAGAGATTCAGTATGGTGGACTGCAAGCCCGTGACTACCCCGATGGAGCTTGACTTCAAGAAGTTAAGCGGTAGTGTTGCCAGACCTGTTCTACAAAATGCTACCGAGTATCGTCAACTCATCAAAACATTAATGTTTTTGGTGAACTCTCGTCCGGATATATGTTTTGCATTCAACACGTTGAGTCAACATATGGTTGAGCCTCACCACACACATTGGATTGGTGCCACAAATCTGTTGAGATACCTTCGTGGCACAATCATCATAGGTTGAGATACACTGCTAGAGATGTGAGACTACATGGATATACCAATGTTGATTGGGCAGGCAGTGTGGTGGACCGAAAGAGCACTTTCGGGTGCTGTTTCTCTTTGGGATCTGCCTCGATATCTTGGATGAGCAGGAAGCAAAAGTCGGTAGCTTTGAGCACCGCTAAGGTAGAGTACATTGCTGCAAGCATTGTTTTAAAAGTCGGTCGGCTCGGAACCGACTCGGCCGAGTTGCTCCGAGCCGGTAAAAAAATTTGCAACCCGGCCTTCGAACCGGTTCGGCCAGCCGAGTCATGTAATGACTCGGCCGGCTCAGTCTTAACTCGGCCGGCTAGGCCGAGTCCGCATCAACCCGGCCGGGTCACTTCCTGCGGCCAGTAAACCCATAAAACCGCATTTTTTTTATTTTTTTATGTTTTTGCTGTGTGTTGGGGACTCCAAATGGTTTTATTAATTGGTTAGTTGGTCTTTGGGGTCCATTCCCCTCTCCCAAACCCTATTTAGCCCACTCAACTCCTCTCATTCTCTCACAGCCATCTCATGCATTTGAGTGAGAACTTCAGTGAGAGTTTGTGAGGAGTTGTTGAGTTTGTTTTTGGAGCAGCAGTGGGGAGTCTTGGGCAAGCATTGTAGCTAGAGTGAGGAGCTTCTTGGGCAGCCATTTGGAGCAGCATTGAGGAGTTGATTTCTTAGAGCAAGCTTGAGGAGGCAATTTGTGCCTGGAGGTATTTTTTTTTCACTTGTACAAATCTGTTTTTGCTTATTAAATTTTAGGTGCATATCTAGAAATCCTAAAGAGTGTTTTTTGTGAAAGAAATGAACATTGAATCAATGTTTTTTTTTTTCATTTTCAGATTGTTTGCTTTCATTTCCAAGTCAAAAAATGGCACCTAGAGTGAAAGATGCTGCTTGGGCATATGTTGAAATGGTTGATAGTCAAATGCATTGCAAATTTTGCCATAGGAAAATTAAGGAAGGTCCTGGGGGCATTAATAGGCTGAAACAACACTTGGCGGGGATTAAAGGCCAAATTACTCCCTGTACCTCACCAGAAATTGGGGAGATTAGGAAGGAATTGTTAGCCAGCTTTGAGAAGTTTAAAGAAGATAAGGCTAGGCAAAAAGAGTTAGAAGCTGAAATTGGGAGGAAGAGGGAGATACAAAAAATGATGGCTACCAACCCCCATTATGATTTTGAGGGTTCTTCCTCTATCCCTCGTACTGATGCATCCAACCCTTTCCGATATGTTCCTCCCTCTTTTGATTCTATTCAAGAAAAGGGAAAGGGTAGAATGAAAAAGGGTGATATGACTATCAAAAGTTATTTCACTCCCTCCTCTCCATCAGATGCACATGGTCCTCAAGCTAGTAAAAGTCAAATGCAACCCACTTTAGATGACCATTGGAAGAAAGAATTGAGGGAGACTGCTTGTGATTACATAGCTAGATGGTGGTATGATGCTGATATCCCCTTCAATGCTTCTCGTTCACCATATTATGAGCCTATGTTTGATGCCATACATGCTGCTGGAAAAGGCTTCAAAGGCCCTACTATGCATGAGCTAAGGGGGTATCGTTTGCAGAAAGAAATTGCCTCCATTAATGAGTATTTGAAAGATTTCAAGGACTCATAAGCAAGAATAGGATGTACCATCATGTCAGATGGATGGACAGATCAAAGAAACCGTACCATCATAAACTTTCTTATCTTCTGCCCACGGGGAACCATGTTTTTAAAATCAGTTGATGCATCTGATAAGGTAAAAGATTGGCAATTGTTGTTTCAACTATTGGATCAGGTTGTTGAGGAGGTGGGGGTGGCTAATGTTGTTCAAGTCATCACAGATAATGCCTCTAACTATGTTCTTGCTGGTAAACTATTAGAGGAAAAACACAAGACCATCAAATGGACCCCATGTGCTGCACATTGCATAGACCTCATGCTTGAGGATATTGGAAAATTAGAATGGGTCAAAAACACTGTAGATCATGCCAAAAGCATAACAAAATTTATCTACAATCATTCATGGATTTTGAGCCTCATGAGGAAACACACTGGGGGCAAGGATATTATTAGGCCTGCCATCACTAGATTTGCTACTCATTTTTTCACATTGCAATCTATGCTTTCCCAAAATAGAAACTTGCAAAAGATGTTTTCCAATGATGAATGAATCAAAGCAATTGGTCTCACAAACTGGAAGGCAAAGAATTGAAAAAGAAAGTTAATGAAGAAATATTTTGGAGAAAGGCAGCAGAGATTGTGAAGCTTGCTGAGCCACTGGTTAAGGTGTTGCGGTTGGTGGATGGGGAAAGATTGGCTATGGGCTTCATTTATGAGGCTATGGATCAAGCAAAGGAGCAAATAAAGAGGGCATACAAGGATAAAATGGCTAAGTATGGGCCCATTTGGGCAATCATTGATGAAAGATGGAACAACCAACTCCATCACCCTATACATGCAGCTGGGTATTTTTTGAACCCAAGGTATCATTATAAAGCTAAGGAGTCAGGAGCTTTGAGGGGGGAGGTTAGAGATGGACTGATTGACTGCATTGATCGCATGATCCCATTAGAGTCTAATCAGCTGGAGATACACGGACAGGTCACAACCTTCAGCAATGTCTCGGGTACCTTTGGGAAGAACCTAGCAAAGATTGCAAGAGAAGCAGATGAGCCAGGTAAACAAAAATTTCAATTTTCAAATTCTTAATAGTTTTTTTAAATTTTGTTAAATCATTTATAATTTGAAAGTTGGATATAATTTGTAATTTTGTTGAGCTAACTCATTACACTCCTATGTTTTTTGCAGCACAATGGTGGGAGGCTTTTGGTGGCCATTATCCTGAATTGCAGAAGTTTGCAATTCGTATTTTGAGTCAAACTTGCAGTGCCACTGGGTGTGAGCGCAATTGGTCTGTCTTTGAAAGGATTCACACAAAGAAGAGAAACTGTTTGGATCAAAAATGGTTAAATGATCTAGTCTATGTCCAATACAACCTCCGGCTCAGACATAACCAATTGTTGAACAAAAGACCTGATTCAGATCCCATTGTGTTGGAAGACATTGATCCAACATCAGATTGGGTAGTGGAGAGTCATCCAGCAGAGTTTGATCCTGATGAGGATCTTGATTTTGATTTAGATAGGGAGGCATCACTCGAACATGATGTTCATTTGAATGCAGATCCCGATCCACTTGTGCTACCAACCTCAGCCTCACAGCCAGCAAGGACTCCAGTTGCAGACGCTTCCTCTGCTCAACCACAACAGAAGCGCAGCCGCATATCTTCTCTATCTCAGCTTGCATCTGCTGCACAGCCTGCTAGTGCTACCACTTCTACAGTTGCAGTTGGAGATGATGACAAGGAGGAGCCATGGGGCCCCCTGTCTGACTCTGATGATGATCCAGAGATTGATCCACATGATCTTAGCTCCTCTGGCAGTAGCTACTAGCTAGTGGCCCAGTGGTACTGGTCACAGTTTACTTTTGTTGTAGAGGCCATTTATAGCCTCCTTGGTTATGTGTTTTTGTTTTGAATCTTTGATCATGTATGTATTGGACAGTGCAATGGGTGCCATTTTGATATAATGGATATATTCATGAGCCTACTTTGATCATATGTTGTCTTCCATCTATATTCTAATGCTATGTGTTTGGAAACATGAATGAAAATCTTTAAAATTATGTTTTTTTATAAAAAAATATATATATATTTAATGTATTTTTTACAACGACCGAGTCATTGAAATTGAGCCAGCTGAGCCGATACCGAGTCGGAGTCGGAGTCGGAGTCGACCCTCGGCCGAGTCGGAGTTTTAAAACATTCGCTGCAAGTATGGCCTCTTGTGAGGCGGTCTGGTTGCGGAAGCTCTTTAGTGAGCTATTCGGATTTACATTGGATACTACCGTGATCCTGTGTGACAACTAAAGTGAGATTCATTTATTAGAGAATCTCGTATTTCATGATCGCTCCAAGCATATTGATATTAGGTACCACTATATCCAAGATATGGTGCAAAGGGGAGCAATAAGGCTCTAACATATCAGTACATATGAGCAAGTCGCCGACATTCTGACAAAGCCCCTAGGAAAGTTCAAATTCTTGACTTTCCGAGAATGACTTGGTGTCGATGAGAGACCCTCTTATGAGGGTCGTGTATGATGCATACATTGAGCTCTGGGAGCTCGGAGAGGCTTGGGGTACTTCTTGGAGCAACATGCGACCACAAGGCGACTCACCCTCCCCTAGTGGTGCGCTATGTACAGGGTGAAAGGTTCAACCTTCCCTTGTGATACCCCATGGCGACTTAGGGACAAGTCAGTAGAGGATGGTATGATACATCCTCGATCATTTATTCTTCTTCATAGTTCAGCAGAGCAGTGCAGGGCAGTGCATTTGATGGCAGAGATAGTACCAGCGGTCAGACAGATTAGCAGATGGAGTTCTCCCTAGTTGAGAGGGAGTGTTAAAATTGGAAACTAGGGCCAAACTCCATGTGGGTCATCTTATTTATGGCAGCTGATATTTTTCTTTGATTCCTCTTGTCGAGAGGTGTAGGATTGATCTAACGATCATCCGATTCTGACATGTATTTATGGAGATATGAATTTATTTGTATATACTTGACAATTTGTCAAGGTCGACCAGCAAGATAAAGTGTGTGGCACACCCCCAGCTTTACCTCAACGTTGCAAATAAAGCAAGGAGACATTGTGCCTCATTTTATCATCATCTCAATACTCATCTTCACTCTCCTCATCTCATTGGGCCAACGAAGGAGCAGCTTCTCTCACACGTGCAAGAGGAAGGACGCATTCTCTGTTTAGGGCAGCGTTGACTGATTTTAGAGCAGCGTTGACTTTTCTAGGGCTACGTTGACCAAGTGCTAGGCTGCTAAATGAAGCGTTGACCAAGGGCTGACCTGCGCATGCTGTTTGGGTGCTGCGTTGACCAGCATTGACCAAAGTGTTGACCAACGTTCACTGGTTAGGGCTGACCGCAAACTGCTATTTTG
Source organism: Pinus tabuliformis (assembly GCA_031772625.1). Classification (NCBI taxonomy): domain Eukaryota; kingdom Viridiplantae; phylum Streptophyta; class Pinopsida; order Pinales; family Pinaceae; genus Pinus; species Pinus tabuliformis. The sequence goes on from CM062807.1 coordinate 804,143,202, forward strand.
ACCGTTGACCAAGGGCTGTTTTGGGCTGCCGAAGTTTGCTGTTGAAGACCGAGTTCTTCAAGGTTGACTAGAGGTCAATCCGGGGCTGTTTGACTAGATTTGGCTTTGTTGATTTAGGGTTTGTTGTTGCTGTCATAAAATTACATATTTCTGAATTTGTACTATTTCTCTCTGCTGAACTATTGAAGATTAAAAAAGAATTGATCAAAGAGTTTCCCCGCATTGGGGTTTGTCCCTGGCTAGCCACCACATCTTGTGTCTCTTGTCTTGGCTTGTTTTCTATCGATCTATTAATGTTCTATCAGCGTTTTACTTTATGTTTATGTGATTGCTAAACAATGGCTAATAAGAAGAAATTGAAGTAAATTGCACTAAGCATAGAACATACCATAAATTAACAATTACTAAGGTCTAAGAGGACTAAAACCCTAAGATCTAGAGGGTTCCTAAGAGGCGGGCCTAAGGAAAGGCTCGTCAAACAAGTGAAGGAGATCATTTGATCATAGGGATGCTATAGATGTAGCTCTAAGAGTAGGCCGAGCTAGTAGGCCGAGTAGGGCTGCTAGTGGAGGCCACAATCTGATCCAAGGGAGCATCTTTCTCAAGAGTGAAGTGTGAATGTCTCAAGATAGCCACAAGCCTAGAGAAGGGATGATGTGGAACTTTGAGGGTCTGGTTCATTGTGAAGAAAGGCCGAGAAAGCCCAAGTTCATAGACAAGCTTAGATTTGAAGTTTGAGCCCTTGTGTAGGTCAGATCTGGCAAAATTGAGGACGCCTTCTGTGACTGGCTCATGCCCTAGTTAAGGGCTAATTCTGTGGCTACTCTGTCCTTAGGGTCTGCCCTAAAAGTCTATTATTTTATCGTTGGATTCTGTGCAAGAGAAAGGGCTGAGACCCTTAGAAACCAGACCCTAATCCTATGACTATGCCACAGATCTGTGTGTATAGAATTGTGGTTAGGGAGGTCGAGTCTTGTGAACAGATGAGCGAGTTTTAGGACAAGACAGAAGGATGAAGTGGCATGTGGAATGACGTCAGCGTGGAGCAGAGAAACGAGCTGAGTGGATGAAGAAAGGGAGTTGTTCTGAAGGGTTTTAGGATAGCAGTCCTTGAGCCCTAGTTATAGATCTACCTTTCATGCAAGATCAGTCCAACAGCGGCCTAGTTCTGTGCATCTCTAGGAAGGCCGAAACCCAGAAAAGGAGACATACAAGTGTGGTATGGATCTGGTATGAGGGCCGCAAGCCTTAAGGGAAGTGCACAGAAGTTTCAGAGAGAAAAGAGGGCCAAGGCATTCTTCACATTGAAGAAAAGAACAGTTTGTATTAGGAGTCAGGACTATGTAATGGACTGTCTTAAGGTAAGGGTTAGTGGGCAGAATCAAGGGAGTATTGAAGTTTTGGTGGACTGTTCAGAGATCATGAGCATCAGTGATTTGGTGCCTAGATCTGTGCAATCTAAGGAACAAATTGCAGAACAGAGGGCAGCATATTTTGGAGCCCTAGATCAGTCAAAGTATTGAGTGTATGTGGGCATATTTGTTGACCCTAAAGACAGTGACAGGAGTAGCGAATTGTCATAGAGTTAGGGCAGGTTTTGTGTGCCCTAGGCACAGCGTTCTGGAGCAGCCAGAATCATGACAAGTGGGCAGATCTGGAAGAGTGAGCATTGTTGACAAATGAAGTTGTGAACAGTGCAGGATGCAGAACTCAAGTACAGGTTCATGAAAAGAGCCATGGATTGTTAGGAGGCAGATCTATGGAGCCCTAGTTCAGAATTTGCAGATGAGCAAACTTCAGTGAAGAAAGGGCAGATCCAGAAGGCCCAATGTGCAGACTTCTTAATGGAGCTAGAACGCTGCTAGTGGGCAGATCAGAAGGCCAAAGTTCAGTGACACTAAAGGAGCAGTGATCAGTGATAGTGGCAGAATGGATAGGTTGCAAATGACCTGCAGATGTGTTCAGGGCACGTGGACTGAAAGGGCTGTGGGGTGCCACATCAGCATGTAGGTCAACTGTGTCTTGTTCAGGTAAATTGGTGGTCAAAGTGATTGACACCAAGCCCTAGTTGTGTCCTTGTATCAGGGCTGTATGTAAGAGCCAAGATCCCTGGTACGGGAGCCCTGGCCCCTAATACTGTTGTATTCTAAATTGTAATATAACATGTAGTGGGTTTGAAAAGTTAAAAATTGTCATGTGCACTATTTGATTCACTGATGTGTGTAGATTCCGCTGTGCAAAGTAATATTGTTGTGGCATTTATGTGTGTTTGTGTCAGAAACTTTAAGATCCAAACTAGATTCTCATGTGCCGTGGAAACAACCACCTTGACACGTTACATGAACAAGTGTGCAAAATCCATGTATAATAAGCTTACACCAAAAATTGGCGGCAAGAAATTATTCCAAAAGACTGTAATAACATATAAAGTCATAAAGCAACCCATAAAGCAATAGTCATCCGTGATAGTCTAGATAACAGTAGTTCCCTGGCAAATAATGCTTTCTGACTCACATGACTTCAATATTTCTGCTTATTGTTGCTTGAAAAGTGACCAATAGGCTCAGCTGTATTACGGTGGTAACCACAGTTACCATCCATGAATTTGGATTTGGTGTAAAAAAAAAAAATTGTATTGGAAAAATCCATTTTAAAAATAAATCTTATTAATACAAAAATTTCACAATATTAGAAAACCTCCACCAATTCACATATGGATCTTCTCTAAAATGACACTCCCCTAATTCACTGCAATGCATATATTACTGAACTATAAGATAGGGAACGTTCTGGCATAACCTAATGAGCTCTCCAAAGCAAGCCTAGACGTTTGCTTTAGGGTGCTAGGGTTTCCAGAATCCAAATTCAGGGTAAATACAACCAAATCTAATCGTTGGCTGAATTTCTGTATGCAAGGCAGGCACGGTTTGGCCAAAATCTGCTACATTGGTAGTAATCAAATCAATCGTCACGGTGCCTCTATTAGGCCCAAATCCGATAGAAGAATATATTTTCCAAATTCCCACTGCTTGGCAACTTAATCTTAGAGACTATGCTTGAAATACCACAAAAGTCAAGTTTTGGAGTTCTGTACAGTGAAATGATGTATTGTTTGGTATTTGGAAAAAAGACAAACATTTTATAATGTGAAATTACACCTGGAAAAAAATGAAAATATGAATGAAAAAGGAAACCCTTGATCCCTTCTCAGTAAGGTAAGGTCCTTCAGGATCTTGCTGAATTGGGTTGGTCCTAACTGAAAGGTCAACAAAGCAGGCAATCAATTGTGTAAAAGCTTCGCACCACATTAAATGAGCAAAAACAATATCCACCTTCCCAAACCTGGCCGAAATGCGCAAGAAATATCTGATATAATGTGGACTATCCCAGAAAATGGGACAGCATGGATAGAACCAAGTAGAGGAGGAGGCAAAGGCGATCAAGAACTAACGATACCGTTCTATGTTTTTGACAGGGAGAATGACCACCATCGCAAACACGGCAAGCCTCGTGCAACAGATCCAAACCATGATCCATAATATATTTTTCTTGAATTCAGAGAAAAGCCTACCCATGATTTGCAATGCAGTATGTATCTCGAAACAAAATCTAGGTTTCCAGCAAAACAATGGACTATGAATGAAAAGGAAGATAATGTTTCAGCCCATAACAATGAGATCCGAGATGGATACATCATAAATTGACATCCAAAAAAGAATCTTCTTCCAAACCCTGAAAAAAATAACACAAATCATAAAATCTAATAAACCCTACCAAAACCCCATAAAGCAAAACCCAATTCAAGGGAGGTGAAGAGAAGCTACTTGTCGCCTTCAACTCTTTGTTTCCTTGTCGACAGAGGCACCCCCCACAGCATCAGTAACAAGAGACATGGGCCTCTGTTCAATGACTGTATCCACAAGCCCAAACTCCTTAGCGTCCTCGGGCGACATGAACGTGTCCCTCTCGTGCATTTCTCAATCTTATCAATGCTCTGCCCAGTGTGCTTGGCATAGAGACTGTTAAGTCTATCCCTGGTCAGTAAGATTTCCTTGGCCTGAATGGCTATGTCACTCGCCTGCCCACTGGCCCTTCCAGAAGGCTGGTGGACCATGAACCTTGCATTGGGCAATGATCTCCTCTCCCCCTTTGCCCCTGCTGTCAACAGAAGAGACCCCATTGAGGCCGCCTGCCCCATACAGAACGTACTCACGGGGCTCCTTATGTACTGCATTGTGTCGTATATTGCCAGGCCTGCGGTCACGACTCAGCCAGGGGAATTTATGTAGAGATTGATGGGTTTCGATGGATTTTCAGACTTCAGGAATAGTAGTTGGGCTACTACCACCGCAGCGGTATCGTCTTCTATGACGCCATTGATGCATATTATTCTCTCCTTGAGAAGCCTGGAGAATATGTCGTATGCCCTTTCGCCTCTTGAGGTTTGTTCTATGACCATGGGGATCAGTCCATATGATCTTTTGCTGTGAAAGCTTGTGTGTGTGCTTAGGACTCTACTGTTGAATATTGCAGACGCTGCTGGAAAAAATCGGCTTGTTCTCATCCTCTCTCTCTGCACCTGTGAGAAACTATGCTATGCTATGCTGTGTTATTTTGATGACGAGATGAAACAGCTTTTAACATTTGAAATGGTTAGGTCGGAAAGAGCAACACTAGGCACGGTGCATAAGTGGCATTTTGATTTTTTTTAGTTTATTTAATTTTAAATTTCATTGATGAGGAGAAATGGTTCATTTCTTTGTTACATTTGCTTCCAAACAAGTGAAAATAAAAAACGATTTTTTAAAACCTATAATATCATAAAATATTATTTAATGGTATTTAAATAGTAAGGTTTTGAAATTATATTAATTTAAAATAATTTAATTTTAAGATAATAGAGATAATAATTGATGGTAATTTTAATTGGCTTTACTCTAGATTGTGATTAAGGGTATGTTTATTTTAAAATAATTTTTTCAGACTTTTAATTTAATTATTGGTAATTATTTTTTTTGTAAGCTTAGGTGGGATTCTCATTTTTTCGAGATTTTTACATGTCCGTTATTCAATTTTAGCACAAGAATAAGATTTGAGATTTTTAATTGCCACTTGAGCTAATGTGGACTAATTATTGGTAATTATTAGATAGATGGTAAATATTTAATTTCTATAAAATATGTAATATTCACAAATTAAGAGTTAAGATTTATTTAGAAGTTAGTTATTTTTTTTAATTAATTTATTTCAATTTAATTGATTCCAAAATTTTAGTTCATTATGTTTTGGACATGATGAAGATATAGTCATGCAAGCTTACAAAAAAAACCTAGAATTTTAATTTAATTATTGGTAATTATTAGATGGATCATAAAGATTTAACTTCAATAAAATATTTCAAAATATTCATAGTAGTATTCACAAATTACGTTAGTTATTCTCTTTTAATTAATTTATCTTAAAGTAATTAATTCAAGAAAATATCATATCAACAATTGTCATATTGGACATGTGGTATTGATAAGGCATGATATTGTACCAAAAACTATATACAAATTAAAAATTTATATAGTAAAGTGGGGTGAATCTCTATGGTTAACAATATTATTTAGCTCATATATTAATTTTTTATAATTAATAATAATAATAATAATAATTTATTAATTCTTGTTATAATTAATAATAATAATTTAAAATAAGTTGTAATTTAATTAATTTTTATGTTTTCTTTTATTTGGGCAATGTGAGATGTATCATAATGTAAGTGTCTTGATGTTTACCATGAATTGATACCTATTCACATTTACCAATCATTTAGTCATGTCTAAAATCAACTATTGTTCCATTTTCAATGACCAAAAATAATTACTTTTAAAATGTAAAATGCAGTTGCAATCAAATACTTTTAAAAATGTTAAATGCAGTTGCAATCAAATACTTTTAAAAATGTAATAGCCATTAGATTCATCATGTTACCTATATGGTATGTATATCTTACATTTTATAATTATTATCAAGGATAGTTGAAATATTTAATTAAGGTAGTCATATAAATTAAATGGCTAATAAACGTTAATACGCATCAATTCATAATAAACATCAAAACACTCACTTCATGATATTGTTAGGATATTCCGACACAGAGAAAATAATTAAGTATAACTTGGTCTAGTGTATAGTTAGGTAAAGTGTGTTTCTTTAGTATGTACATTTTCTAACTTACAAATCCGACGGTCACGATATGTTCTAGACATGAAGTGATCTGATGGTTCATTCTCTCATCGGTATTACCGATACTTGATCTGTAGCTTAATACCCGATTGGTCCATGATCTCTATTTAAAGAGCATGGAGGGTCATTTGTTTGTGACCGTTTATGAGATAAGCTTATATAAATTTTCTTTCTTTTACATTAATAAATTGCGTGAAGTGGTCGCGTTGGATTACGCCGTGGACTGATCAAGAATACTGGTGTATTGATCTGTGATTTGTTTGTGAGCGGTGTCCTTTGGTGTTCAATCCAAGGAACTTACCTTGTAAATTCCTACATGGTATCAGAGTCATTCGAGGGCCGCATCTGTTGGTGAGCTTGTTTGATTGGTTTGTGTGGTTGTTTTTTGTTTTCTAAGCAAAAAATGGGTTTTCAAGTAAGCACGCACCCCAAGGCTTCAGTGAGCAAAAAAAACCCTCCTCATTTCCAACAATTACTAAATTTTTTAACTTACTCACTTGGTCTAAAGTTACTTTATGAGAATAGAAGTCTTGGGTTTAAGTCTTTTTTTAGTTGAGTTACTTTTTCAAAAAACACATGTAACTTATGTTTTAAAGTTACTTTATGTAGAAATGTTCTCACCCATTATAAAAAATGAGTCACTTATAATTCTAAAGTCATTTTATCTTTTATTTAAGTTACAATTTAGTGAATAGTTCATAAAGTACCATTGTAAAAGTGATTATCACTTATTTATAAAAGTGGGTCACATAAAGTAATTTTTTTTAAAGTGAGTTAATTAGATTAAGTTTGGAAATGGGGAGAATTTTTTTTTAAATATAACATTATCATCAACTTCAAAACATTCACGTGGTTCCTTGGCATCTTCAACAACTTTTATTCAAAAAACCATAACTTTTTCATCCGGAAGTCGTTTTCAGAGCCGTTTTTTTTCAATTGGCCTAATTTTTCGAAATATTTCCATTCGAACACTTAGTTTCAGCATCTACAGCTTCAGTTTCTTTTAAAATGGAAATTTCATGCCTAGTTATTCTTAACAGCACCAACTATTTCTAATGGCTATCCTACATAGTGGATTTACTCAGAAGTAGAGGTCTTTCTAGAATAGCCTCAGGCCTAGAGTCTAAACCTCAAGATGAAGATAAGCAAGCCAAATGGGAAAATAAGCAAGATCAAACACGTGGGTTGATAGGGATGTCTATTTCTCCAGAACTTAGATTCCATATCGCATAAATTGATACCCCCGATGAAGCAATGAAAAAGCTCAGTACTATTTTTGGAATTAAAAATTAAATTAGAGCCCATCAACTCGAAAATGAGTTGCTTACTTTGAACCCCGGTATTTTTTCTTCCATTGAAGATTTTTTGTCCAAGTTCAAGACCCTTAGACTTCTCTTGGAAGGTGTTAAGGTTGAGAAGGAAGATGGTAGCCTTATCTATTTCATTCTTACTAAGTTAGGATCAGCCTACTCTGTATTTGTTTCCACCTTCCATTCCACTAGAGAAATATTTATTTCTCAAGGAGAAGACTACAAGCCCCCCTCTTTTGATGCATTTTGTGATTCTTTAATAAGAGAACAAGAAAAACTCTTACATCTTGGTCTTCTTAATACTAGGAATGCTTCTAAGAAAGCCTTAGCAACCCAGCAGCAACCAAGTTCAAAGAATCCTAAGAAGCAACATCCTAAAACGAATGGTCTTAAACCAAACAAGGGTCCTAAGCAATTTCAGTCTCAAAATGAAAAATCAACTCAACAAAACAATAAGGAAACTAAAAACAATGGGAAGAATATTGATAGACATTGCAACTTTTGTAATCATGATGGCCACTTAGAATCCAAATGCTTTAAGAAGATGGAAGCCTTGGAAGCAGCAATGAAGAAGCATAACATCCATTTGGAGCACTTTTCAACTTCAACTTCATATTCAGGAATAACACTTCCTGCATGTGGTTGTCAAGCATCTTGGTCTGGTTATGCACTAAATGTATCTTCTTCTTCTCATTCTCATGAGTGGCTCATTGATTCTGGAGCTTCTTATCACATGGCCAAAAGCAAAGCCATGTTTTCTTCTCTAAATGATTGTAACACCAAAAATATATATGTTGGTGATGATAAATCTCTTAGTGTTGTAGGGTCTGGAACTATTCATCTAGACAATGGTCAACTTAATGATGTATTATGTGTTCTTACCTTATCCTGCAACATTTTATCTGTATATCAGATAACTCATTAAGGTGAAGGTAAAACCATTGAATTTTCACCTTATGATGTTGTAATTAACGACCTAAGAGATCCTAGATAGATTTTAGCTATTGGCATTGTTGATGATTCTACAAGGTTGTATAAGTTTGACAACTTTGGGTCATCAAATCTTCCCTCGGTATTTGTTGCTCATAATGATGAAGTGAGAAAACTTTGGCATGAGCGATTTGGTCACTTAAACTATCGCTCCCTTCAAAATCTATGTAAAGAAAATATGGTGACAGGTCTTCCTATGGTATCTTGCAGAGATGGTGTTTGTTCCGGATGTGTACTCGAAAAACATCGTTGGGATAGTGTTGAAAAATGTGCCTCTTGGAATGCCTCATCCCCTTTACATCTTGTGCATAGTGATTTATATGGTCCACTTCCAGTTGTTTCATTATTTGGCTACAAGTATTTCTTAACTTTCATTGATGATTTCTCCAAATGCACTTGGGTATACTTCTTAAAAATCAAGAGTGAATTCTTTAACATGTTCTTGGCCTTTAAGGCCTTTGTTGATAAACAATCTGGACATCAAATTCTTAAGCTAAGATCTGGTAATGGCGGAGAATATGTTAACAACAAATTCATCAAATTTTGCACTGAGCATGGAATTCAATTGCAACATATTATTCCATATACTCCACGGCAAAATGGTGTAGCTTAAAGAAAGAATCATATCTTAAAGGAAATGGCTAATTGTATGCTTCAATCTAAAGGACTTAGTCTTAATTTTTGGGCAGAAGCAATTAACTGTGCAAATTACATAGTAAATCGCACTCCTACTAAGGTTTTAAATAATATCACTCCAGAAGAAGCATGGAGCTCAATTAAACCATATGTAAGTCACTTTCATGTTTTTGGAAGTGAAGCATGGGCCCATATTCCAGATGAGAAACATAAAGCCTTAAAACCTAAGAGTGAAAAATGTATTTTTGTTGGATATTCTGAAGATGTCAAAGGATATAGACTTCTTCAACCTAACTCCAAAAAAATTATCATTATAAGAGATGTAAAGTTTGATGAAAATATATCGGCCTCCGAGCCTAGCTCGGCGGATGTGCCACCTCTCTCTATCTCTTCTACTTCTGAAAATATTCCTTCTTCAGATGATGACAGTGAGGATGACAATCCCACCCCACCTTCTCGGGATCTTCCTTCAATTCCTCAACTTCCAAAATGGGTCTGCGCTACTTGGGATGCAGCAGGTGCTCTTGCAGGTGATCCTATAGATCAGCGTCGTACACGTTCTCAGTTCGATAGAGCCTCTTCTTTACTGGCTCAAGTTTTAGTGAATTATGATCCTGACACCTTTGCGTAAGTTTCAAGCCATCCAGATTGGGACGCAACTATGAATGAAGAATATCGTTCATTATTGGCAAATGATACATGGGACCTTGTTCCTCTTCCAAAGGGACACAAACTTGTTAGATGTAAATGGGTTTACAGAACCAAGCTTGGACCAGATGGAAAAGTTGATAAACATAAAGCTCGTCTTGTTGCTAAGGGTTTTCACAAGTTGAAGGCATTTACTATATTGAAACCTTCTCCCTTGTTCCAAAATGAACTCTATCTGCCTTGTTCTTTCCCTTGCTGCCTCTTTCAAATGGGAAGTCCATCAGATGGATGTTAAATCCGCCTTCTTTCATGAAGAAATCTATATGGAACAACCTCCTGGCTTTATACAAAAAGACTCTAGCCTTGTATGTCAGCTTAAGAAATCCCTTTATGGTCTCAAACAAGCCCCTCGGGCTTGGTATGCCAAAATGGATAGTTTTCTTTTAGATACTGGCTTTTCTAGGTGTCATTCTGACAATAATGTCTACACCAAGAAAGTGGGTAAGTCCCCAATCATTCTTGTTCTTTATGTTGATGATCTTATCCTTACTGGTAGTGATCACAACCTTATCAACCATGTGAAGTCTAGCCTTAAAAAGAAGTTTGAAATGACAGACTTAGGACACTTACATTATTTTCTTGGTCTTCAAGTCTTGCAATCCAAAGAAGGTATTTCCCTTTCTCAGTCCAAGTATGTCTGTGATCTTCTATGCCACTTTCACATGGAAGATTGTAAGGCAACCCCTTCTCCCTTTCATTCTGGAGTTAAACTTTCAGTCACTTGTACTTCCCCTAAAGTTGATGCTCCCTTATACCGTCAGCTTGTTGGAAAACTTTTGTATCTGACCCATACCCGTCCTGACCTTTCCTTTGATGTTGGCCTTGTTGCTCGGTTTATGCACAACCCACATGAAAGTCATTAGAAAACAGCTAAAATAATACTTCGTTATGTTCGAGGTATAGTTCAGTTTGGGATTCATTATAGTGCAGAAGCATCTGCTCTATTGGTTGGTTTCACTGATTCTGATTGGGCTGGTGACCCTAATGATCGGAAGTATACTGCAGGTTATGTCTTCACTCTCGGTTCTGGACCTATTACATGGGTTTGCAAGAAACAAAGTGTTTTTTTCTCTTTATTCAGCAGAAGCATAGTATTGTGGCATCGTTGAAGCTAGTAATGAACCCTTGTGGCTTCGTCAGATCCTGTCAGAGTTTGGTTTTCAGCATCAGCATTCGACTACACTTTGGTGTGATAATCAAAGTGCCATTCAACTATGTAAAGATCCAGTCCAACATTAGCGCAACAAACACATTGAACTACACATGCACTTCATCAGAAATCTCATTCGTGACCATGTTCTTGATGTGCAATATTGTTCAATCGATGATCAAGTTGCAGACATCTTTACAAAGGCTCTCACAGAGGCGAAGTTTACTAAACTTTGATTTATGGTTGGAGTTCAGGAATTTGTCATTACGAGGGGATAGGCTCTAATGCCTCCTTCCTTCTCCTATTATGTCATCTGTGTACATCCTTCAATCCTATCCCAAGTTGTTCTTAAGGGGGGGTGTTAGGATATTTTGACACATAGGAAATAGTTAAGTATAACTTGGTCTAGTGTATAGTTAGGTAAAGTGTGTTTCTTTAGTATGTACCTTTTCTAACTTACAAATCTGATGGTCACGATATGTTCTAGACATGAAGTGATCTGACGGTTCATTCTCTCCTCAGTATTACCGATACTTGATCTGTGGCTTAACACCCGATTGGTCCATGATCTCTATTTGAAGAGCATGGAGGGTCATTTTTCTGTGACCGTTTATGAGAGAATCTTATGTAAATTTTCTTTCTTTTACATTAATAAATTGCTTGAAGTGGCCGAGTTGGCTCAGGCCATTGAATGTTTCCCTCTTTGAGGGTTTTAACCACATTAAGAATATTGGTGTACTGATAAATGATCTGTTTGTGAGCGGTGTCCTTTGGTGTTCAATCTAAGGAACTTACCCTGTAAATTCCTACATATATTATTATTAATTATAAAAAGAATTAATATAAGTTATATATATATATATATATTAAAAAACATGGAATAAGATTCTGAACCATGGAGATTTACCCCCACATGTCATGAAGATTCTTAATATGGAAATAGATTTTGTTACAATACCATTGGCTAATACCATGATTTATCATTTCCACATGCCTAAAAAGACTCACTTCAAGTGACACTTGTTCATATGACATTATTTAATTAATTAATTTAATTAAAAGGGAAAAAAGTGTGTAACTACTTTGGAGATAAATCTCGACCTTTGATTTGTGCATACTACTGTGAATATTCTAGAATATTACATAAAGGTTAAATCTCTACCATCCACCTAGTAAATATGGATAATTAAAATTTTGGAAGCCTTATTCCAAAATAAACACACTTATCCACGTAAAAATAATCTCAAATCACCTTACAAAAATAGTTAATCAATCATTTAAGTAAAGTTGAGAAATTAGGTCCCCGATGGGAGTGGAAACATGTTCACAACCCAATCTTTCTTGAAATGCGTAATGTTATTGCCAAGTGTCCATATGGGCTCCATACGTGGAAACACAGTGGTAAATGGAAAGAATGCCACCAACCGACGACATCTCCTCATAAATGGGCGAGGTTAACAAGAGAGGGACAAGACTTGTTGTTGGTTTTTTTCATGTTTTCTGATGTTTCCATAATGGTTCTGATGCACTCATCCGTGGGAGGGAATGATGCATGTTTTGAGCTCATTTATGGCTTGCTGCAACAGAGAGGGAATGTATTCCTTAATAAGTGTGCCAGTGTTAGCACTTGTCCTCTCCATGACAGATAAACGGTATTTCGACCTCATGGTACTCCTCCTTCTCCTGTTGTTATAAAAGTCCTGGATCAGTCATAGGGTGGCAAGGGTACGATGTAATCTTGGAAGGTGAAGAAAGGTTTTATTGCCCTTGCTGGTTAGTTTACTATTTCATGTTTTGCACTGCGTGTTGGGTGTTTTGGATACCATTTGCTAGTAAATTGAGATATAGTCACCCAAAGGAGGGAATCGAGGTTTCAAGTGATTATCCTTTCAAAGGTCTTCGAATTCTTGAAAGAGGTCAATGTTCTTTATCCTCTTTCTGCACAACGCAACCTCAAGGTCTGTCTTCGAGTTGGTGGTCGTGCTTCCCTCATCGACGCTCCAAGGTTCTAATTTTCTAGGGATCTCATTCAATTTTCCTATTTTGGTCTATGGGGTATGGTATCCCGATATTTTTTCTATCTCGTTTTAGTAGTAGCTTCTACCTTGACATTTTACATAGGAAATTGAGAGTTTTATGGCTTGTTGTTGTTAGTTTTGGGCTACATTGTTTGACGTTAGTGTCTGGCAACAAAACTCGGTCTGTAGTCGATAATTTTTTGTTATCATATTCTGTGGGTAGTCTTATTGTATCAATTTGTCTCTGCAAGGTCAATGAATTTTGGTTGTCCAAGTTTCCAAGAGTGTATAATTCAAACTTTATAGTCATTTCCCTTATCGTTCTTTTGTCACAAGTAATCGTGCTCTATCAAGGGTCACCAAAATATAAAGTTGGCTTTCCTTTGTGTTTTTGGGATGATATAACTCTGCTTGGGTCTGTGTTCTGTAAGGGGTCACCATATTATATAATTGGATTTCCTGTGAGTCTTGGGGACAATAGAGTTCTGCTTTGGTGTTGTCTAATTTATCAGTCTAAGAGTCAAATTACGATTCTTGGGGTCAGTCAAGGTAGTGTCAATATTACGTACCTCTTTGTGACTATGCCACCTCATTAGAGAATGGCAAACCGACGAGGAGGTGCCAGTAGTAGTTCTATTTCTCATAACGGATATTTATTTGGATGGAATTTAGTGGCAACTTTGTTCGAATTTGTTCCTATGGAGATTAGAAAGGAGATTCAACACATAGAATCAGGAGAGTTTGGCGATAAGGCCTACTTCTTTGATTTAGAGGTGGGTGTTCAAGATCTTAGATGGATTCCTGACCCTGAGAAATTTAGAATAAGGAGACTGCACTTCTTGCATTCTATTGCAGTACATCAACAAATGGACACTCTATTTCTTTTGGTGCTCCGAGACAAACAAGTGGATAATTACAAGATTTGTGTAGGCTAGGAGGACATTAAATGCATCCTAAGGAATGTTCGTTTTTGTTTGGATGATATACTCACATTTTTTGCAAAGGGTGGAAAAGTATGTGGTGTTAGATGTTGATTCTGACTCTGAAGATATTACTTATGCTCCTGTTGTTATCATTGTTCAACCGGTCAACACTCCTCCACCATCCATCGTAGCTCCCCTCTCTTTGGTCATCATCTCACATTGAATGGGGCTACTCCCTCATAAGTAATGGCAGAGTTTGCTACAAAGTATCGTTTTGGCACTTTTCCACAGCATGAATTGTGCATTAGGGGTTTCTGTGGTGTTGGCGTTGTGATCAACACCCTCCAAAAAATTTCTTGCACTTGAATTTTGGAGCCTATTGAGGATCTTACAACTTTTCGCTCTATGGTTACTCCACAATCGTTTGATTTTTTGCAAATCATTCTAGTCTTCTTCCTAGTTTCAAATTGTTGAGTCACTTACACACACATGCTCAATCTTCGATGAGTTTATGAGTGTGCTTCCTTTATGCTAGATTGAACAAGCATAGCACCGTCCATTAAGGTAGTTCTTATGCGATGTTCAACTCATTTCGACAATCAATGTGCACTTTTATTAACAGTTCCCCTCACTTTGTCACGTTCATACTTCTATTTTGGTCGGTTTTCTCAATTGTCGTCTTTTGCGCATTTTCGCTTTCACAAGTGTCGCTTTCACATTCGCGATTGCCGCTTTTGCTTGTTTTCAATTTGATAAGTGGAATTTCCATGTTATCTTCACTCTGGTATGTGTCTCTTTTAAGGTCGTTCACATTTTTCAAGTGTCGTCTTAAGTTGTCCTCATGTTGCAGGTGTCGCTTTTGTGATTTTCACTCCTACATGTGTCACACCTTTGCACATCACCAAAGTTATTTTTGGAGCACTCTTTTGCATTAGATGGTATTACATATCATTATAATATGCACTAGACATATTCCTACAGCTTAGTGCACCTTTTGATCACAGTCGTCATAGTTATCGGAACTTGTGTTCTAAGTGTCGTAATGCGTCATTTAAACTGTTGCACTAAGAAGCAAGTGTCGCTTTGTTGTCATTTCGATGTCTAATTGTTATTCATGAGTCCTATGTATCATTTTGGCTTGTATTGATGGTTTTACATGTGTGATCCAAGTTTGAGTCATGTCTGTATGCATTTCCCTCTTCTACTTTGTCGATCCCACACTTATTATTTTCGAAGCCCTTCTTGGTCGTTTAGCCCAGTGCAATTTGTGAAGCCTTTAGCCCTCTTGTCAAGTGTGAATTTCAACCTATCCAGGGTCCTCAATGATGCAATCCTAATACCAAATATTGGTGCACTAAGTCCCTCTCAAGATCATCCCAAACCCGCTACACATTATGATCCTCTCGAGGGTAATCACTTGATCCTCCTTGCTCATATTGACTCACTACAATGAGTTTTGGTCACCTCTTCCTTACCTGGCACATAGAGAACTCCTAGCTAGCATCACAGATCCCTCTCACCCTTTGCAGAGGCAAAGCATGCAATTTAAAGATCTTCCTATCCTCCTAGTGCAGTGAAAACCCTCTTAGTCTAAGTGGCTTCATCGCTATCGCCTCCCTCAATGAAAAGCATACTCCAAATGGTCAAGCACCCACTGTTGGGTCAAGATACGCTAGCCTAGGATGAAAAGCGCACTAAAAAGTAATAATGACCCCTTGTTGAAGAAAATTGCACTTTATCTCAAATCTCCTTATCCTGTGAGTGCATGGCACACTCCTGAAGGCTGAAGCCTCACCCTTCCCCCCTCCCCAATGTGCTTTACACCCAAGTTTGGCTTAAAATATTCCTCTAAAGTGCATGACGCAGTATGGAAGGTTGATGGAAGCCTCCTTTCCACCTTTGACCAGTCAAATTGTGCCCTCTTTGAAGCTTCCTTTCCCTTTCAGCACATAGTGCAGTCCTAAAGGTTGAACCTTTCACCTTCCCTCCTTCCCAATGTGATCATTCGTCCAATATTTCCTAGCCTTTCCCTCTGCAGTGCATGGTTTAGTAGGTAAGGCTGAAGGGAGCTTCCTCTTGTCTTTGACCAATCGAACTATTCCCTCCTTGAAGTCTCATTTTCCTTTGAGCGCATAACACAGTCCCGAAGGCTGAACCTTTCACCTTCCCAATGTGCTCATGCGCCCTAAGCCTTCCTTTTACCTTTCTGAGTGCATGGTACAGTAGGGAAGGCTGAAGGATGCCTCCCCTCACCCTTGACTGGTCAAACTATGCCTTTAGGTTTTCCTCTCTTTTCTTTGGAGTGCATGGCGTAGCCTTGAAGCATGAAGTCTTCAACCTTGTCCCTTCGGCTTCCCCCATTGCGTTGAACCAAGGAGAGCTCTTCCTAATAGTGCATGGCATAGTAAAAATGAATAGTGGAGCCCTCCTAAGCCACTGATGAGTTTGATTGTGCCCTCTTCATTAAGCCTTCTTCTTCTAACCCTCTCACAATCCTATCATAAGCAGATCACTCCATGAGCTAGGCAGTGATAGAATAGATGTTTTTAAGACTGATCTTGCCCCATCATGAATGATTTGCATTGGTAGGAGTACCTTCCAAGCATGACAAGGTTATACTCAAGAGTTGATAGCAAGGAGAAAGCATGAAGAAACACCTACACAGAAGAATCACTAAGAGATCTATCATGAAGACATGAAGCAGTTCATGGACCGAGACGAAAAGAAGGCATTGTATGATGACTCAAAAGATTCAGATACGATCAAAGACCCTTTGGAGGGTGAATATGAGCAACAAAGTGGATCTTTCATGAAGATAAAACATAGATCAGATCTATCATCAAGAATGCAAGATGAAGCAGCAAGGAAGACAACTTGGCATTGCCACCTCATCATGAAGTTCATTTCATCATTTTCAAGTTGTAATTTGTACCAGTGTCATCATACTGGTCAATATATGTCCATGTGTCATGCCATATCATCATGTGGAATGTAATGATGTATTTTCAAGAAAAGGAAAAAATGTAATGTGTGTAATTCCAAGAGTTATATGTGGAATATGGAAAGTTATTTAGTCATATATGGACAAAATGCCTTTAGGAGAAGTCCAAAAGTCATTAAAAGTTCAAGAGTTGTTTAGAAGTCCAAAGGACACATTAGAAGTTCAAGAGCCATGAGGGTAATCCAAGAGTCATGAGGATATGAAAGGTCATTCCTCTTGTTATAAAAGCAACCTCATAACTCAAGCAAAAGGCTTTTGGAGGCTTAAGCTTTGGAGAGCTAGTGTTGGCTTCTCTACTTGGCAAAGGAGAGAAAACTATTATTTGGAGAAACAAGAAGTGACTTAATGTTCCACCATTGGAACTAGTGTCTCATCATTGTAATTGTGTACTTGGATATTTCGCTTTATAATTGAAGCTCGATGACCCAGCACATTTTCATGCATGTATTGTAATGTCTTAGGACTATTCTTTGGATGTTTTCTATACATGTTTCATTCATATGTACTAAGGAAATTGAACTATTTCGGTGGCCTTGGTACTTATCTTGTTGAAGGTGTGTTATATGTGGTTTAATGATCGTTGTGTCTATGTGAACTATTTCACTAGATAACTAACGAATATTTCTTTGCTCTTGTGTCTCTCTAAGGTTAGTACTATTACTTCCTTCTTGAAGCTCACTTTTTGTCTCCCCCCTCATGAATGTCTCCTTTTACACATTACAATCGGTGTTTCACAATGTCAATTTACTTGCTTGTTTAAGGGTTATGTATATAATCTCTTATGTTATTTGTCAAAACCAAGACAAACATTTGTGTTATAGTGGTCGGGCCGATACCCGGATGGGGCTCCTACTCCAAACGATGTGAGGTCTAATTGGGAATTCACATCAGGGAGACCCCCAGTATGTTGTCAGTATCCAGAACCATTAACAGACGATATTCATAGCATCAAGAAGGCTAACAGGTGGTGGTTTTTGTTGATCTTATGTCTTACTATAATGATTATAAAATTTTCTGGTATAGTTTTGTATTATGGCACTTAGTATTTCACCTCCTTTTGGTGTTGGAACATATATAGTTATCTTCCTTTGTATTGCTTTGTAAAACCAGTGGTCAATGTTGATCAAACTCGTTTCTAGTTTTTGGAAGCTTTGATGTTATTCAAAGATATTTGGTTAGATGTTTACACTCCTAGATTAGTCTTTTTGGATAAGCATGTTATCAATGTAAAGTCCTTTTATTAATATAAAATGTGTGTACCGACTTACAAAAAAAAAGTTGAGAAATTAGGGATGACCAATCCTTATATCTTCACTTTAGTGATGACTTAAATATATATGACTTTTAATAATTCCATTATCTTTAGCTTGATTATCATTATTGTATAGGGAAGAGTTAGTCGGAACTTCTCAAAATAATAATCCCAAATTGCTCAAGTACAAGGAGTAATGAAAATGTCTAAAAATAATTCATAAGTTGGTATGACTAGAAGGGATGGTAAACCCTTGTACTTATATATTCTCATCTCATTTCATGAGAAAGTGTAATTGACACTTCATAATTTGATCTTACTAAAACAGTCAATTGGTCTTTTGTAAAAAGGATTCCCAATTTTTTATTACTAGAAAAGGTGGCTAACCTTTCTATATGTGACTATTATTATTACTACAAGAAAAGATGGCTAACCCTTCTAGATATATATTATGAATATTATTATTAATAATGTCAGTCAATAATTTGTGAAAAGCCTTCATAAATTTCTACTATTGGAGAGGACTTACAACCTTTCTACATATATATGCTCATTTTGCTACATATAAAAGGGTCAATTTCTCCTTCAAATATACATCCCCATATTTCTTCATATTTATTCTCACCACACTAAAAATAATGCTAGATTGATCTTTATAGAAGGTTTAGATGATCCCTTGTGAAAAGAATTCACAAATTGTTATCAAGAAAAGGGATGGATGACACTTCAACAAATACATTTTCACTACCCAAGGGTTAGCTAAAACTTCTCAAATGATAAACATGAATCACTCTTATTATAAGGGTGGACAAATTCTTTTAAAAAAAATAAGAAATTGTTCCTACTAAAAGGACTATCGGTCTTATGGATGGGAATAATCCAGTACAAAGGGATTGGATTTTTCCATGGTAGTGGATTGGAATTATTAAAGCACAAACATAAATGAGAAAACTATTTTACCCTTACCCAAAGAAGTTAAGTAGCCCTAACAAGTTAAAATGATGAATTTTAGTTGTAATATGAATAAATACTTATGGATGCTTTCCCAGTACAAATTTTGAGCTAGAGGAGTACGATTAAAAGGTCAATTCCTATCACGGTCTCTTGGATCCTACACACATGTCAAACAAATGATTCATAGTAGATCTATCTCGTAACAATAAAAAACTAAATTGAAGTGAAAGAAAATTAAATGAAAAAATCACTTAAACATATGGGTAAGATCGATAAAGACAAAATTAACAAATGTTTTATGAGGGGGAAGGAGAACATGGAACCCATAAATATGTATTAAGTGACTAATGGAAGATTAAAATGCTAACACCTCATTAGTCATAATCTAGTCTTGAATCTCCTCTTTTGTGGGTCTTTTTTTAATATAGTATCTCTTCAATTTAGCAGCATGTTAGTTAATCCTTTTAATGGGAGATGGATATGAAAACATAATATCCACTCCTCAATCCCCATAAAGAATCCATGGCACTATGGAAGATAAACAAAATTTTGTCACTTAATGAGGGATGAAATTTGGGAAATTTAACTCTAGAATGAACAAATGATGAGAATTAGATTGTAGAGGGTGAGATGCAAAACTTTATCCAATTCAAGGTCTAAAAATAGTCAACCATAGGCTCAAATTGGTTAAATAATGCTTCAGAAAGGACATGGTGGGAAAAATGAATAGAGTAATGGTAAAATGGGTGATATATTCAAGGAGTTATTGACACTTCTAAAACCATGAAGCTTTCTCTTCTTTCAAGCATGTGGTTGCATGCTTAATGAAGGGAGAAGTGTGTAGTGAAAATAAATGAGCTTTGCATGCTAATAAATGGTGTCACGGTGCTATGGTGCACAACAACTATTAAAGTTTATGTGATTCTAACATTGAAAAAGTGTTTAAGGGACTTTATTGGTGCAATTTGTGGACTAAATATTGATGTTTTCATATGAGAGCAAAGCACATTGAGTGTTGATATAAGAGGGCAATGCATAGCCGAAATATATCATGCCTTTTTTCACAAGATGGACTTAATAGAGTCTTCATGGGGGGATCACCATTAGAAAAGAAGACAAAGACAAACTACAATTACAATTGAGCTTAAGTCTAAAAATGTTTATTTTAAGAAAAAAGGTGAGCATCATGATAAAGGTCTATGATCTAAATTCAATGGACCATGGTAGAGCATGATAATGGTCGAAGTCACAATACATCAATGATCATACATTTGTTGAGAAATGCAGTGATGATGCCTGGAAGGTGTATGGGCCATTTGGAACAAAGGAGGCCCACAACTAGGGGGAAGGGGCACTCATAGCTACAAAATTGTGGATTCTATGAGTGGGAGCTCTACATGTCTAAAAACTACATCAAGGAATCTAGAACCAACCAACTTCAAGTACAAATCTCCCTATGATGAGGTAATAAGTTAACCATGGGAGAAAACAATAATAAAAACCAACAAGGAAAAACCTTTTAGATACGAGGAGTCCCAACAATTATGACCATGGGAACCAAGATAGGGTTAAAATCTTAATAATATGAATAAATGGATTGAAGTTGAACATTGAGAGGAATGATCTCGTAAGGAGTCAATGATGGAAAGTATTATTAGATGTGAAGTAGACCACTAATGAGGAAAATGGACACCAAGGTAGTCAACCTCTAGAGAAACCACTAGATAATATGTGTCGTGGTTGATAAGGGGAACATGATAGAGAAAATGAAATGATGAAATCCTTTAAGCCAACATGAGGTAGGAAATATATTGATAAGGTGTTGAGATTAAGACTTAACTTTGGGAACTGACAAAACATGGGAAAATTGATTCAATACTTTTCCTTACATGGAGAATTAAGGAAAATATTGACATGAATAATATCTAATTCAAAGAAGATCGTGGAATATTTACTCAACGAAATAGTGGGATGGAGAGTGAGTAAAGGTATGAAAATTGGGTGAATGGAGACTTAATTTCAACAATCATATTGGGATTGACAAAACACAACCATTCTGAAAAAAGTAAATGAACACAAGTAGGTGACTCCATGAAGAAGCTTCATTCAAGAGTGACACCAATGGTTACCCAAAGTCATGGTAATGCACTCTAGAATAACAAGATCTCTTTATTTCCCCCTCTCTTTTGGTTTTTTCGTGATTTCATTTTTTTTGGATTTTTCCTCTTAAGTAGAAAGAATTGAGGAATAATGGTTGGTACATTGAGGAGGTGGTTGCATATATGTAATAAATTAGTCTCATCGTATTCACAATAACTTTATGGTAAATTTGAGGTTTGTGGAAAATGGGTAGAACACTAGGAACACCCTCACATGCATCCTCTCGGAAGAAGATAGTTTGTCGATGTTTCTTGAAGCATCATAGTAGCAAGAAGAGGATGAAAATGATAACAAGTTAATAATGGAAGATGCAACTATGAGAAAAATGTCACAAACAACATAATGCAAAGAAAAGCAACAAAGAGAACACGTGAGAATCCCAATGAGTTTTGGTGTGAAACTGGTAGAGGTAGCGAATGAGGTTCTATGGTCAATTTTAGAAAGTGGGTCTCCCTAAGGAAAAAGAGCTCAGTGTAGGTGCCAAAAGTCAATAGTGTGATAATTTAGGGTGACCCGCCATACATAAGCTCTAACAATGGCCGAGTGAAAAAATAAACACATAACAATGTCCAAGGAAATATCATTTGATTGGATGAACCCTAAGGTAAATAAGAGTGATAAGACATGATTTAGTGCAATGGTGTAGAGGGGAAATCTAAACATATATGATATTTCCAAATTTGCACCTAAACAAACTAAAGGTCCAAACAAGATATCTACCAACAAATGACCTATAAACATGAAGCACCCACAACATGAATAATTCATGATATTAACATCACTATCTAGTTCATTTTTATCTTTTTATTTCCAAGTGTTCATTTTGCCCCATACTATGCAATTAGGGGTATCTTAATATTAAGATGCATCATATTTTGAGTCAATGTTGTTGACACAACATGAAAATGTGTATTGTTAACATCGAATTAATGTCTCTTTATCACCATATGTATTCTTATAGCCTCTCGTTAGCTTTGTATGTCTACTTATAGTGTTAGTATAAATGCATTTTTAGCATCATGTTAAAGATTCTGATGTGTGTCCAATTGTTTTTTTAACAAAAACTGGGAAATTTTATTATGATAAAAAGTTATGATATAGGGAGAAGTACAAAAATGGATACAATATGCGACTTTCCCTTAAGGGGAGATTAAACAAAATATCTTATTCCAACTAGACCAAAAGGTCCTATTTTGACCAAAAAACACAATTTCTAGCAACAAACTTCTGAAAAACTAGATTAGATTACAACTCAACTTCTTGTCATTATTGGTTGTGCAATTTTAGGTGATTTTTTCTTCTTTGCTACTATTGTCCATGCTTCCTTTGTTTTTGATGAGGACTTTTCCACTTTATCCATTTCCTCTTGAGCTTCAATTGGAGAATCATCTACCCAACTTACCAATGGAAAAGAGTTGGGAGAGTCCTTAGATCCACACCCCAAATCAGATGAGATTGTTTTCTCATCTTTTGAGTTAGATTATTTTAAATGCATTTCCATGTCCCTTATATTATTTTCTTCCACCTCTAATTCATTTGAAAGAGGATCCAAAGTAGAGGAAACCTCCTTGGATGGTGAATCATTAGCTTTCAATGGGCCCATCTTTGGGAGAGTCCACTAGCCTCCCTTGTCAATAACAGAATGCTCAAGTCCAAACCCAACCCACCAAGTTGAATTATGTTTGTGTTTTTTGCCCTTACTTCAATTATTTGGGCACTAAATTACAAGATGACTTGTATCAAAGCAAGATCTACATCGAAAATAGATTTTTGGTAGTTCATTTTTTATGTACATGAGTAATTTATCCCAGTCAAACTTATTTCCAATAGACACCCTTTGTTGAAGTCCATTTCTACACTAATTCATGCATAAGTACATATACTATAATCCTTTATTTCAAGGTTGTAATAATGATATTTTCCCAAAGCATTCAATGGCACAAAGATAGGATAAAACCCAAAACTACAAACACAAATTTAGGAGGCTTACCCAAACAAGGACCATAGAAAGAGAAACAAAAAAGGAATCAAAATTTGGACTCCAAGGCACCATTCATAGAGCAAAGCTTCCCCAAAACTAAAGACAAAAACCAAATATCTTATCCCTATCATCAGAGAGACCAAACTCAACAATAAAAAACCCCTTTGCATTAGGGTGAATAAAAAACTATGATTTCAAATATGGAATCCAAGATATTGTGACATCCCCTAGCTAATATTCTCTAATTGTAAATAAATTGCAATTAATTAAAGGATGAGATAAGGGACACGAATTGCATATTTCTTAAGGAGGGAGATTTCTTGAGGAATGGGTTGTTTTAAATATCAGTTCTGGTTGGTTGAGTGGTTATAAATGGGTTGAATGTTCAATAAATTTAACTGGAGAAATGAGGATAGGCCCAAGTGTCCTTTAGAACCAACCATATGCAAGGAATAGGACAAAATATTAAAGGTCGCATGGGCTACACTATCTTGGGAAGTTAACTTGCATGGAGTTAGGAAAAAGACGAACACACTCATTCTCCCATGTGCAGAGACAATGGAAGGAAAAAAGGCACTCAGAGTACCCTCTCGGGGAGACACATAGGTAGCAGAAGAGAGGACGCAGTGAGAGCATTGTAAGAAATTACTCCAAGGGTGGAGGTGAGAAAATAGAGAGAGAACTTGATCAAATTGGTTAGAAAAGCAAGCTCTGGAAAGATAGAACCAGTTGAACAACCCTCACAGAGACTTGTTGGGTAACAATCTTATAGAGAGAAGTGGCTTGTTTATAGGTCTAAAGAACCCATTGGAATCTTGTGGATTGATGAACCTACTAGATTGGGAAGAGTCATTCGGGTGCTTGTGAGGTTGTTAAACCACCAGGAGTTGCCTTGGGGTTGAAGCTTTGGTGCTTGACTCACTGATGAACCACCTAGAGAGGGGATATCTTACCCATTAGTAGTTTGTCCACTGATGAACCTTCCTCAATGTGGACTTCATTCTCCTGAAAGTGAGTTGAGACTCTCTTCACTATGGTGTCCTGACATGGATGTTAATTATGTCTGAAGGGACCGAGTGAAAACTTATGTAGTTGGTGGATGAAGGCAATGTGGCCTTGTGGAATCCTATTTCAGTTGTTTTGTTGGTTTAATTTCCTCTTAATAAGCACTCCACCTCAAGAACTGGAATCTAGCTTGGGGGTGACAACTACATGTAACCATGGTTGTAGCTCATCTAAGGCTGGGTGGAGAGTTAGAGTCCCACTCGCAGTCAACAAGTCGTTATGTTGCATAAGATAAGTGTTTACCTGCACTCCCTGTTTAAATATTTTGTGCATATGTTTTGCATTCATTGAATGTGGTGTGTGAGATACGAAATTGGGACTCCACTCGTAAGAGAGGAATGATAATGATCGATGTAATGATTTTAAGGAAGAATCATTTCCATGTGATTAATTATGGATGAAACTATAACCTTGATAACTGGTTAAATACATAGGTCAAATCTCTTGTTAAAAGACTTATGATTTATTATGAGATTGAAATTCAATCTAGTTGCACGTAGGTAGCCTTTCCATATGAAGAAATATGTGACTATATGTATTGGGTTGTATCTTTCCCGTTTAATCTCAAAAGAGATAGTGTAAGGCAAGAAACATTTGGGTCATCGATGGGGAAGCACTCACGGTAATGACCCCAGAAGTTTAGTACCTCAGAGGTTTCAAGGGGAGCATCAAAGGAAATCTCCTGGGATCAAATCCTTAAGATCATGTGGCAGTGGGGCCAAAACCTAAGAGTGCCATGTACACTTCGGCCGAGAGGAGCAAAACTCCAAATCGCTTATAACGAGAAGACCGTGAAATGCATGAGTCAAACAATAAGTGGGACTCCTTCCATGTGGAGGGTGTGACATTGGATGATGTCACCCTAGATCTTGGACCCCAGAGAATTGAGACGTAGGCCATGGCGGAATAGTCGAGATTCACTCTCCGGGATGACATGGTGAGTGGAGCCCATTTGGTGGGGTCCTTGACAATGCACATTGAACCCATAATTATGAGGCACATGACATGGGAGGTGTGATGAAAGTTGACATCACCCCGGACCCCAGATATTTTGAGCTAAGGGATGAGTACCTTGCGACATGAATGAGTTCGCTTGTCGATCAAGAGGGAGGTTAAGCTTAATGTAGAGTTGCATAGCCACGTAGCCCGGAGGAATGTCCTTGACTGTTTCAGAAAGGAGAAAAATGATAACCCACTAGAGATTCCTTGTAGCAGGGTGATATGACCTTCTAGGGACCCGCACCCATATACCTCTCTTATGGTACATATGTGTTATGGATTGGGCCACACCCACTATATAGTAGGTTATTTTGTTACCAATATGAATAGGTCGGTAATTATACCATGTGGGAGTGAGAGACTGATAAGGATAGGCACGTGGTAGGTTGGTGAAGTGTCTTTGTCTTATAGGTTAGTATTCAAATGGAAATACCTTTCAATCAAGGAGTCGGATTGAGACATATTTTATATCGATGGAATCATCTCGACAAGGTGAACATGATGGTATCATCCATTTTGAGCTTCTTGGGAGAAAAAAAGGAAGAAAAAAATTGGAACCCATTTCCATAACTGGACCATGGAAAGTGGGTTAGCATAGTAATCATCTCCTGCTAACCTTTTTAGGGATGGGTTAGTAGGGGGTATGTTACAGAGTGGTATCAAAGCCTCCAGGTTCAACGCTTGGACTAGATGGGCTCTATTGCAACAAATATGAAGATGAAGGTTCAATTATAAACCCTTGGGAATGATTTGATGCCCTATTACATATTAACATAGCAACAATCTCAATATTGGACCTTAAAAAAATTAGATGAAGTGTTAAAATAGATTTAGGTGTTAAAAGTCGGTTTATGGGTGATTGGTTGTATTTAAGGTAGACATGTTTACATTGTGGCCTATGCATGTGGCATGATAATTAATGTTGTGACATGAGCTCATTATTATTGATGTGTTAATGGTCTATCATGATTTCATTAATTTGGATGGATTAACATGATATGACTTGTTTTAGCTAGTCTTATACCAACATCCTTATAGCAAAAAAAAGGTGATAGTATTTACTATACATGATATTGATTTTTTTCTTTCTGAATCTAACAGATATGTGTGTGTATGAGAGCACATGAAAGTCAAAGATCATAGAACAATAAAGGGTGGTATAGTATAGAACCAACAGACCCGTGAAAGAATATCAAAATAGTGCAGTATAGCTCCGATCAATCACTGTGCGGATATGAAGAAGGAAGGGCATATGAGGAGGAAATATCAGTTGAAAAATGAGGAGGGGAAGACTCTCGTGATTGGATGAACACATTGAGAAGCCTGAGAATATAGATAAGGAGTTGCAAAGATGACAATGAGAGGCTTGTCAGAGCACAAGAAAACCAATTTGAAGTCAATGTAGTCATACTACAAAGCCTACCAAACCTGCAAAGGTAGAGGCAAAATGAGTTAGGGATCATCCATAGATACATGCAAATCCCATTGCGATAGGAAGAAAGAACAAATGAGGAAAATGAGAGTAGATCCATAAAGAGGCACCAGTTTTCTAATGAAGACACAGTGAAAGGAGGCATTTTGTTGAGCACTCCTAGAAAGAACTTAAGCACCCATTAGCAACAATATGAGAGTGTTCATAGAAGGTCACATTATCGTCATTATCATCATCATGGGAGAATAAGGGAAAGAGAGTATATACCAGAGGAGTTAAAAAAGGTTAAGCCTCCTACCTTTGATGGTGAAACGAGGAAATCAGAGGATGTTGAAGCCTAGTTGTTAGGAATGAAGAAGTTCTTCCAAATCGATGATTATTCAAAAAACATGAAAGCAAAGATAGTTACTTTCAGCCTAAGAGGCAAGACTAATATATTGTGGGAAGATCTGAAAAATGTAAAGGGCATAAGGGAGGAAGAATTGTCTTGGAAGGAGTTTGAGGAGTATTTTAGGAGAAAATATCTATGCAAGAGATACTTTGACAACAAGGTGAAGGAGTTCTATGAGCTCAGATTAGGACAAATGACAGATGATGAGTACACCACCAAATTCTTTGAGTTGCTAAGGTGTAACAACCCCTGGTTGATTTTCCATGTAAATAAAATAAGACCAAGGTCGTGGGACACATATTCCAAGTTGAATGGTGGGAAAACATTCTAATGGTCATCACTTGTGGTTAATTAATGGCTATGGAAATTGGTAAAGGAAAAGAGGCAATAAATGGCATTTAATTATGAAAATAAAGGAAAATAGGAGAAAAGGAAGGTGAAGAGACACAAATTTTCATGCAAGGGAAATTAGAGGAAAAATGAAGGAAAATGAAGAAAAAGGAGACATCAATAATAAAAAGGCATCAGAGAAACAATTGATGGCTTAGCTTTGGTCAGTTTATCATTTGGCTCTCTTACACTCTTAGAGAATTCTTGGAGCATTCTAGCATTCACTTGGATTTGGAGAAAGCAAGCAAGGAAAGCAAGGAAGCGTAACGAGACAGTTGCATCAGCAGCTACTACAGGCTTACTTCACAGGTAACAGGTTGCATGTGTAATTTCCTTGCTGGTTTTTGGATGCATGGTATATGCATGTGGTTTCTTGGTTATGTGTTGTCATTGGATGGAGATTTGTCTCGATTGATAGTGGTTTTAGCCTTTCCTTGTCATTTCTTGGATAGCCATGGTGTAGTGGGTTCCCCACTTGGTTTTTCTGATTGGTTCTCAGGTTTCCTATGGTTGTGGGTTGGAACAAATTCTCTGGAGCCATGGAACAACTTGGGTTCCCTGGAGGTTGTGGGTTGAGTTACTAGTCCCTAGAGCCTGTGGGCTAGAACAAATTATCTAGAACCCTAAAAAAACTCGAGTTCCCTAGAGGTTGTGGGTTGAGTTACTAGTTCCTAACCCTAGAAAGTTTGGAAAGAGACCAATCTGGTTGATGTTAGTGATTTATGGACTGTATAGGTGAGATCACTGTGTTTGAGGGTTGATGTGGTTTGGCCTCTGGAAGCCCTGGTTGGTTCTATTTTAGTTTAACTCTTATGATCCCACATTCATGCTTGGAATATGGCACGGGGGTGATTGACTGAAAGAGAGATTTGGTTCAGCCCAACCTATGGTCGGGTGGTACATGGAAGTCCCTAACTTGGTTGGCATTTTCATATGTTAATTTGAGATATTTTCCTATTGTGATCTATGAGCACTTGCACTAGTTATTATGATGATCTTGTGGTTGATTGGCCATAGTTTCTATTTTGGTTATATGCTGGTTATATGCATGGTTTTATGATGTGCTCTAGCTATGACTCTTTTTCATGATTTGATAAGTTACTGGATGGTTGATGAATGCATGGGCTAACAAGTGTTATTGCAGCTAGCTTGAAAAGGCATTAAACCTTCTTGGTGATTCTCAGATGAAGTTAAGGAGTTTATGATCATATATGCATTCATGACCTGTAGCTTATCTATGTACTATCTGTTCGACGAAATTGTTTATCTTGTATTAGGCATGTATTGGTCAAGATCTTACTCAAGCTTTGATTATTTAGCATTGTTATTATCATTGTCATGATTATGAAAAGTTACAAGCAATTTTGGGCATTGGTCTGGAGGCTAGCCTAAAAAAGTGGCATAGATATCGCGATCGCATGCTCTGAACTGAGGAATTTGGGTCACAACCGCATGCAGGAAGGCTTATGGGTGCGGTTGGGGCCTCATAACCACATGCACAATGTGTCAAGGGTGTGGTTGGGGTGTAAACCTAGTGAAAAGAGTTCCAACTCAGGGATTGATCACTTGGGGTGGTTGGTAGTCTCCTGAGTGATTTGTAGTCTATGAGGGATGTCAGTTTACTTCCGATTTGCAGGCTCCATTTCCATAACTGGAATTTGGAGGTCGGGTCATATCATAGTGACACTCAAATCATGTTTACCCTAGATAGCTTGTTAAAGTGGGTAAATGTGGGAGGGGTAGTTTTACAGGTTGGTATCAGAGCGAGGTTGTAGCACTGGACCTCGGGGTAGATGTG
Source organism: Pinus tabuliformis (assembly GCA_031772625.1). Lineage (NCBI taxonomy): Eukaryota > Viridiplantae > Streptophyta > Pinopsida > Pinales > Pinaceae > Pinus > Pinus tabuliformis. The sequence goes on from CM062807.1 coordinate 804,172,591, forward strand.
ATTTTTATGAATGCATGTTAGTTGTTTATGAGTTTATCATGTATGCATTCTAGCTAGTTACTATTATGGATATCATGACCTTATGAGTTGATATGATTGTGAAGTTATATCATGCTATTTTGGATTGATTATGAAAACGAGATAACCTCCCTTGAAATACACTAGGGTACAATTTTGATTGTCTCTATTTGGTTTATCTAACATGACATGCTTGCGGGAAAGAGAAGATAAAATATGAAGACTAGAATGGTGGAATATAATTCACATGACTCCCCTTACAGGTCCGATTTGAATTCAATGGGATGGGACATATTAGTTGAGCAATAAGGAGAAGAGTATTCTCCTAATATATCAGATACACTAAGAAGTTTGAAGGTAGAAATTAGAAGTTGCAAGGTAGATAATAACAAGTTGATTGAGGCATAGGAAAGGCTTGCCAGAGCTCAAGAAAAGTAAGCAGAGGTTAATGCACTCATCCTTCAGAGCCTTTCAGATTTGCAGAAGCAGGGACATCTGAGGATCAGTCATGGACAAGAGGAAAAAACTAATGGGGCATATGGTAGTAGTTCTCAATCAAGATATAGGTTGGACAAAGATGATACAGTCAGAGGTGGAAAATCTTTGGATAAACCTGACAGGTGGGCTAGCACTCATGGATTTTATTCTAGTTCTGAGAGACATCATCGTCATTACCACCAACATCCTTATAGGAGGAGTGAGAAGCAGTATTTGCCAAAGGAGTTCAAGAAAGCCAAGACTCCTACTTTTGATGGGGATGTGAAGAAATCAAAAGATGCAGAAGCATGGCTACTTGGGATGAAGAAGTTCTTTAAATTGCATGATTATTAAGAAAATATGAAAGCCAAGATATCTTCAGTCTAAAGGGAAAAGCATATATCTAGTGGAAAGATGTGAAGCGTGTTAGAGGGATCAGGGTAGAGGAGCTGAGTTGACATGAGTTTAAAAAAATCTTCAGGAAGAAGTACTTGTCTGAGAGATATTATGACGAAAAGGCCAAGGAATTTTATTAGTTGAAGATGGGTTCCATGACAATTGAAGAGTACATGACTCATTTTTTGGAGTTGTTGAGTTATGTGCCCTACCTCAAGGATGAGAAGACAAAAGTCCAAAGGTTCATCAGTGGATTGCCTTTAGCATTTAAAGATCAGATTGTGTATGATGAGCTTCGGTCATTAGAGGAAGTCATCGGGAAGCTGAAGCATTGTTTTGAGTAGTCAAAACGCAAGTCTGAGCCTAAGCGGGATTGGAAAGGGAATGAGAAGACTAAGGGAAAGTGGGCTAAGAAGTGATGAAGTCTTCAAGATGTAGGTGACAAAGAGAACGTAACGTCCTACAAGAATTTCAATGCAGTTGATAGAGGAGATGGATTTCAGCCTGAGGAGCAGAATGAGGGTGATGGTAGGAAGTATTTGAGGTGTTGGACATGTGGTGGAAAGCATCGCAGGAGTGAGTGCCCATCACACTAGGGTGGCAGGCTTCAGATTTACAATGCTCAGGTGGCACTGATAGTTGGAGATGTTGGTAAAAGTATTCCTCGGATTTATGTAGCAGTAGATAACAGGAAAGTTGATCATCAAGCATCCATTATCGAGATGGAAGGTAATCTTCATGATCAATTTGTTTCCATTTTGGTTGATCCTAGATATAATTATAGTTATATCAATCCTGACCTGATGGATAAGTATTGCTTGAATAAAGAATTGCTTGCAAAATCTTGGTTGGTGCAATTGGCTACATGGACCAAGAGAAGAGTTCATCATTGGGTGAGATCTTGTGTATTTGAGCTGAATAGTATGCTTATATCAACACATATAAATGTGCTTCCTTTGGGATCATATAGTATGCTTTTGCGCATGGATTGGTTGTTCATTCACAAGACTAAAGTGGACTGCTATGATAAGGCTATTGAGTGCCTGGATGATGATGGGGAAAGGAGAATCTTTTAGGGAAAGAAGAAACCTACATCAGTAAGAACGATTACAACTATGTAGGCGAAGCGCAGTTACAGGAAGGGATGTATTGTTTGCAGTTCATATTTCCAGTGACAAAGGGAAGGATGTTGAGGATGATGAAGTCCTAAAGAGGTATCCTGTTTTGCAACAACTCTAGGTGTTGGGAATCATGATTTCCATTAAACCAAAACCCATAGGTGTTAGTCAACGATCGCATTGCCAGAGATAAGGATCCACGAGAGGTGGTTAGTCCATGTCATGAAACACATGGGGAGCATTGGTTTATCCAATGTCCAACAATCTCCCACCCAATGTGAGCCAGGTGTGTATCGAACTCGTGACCTATGCTCTGATACCACTTGTTGGGAATCACGATTGTCGTTAAACAAAAACACGCAGGTGTTAGTCAACGACCACATTGCCAAACATAAGGATCCACGAGAGGTGGTTAGTCCATGTCAAGAAACACATGGGGAGCTTTGGTTTATCCAATGTCCAACACCAAGATGTGTTTCCTACAGACATTCCAGAGTTGCCTCCTCATAGAGAGGTGGAATTTTCTGTTGAGTCAATGTCGGGAGCAACACTAGCATATAAGGCACCTTAGAGGATGAGCACTCTAGATTTGGTGGAGCTGAAGTTGCAGCTCAAGGAAATGCTTGATAAAGGGTACATAAGGCCAAGTGTGTTGCCTTGGGTTGCACCAAACTATTTGTAAAGAAGGATGGTACTCTCAGGTTGTGCATTGATTACAGGTAGTTGAACAAGGTGATTATCAAGAAGAGGTATCCATTGTCGCAGATTGATGATTTGTTTGATCAACTGAAGGGAGCTACAATGTTTTGAAAGATTGATTTGAGATCAGGCCGATATCATCAAGTGCGCATCAAAGAAGAAGACATATACAAGACTACATTTCGTACAAGGTATGGACATTATGAGTTTGTGGTGGTTCCTTTTGGTCTTACCAATGCTCCAGCCACTTTCATGTGTTTGATGAAAAGTGTGTTGTGTCCATACCTTGACAAGTTTGTGATAATGTTTATTGATGATATATTAATATATCCCAAGAATGAGGAAGAGCATGCAGAGCACCTAGTAACAATGTTAAGATTGTTGAGAGAGGATCAGTTGTATGCCAAGCTCAGCAAGTGCAATTTCTTGCAGTCTCAGATTCATTACTTGGGACATGTTGTTTCCAAGGAGGGGGTGTCAGAGGACCCAGAAAAGATTAAATCTATCATGGAGTGGCCAACTCTTAGGACTGTGGATGAGGTCAGATCATTCATGGGACTAGTAGGTTATTACAAGAGGGTCATCAGGAACTTCTCAAGGATTGGCTATCCTATTACATCTTTGCAGAGGAAATGGAAGAAGTTTGAATGGAATAAGGAGTATGCAACTATTTTAGAGCAACTGAAGCATTTGCTTACAAATTCTCCAGTCTTGAATATTGCAGATCCTGATAAGGAGTTCGTGGTATGTATAGATGCTTGTAAGGAAGGACTTGGTAGCGTCCTGATGTAAGAAGAGCAGGTGGTATGCTATGAGTCAAGGAAGTTGAATGAGCACGAACGAAACTATGTGACTCATGATCTTGAGTTACAGTCTATAGTTCATGCATTGAAGATGTGGAGACATTATCTCCTTGGTAGGAGGTTTGTTTTGATGAGTGATCATAGTGGGATGAGATACTTGTTTGACCAACCTAATCTGAATGCCAACAAGCTAGATGGTTAGCTACCCTCAATGAGTTTGAATTTGGAATTAGATACATCAAGGGCAAGGAGAACAGGGTTGCAGATGCTCTTAGTAGGAGAGTGCAGGTGAACCAAATTTCAGCTGTGAGATCTTATGGGATAGATTTACAAGAGCGAATCTTTCATGCAAGGAAACATGATGAGAGGTACTAGCAGCTGAAGCACAGGTTGCAACAACAGGGTGAAGGTGATAGAGATGAGGAGTATCACCTCATGGCAGATGACTTCGTGAGATTTAGGAACAGGATTTATGTCCCAGATAACAGTGAGCTCAAGAAGATTATCTTGAGGGAGTTTCATGTCAAGCCGTATTCAGGCCACTTGAGATACCAGAAAACTGACAATTGTTAAGAAGTTCTATCATTGGTTGAATTTGAAGAAAGAAGTGGTCGAGTTTGTTGCGAGATGTTTTGAATATCAACAGGTGAAAGCTCAGTGTAAGCACACAACTGGTATATTGTAGCCTATTCCTATTCCAAAATGGGAATGGGAGGTCATTTCCATGGACTTCATTACAATTTTTCCGAGGACATCCAAACAACATGATTCTATCATGGTTATGGTTGACAAGTTGAGCAAGGTATCTCACTTCATTGCAATGAAGTCTACAAATTTAGATAGCGAGGTAGCTCAATTCTTCATAAGGGAGATAGTGAGGTTACAAGGTGTTCCCAAGAATATTATATCAAATAGAAATGCCAAGTTCACTTCCATGTTTTGGAAGGAGTTAGTTGCAGGCTTGGGGACAAAGTTAGCTTTTAGTACAATTTATTATTCACATGCGAATGGATAGATAGAGAGGGTTAACAAGATTCTTGAGGACATGTTGAGGACGTATGGCATGCATCAACAATGGAAGTGGGAGGAGTATCTTCCATTGGTGGAGTTTGCATATAATAATGGGTACTGGGAATCCTTGAAGATGAGTCCATTTGAGGCTCTTTATGGGTGGAGTTGTAATACTCCTATCAGCTAGAGTGATCTAGTGAATAGGGTGTTGATTGGACCGGATATGTTGGCTGAGATGGAGCAAGAGATGAAGGTTATTAAGAAGAATTTAAAGGAAACATGGAACAAGAAGAAGAGTTATGCATATCAACATATAACATTCAAGGAGTTTCATATTGGGGAGCATGTGTACTTGCGCATCAAGCCCAAGAGGAGCTCCTTGAGGATTGGGTCATCTGCCAAGCTAGAACCTCGGTATTGTGGGCCTTTTGAGATCCTTGAGAGGATTGGACCAGTGGCCTACAGACTTGCACTGCTGCCAACAATGAAAGTTCATGATGTTTTCCATGTATCATTGCTTAAGAGATATGTCCAGGATGATGATCGTGTGATTAATTGGCCTGTATTTCAGGTGGATCCAGAGGGAGAGTTCTAGCCAGAACCTCAGTGCATTTTGCAGCAAAAACATCTCATGCTCTGGAACTGAGCAATAGATCAAGTTAGAGTGTAGTGGAAGCACTTTGGGCCTGATGAAGCTACATGGGAGATGGTTGATCAGATGCAGGCTTTGTATCCTTCCTTATTTGTTGGTTGAGAAGATGTGTTTGATATATATGTTTTTGTTGTGTGTGTTTGTGTGCGCACACGCATGTGTGTGTGTGTGTGTGTGTTGTAAATACTGCAATGAGTTGTGTTATAAAGCTCCAATAAGAATTATGTTGTAAATATTGCATTGAGCTATGTTATAGAGCTCCAATAAGTTGTATGGTGTTCATGGTTTTAGCAATTTGGAATGATGTAAATGTTGCATCGAGTTGTGTTATAAAGCTCCATGGGCAACATGTTTTATTCGTTATAAGCATTGTTGAACACCGAGGACGGTGTTCCCTAAGGGGGAGGGGTTTGTAACAACCCCAAGTTGATTTTCCATGTAAATAAAATAAGACCAAGGTCATGGGACATGTATTCCAAGCTGAATGGTGGGCAAACATTATAGTGGGCATCACTTGTGGTTAATTAATGGCTACGGAAATTGGCAAAGATAAAGAGGCAATAAATGGCATTTAATTATGAAAATAAAGGAAAATAGAAGAAATGGAAGGTGAAGAGACACAAATTTGCATGCAAGGGAAATTAGAGGAAAAATGAAGAAAAAGGAGACATCAATAATAAAAAGGCATCAAATAAGCAATTGATGGCTTAACTTTGGTCAGTTTAGCATTTGGCTCTCTTACATTCTTGCACCCTTAGAGCATTCTTGGAGCATTCTAGCATTCACTTGGATTTGGAGAAAGCAAGCAAGGAAAGCAAGGAAGTGCAAGGAGACAGTTGGATCAACAGCTCCAACGGGCTTACTTCACAAGTAACAGGTTGCATGTGTGATTTCCTTGCTGGGTTTTGGATGCATGGTATATGAATGTGGTTCCTTGGTTATATGTTGTCATTAGCATGGAGATTTTCCTAGATTGACAATGGCTTACATCTTTCCTTTCCATTTTTTTGTGTAGACATGGTGTAGTGGGTTTCCCACTTGGTTTTTTTGATTTGTTCTCAGGTTTCCTATGGCTATGGGTTGGAACAAATTCTCTCGAGCCCTGAAACAACTTAGGTTCCCTGGAGGTTGTGGGTTGAGTTACTAGTCCCTGGAGCCAGTGGGTTGGGAAAAATTCTCTGGAGCCCTGAAACAACTCAGGTTCCCTAGAGGTTCTAGGTTGAGTTACTAGTTCCTGGAGCCCTAGACTGTGGATGAGGTCAGATCGTTCATGGGACTCAGAGGTTTTTACAAGAGGGTAATCAGGAACTTCTCAGGGATTGGCTATACTATTACATCTTTGCAGAGGAAATGGAAGAAGTTTGAATGGACTGAGGAGTGTGCAACTATTTTGGAGTAGTTGAAGCATTTGCTTACAAATGCTCCTATCTTGAAGATTGCAGATCCTGATAAGGAGTTCGTGGTATGTATAGATGCTTGTAAGGAAGGACTTGGTAGCATCCTGATGTCAGAAGGGCAGGTGGTATGCTATGATTTAAGGAAGTTGAATGAGCACGAACGAAACTTTGTGACTCATGATCTTGAGTTGTAGGCTATCATTCATGCATTAAAGATGTGGAGACATTATCTCCTTGGTAGGAGGTTTGTTTTGATGAGTGATCATAGTGGGATGAGGTACTTGTTTGACCAACCTAATCTGAATGCCAACAAGCTAGATGGTTAGCTACCCTCAATGAGTTTGACTTTGCGATTAGATACATCAAGGGCAAGGAGAACAGGGTTGGAGATGCTCTCAGTAGGAGAGTGCAGGTGAACCAAATTTCAGTTGTGATCTCTTATGGGATAGATTTACAGGAGCAAATCTTGCATGCAGGGCAACATGATGAGAGGTACCAGCAACTGAAGCACAGGTTGCAACAACAGGGTGAAGGTGATAGAGATGAGGAGTATCACCTCATGGCAGATGATTTGGTGAGATTTAAGAACAAGATTTATGTGCCAGATAGCAGTGAGCTCAAGAAGCTTATCTTGAGGGAGTTTCATGTCAAGTCGTATTCAGGCCACCTGGGATACCAAAAAGCTTTGACAACTGTTAATAAGTTCTATCATTGGTTGAATTTGAAGAAAGAAGTGGTCGAGTTTGTTGCTAGATGTTTGGACTATCAATAGGTGAAAGCTTAGTGTAAGCACCCAACTGGTATATTGCAACCTATTCCTATTCCAAAATGGAAATGGGAGGTCATTTCCATGGACTTCATTACAATTTTTTTGAGGACATCCAAACAGCATGATTCCATCATGGTTGTGGTTGACAAGTTGAGCAAGGAGCCCACTTCATTGCAATGAAGTCTACAAATTCAGATAGTGAGGTAGCTCAATTCTTCATAAGGGAGATAGTGAGGTTACATGGTGTTCCCAAGAAAATTATATCAGATAGAAATGGAAATGGAAATTCCAAGTTTTGGGAGTTGTTTGCAGGCTTGGGGACAAAGTTATCTTTTAGTACAATTTATTATCCACATGCAGATGGATAGATAGAGAGGGTTAACAAGATTCTTGAGGACTTGTTAAGGATGTATGTCATGCATCAACAATGGAAGTGGGAGGAGTATCTTCCACTGGTGAGGTTTGCATATAATATTGGGTACCGGGAATCCTTGAAGATGAGTCCATTTGAGGCTCTTTATGGGTGGAGTTGTAATACTCCTATAAGCTAGAGTGATCTAGTGAACAAGGTGTTGATTGGACCGATATGTTGGCTGAGAAGGAGCAAGAGATGTAGGTTATTAAGAAGAATTTAAAGGCAACACAGGACAAGAAGAAGAGTTATGTGGATCAACATAGAGCATTCAAGGAGTTTCAGATTGGGGAGCATGTGTAATTGCACATCAAGCCTAAGAGGAGCTCCTTAAGGATTGGGTCATCTGCCAAGCTAGAACCTCGGTATTGTGGGCCTTTTGAGATCCTTGAGAGGATTGAACCAGTGGCCTATAGACTTGCACTGTCACCAACAATATTTCATGATATTTTCCATGTATCATTGCTTAAGAGATATGTCCAGGATGATGATCATGTGACTGATTGGCCTGCATTGCAGGTGGAGCTAGAGGGAGAGTTCTATCCAGAACCTCAGTTCATTTTGCAGTGGAAACATCTCATGCTCTGGAACCGAGCAATAGAGCAAGTTAAAGTGTAGTGGAAGCACTTTGGGCCTGATGAAGCTACATGGGAGATGGTTGATTAGATGAGGGCTTTGTATCCTTCCTTATTTGTTGGTTGAGTAGATGTGTTTTTGTGTGTGTGTGTGTGTGTGTGTGTGTGTGTGTATATAGAGGTGGCCACCTATTCTATAACGTAAGAGTGCCTCGGGCCTCTGCAATTCCTGAAACAACCACGCTCTGTTAAACACAGTGAAATGTATTTCAACGGAGAAAATCCGCCAAAACTCAATGTATTGGACTTCAAACTTTCATAACTGCACCCTATTCTCCCATCGGGTCCACCTATTGGTTGTTGTCACTTATCGCAATGGCTCTGTCCCTTTGTGTTTTGTAAATATATTAAAACTGCGAAAATGCATTAGAAATGGCTTTCCTCTAGACTTGAAACTATATATATAATAGCCTTAAGGTACCCTTTCGGGCCCGGCTTATCACATCGGCGCTTTCTCCTTTGCATTTCGTTTAACAAATGAAACTGTGAAAATACATTAAAAATGGTGTTTGACGGATCTCAAGATCCATACAATATGGCTTATAGTATTATCGGGTCCGGTCCATCGGATCGCGTATATGCATATATACATAAACCCCCGCTCCTTTGTATTTGCCGATTGCGATTTGGCGATGCAACGTGGGCCGTCGATCTGCGCACTTGATCGACGGTCCTCGTTGACCCCGCCAGTCGCCATCGCATCCCCTATGAGGTCTCCGCCGATCGCCATCGCAAGCCTTATGTGGATCCCGCCGATATCCGCTGATCACCATCGCAAGTCTTATGTGGATCCCGCCGATATCCGCTGATCGCCGTCGCAAGTCTTATGTGGATCCTGCCGATATCTGCCGAAGGTTACCGCTGATTGCAATCCGCCGCTCTGATCTAGACCATTGATCGGCCAGATCGGATGGCTATTGTGCATTACTTTGTTCCACCTCCGATACTCTGTTTTTTCACTGATTTCACGGGTTTTTGCCTCCCGATAGTATTCTGAAAGGCTTCCTTATGTGATTTTCTTTGGTCTTTGGCATGATTTTTGAGTTTTTGAAGATAGAGAGAGTGTTTCTTGGATCCATTTGGATCACGCCTTCCCACTGAAAAGGCTTTTGGACAACCAAAAGTTGGTTTTCAAGCATCGTTTAAGTGAGGATACAGCTGCCTCACTTGCCCAATATCTATCCATTTTGCACTGCTAGGTTTTGAACCTTTGAGCCCGATCCTAAGGTACTCCACATCCCCTCTCCGTGTAGTCCTCACCTTCCTGTCCAGAACTGTATCTTCCTGCAGCTCATTGAGGTATTCAGGCAACAGATCATTAATGGAAGGCAATTGACTTTGCTCTTCGGGATCTTCAATTAAAGAAGGTTCAAACAGTCTTAAATTTTCTGCATTTACCACTGAATAGATGTGCATGTATGCTGGAAGATCAAGGCGGAAAGCATTCTCACCAATTTTCTCAAGTACCTTAAAAGGTCCATACCTTATTGGCTTCAGCTTCTTCCCTTTACCTTGCATTTTGTCCTTTACCGGGTAGAAGCTGTGCTCCACTCGGTGTTTATCATGCCTTGCCTTGTATTTGGCTTGGCTCTTTTCCAGCTGTTCCTGCACTGCCTGGTGAATTTCTTGGATCTGTTGAATGAATCTGGTTGCTTTGTCCACATCACTGTGTCCAGCAACTGTTATGTCTTTTCCAAAGACAAAATCCAAGGGAGACCTTGGTATGAAACCAAAACAGGTCTCAAAAGGAGATCTCTGTGTAGAAGAATGTTTAGCACGGTTGTAAGCATGTTGCACATAACATAAGTGTTCATCCCAAAGCTTGGGATGCTTGTTACAATAACCCCTGAGCAACTGGATCACTGTCCTATTGACTATCTTTGTTTGGCCATCTGTCTGTGGATGAAAGGTTGTGCTTTTCTTCAGTCTGGTGTCCATTAATTCCCACAGACTTGACCAAAAATTCCCAACAAATTGGGAGTATCGATCAAATACTATGGAAGTGGGTAACCCAAAATGCACCCAGACATGCTAAAAGAACAATTTCGTTGTTTGTTCAGTTGTAATCTGCTTATTACAAGGTATTAAAATACACATTTTGCTGAACCTGTCCACAATAACATATAAATAGTCATGTCCCTTTCTAGATTTTGGCAATCCCCCAACAAAGTCCATGGAAACACTTTCCCAAGGACGGGAAGGAACTGGTAGTGGAGTGTACAAGCCTAGTTTTCTATTGTTGGGCTTGCTTTTAGCACACATGGTACACCCTCTTACATATCTAGAAACTGTTTCATGCATTTTTGGCCAATAGTAGTATCTTTGCAGCTGTGCAACTGTTTTACTTACACCAAAATGACTTGATATCAAAGAAGTATGTGCCTCCCTAATTATGTTAATTCTCTCTATTTGTGGAATGCATAGCTTTCCCAAATGATACAAGAGTCGGTCCTTAACATAGTAATCCAATTCTTCTACCATTTTTCCATTACTTAAAGCTGCATATACATCTTTAAAGTCTATATCTTGAGCATATTGTTCAATGTAGCTTTCATGCATTACTGAGTTATGCTGAAGTATAGTAGATGCATTTATGATTGGTCTGGACAACATATTTGCAACTTTATTGTGTATGCCCTTTTTATATCTGATGACTAAATGAAACTGCTGTAGGAAACCCATCCACCTATAGTGTCTTGATTGCTGCAATTTAGTTTGTGAGTGCAAGTACTGAAGTGGCTGATGATCAATATGTATTATTGTTTCTTTGCCCATTAAATAATTTTTCCACTTTTTCACACTCTGGACTAATGCATACAATTCTTTATCATATGTAGGATAATTAACTACTGCAGAATTAAAAGTCTCAGAATGGTAGCATATGGGTTTACCATGTTGCATCAACACTGCTCCCATGGCATAATCACTGACATCTATTTCGACCTCAAATGGTTGTTGAAGATTTGGCAATGCTAGTACTGGTGTTGTACTAATTTTTTCTTTCAAGGTGTCGAAGGCTTTCTGCTGTTTTCCTCCCCACTGAAACACCTTGTTCAATCCTGTTAAAGCATGTAAGGGAGCTGCAATTAAGGAAAAGTTAGCAATAAACTTTCTCTAATATTGTGCTGCTCCTAGGAAGCTTCTAACTTCTGTAGCAGATTTGGGTTTAGGCCAGTTTACAATGACTACAACCTTAGAGGGATCTATCTTCAATTCACCACCCCCTACAATATGACCCAAATAATTCAGAGATGTTTTACCAAATTCACATTTTGATAATTTAACATAGAGATTTTCTTTCTTCAAAACATCTAGAGTCTACTTTACATGCTTCAAATGTTCTTCCCATGTTTTACTGAAAACAAGAATGTCATCCAAATATACAATCACAAAATCATCAATAAAAGGCTTGAGTACATCATTCATAACTCTCATGAAAGTGGCAGGAGCATTAGTTAAGCCAAAAGGCATAACTAGTCATTCATACAACCCTTGCTTTGTTTTGAAAGCAGTCTTCCATGCATCTTGCTCTGCTACTCTGACCTGATGGTAACCACTACATAGGTCCAACTTGGAAAAGTAAACAACCTCTTTTAGCTGATCCAATAGATCATCAATGCGAGGAAGGGGATAACGATTCTTGATCGTTATTTTATTCAGTGCTCAGTAATCAATGCACATCCTCCACGAACCATCTTTCTTCCTCACCAACACGATTGGAGATCCGCATGGTGATGTGCTTGGTCTTATGAACCCTTTCTCGAGCAGCTCCTGTACCTGCTTCTTGATTTCTACATTCTCTAAAGCGGATAACCTGTACATTCCGATGTTAGGCAATGGAGCATCTTGCTGCAAATTAATATCATGTACAATTTCCCTTTTTGGTGGCAGACCTTTAGGTTCTTGAAATAAGATATCATATTCTGAAACAACTCTTTCTAAATTAGATTTTTGTTTAGCATCACAACCCTCAAATACATTGGTTTTTTTGAGTTTCTTTTCCTTTACAACCATTAGTAAAAATTGTTTGCATGAATTTACAATCCTTTTCATCTGCCCTGAGTTTATGAGAGTATAATTATTTTTGAGTTTGTGAGCTCTTACAATATATTCTATTCCATATTTAACAAGTTGATACTTATTTTCAGCTCTATAGAAAATGGCTTTTCTATCATACAAGTAAGGACTTCCTAAAACAATTCCACATATATCCAAGGGAATTACATCTAACTCAACCTCATCTACAAATGCTGAACCAATGGCAAACCTAAGTTTACATTGTCTAGTCACTTGTAGCTTTTCTTTATCACATAACCAACCCAATGGATATGGCTTCTTGTGAGGTGTGATTAGTAATCCCCGCTTCTTTACAATTGGTTTAGAAATTAAGTTTACTTGTGAGCCACTTTCAAACAAAGTATCAATCTTTTTATGCTTGGAAATAACTCTAATATGAAAAAGCTCATGTCTTCTCCTCTCATTTTCTTCACTATCAATAGTTTGGGTAGAATTACTAGTAGATGCTTCAAAATTTTTACCTTGTATACCTGTGGCTGTGATGGTTGTTTCATCACCTGAGTCTGACCCCAAATATTTCTGAACAACAGCAGCAGCCTTCTTCTTCTTGCCATCGAACTTCTTGGGTTTCAGCTTCAGATGCAAAGACCAACAATGTTCATCATCATGTCCATCCTTCTTGTAATGAGTGCATGAAGGTTTGGCCTTCTGTACAGAATTTGCCTTCCTCTCTTTCCATTTCTACTTCCTCTTTTCCTTGTCTTTAGGTTCACTTCATGGTCAAATAGGTCACATTTTCCATTTAGAAGTCATTCCATTAAGTTTAGGGTTAAATTTAAGCAATCATACTTGCAGTTAATGAAGCCAGATTTGTAAGGATGATGAATGTTCAGTTGAGAGCTACTAACAAGAGATTGAAGAGACAGGTTGAAGACCTAGAAATATAGTTAACAAAATCTGAAGAGAGATTACAACAACAACGAAACTGGGTGATGAAAAAGGGCAGTAAAAGATAAATCTTAAATCAATTTTGATATTAAAAAGAAGATCATTTTTGAAGAGGAGCATCTTATAAAGTTAAGTTGTTTGGTTCTTGGTGATCATATTAGTCCTTATGAAATTTTGAAAATCCCCAAACTTCAAGTTTTTGAAAACAGTGTTGAAAAAAGAGCATACACAGCGGTTTCGTAGCGCACTACGAAACTGCTGAATGTGAACTTTTATCACTTTTTTTTTTGTTTTTAGTAGTCAAATTCCAAGGGGGTTCCTCAGCAATTGAAAACTCATTTTTAAAAACTGAAAGAGGTTTTTCTTCCTAAAATACTTAACTACAAAAAAATCTCTTAGTTTCTTTAAATTCATTATGAGGTGGGAGAAATTGATGACTCAACTTGCGCTACGAAACTGCTGAAAGTCATTGAGAGAAAAACTCTGTTTTCTGGTTTTAGTAGTTCACTTCATGATCAGTTTCTGGCCAAATTCAAAAGTATTTTAGAATTATGAAAGAGGTTTCTCTTCATAAAATCTTCAGCTATAATAACCTCTCTCACTTTCCTTAAAAGTGTTACCAGTTGAGAGAAACAAGGATTTCTTTGAAGCCATATTTTCAGAAATCAGAATTTTCCAGTTTTACACATGTTGTTCAAAGACAGTTTCTGGACAGTTAGGTCATGGATCAGCAGGGTTGGTAACAATGTTGGAGGCATCATAAAGGTTGAAGACATGGATTAGCAGTTGTCAAAGAATGTATTTAAGTCTTAGATAAGGTTTTTGAAACATGTTTTAGGAGTTTCACTCCTATTTGTATTAGGACTCTTAAAAGACAGTTAGTTGTCAGTTTGTAATTAAGAGTTTGTTTTATGAGTAGATAGGTGTCAATTTTAGAAATTCGAATTCTCCTAAGGATGGATCATAGAATCCAAGGTTGTAAATACTCTATATGAAGCATGAGGTCGAATTCCTCAAGGCTGGCATTTGTATTAGCAAAAGAAGTTGTGTTATGGGAGTAGACTGTATGTTTTTCAACTTAATACAGAGATCAGTTTTACTACTCATGATTCACAAGGGGTTTATGTGTTAGATCTTTCTATGGCCTTTTACAATTACTTATTTGCAATGGTATGAGCATGTGTTACTTAGAATTCATTGGAAAATGCTCTAACTTCCTTCAAATGCTTGTAGACTGTGTTTATTCACTGTGTTACTGTTTCACTTATAAACCTAAACTCCAAGTGCCTTGACTTCCATGTTTTTCTGATCATGAGGTTTTGTTGAAGACTATCTTGACTCCATAGCCCAATAGATGTTTGCTAATCTTTGATTCAATCAGTCAACCAGTTATACATTTTTGTCCATTTTTATTCCTAGAGTTAGCCATCTACTCATTAATCAAAAATCTTAAACCTATTGAGAGAGCCCTCTCAGGTTGAGGAGGCTAAGCGTCAACCAAAAGATTGGTTTGAAAGAGTTACTCGGAGTCTACTTGATCAGCAGCCTATCAGGGTCAGATTTTGTGATAACAATTACTTCTCTGTCCCTTAAGCCACTTAGCTCTTTGCCCATTTCTTTGAGTTTCTCTTCCATGTGCCCAATGTCTTCCATGTGCCCAATGTCTTCGGTGGGTTCTGGCCCTCTCCTCCTCAAGTTCAAAAAATAATGGGATGGCAAATTTTTGAGGTATTACCCTGCCTCCTTCAATAAACTGGTAGTAGGAGTCCAGGTTAGGTTGGGGGCTTGGTTCCTTTGTCTCTGGGTCTTCTTCTTTTGTTTCTTGTTGCTCCCCTACCTTGCTTTCCAATTTCTATGCTTCCTGTAGTTTTTGTAGAGTATCCTGTAGGACTGCTTTTTCTTCCTATAGGTTTTGTTGTGGATCCTGTAGGATGGCCTTGCCCTTTAAGGAAGTTGATCTAGTACTAGGCCTCCTTACATAGGTGATTGGTGACTTAGGGGAAGGCATTTTGTCTCTTTGTGTAGGAGAATCTTCAATCTCAATAGGAATTTTTGTTGATATTTGTGGCTTCCCTTGTTTGATTCTTGTGCTCTTCCTTGTTCTGAAATATAGTGGGGTTTGCCTCCTTCTTTTTCCTTTTTACTTGACTGGGGTGCTGAGAGTACAAGGGCTTCACCAGGGAAGTAATACCATACCACGTGCATTCATATTGGGGGATATATATTGAGGAAAAAATGACATAATATATTGAGCATATAATAGGGGGTAAAGGGTTTTTATATTGGCAGGTATAAAAAATGGAGCTCAAAGTTAATGAAAAAATACAAAGGGGTATAAAAAATGTTAATGAAAAATTGGATACCTATAATATCTAGTGAAAGTAGGGTTGTTTTAAATTGGGAATGTGTATTGGGTTCATATTAGTAGAGGGTTAAATAATGTGGTTTTTAGAGGTATTTTCCAATATATAGTCAAATTAAGGGTATTGTTTAGTATGCCATGAACGCACGTGCTATGTCAGAGGTTCATTGAATGAATCCCCCATGGCCGAGAGCAGGAGGGTAGTTGCTGCCTCCCTCTCAATGGCCTCTGGAGACACCCTAGGTGACTCCTCCTTGTTTTCTTTCCCTTCTGTTTCAATGCCTTCTTCCTCTCTGTTTTTCCTATCTTCTTCCTTTTGTGGTTCTTCCTCATCTCCATTAGTTCCTTCCTTAGTTTCCTCCTCTGTTTCATCATCATCCTCCTTCTCTTCTCCTCTTATTCTTCTTCCGCTTCATCATGTTCCTCTGTGTTAGCTTCTTCTTCATCCATCTCATCCTTATCTAGCTTTGTATCTTCTTCTCCTCACTAACAGAAGGACTAACATCATAAGTGAGGGTTTTGATGTCATCCCCTGTTGGTAAGTCTCTGAAGACTGACCATGTTATAGGGGTTTTGAGGTTTTGGATGGCATCCTCAATGAGGATCCTAATCAACCCATGATGAGCCAATTGTTGGGAATTCCCTTCCGTCACTTTGTTGCTAAAGTCTATGAGTGATTGCATCAAGAAATAGGGTATGCTGAGTCTTTGTTGAACTGGTGTTTCTACCCCAAATCTTAATTCTTCAAGGATCTTGAAATGATAGCCATAAACAACACTATATCTACCCTCAAATGAGATATAATTGATGAGTTGGTAGCCTACCTCACTCCATGGGTATGGCACACTGCCCCTCCTTACTCCATTTTTTCCCTTAGTGGGTTCTTCACCTTCTAAAAAGAATTTCCTTTTTGCCACTTAACTGTCTCCTTTGTCTTCTTTTCTCCATGGTATTCCTAGGGGAAGTGTGTTGACCCTACTGATGAGCTCTAGGTGAGATCTAAAGTGAGGCCTCTAACTAAAACAGTGGCATGGATTTTGTTGTGTGGAGTGAGGGAGTGAGCAAATTCTTGAGGCACCTCATCGTCATACCCTGTGAATTTTTCAAAAAACCCCATCCAGTTGTGTCTTGTAAAGATTTCAAGCACCCAGGGGTGCTGTTGTATGCTCACAGTGTTTGTGGGCTCTCTCCTATTAAACCCTCCAGTTATCTTTCTTATGAGGCTTGAGGAGAAAATGAGAGGGTTGACACAAATTTTTTAATTCGAGAGGAAAACAGAGTTGACTGTGTATGTAATTCACCCCTCATAGTTGCTAAATTCACTAGATTTTAGAGTATTTCTAGTTCATTTGCTTGTAAATGGGGATGGAATTTTAGAGCCTATCTCTTTAGAATGGTGGCAATGGACAATTCTCGTGATATCCCCTCTTGAAATCTTCTCTGCCTATCCTGTAGACTGCCTCTGTGTATCCTGTAGACTATATCATGTAGGAATTCATGTGCATGCTCCTGTAGGAATTCTTGTGCAGAACAATGGATCCTTGCCTTCGGTGGGTGGCAAGAGTTATGAGAGCGACTTGAGTGAGGGAGTTTCGAGGAGGTGGAATGCATGCGAACGATGTTTTATTTCCCTTTATGGCGTTTCGAGGTGAGGTGGTGCGTTGGCAGAAGAGGTACGTTGCCATTTTTGGACCGTTGGTTCCCAATTCCACCTCATCATTTCCTACTCCTCATAATCAACTCCCACCTCATAGATCTGCAATTAACCACTTCTTGTCCTACTCCTCCTCTATCTTTGAGTTGACTGCAGCCACGTGTGAGAGGACACCTATTTTTGCATATGCTGACTAAACGAATGTGGCCAAGTTAACTGGCCACCTTTTCACTTATAAACCAACTATCTCGTAACCCTTACAACTTTTGATTAAATGATGCATATGAGTGAGCGAGCGGGATACTTACCTGTGGTTTCGATGCCATGTTGTAGTTGTCAAAGATCAGAGGTGTTGCATTGTTTATTTGCTGCATGCCATTCTTCTTCCTCCTCTTTCTGTCTGCTAATGGTTTCTTGGATTTTGCAGGTATCTGTGACTGAAAAACTGATGTTGCTGCTACTGTTGAGCTCTTGAATCATCCTTGTGAAGACCTGTAGCCGTTGATTGGCATTTTGTGGGATAGGCTGCTACAGGATTTCCTACAGGATGTCCTGTAGCTGCTTCTCCCTCAGAATTATTTAATCATGTTGTTGGCTGGGGCTGTGAGGATGGTGCAATGAATGGATAGAGGGAGTAGGAGTGTGTAGAGCAAAGGACACTCAGGTAATGCTCTTAGTCTCATCTGTTTTTCTTTTATTTTTTCTTCTTTTTTTCTATGACTGGCAGAAACTGATCTCTTTTTGTTTTGATTGGTGAGTGCAAGGATGATGATGGTGGACGAGGTGAGGTGTTAGATCATGCCTAGGATGAATTTTAGGGACCTAAAAAACCTACTATGTGCCCTTGAATTTCTACCTGTAGGTTTTCCGGGCCACTGAAATTCCTACAAGATCATCCTGTAGGTTTTCAGGGGATCCTGTAGAAAACACAGTCTTCGCATAAATTGAAGAAATGGAGTGGAAAAACGATAGAAATGATGGAGGGATGCATGGTGAGGAGTGGGGGAGATGAATATGTGTGAGGCAGGGTTCCCTTTGGATCCTCTTTTTGCTCCTTGACTGTATTTCTCGCCCACCTACAAATAACAATTATATCTTTCTCTCTCTCTCTCTCTCTCTCTCTTTTGAAAAACAACTAGGCTACCTCAGAGAGGTTTTCACCCTATCTGTTTGCCCTGGGTTCCTCAAGGGAGGTTTTCACCCAAGGATCTTCTTATTTTTTCTCTATTTTTTTCATCATTGGGCCGCCTCACGAGGTTTTCAACCCAAAGATGGGACTCAGGCGCCTCATGGAGGTTTTCACCTAAGTCCTTATTCTTTTTTCTTTTTCAGTGACTTGATGAGGGAGGAGTTGGAACTTGCTCCACCATCATCACTGTTTTATTGATATTGTCAATGAACTCTTGTTTTGATAAAGGTCTCTTGTACATTTTCAATCGGTGCCCATTAACAAGCAACAAAATGGCTTCTTCATCTATAGTTCTGATTTGCACTGAACCATTATCATGGCATCTTTCCACACATAAGGTCCGAGCCATCTTTTCCTTAGCTTGCCCTTGAAGTATTATACCTAGAATCATATAATAATGCCCAATCGCCCTCCTGAAATTGCTTCTCCTTAATATGTTTATCATGCCAGATCTTCCTCTGAAGTTGAAATATCTCTGTATGTAGGAGGGCTTGCATTCTGAATTCATCCAAGCCATTCAATTGGAACAATCTCTCTTTCTGTACATGACTGAGATCCAAATCTAGTTGGGTTTCCATCCTCAATGTGTTATATTCAAACTCAATGGACAGAAAGGCCTTTTTCCCATAGACTAACTCATAGGGTGTAAATCCAGTGGTGGTCTTCCATGTGGTATTATAGGCCCAGGTGGCCTCAACTAGTCTCTCTGCCCAGTCCTTCTTGTTGCTGCTCACTACCTTGGTTAAGATGCCCTCTAGTGCCATGTTTTTCATCTCCACTTGCCCATTAGCTTGTGGATGATAGGGAGTAGAGGTCCTATGCTTGATTTTGTGATGGCTGAGCAGTTCTTCAATCATGTTGGAGGTAAATTGGCTACCTTGGTCTGTGACTAGCTCTCTAGGGTACCCAAATTTGTAGAATACATTCTCCCTTAGGAACTCAACCACCTTCTCTTCTGTTGCTGCCTTAATTGCCTTTGTTTCTGCCCACATAGTCAAATAATCAATGCACACAATAATGTGTTGTTTTTTCTTTGAAGGAGGGTTGATAGGCCCAATGAAGTCCATGCCCCACTTTTCAAATGGCTCGAATGTCACTTGAGGCTGTAGGGGCATTTCATCTCTTAGAGTAGGCTATCCCATCCTCTGGCACCGATCACCCTGACTAGTGTACTTTTTCGCATCCTGATGAAGAGTGGTCCAATAATAGCCTGCTTGTAACACTTTGAATGTTGTCCTCTTTACTGCAAAGTGACCTCCACAAGGCCCATCATGACAGGTTAGGAGGATGTCAAAAACTTCCTCTTCCCTTACACACGTTCTCAAGATTTGATCTGGACCAAGTTTGAAAATATTTCCCCCAATCCAGGTGAGGGGGGCGCTTTACCTGACTATCTTGTTCTTTTCTTTGGAGGGAAAGTTTGGTGGGAACTGTGTTGATACCAAATAGTTTGCTATATCAGCAAACCATGGGGAGAGAACTGAAATAGAAAACAAGTGCTCATCTGGTAACTGGTCATCCACCATTCCTTCTTCACCTGCAGGCAGATTCACCCTAGATAAAAAGTCTACAACAACATTTTCCTTACTAGGCTTATCAACAATGGTTAGATCAAACTGCTGTAATAAAAGCAACCATCTTATAATTCGAGCATTCACATATGGTTTGTTCATTAAATATTTGATTGCAGCATGGTCAGTATGCACAAATGTTTGATAGCCTGTAATGTAATGCCTAAATTTGTTTAATGAATGCACAATAGCCAGGAGTTCCTTTTCGGTCACAGTATAATTTAGCTCAACCTTTGACAAGTTCTTACTGATAAAATAGATGGCATAGGGCAGTTTCTCCTCTACCTGTCCCAGGGTTGCTCCTATGGCTTTGTGTGAGGCATCAGCATGAATATGAAAGGGGAGGGCCCAATTTGGGCCTTGGAGAATTGGTACAGTGGTTAAATTACCCTTTAGAATGTCTAAGGCCTCTTGACAGCCTTTTAACCATATAAACTCAGAATATTTGGCCAACAACCCAAGTAAAGGAGAGGCCAACTTGCTGAAGTCCTTTATGAACCTTCAGTAGTATCTAGATAACCCCAAGAAACTCCTAACATCTCTCTGCTTTTGTGGAGGTGGGACCCTTTGGATGATGGCTATTTTGTTCGGGTCCACCTACTGTCTTTGTTGAGATATTGAATGACCTAGCACAACCCCCTAGTCATTAAGAATTCACATTTTTCAGGATTGAGAGACAGGTTCATTTGAATGCATTTGTGCAGTACTTTGCCTAGGTTAGTTAGGGCTTCTTGAAAATCATGGCCATAAGGTGTAAAGTCATCCATATAAATTTCCACAGTATCATGTACTAATTCGGCGAAAATACTCAAGACTGCTCTCTGGAAAGTGGCAGGAGCATTGCATAGGCCAAAAGGAAGGACCCTATAGGCAAAAGTACCCCAAGGACAAGTGAATGTGGTCTTATCCTAGTCTTCTGGGCAGATTTGGATTTGGTTGTACCCACTAAATCCATCTAGGAAAGAAAAAAACTTTTTCCCTGCCAGGCCGTCTAACACTTGATCAATGAAGGGTAGGGGAAAATTATCCTTCTTTGTGGCTTTGTTCAACTCCCTGTAATCGACACAAATCCTCCACTTACCATTTTTCTTGGGAACTAACACTAAAGGAGAGACCCACTCACTGTCGAAGATAGGGTAAATGAATCCTGCATCTAGCAGTTTTTGCAGTTCTTCTTTGACTATATCTTTAAGAGATGGATTCATCCTCCTTTGTGGTTGTTGGACTGGCTTGCAACCTTCTTTGATGTATATGTGGTGAGTACACACTGAGGGGTGTACTCCCTTCATTTCCTTGTAACTCCAAGCGAAGGCTTCTAGGTTTTCTTTTAACATGTTGCATAGCTTTTCCTCTTCGAGAGCAGAAAGAGATGGATTAATTTTCAAGGTTTTCTCTGGGTCGAATTCTATGGTTTTGACACGGAGTGGGTTGGAATCGTCCAAGCATAAGTCAATTTGATGATTGTTCTGGGTTTCCTTTACTTCTTCTTCTAATGGTAACGAACTAGGAGTTGGATTTTGGAGCAGGTGTTCAATCAAGTCATCCTCATCTTGCTGTCCTCCTCCTATGGTCGCTTCTAAAGCATAAATTTGGGCGGAATAAACTTCATCTTCTTCCTCCTCCTCCAACCATAAAGGTAAATCATGCTCTAGGGAAGGTTGAGCAGGAGGGTATAGGAGTAACTGCTTGGACATATGCCCGTTCTTGATGGTCATTTTCCCAGCTCTGCAGCTGATGTAAGCATCGGCTGTGGCCAACCATGGCCTCCCAAGGATGAGAGGGTAACCGGTAAGTTTAGCCTTAGGCTGGAGAACTAGAAAATCTGTAGGGTACTCCCAGGAGTCAATGGAGACCATCACGTCCTTCACAATTCCCTCAGGGGTGACTGTGGAACGGTATGCAAGTCGCAAAACTATTGTGGTCTTCCTTAATGACCCTTGGAGGTTGAGCTTGAGCATGGTGTCCTTGGTCATCACATTAATGGCAGCCCCAAGATTGATCAGAGTATGTGGGACAATGGTGCCATTGATGTGCACATCTACTACAAGGCTTCCAGGGTCCAAATATTTCTGACATATTACCTGCCCCAACATTAAGTCAGACAGTTGCCCAATGAAATCAATGGTAGGGGCATCCCTTTTTCTTCTTCCTGGATGCTTGAATAATTTTTCCTTAATCAACTTATTGTAAATGGGAACATCTTTTTATTGCCTGGAGAAGGGGGATATTTACGCATAGATTTTTCAATTCTCCCAGAAGTTCAGTTTCTTCTGGGGTAGGCTGGAGTGGTTGCGCTACTCTCTTAGGAGAGGGTGGATTTACTTTAAGGTTTCTTTCCTCTCTTTCTTCCTCAACCTCCCTATGTGGAGGTGGAGGTTGTTTATCCGGGAGGACTCTCCCAGATCTTAGGTTAATCTCCTAGATTTCCACAACATAAGCTGGATATGATATCTCTCCACTATATAATTCTTGAGCCCGCCTATTGTTCGGGTTCGAATTTGGTTGGGTAGGCATTTGGGGTTGCTTGGGTTGATCAGAGTGTAAGAGTTGTGGTTGGGCAGGTGGTGGAGGCAATAGAGCTAGAGCATTGTTGTATTGGGGCCTCCACCCTTGGGGTGGTGTATTCCACTGAGGTTGTGGTGGAGCGTAAGGTTGAAATGACTGGCTGGCTGGCTGGGAATGATACTGAGATGCATAGGACCAAGGAGGGGGTGTAGACCAGGAAGGATGAGCAGGGGATCCCCAAGAAGGTATAGTTGTGGTCTGGTTGGGGTTGTAATATGCATGGGATAAACCTTGCATGCCCTACTAGTATGGTCTAGGCCCAAGAGGTCTCCTTTGGTTGATGTAGAAAAGCTGCTCAGTGACCCCTTCAGCTCCTTGATATACAACTTTGAGTCTTTTTAAAGAAGGGCACTTGTCTGTGGAGTGGTTTTCTTCACAGACCGAGCAAATTTCAATATAGTTCAATGGACATTCGTTCCTAGGATTCGTCCTAGTGCATCTAGGACAAAAGATGGCCAAGGCTCTCTCTGCTTCCTCTTGCTTCCTTTTGATGTTCATGGTGTCCAATTGCAAGACAAGGTTTTGCACCATCTCACTTTTGAAATCTTCCAGCATATTTCCAATTTCACCCTTGATGGATGAGTTGGAAGATGATGTACTGGCCATAGGTTGACTACTCCTACCTTTTTTCCTAGCTGCCCTAGAATGGTTTCTAAAGATAGTCTTGATATCCTCATTGGGCCATTGGTAGATATCTCATCCTGCTAACAAGTGTAAGGTATCCAGAAGGCATTCTCTTACTCCCCTGAGCAGGACCATCTTTAGGGACTCAGGGTCAAGTGTGCACCTGGCCCTTTTGTAACTGACTTGGAAACTTTCTTCATAGTCTTCTAAGGATTCATCATGGCCCATGGTCATCCTGAAAATTTCTTCTTTGGTATCCTTTGACCTACAGTAGTCCCAATATTTGTTGTTAAAAGCCTGTTGCATTTGAGCCCAAGTTGTGATGCTATCTCCAGGTAAACCCATGAACTAGCGCAATGCTACATCCTTGAGGGTAGATGGAAATAGTTTTAGCTTTTTCTCATCATCTGTATAGTCATAGGTTCGACATATAATAACAAACTCAAATAGGAAAGTGTCAGGGTCCTCTGTGGTCAGGCCATGGAAATGAGGTAAGGCAGAGGGGCTTATATTCTTCATCTTAGTGTCCCCGTTGGTTTCCCTGATGGGGAAGGCACCCTCAACTCTCTCTCTATTCCCTCTGTCATTTCGGTTTTCAGCCATTGGTTCAGTAGGAATGGGTTCCTCTTCTTCTTCTTCCCCTGTAGGTTCTTCAAATATGTCAAGTTTCTCACCTAAAGGTTCCTCCAGTTCACAGCCACCAAAGAAGAGAGAAGGTTGGCTGTTGGATGCAATGGGGGTATTTGGCAAAAAATTCCCTAAATTGTCCCTATTCCTATGAGGCATGAAAGGAAATGTTTTTGGGTTGGTTTTTGTAAATTTTTTAAGCTGGAAAGTACTTTGCAGAAATGAAATTGTTGATTGAATGAAAATCACTGACAGAATGAAAAAGCTACTTGTTGAATTGAAATTCTACTTGCAGAATGGAAAGGAAAGCAAATAATGACAAATGAAAGAAAGGAAGCTACTAGATTACTTTTGCATAAATAAACTAATGGCAGAAAATTGAAGACAAGAAATAGAAGAAAAGAAAGCAATAATCACATTCTACTCAGACACCTCCCTGACAATGGCGCCAAAAAGTGATGAGCGCTAGTATTGCAGCAAGGATGCTGCAACTCTTGGGCTACCAACTTTACTTATCAACCCGGGGTTCATACAAACTTGGAGGTGACAGTGCTATATGCACAAGTAAAAGTGAAGGTCCTACCTATTGTCACTGTTCATCCAGCGAGAGACCCCAGGGGTTCCAAGCCAGACTTCTATAGAGTCAGAAGAAGCTTGATTCTTTGATGGAAGAAGAGCAAATCTATTCTAAGAGAGCTACACTACTACAGTAATGAAGAAAACAACATGAAATGCTAAATCACACCATGTCCTGATTAACCATTTAAACAACTATGCTAAGCAGAATTGCTAAATCATCACTAACCTAATGCTGCTATCTAAGCTACAGAAGTAAATAACATCAAACCATATTAATGTGTGAGCAAGAAAACTAAACTAAATCTGTTTCCACTTTTTTGGTTTTTTAAGGCAAGATCAAGTATGCAAATTAATTGTTCTTGTGGATGTGACAGGTGGATGGAAGGTGATTGAGTATGGCTAAAAGGCTTATGGAGTGGTTGGATGGTGTGGAAGGTTCCTGGGAGGATTTTTGTGACTTCCTAGAGGTTCCCCATCAATTCGGCCTTAGAACAGGCTGTTTCAGGAAAACCTACAGGATGTACTAGAAACATACAAGATGATCCTGTAGGAATTACAGGAAACCTATAGGATACAACCGAGAGCTAATTGTGAGGTGTTGGGAAGCTTGGAAAAGGTGTGTGATGAGTGGGATGGGGTGTTATAAAGTCTAGGAACACTCAGGATTCAATATCTAAGATCAGAGATGGCTAGATTCGCTCAATGTATCTAGGGGAATTTCAATGAAAAATGACAAAAAAACTAGTGATGGTGATGGTGGAACAAGAGATGGTTAGGGTGGATGAAGTGGAAGGTGGATGCAGGTGATGAAGTCTGGGTCTCCTCTTGAAGTACCTGTTGTGCTTAAAACATATGTGTTTTCCAAGAACTATGCAACAAGATACATTTTCATAAACTAGAAAAGCATGAATCAATTACCTATATTATGCATGAAGAGAGCGCTAAAGGGAATGAAAGCATGAGTGAGATCTTATTGCAGAAATGGAGTAATGGAAAAAGATGATAATGAAATGAACCAAATGTTGAATCAAGACAACAAACTCCAAAGCTCATGCAAGAACTAGAAATATGTGTTTTTGGGGTTGTTGAAGGGTCTCTTCCTCAAGTCATGGTCCCAGAGGGAGGAAGTGAGGCTGAGACACCTGCTGACAACCTTATGGTGATCCTTTTTCTCCTTGCTAACCTACTAATTGAAAGAAGGCACAAATGGAAGCAAACTAACATATAACCAATCTAATCTACACTGTTGTAATGGAAATGCAGCTACTAAGCAAATGAACAATTAAACTATGAATCTATGCTAACATACATGTACAATAAAGAGGAGCCTTGGCTGCTAGGGTTGGGCCCTAACCCAAGAGCTTCAGCCCTTTGAGTTAACTCAGTGCTGGCTCAAAACAAAACTCATTCTTATTATCAAAACAATGGATTACATCAAAAACTGTCACAAGTCTTGCAACTCGAAAATAGAGTAGAGTTTTACAATAAAAAATCTGAATCCTATTGAGGTCCTAGGCCTCTCTACTTATACATCTGAAGTCTCCAACGACTTCCTTAAAATTAGGGAGGCTCAGCTCCCAAACTCAAGATAAACTGGTGCTTTGTCTTTCACTTGCTCGGCTGCCTTCTAGTCCTCATGATTTGGTTGTTTGCACTCCGAGCTGATGGAGGAATATTCGAATGGAGGGGTAGTAAATGAGGAGGATTTTTCTCCTATAATTCCTCTCCCTTGTCCCATTCAAGTTTTGACCAAGGTCTTTGCCAAAATTCCTTGCTTTTATCCTTTAATCCTGCATTAAATGCACATTAGACCACAAAGCAAAGTATCCAACTCTAACTCATCTCATAAACAAAATATAATCAAAAGTATGCAATAAGTTACAAGAATAGTTGGTTTGACTAAGCTAAGAGGTGAATTAAAGCCCATATAATTACCCAATGATGAGGCTCATCAGGAGGCTAAGAAAAAGGTTGTTCTAAAATCCTATTTGCCATTGATGTCAAGATGATGGTTGAGATGCAATTAGGAGTATCCCACTTGGAAATGGTTTATTGGGGGGACCATCATTGATTTGGTGGTGATCATTAGAAATTCAATTAGCGGTTAAGGAAATGCCATGAAGAGGAGAAATGGGGGGACTTCCATTAACATTGATGGAGAGAAGAAAACAACATATAGGAAAGAGAGACTGTTGCGGAGAAGAAGATGCGCCCAAAACTCGATAGAGAGAAGAGAGGTGAGGAGACTGTGAGTAAAAAGGAGACAGACCTGTAGTTTTAGTTTAAGATGGTAAGATAACTTATTTATCTTTTCTTCTCAAAACACACAAATATCTAGGGATATCCAGAATTGCACAATTAATACTAAACTTGCAGCTGCTTTTTAAGAGAATGTTGCAGGATGACTTACACTAAGCAAAATAATATAATTTTTTTTTTATATTGACAAAATATAGAAGTGATATCTCGATTCACCTATGAGTGACCTCCTAAAAGTCATATTTGGGTTCATCAACAAGTGAACTCAAATAAAACAACCCTTTTGAACCAACCTAGGTAGTACATGTATATACAATGAACACAATCATTACCATTAATTAAATATACAATAATTTAATTTTGAAGAAAGTCTTTACAGTGCTACATAGTTAGTCTTTTGTTAATTTTCGTGATTATTTGAATTATATTTAGTCTTTTTTTTTGTGATCACTTTACTTATGAAACTATTTGAATAACTAAGGATAGGGACAATCCATGCTAAGCGAATTTGAGCTATTTTAGATGCAAAGTCTCATATGCAATTTAGTGATAGTATTTGAAATTAACTATACCAGATTTAAGGTTCATTGAAATATGGTTAGCCAAATTTCAAGTGTATGATCTATTGTTGTTGGAATTCCATTAGTGAATGGTGAAATGCTCACTATATTCAATGAATCGGTACAAATACATTTATTTTCTATGAAATGACATTTGATTAAATATATCATTCAAATCTAAGTGTTAAAAGAATATCCAATCAAATGAATAATATATACCATTCAAATTTAAATGGTAAAAAATATCCAATCAAATAGATAAAAGAAGCAAGAGATACCTTCTTCTAATAAATTGTTGTATCTATATTTCATGAACTTTAAGCAAAGCTGAACTTTTCCTTTACCAATAGCATTGGATTCTATCTATCCTCAAACTTAATATTATGATATATTTACGCCGTAAGGCGTTTCCCTCTGAAATGAACTTCCCTAAAATCTACTTGTCATCCCTGTGTACCATTAGCTTATGTGTTAGACGATTAGAAGATTGTTAATCGTTCGATCCAGGGAAGGTAGTTGAGTGGTTGCAACTGTTCACGATATATGAAATAGTTGCAAACCCTTTTCGTCTTCTCCACTCTTGCTTCCCGTACTACCCTGATAGACCTCTGAAACGGGCTCCATCGAATCTCTGGGGAAAATTTAATCCATGGATTTCTGAATGTAGAAATGAGATCTGGATCAAATAAGGTCAGAGATCTGACGACGACTGTTGTGTCCAAATGGTTTTCGTGATTGAATTTGCAGGAGTCGAGGGCAAATCCACCCCAAAGGAAGAAAAGCCATTGAGAAATCCATTGCCGTTGTCGAAATTTTTCTTCAGATTCGTGTTGGGTGTTGTTGAAGACGCCTACGAATTTTCGTCTGCAATTTTTACGCCAGGGGTAACCTTGTGCCTTTGACTGGACCCATTCCACAGTTTGGAGCTCTTTTGCTTCAGAAAAATGATGCTTTTGCTGGTAATCCAGGTCTTTCTGGTCACCCACTGACAAATTTATGTTCAATTCCTTCAACATTCTCGGATCCTCCAAAAATCAGCTCACCTTCAGCAATTGTAGCCATGCCTGTTATCAAGAAGGGAAAAGGTCTAAGTAAAGGCACCATAGCTGCCATTGTAGTTGGCGATTTTGCAGGGATAAGCCTCCTTTGTGTAGTTTTTATGTACCGTTACTGGGGAACAAGAAGAAAGAAGGAGTCAGAGGATGGGCCTAATACCAGGAATATTCAGTTGGACGACAATGGAGACTGTTCTTCCAGTTCGGGTAGAGTTGGATGGCTTTGCCTTAAAAAAGTTAATGAGAGCTCAGATGGAAGTGTCTCGGACAATGGAGATCAACAACAAGGAACTTTTGTGACATTAAATGGAGATCTTGACATGGAATTAGATAAGCTACTCAGAGCCTCTGCATATATATTGGGTGCCAGTGGTTATACTATATTGTATAAGGCAGTTCTGGAAGATGGGCTGACTTTTGCAGTAAGGCGACTTGGTGATGGTGGTTTGGAAAGGTACAAGGATTTTGAAGCAGAAGCTAAAGCAACCGGTAGGGTTAAACATCCCAACATTGTTCGCCTCCGAGCTTTCTATTAGGGTATAGAGGAAAAACTGTTGGTTTATGACTACATTCCACATGGAAGCTTGGAAAATGCCTATTATGGTGGGTTCTCTTATTCTCTTTTTTCCATTTCATGTATATCTGCAGGAAATCTCGTTCAATTCGTTTCTGCATGGTTTTTTTTAAATTTTTTTTTACAAAGATAACCCTTCAATCGCTTGCATATTATGAGTTTCTTATGGATTCTACAATCTCCCCTATTTAGCTACCGTTGGTAATCACAAGCCTGCATATTATGAGTTCCTTATGGATTCCACACTTTTCCCCTGTTTAGCTACTGCTGGTAACCACTAGATATTCAATGACATTTGATCCCGAGACCTCCTTGAGTATTTACACTAAAGCATCTTCTAACCAAGCTAATCCTTGGGGCTATCTCTGCTAGATTGTTATCAACTAACCTTGGTGGCATTTGATATTATAGTGAATTTCATTTGCTATTATTCCAAATAGTCTACAGGCTTATTCAGAAGTATCCCACTGGCTTGGTAATTGCACAAGTCCCTGAAATTGAAGCCATCACCAGCAAGGTTGATTTCTCCATGCCTTTTAGAATGACCGTGTATGAAATTGTAGACCTTGAAAGTCTTTTCTATATTTTCTGAAGGATACAAACACCAGGAATAAGAAAATGAAGGAAAGTGAAAGTTGCAGGTTGTTTATTCCTTTGGGGTTATTTTTCTAGAGATTCTTACTGGGAAGCCACCTTCAGATAAGGATTTTGCATCATGGGGTCAAAACTTTGTTGATGACAAGCATCGCCTTTTGCACATCATAGATCCTACTCTTCGACCAAAGGTTGAAGGAAGGGAAGAAATATGAGTGTCTATGGGGATTGAATTGAATTGTGCTTCTGCTTACCCTCAAAAGAGGCCATCAATGAAGGAGGTATTGCATTTTCTAGAAAAAATGCCATCATCCACAACCGATTAACCAATTCTTTCTTCCTATGTAGCATCCTTGCTTTGACATAAGTTGGACAGAGATGAGGACTTACACCCACATTCCATATTCAACAGCTCTACTTAGACATTGACATAACTCATATAGACACCTCTATGATTGGGACTCAGCAACAGACAAACTCTGCTGTCAACTCAGCTGCTTATGAAATGGCCAGAGTCTTCTTAAAAATTTCAATATTTCTACAATTGAGGATTGTAGCAAAGCTCAGGGATCAAACTTATCTCCATGCTTATGAGGCATCCGCGTTCTCACAGTTTACTTGTAGCTCATTCTCAGTTTTAATGGGAAGGTGATATATGGTGTATTATTGTTACAGTGGCAGGGGATGGATTTTAATTGCTGGTTGGACCAAAAGAAATTGATGCAAATCAATGTTGAAAATTAGATTTATTGGTTCAGCTATAGTTTGCATATACAAAGAAGAAACTGCTCTTTTTTCAGGTTAGAATATTTATATATACATGTTCATCTTAGCAACAAATGATAATTTATCAAAACCATGAGAATGCTACACAACTTCCTTCATAAGCCTTCTTAGGAAGACCATGAAATAAGACAAGTGACCCTGTGCTTGTATTTGTATCTTATTCTACATAACATCTTCTTACTTAGCTGGAGAACAATTGGCTGCAGTATTTATATCAGTTTCTATGGAATGTTTTTGCTGTTCTATATTGAACAGGTCCATTATACCATATTCCTGGTAAGCCATATTTTATTGATGACTGCATTAATTACTTAAGTTTGGAGACTGAACACATCATAATGACTCAAGTAATTACATTATAGTATTGGGATATTATGTTTTTTTTTTCCAAAGAAGAGAATTCGTAATTTCCATTAATTTCATAAAATTACATGTTGTAGATGCTGAACGCATATACAGCAGTGTGGGTAAACCACTTACAAAAAACAATACTTCAGGAGAAGTATGCAGAAAATCCCTCAGACAGGGCAGCAAGAAAATGGGTATGTAAACCCCAACAGGAGTATACCCCTACCCATACAAGCGAAAAAAAACAGAAAATTAACAATAGCTCCTGTGGAATGTGCAGAAAAATTCGAAATGGCTGCCAAAGACAAAGGGGAGAGGCACGAAATGGTAGAGAGCAGCCTAGGTAGCCACACCTCCCCCATCCCCTCAACTCTCCACCTAAAACCTCAGAAACCAGTGGAAGAAAACCACCCATATATCCAAAGAAGCCAGAAGAAAAGCAACCGGAAATAGCCATAGAAAAGCAGCACGAATCGATGCAGAGACAGACTCCACACCTCAGATCCCTCAACACTCTCCATAGCTGCATTGGTAGTTAGCAAAAGGCCAAAAAAGAAACCATCGCTTCAGAAAGGGAGCCCAAACAGGTCCCAACTAGTGCTGAGGCGGGTCGGTTCCGGGGGTAGAGGCAGCTAGGGCAGCCACCTCGCCCCCACGAAGAGAGTCAGGAGGCCCAAAACAGAACTCTCGCCCCCGCACCTGCGGCTCAGCACAAAAAATCAAAGGCCAAAACCCCTTGGTGAGACCGCCAAGTCAGAGGGTCGGAAGGTGCGCAGAAGACCGCTGAGGAACCAGGGGAAACATGCCGCCGCCGCTCAGCTCAAAGCACTATGCAAGACACCGGACCTCAGCCGATGATGCGCAGAGGATGCAGAGCAGGCTGCCAACCCGGGAACACCAGACGAGGACGATGAGATGGGTCCGAGTCTCGCTGAGGAAGATAGAAGAAAGGCACGGCGCAAGGGAAGAGAACCGCAGGAGTGAGGGGAGCTGTAGGCCGAAAACGAGTCCACGCCACAGGCTACCGGATCCGCAGAACAACAAACCCCACCAGATGCAGCGAGCCCCGGCACTGATATATCAAAGAAAACTCTGGCTGCACGACGAAGAAGCAATGCACCAGACGATGGCAGCAAGAAGGGCATCCAGTACCCACACCAGCGGCAAGCCCTGCCGCTGCAGGCTCAGGCAGCAACCAGAGCCGAGTAGAAACCCTAGGTCCAAAGAGGAACCGTATTGGGATATTATGTTACATCATAACAGTATGGATTGAATTGATGGGAAAATTTACATTGTATTGTTATGTGATATCATTAATTTAAATTATGTTACAATTATGCACCCATTATACAATATTTTAAATGCACAGTTCTGGTTTTGTTGTAAATTGGTTGAGTATAAACTAATGCACTCCATTCCACATGACTTTCAATGGAGATGGTAGTGATGAGAAAAAAGATAATTTTCTATTATTCCAAATAGTCTGCAGGCTTATTCAGAAGTATCTCATTGGCTTGGTAATTGCAGAAGTCCCTGAAATTGAAGCCATCACCAGTGAGGCTGATTTCTCCATGCCTTTTAGAATGACCGTGTATGAAACTGTAGACCTTGAAAGTCTTTTCTATATTTGTCGACGCGTTTCAAACCAACTAGTGTGGTTCATCGTCAGGACAAGTTGAAGAAACAGATCCAGCTTAGCATGATAAATAGTTTGAGCAGAGACTGCAACGGCTAAATTAACGGCTAATTTTGACCTTAGGACCCAGGTCAAATTCTTATTTACTATTTTAATGATATTATGATTATTATTATTATCTTTCTTAAGGAAATAAGTAGAATTAGGTAAAAAGGTTGGTTATAAAAAGGGAATCTATTTATTTAATTTAAATTAACATATATATATATATATATATATATATATATATATATATATATAATAGGTTATAAAGGTAGGATTAATAATTTTAATGGTTGGTTTGATAATTTATTTATTTTATTCAATTTATTAAATAATTATTATAGGTATTCTACATATATATATTTTGATTAAAATCATAAGATGACTAGTATTTTTATTCAATAATAATTCAATGGTTAGTTTATTTTTATGGGAGTTAGTTAAAATAATTTTAAGGTTAAAGATGTACTTATTTATTTATCTAACTTATTTATTAACAAATATATAAATATATATATTCTATGATTAAAGTTAAAATATTCGGTTATTAAGGTGAAAGTTAGGGTTAATGGTTAGATTAAAAGGAAAATTTATTTAAATTATTTAATAATTATTATATATATACATACCTATATATATATAATTAATCCTAGGTTGAGAAAGTAATTAAATAATTAGTTTATAATAATATTTAGGACCAATATATATACAAATAATTTTAAGGGGTATTAAGTTCAAAAAATATTATCAAAAATATAATTTAAAAGGAATTTTAGTTAAATAAAAGGCCAAATCATATATGAATAAATCAAAGATTATAAACTAAGAAAATTCTATATTTTCTGAAGGATACAAACACCAGGAATAAGAAAATGAAGGAAAGTGAAAGTTGCAAGTTTTTTTTGGCAGAAGCATCATAGATGTGAACGAAGGTTGTTACATCAAAGAACTAAAGAGCGATTATACAAGATCCCCATCTCTACATAAGCAAGGAGAGCTAGAATATAGAGTTTGGTTCCAACTTCAAGAAATATAACTTTGAAAGTGAAAACGAGAAGTTTAGGAATAGGAATCAACTTTCTGTGATGTGTCAAATTATTTGGGATTCTTCATCTTTGCTGCTTCATATAAGAATTTATTAAAGATAACAATATCAGTGAATCTTGTTCAGATTCTGGATTCTGCAGAGTCTATCCCTGTTTTCTCTTCTTTAGAATATATATCAACCCTTTTGTTTTGTTTCAAGGATATGTTGCAGTTTATTTCATTTCTCTTTTATCTTTAAGATGGATATTTATCTTTTTTATCACCATGTTCTCTGTGGTTCATTTAAAATTGATATTTGTCATTTTGTTCACTGGGTTCTCTGTATTTTGTTATAACTAGTTATTGATAATTTTGCCCACTGAGTTCCTTGAGGTCGAGTATAATGCTTTCCTTTCTTATCAAAGAGTATTGATTCCTTTTCAATTTCAACATTCTGGATAACCAAATCCAGTTCTCTGTAATCATTGCAAAAGGGAGTCCATTATCATGTAGGGTTTGAATTGTTATTCTCCTCTTGTTGCATGCTAATCTTGATCATCTTGTTCAGCTTCTAAGGTTCTTAGTGGCCTATCCTTTTCAAATCCTTTCACATTGAGATTGACTAACACTATATCTCTCCAATCTTGCAGGAAGGTCATCAAAATCTCCCTTTTATCTGCCATGGTTGGAACAAGTTTGTTCATGGAACTATTAAGCCAAGCAACATCCTTCTGGGCTTTGACATGGAGCCATACATAGCAGATTTTGGGCTAGAAAAGCTACTGGACACTGCCAATGTCAAGTATAGTAGCTCTGCTATCCACCTTAGGAACCTTGAAGGTATATTTTCAGGGAGCAAACGCTGAGAGGTTGTATCCTCCATGGTCACTCTAGAAATCCTTATAAACCCATGTAAATATGGTCTTTGATTAATATAAAACCTTAAGTTACAAAATCTCTCTCTCTCTCTCTCTCTCTCTCTCTCTCTCTCTCTCTCTCTCTCTCTATATATATATATATATCTTATTGATAACCAAATATGTATATATTATTTAGACGTATCTTTCTCTCAATTATAAAATCTCTTAGATTTTCGGCCAATCTTGCTTTAAATTATAAAAAATTGTGAAATATTGGCCAATTTTTTGTTAAAACATTAGACCTTATAAATAATAGGAAAATATTTTCTACTAAAATATATTTTACTCATTTTCCATGCTAGGGAAAATATGCCTACATGCCTACTTTTCATCATCTAATAGGTTTTTATGATGCACTCCTGCAAATCTATTTGTTTGTTTTGATCCCTTTTACAACAAAGGTCATGTATGTGTTAATCTAACCTCCACTTCCCTCAATCTTGGGAGAAAGTGGAAACACATAAGATATCATCTTCACATTGGATACTTTGGAGAAAGGCAATCTTGAGTACCACGATCAAATAAAGAAACACCAGACTACGGGAGAAGTGAGTGTTAATTTTTAAAATTTTGATATAAACATTGGTTTTCAAGAGAAATTGCAATTAACAATGTACAAATTATTGAATAAATAATTACCAATTAAGCTTTTAAGTCACATTTTAATGGGTTATATGCTTAAAATTCTAGGATTTCAATGCATATTTGTTACATCTCTATTATAGACCAAGACAAATGTAACAAATCAATGTACACTATTGGATCAATATGATTGTTTTCACATAAGGCTTGATCATTAAAAGGACATTAAGGTTTGTACCTTTTGGGACAATTGCTAGTATAGTCAACATCAGAGAAAATACAAACGACCCAGAACATCAAAGAAAATACAAATGACCCAAATCCATTAAAACCTTCAAAGTTTGTTCATGAACTCTTCGAATTTGGTATAAAATGTGTGCTGTATTTGAAACTTCAATTTGCCATTAAATTAATGGGACATGAATTCCCACAAAGGAGTTCAGAAAGGTGCAATTAAGTTGAGCTTTCATCTTGTCATTCAATTGATGGACACTGAATATTAAATATAAGATAAATATATAGGAGTAGCATGTGAGTGTCAGTTTTATAAAGAAGATTCTTTTTATTATTAATAAAAATATAGATAGTTAGTTTCATTTTAAAGGGTCATAAATATGAGTTATAAATACAAGACTTAAAAGGTTGTAAATATTTAAAGGGTTGTAAATATGAGTTATTAATTGTTTTTACTCAAAACCTGATAAATAGCAATTTAGCAATTTCTTTTTAATTGAGTGACTCAAATTCATGTTTCTTTAGGTTGAAGGTAAACCCACTAAAGTGGAAAAAATTGTGATGCCAATAATTAGAGGGATTGTCATCATGGGGTGATAAGAAATTTAATATTCCAAGAAGAGGAGGTAGTAGTAGATTCTAAATAAATTAGCAATGTAACAACATAAATGTTTGCAACAAATTTAGAGAGATCCACCTTGTTGAATAATGCACACACTACATGGATAATGGATTTCTGCACTTTATGCCTTACGGCGTTTTCTTTGCAACATCTGGTGCAAATGCTAGTTAACTTTATATGAAGATAGGAAAAAGACTTCTAATAAATTGCAATCCTACATATATCCTTATAAACCATTTAGCTACAATTATACCATTATTCATTATTCTTTAATGTTAGTTATACTATTTTTTTTCCCCTGGGAAAAAGTCGTAATTTTCATTAAGATAAGAAAATTACATTTTGCAGATGCCGAAGCATATTCATATGCAGGCTTTTGCCTGATCGAGTTCATTATAACTGCTATGAGTATAAACAAGATATCTCCACGCAGGGAGCATGTCAAAAATAATTCAACTGAGTTCAAAATTATGACTGGCTCTTCGCAGAGAGCAATATATACTACTGTGTATAAACAAAAAGATGTACTGTTCTACTGTATCTACATACTGTAATAAACAAAATCTGCATGTGATATTGGCTTTGTAGCCCATCATTCCATCTGTTCATCGAAAGGGCGATGATAATACTGATAAAATGTGCCGTCAGCCTCCTCTTGTACCCACCAGTCTTCACCTATTCTGTGCGCTGCCTCTTTGGAGAGCTGATCTGCAATGGTGTTTTGCTCCCTGTAGATGTGGTGACAGACAAAAGATTCAAAAGAAGTGATCAATCTCTTTGCTTCGTCAAGAATATGTCTCAAAGAATAAGCATGACAATGTGATGCATTATTGAGCCAATTGCAAACAATTTTTGAGTCACCAAAGATCTGTAAATGTCTGCATTGTTTATGGATAGCAAAATGAATTATGTGCTTGGCTGAGCTAAGTTCTGCAAAATTATTAGTGCCTCTGCCTAGGTTGATTTGGAGCTTGTAGCAATGTCTGTCATCGAGGTGTAGTATAGCTCCCCCCCCGCATCCATCATCTTGGGCTGAGCCATCGAAAAAAGCCCAAGGTTTTGATTTGTCAATGGGAACAGGTCTAAGAATTCTCGGTGGGGTGGAGTGGTCTTCATCAGGTAACATATTGTAATCAGCGACCGTGTGTAGAATGACCGAAGGCCAGTGTGGCACTTTAAGGTTGAAGATAGATTGGTTACGGGCAATCCATATGGCCCAACATGCCAGCAGAGGCAGGTTTTTGGCCTTACCTGTATGCTCAAGGCACCAGTTAGACCATGCCTCCAGAAGGTTATTCCCATGCCAATCTTTCAAAAGCGGGATATGAGTAGATAGTGATCGCCAAAAGGATTTGGTTGAGCTGCAAGATAGAAATAAGTGCTCAGTGCTTTCATCAGCATTAAGACAGAGGTGACAGCGGAAGGGTCCATAGAAGGACCGCTTCATGAGGTTGGAGCCTGTGGGTATTTTGTCGAATATTATGTTCCACATCAGGAGTCTCGTCCTAGGTGCTGCCTTGAGCTTCCATATCGCCTTCCAGGTGGGTTGTATGTCTGGGGGTTTATAAGGTTCCATGAGCCTGAGATATCCCAGCTTTGGAGAGTAAACACCATGTTTTGCATATGCCCAGATGATCTCATCGGGACCCTCAGTAAGTCTGATTTGAGCTTGTGTATTCCTTGATGGTAAAATGTTTCCTAATAAATTTCAAATTTTAATTTCAAATTGTAACCTAGCAATACTATAATAAATATATCTAATATATATATATATATATATATAAAATAGAAAATGCTATGTTATAAATATGATTTATCATTTTATATATTTAAAAAAAAAAAAGCATAAATGCATTGATGATGATCTTTGGGTATTTAAATTATATATATATATATATATATATATATATATATATATATATATATATATATATATAACTATGTAATTTTTGGAAATTTCAATTTTATAATTGAATTAATTTGATGATGACGATGACAGAATCTCTCATGGCATATCTTTATATATATATATAACTATGTAATTTCTGGAAATTTAAATTTTATAATTGAATTGATTTGATGATGACGATGACATAATCTCTCATGGCATATCTTTGGGTATTTAAATAAGTTTTATATATATAACTATGTAATTTTTGGAAATTTAAATTTTATAATTGAATTAATTTGATGATGATGATGATGATGGCATATCTTTGGGTATATATCTATATATATATATATATATATAACTATGTGATTTTTAGAAATTTAAATTTTATAATTGAATTAATAATTTTGATGATGATGATGATGATGATTTTTTTTCCGAAGAAAAAAACGAACCTTTTTATAAGAAATAAAAAAGTTACAAGCACATGAATTAACATTCCAGCTGGTTCTGTGATCTTTAGACCACCATCATTCCTCAAAGCGAAAGACATGCTCCCCTTTGAGTCACCATCCAAGCAAAAAACCAGAAAACACATAAGCATTTTTCCGCCTACTTCCAGCACTGTACCATTGCCTACTATGGGCAACTCTGTCAAGTGATTTTTCATGACAAAAAAAAAAAAAAAAATAACGTGGGCCTCCTTTTACAGCAGGAAAACAACCCACGGAGCTGTTTTCATAAAAGAGTTTTTAAAGCAAATCCGATGAAACAAAAGGTAATAAAAACCAGCACAGTTTTTTGATCTGAAGCAAGAAAGAAGTGCTGTAGAAAGACTGTCAATGCATCCTGTAGCAGCAAAATTAAGTGTAAGGAGGTAGATCCGACACACGGATCTGATCGTTCATCTTTTCAGCTATCCTCCACGAGTCCACAGCGAGCTGCAAACCCTCTTTAGAAAGCCTATCTGCATCTTCGTTCCTGTCCCTGTAGATATGTTCAATGGAAAAAGAATTAAAGTGAAGTTTTAAATTTTGAATCTCTTCCAGAAGTGGTCTCAACATATAATTTTGACACCTGTATTTTCCAATGACCCAGTTAATTACATTCAGGGAGTCACCAAAGATCTGAATAGTGAAAATGTTCCTGTTTATGAGCCAGCAGAGAAGGAGTTTTAGAGCCAGGAGTTCAGCAAAATTGTTGGTGCCTGGGCCCAACCCCACAGCAGCTTTGAGAGAGTGAGAGGGATTGATATGAATAACAATACCAGCACCCGCGGTATTGTTTTGAGCTGCCCCGTCAAAGTAGGCCCACGGAATACCTTCCTTGATCCGTTCTTCCTTTTTTTGGACTGAGATTTTTGGATCCTCGGGCTCCGGGATGCTAGTAAGGATGGCTGAACTTTGAATTGCAATCACCTCCGCTGGAGTAAGCTGCTCTCTGAAAATGCTTCTGTTTCTAGCAATCCAGATACCCCAACAGAGGATGGGGGGGAGATTCCTAAGGTTCCTTTCTGGATAATGATTCCACCAATATTCCCAAGCAGAGAGAAAAGAATCCCCTTCCCAACGAACATTTTTCCCCAAGAGCTTTTGCACTTCTTCCCAAACTTTCCTTGCAAACGGACAAGAGATGAACAAATGGCAGATGGATTCTGAGTCTAAGAAACATAGGGGGCACCTACCTGGACCCTATTTAAATCTGGCTTGAAGAATGTCCCAGGTAGGGATTTTCTTTCTTAAGACACACCAGAAAAATAATCTCGCTTTCTTGGGACACTTCAATTTCAGAAGGGGCTTTGCCCACCATTCTGGGACTACCCACCCTTTCTTCTTCATCAAGAAAGCATATCCCGCCTTTGGGGAGTAGGCTCCATTTTCTGCATGAGCCCACACCAATTGATCTGGCCTGTCTTGAATTCTGACATTTGATCTCTTTAGCTCCTGAAGGAAAACCCCCCACTCATTCCTCCACCTGGGATCAATTCCTAACTCATCTTCGGATTTCCATGCTTGACCCCAAATGGTTGACTGACCCGTATTTGCAATCTGATTTAAACCAAAAATCCCCTTCGAATCCAGGTGACCAATCAGTTCAGGAGGAAGGGCGAAAGTTTCATTGCATCCAACCCAAGGGTCTCTTCCAATTCTTACATTTTCACCATTTCCTACCTGCTAAGCCAGACCCTGTTCAATTACTTTGAAAGCATCTACTGTGGCTTTCCATATCACGGAGAAGTTCCTTCCTTTCTTGTTTGTGCTCCTTATCCAATCTTCTAGGGGCATGGGATCTATATATTTTCTTTTTACTACTTTGGTCCAAAGATTCTCAGCAGAGATTAGACGCCATCCAGACTTTGCTGCTAAGGAGGAGCTGAAGTCAATGAGATTTTTAATGCCCCAACCGCCCCAGTCTTTTGGCCTTGCAATTTTATCCCATGACACCCAAGGAAGCACTGAGTCCTCCTTTGTCCCTGACCAAAGAAATCTGTTGCAAAGTTGTTTGATCTTGTGAAGTATACCTTTAGGGATCCATGTTAGAGCTGCCTAGAACACAGGCATGGCCTGGAGGACAGAATTCACCAGAGTCAACCTGCCTGCTCGGGACAGCCACTTGAAACTCCAATGGGATATTCTTTGTTCAATCTTTGCCACCAGCCAGCTCCAGTCCTGCTTTTTGTACAAATGAGGTTTTAACCAAAAACCAAGATATTTGAAAGGATTCTCCAGTTTACAGGCCTCAAATGGGAGGTAAGATAAAACCAGAAGTTCCTCCTGTCTATTGAAACCCTCCAGAATAAGCTGGGATTTTCTAGAGTTTATTTGAAGGCCTGTCGCTTTCAAGAACAAGTCAAGAATGCTTTTAAGCTCTTTAATTTCATTTAAGCTTCCATTTGTAAATAGTAAAATATCATCTACAAATAGGAGATGGGTAATAAACAAATTTACAGCTACTTCCAAACCTTTTACCAAACCTGATCTTTTGGCAGATGATATCAATCTGCTGAGGCCTTCAGCAGCAAGAAGAAAAAGCAGAGGAGAAAGGGGACACCCTTGCCTCAATCCCCTTTGACTTCTGAAAAACTGGGATGCTGCCCCGTTTATTAATATTGCAAAACTTGCATTTGATATACATCCCATGATCCAACTTATGAAATCCACCTTGAAACCCAGGTGTGTTAGCAGCATCCTTAAATAATTCCAGCTGATTCTGTCATAAGCTTTGGATAGGTCAATTTTTAGCACAACCCCTTTTGCTTTTGAGACCCTGATGCTATGAATGGTCTCCTGAGCCACCCCTATAGCTTCATGTATTTGGCGACCATCCAAAAAACCAAATTGTTCCAGAGAAATGCAGCTTGATAGGATCGGTTTCCGGCGAACTGCAATGGTTTTTGCAATGATTTTGTAAATGCAGTTGCACAGTGAGATCGGCCTGAAATCCTCAAAAGATTCCGGATCCTCCTTTTTAGGAATAAGGGCAATGAAAGTAGCATTGAAAGGAGCATAAATCCACCACTTCCGTTAGTTCTTCCCCAATCAGATCGAAGAAATGAGTGAAGAGTTCAACAGTCCATCCATCTGGCCCCGGACTTTTGTCTTTTGCCATTGATTTTACAATACTTTCAACTTCCTCTTTTGTCACCTCTCTAAAAAGATCTTCTGCCTCTTCCCCCTCCACAAACCGAGGGAAGGCTTGAGCTGTTCTGATAATTTCAGCTAGAGAAACCCCTCCTGGATCTGAAAACAAGGATTTAAAGTGATTCTTCCCCAGGGTTGACAAGGCCTCAAAAGACGAGACCTCTCTGCCCTCATGGTCCTTTAGCTTCCAGATTGTATTTGCATTTCTCCGACCCTTTGCATAATTGTGAAAAAATTTTGTATTCTCATCCCCTGCTTTTAACCAAATTGCCCTACTCTTTAGTCTCCATTCTTCCTCTTTGTCTAGTAAAATCTTAGCTCGCGCTTTCTCAAGGGCCACGATCCTATCTTTTGACTCCTGAGAAGCATAAGCGTCCGCCTCAGTTTCTTCTAGAGTTCGGAGCTCTTCATCAATTTTAGTCAAGGCCTCATTTTGAGATTTCCTTCTTTCAGAAGCCCACTCTACAGTTGCTTTCTTAAGTCTTTTAAGATTTTCCATAAAGAGAGCCCCTTTGGATCCAGAAGAGTCCCTACCCGTGTGCCTCCAAGTATTCCTGAACAGCATATTGAAAGACTCTTCTTGCAGCCATGAAGCATTGAATTTAAAAGGAGCTGCAGGCTTTGGGGGAGGCTTGGATAGTTCTAAGAGGATGGGGAAGTGATCAAAATTTCCCCCTTCACCCGCCCATTGCCTGAACATCGGGACATTGGACGCCATCAAGTCATTTATAAGGAAACGATCAAGCCGTTTTGCTATCCTCTCTTCCCCAGTTCTTCTATTTCGCCAGGTGGGCTTTGCCTTAATAAAGTTTACATCTATCAGTTTGTGGGATAGGAGAAGTTGAGCAAAATAATCTGATAGAGGATCAGTTCTGGCCGAAGGTCCCCAGGCCTCCGCATTCCCCAAAGAGAAGTTTAAATCACCTCCAATTATCAGATTTTTTCCTTTTAGGAAATCTTTAGACATGAAAGCGTTCCAGAAAGCAACCCTTGCCTGGCAGGGCCCGTAGACATTTACTACCAGGAAAGAAAAATCGAAATCTGGGTAGATAACCTCCATACCCATCGCATTTTGCATACCCCAGAAACTCAAAATTTTCAGTCTGCCATCCCTGCATCCCATGGCGAGACCCCCCGAATGACCTACTGCATCTAGGGCTACAAAGGTCCATCCCGGGAGGAGAGAATTGAGGACAGGTTCAATATCTACACCCCTTCCCAAAGTTTCTTGCAGAAAAACCAGATCCGGGTTGTAGCGAGAGATTAATTCCTTCAAAGCCAGTTTTTTGGGTTTACTGGTTAAACCCCTGCAGTTCCATGATAAACAGATCATTTTATAACTGCCTCAGGGGGTTTTGCTGCTCTAAGCGCCCCAGAAATCAATTTTTGTTTTCCGTCAGCCACATCCAGTTTTGCTTTAACTTGAGCTTTGGACAGATCAGACTTTCTCCCTCTACCCTTTTTCTGAGAGGGTTTAGACGAAGAAGGACCCAATCCACCCACAGGATCCCCCAAATCAGGAAGAGGGTCAGACTTT
Source organism: Pinus tabuliformis (assembly GCA_031772625.1). Classification (NCBI taxonomy): domain Eukaryota; kingdom Viridiplantae; phylum Streptophyta; class Pinopsida; order Pinales; family Pinaceae; genus Pinus; species Pinus tabuliformis. Next base: position 804,215,421 of record CM062807.1, read on the forward strand.
TTGCTGAGAGATCTGAGATTATAAGTGCGGGCAGGTGTGGAAAAGTCTGTGGCTGGAATATTTAAAGATAACACTTCACTTTTCAGATCAATGGAAGGAATGTCTACAGTTAATTGATCAATGTTTTTACAAATATCTTTGCAATTTGAAATCAGAGGGGACTCCATAGAAGAGAGTACAATATTTGACTCTGGAAAGCATACAGTGGACAGAGGGATTGTTTGCTTACCGGGGAGATCATTTGCATCGGCCTCAGTTTCTCCACCATGGGGCTCTTCGGCTCCGCTCAGAATCTCAGCCGCTGGAATCGGGGCTCCTTCTGTCTGAGCCTGAGCTTCATCCTCCTGTAGAAGCGCTCCTTCAGTGGGCTTGTCCTCTGAGTTAATCTTCCATGTCATATTTATATCATCAACCTTGTTCCTCTCCCTCTGCTCGATGGGTTTTTGAACCCTCCTTCTGCGCCGCCCCATAGGACAATCCCTCGCCAGATGTCCGATCTCGTGACATCTGTGGCACCTAAACGGAAGTAATTCGTAGTCCAACAACTGTTCAAATACATACTCCCTGTATTGCAAATTTATCGAGTCTACAAGCCCTTCACTTGGATTCAGACGCACCAGTATCCTTGCCACCGCCCTTTCATGAGTGTCTAGAAAAGACATATCAGCTTCCAGAAACGTACCCAGCGAATTCCCAATAGAGGTGAAGATGGACTCCACCCAGAGAAACGGTGGGAGTCCAGGTGCCCTTACCCAGACGGGAAATTCTTCCACCTTTTCCTTGGACGCGTCGAAGAGTGGAGACCATCTTTTGAAGAAAACTGGGCGCTTCCCAAAAGCCCAATTCCTTCCTTCAACCCACTCCATGGCTTCTTTGCTACCGAACCTGATCATGAACCAACCGTTTACCAGAGTGGCCGCTTTGAAAGACTTTGCCGGGGTTTCCATCCATAGACGCTCCGCCCATTGCTGTAGAGATTTGCCCGAGATCGGATGCCCCCTTACACGGCCCACAAGCGTGCATTCTGCCACCTCCAACGCGTCCTCAACTTGAACATCCATTCCAAGTAACAGGTTCCCGACTAACCTTCTCGATTTTAGGGATTTAGCCTTCTTTCGCTTTTCCCCGACTCTGCCTCGTTCCTGGTTGATTGGTTTCTTTGCCTTTATCTGTCGATATGGCATTTACTTCCGAAGCAAGAATGTCTTCTTTTGCATTTTGATTCGAATTCTTACGGGCTTTCTTAGGCAAAGCCTTTGTTGAATTCGCGTTTGCCGCGCCAATCACGCCATCACCGGCATGAGAGTCACTAGTTGACTTAGGAGGGGGAGGAATTGAAAATTCTGGTGTAGGGGCGTCAGGTATCTTGTTGTAGAGCGTGCCAGACTGAGTATATACTAAGTCTAGATATTGAGCACGAGCAATGACTTGCTCCTCTGTTACGACTCCCCCCTTGGCCACATCTTCCGTTATGGCCGGAAGTAAAGACTTTATAAACCATTCAGCTAATAGCTGATCGGGAACGTATGTTTTTACCATCCTACGACGACGACGCCACTCATGTATATGATCAGATATGTGAGTAGCAGTTGTCTGTTTGAAGTTGGTTAATATTTCGGTTCCCGTTTCATACCTTATCGGTAATTGAAAATGGGTTAAGAAAGTTGTGGCTAAGGAGCTGAAATTGTCGAAAGAGGCTCTAGGTAATTCAATATACCATTTAGCCGCTGGACCTGTCAATGTCCTCTGAAAAAGGCGAAGTCTTATCGAATCATCGTTTAGAGTGTTCGACGAACACCACAGATGAAAAGTCATCATGTGATTCGACGGGTCTTCACCTGGATTTCCATTGAATTTAGGAATGTCCGAAGGAAGTTTGTGAGGAATCGCTGGCCACCAAGGGGCATAAGCAATCAGATCATTTGTCAACCGGTGTAAATCTGGTAACTCTAGAGTTGCCACGAATGGTAACTGTTGACTCAGATTAGGCGAAGCATACCCAGGATACGATGGAATCGCCTGAGCAGTTGGTCTTTGCATACCAGCATAATGTAATTGATGTTGGTATGACTGATACGGTTGGTGGACTACACCACTGTAAAGTGGTTGATTTTGACCGTTTTGGATATACGGTTGTCCCCCGTTCGCAAAGATCTGCTGCTCAGAACCTTGGTACACTTGCTGGAATTGTGGTTGTTGGTATTGCACCAGCCACGGTTGCGAAGCCATGTTCTGTTGTGCTATACTAACCGTTGGACCAAGATGTGGGGTAATGGTACCCGTTTGTACTTGTGTCGCCCCACCAGTTGGTGATTGTGGTTGTGTCGCGGGGTCAAGGGGCTGTTGCATTACAACCTGAGAAATCTGAGGTTGACATACAATAGGCATCGTTTGAACCTGCGACACGGTTACAATCGCTGGTGTTGTTGGGATGTTTTTCACAGGTACACATTGTTGCATAGAATACACAACTCTTGGTTGTTGGGGTAACATAGGTACCCAACCACTCGTCGTAATTCCAGTATAACCTGAATACTGTTGTGAACTCCCGTATGGGTAACCTCCCGGAGGGGGTAATGAAAGGGCATATTGCCCCCCATACGGTGGCGATCCTACACTGAAAGGGATTGCTAACCCTTGAGAACTGGATTGCCCAAATTGACCTCCATATGGATCAATTTGTTGAGTTCCAACATAAGAGTTACTGGGTATTATCGCGGAAGAACAAACAGGAACATACCACATTGTCGTCATAGCCCCTGAAGGGGCTCCTTCCAGCTGTTGAGAGCTAGTTGGGACAGATGGTATGCCGGCAAACATTGTCGGAGTGGCGGCAGGGGGTTCTGCTGTCGCTGTGTCATTTGACACAGTCCTAGATGTCGACGGTTGTTCAGACATTTTAAGTCTATCCATTAGATTGCCTAGCGATTCTACAAGAACTTCCCCTGGTGATAGGCTAACTTCTGATGTCGAAGGAAATAGAGTGACCCCGACTCCAAAATGGGTTGGAGTACTCGCTTGCGGATCTTCTACAATTTCCTCTATCGCAATCAGACCAGGTGGAAGGGGAAGACCGTCAGGTCCGTAAAATATTTCTGGTGCCGAAGAAGGGGTTGTTTCGACAACGACAGTTGTTAGAGGAACAATACTCTCTGGACTAGTTACAGATGGAACTGGTTCAGTAATGCAAGTACTTGTTCTCAGACTAGGATCAGTATTACTGTTCCTCTGTGGCTGTTGAACTTCTTCAATAGAGGCAAGGTTTCCAGAAATGTTTGGAGTAACCGGAATCTCAGATGTTGTTGGAACAGTTGTTCTAACTTTGATAGGAGATTTCGAACCGGTTAAACGAGTTCGCTTTGCCCGTACTGTTTTCGATTTCGGAGACAAATACGGTTGACTCGTAAGCCTCCGCGAACGACGGGGTTTTAATTGACTTTCTTCCACGATTGCGGATTACTCGATCAACCAAAATACAAAAGGGAAAATGTGTTTCCGAATTGAATGAATTTTATTAGACGCTTTTAGACACAACTTGCTTTTTCACTTTTAAAGAGTCGAGAAAAAGCTAAAGATGACTCTAGTCTCCTTCGATGTTTTAACGAGCCCGAAGTGACAAATGCTCGGGTGGACTTTTTCTGTTATAGAGTCTGAAAAAGGCCAAAAGAAACTACTCTGGAGATCTAGGCAGAGGGTGTGCCAAACTTTTCGCAAAACCACAGAATACGTTTTACGGTACGGGTGGTCGATCTTCGTGAATGCTGTGTTCACTACATTGCGATCAGTAGGGCGGCCGACACGACTTCCTATGGATAAAGGCTTTATTCCTATAGGGGTCTCCCAATATATACGCGACGATACGTGGGAGCACAAGTCCGTATTGATACTTATCGCTTCACCGTGGAGGAATCACCCAACCACTCAACGCTAAGATATCACGTTTAACGACGCCGGAACACGTCTCTAGCTTAGACCTCTATGTGTTTGCGTTATGTTTCAAAGCGTTGTTATGTAAATTCAATTCATTTTAGGTTGATCTTGTTTAGCAGTTTGCCTTTATGGATCACCACGTGATGTATGGTACAACTCCTAAATGCAGTCTAAGAATGATAAGCAAGCTTTTTCAATTCTTTCAACTTATGAAAATCTTAACTACTGAGGGAAAAGAAAGACATCATCTTTTCACACAGATCATAGAGCACACACTAATGCACTTTTCCCTAAATCAACATGCAAGCTGTCAAAATGCACATGCACAATGCAGGTATTTCTTTTCTCTTTCTTAATGTTGATGTATTACAAAAAGAAAGCTGTTGTATAATTTTGAATTCAATTTCAAGTGAAAGCAAACAAGTTTTTAGTCCAAAATCAAAAGACACCTTATGATTTACTTGTTTCGACACCAGAAATGTATCAATTCAAACCATATGAAGAAAGCAAAAGCTCAATCAACTATGAACAACAAACAAACTAACTCTTAGGATCAAAACGACACTTATGACAGGTCTAGATCTAAGAGGTCACAGCAGGACTAGTTCACTTTCGTTATGGGAAACTGCAAATGATGTAAGAAATACACTAAGAACAAATACAGTTTCTTTATACAACCGAGGCGGAATAGTGGCAAAGAAAGGTGGTTTCAGATAGGTACATTGACTGCTAACAGGCTGCAAAAACAAGACTGAAAACTGGGCAACAGAAGTCAGAGAACCCCAGTTGCACAATGCAAAACTGGTTCAGCGCAGGTGGAACACAGTCAGTTTGACATTCAACGCAGGTAGCCTTCACGGGACCTGCGTTGAAAGGCAGACTGTCTTCACAGCAGCTGCGTTGGAGGAGAAACTCTCGTCCCTCCTGGGTTCCGGGTTGCAGTTTTCTCAAAAATCAACAGTTTTTGGCCAAATCAAAGCTAACAATCAGGTACACACTAGAGGATGATTCAAAGGAGGATGAAGACTATCACAAAGAGCTATTAGAGTCCTTGTGGATCAGCTCTTCAAATCATAAACATGCCCAGAAACTGAGCTAGAGTAGCTGCCCTCTACTTTGCATCTGAAAGATTCAAATGCAGTTCGATTCGGTACTCCCTGTGTTTAGGAAATGAATAGCAAGAAACACAAACAACCAACAAGATATGATCCCCAGCGGAGTCGCCAGTTTGTTGTAGGGAAAAGTATCCAATACGGAATGACCCTATCCCACTCTAAGGGTGACAGTTCCTTAGCAACAATTGAAGCAAAGCTATCTAAGATTTCTTCTTTATGAAAGTAAAAGGAGGGAGAAAGAGATCCACTAACCGATGTCTTCCGCTAATGGTTGATCCAATCTTCTCTCCTTGCTGCTTGCTCCCAGCTCCTTGCTCTTTCACGGGCCCAGCTACACCAAGATCCTGCAAAATGACAAGAGAGGGAAACTACAAGAAGCATACATTCATAATTGATTCAAGGATTAGAATAAATCAAATACACAAGTACATCAATACATCATTGAAACACATGCATATAGAAGAACCTCAAATGCTTTATTAATGGAAGAAGTAAGGTTCAGGAAGTGATACAACCATAAGAGGCCCAATCCAGCATCACCTTCCCAGCAGAAAGAAATCTCCTCTTCACCTCCTTCAAAGCAAATCACCTCAATAATTCTAAACTCAAACCAACAACAATTCTTTACATTCACAAGATTCCAGCCTCCAGATCTCATAGGGTAGAGATCCTTATATAGAGTTTTGGAGAGAGCATGAGTCAGCTTGATGTGTGACTAGTGTCCTCTCTAACTCCAGTTCTTCTTCAGTTCTTGAGTCCACTTGGAGATCCTTGCTTCCACTTGGAGTTTAAGAACCTCTTACTCATCACTAGGCGAATTCCCTGATCCAAGTGTCATTTTGGAAGCTTCCTGGGCACTGACACATTGAGGAATGAGACTTCCACTTGTCAAATCTCGCTCATCGCAGGTAGCCTTTGTTGGAGTTGACATTCAACGCAGGTAGACCATGGAGCAGTTGACATTCAGCGCAGATGCTCAGTGGAGCAGTTGACATGATCCAGAATTGACTTGTTTTTGAGTAATTTTCAGTGGAGAACTGATTTGGATTGCTGTGGTTTGCTGACCTTGTTCCTCTAGGGGTAGGAACAACATGTTTAGGGACTTTGGATCCCTTAGATTATGGACATTTCATGCTTCATGCTGTAAGGCACAAAAATGTCTATAACACTCGCTATGGAAAACCATGTTTACTAAACCGCGTAAATAAATGACACCTCATTGTAACCCGTTACCACAAAGCACGCTCCTTGAAACGCCAGGGGACAAAAGCACCGGAATGATTTAGGTAAAACTGTTCAAAACCGTCATGGGCTAGGTTTGACAGAGGTAAAAACTCGGGGTACAGCGGTCAACACCTAAACCGGCAGCGCTAAACCTCCGAGAACCTAACCGTAGTCACCAAAAAGGGGAAACCGCCCATCTGTCAACAGCTAGTGTACCTCGAAACCGTGGATCCACGGAGGGTCTGCCATCAGTCCTGCCCGTGCCTGCTCGATGAAGAGTAGCCTGTCAGTGTCGCCTAGGCCCTAGGCCTAGGGTTTCAGGGTCGAACCCTGTGCCTTCCTCCGCATATCGTCTCCATCCTATACATACCCCAAACTAACCAGATGATGATGATGATGACGATGAAACTTTTGGAAATTTGAATTTTATAATTGAATTAATTAATTTGGGATGATGATGATGCCTAGAGGAGACAGAATCTCTCATGGCATATCTTTGGGGGAACTCAAAGCTAAAGCTCTCACACATGTATCTATATATATATAACCATGTAACTTTTGGAAATCTGAATTTTATAATTGAATTAATTAATTTGAGATGATGATGATGATGACGATGTAATTTTTGGAAATTTGAATTTTATAATTTGGGATGATGATGATGATGGGTCTTGCCTGATAGCTAGTAAATGTGGTGAAGAAGTGATAAGTTCAATCGTTATCTAGTTTATGTGGTGAAGAAGTTATAAGTTCAATCATCATCTAGTTTGTGGGCCACATTGCCTATATAATTTTATTTTAAAATGTTTTTAAAATTAATATTAATTTTATTTTATAATATATTTTAATTAATATTAATTTTGAAATTAAAATTTTAAAGAACAAATTATAATATATCATAAACTTTATATATTTAGGCCGATAGGCCTTCCTTTGAGTGAGCTTTTCGTCGTCCTTTTGTTTCTATGCTTGACAGCTGGCGTGCACCTTCAGCGGGCAAATTGTTGACATCTGTCGTGAAATTTCTGTTTCTCCTCTTCAACTTTTTTCTCTTCCTGTTTTCTTCCACGACCATTTCTGTTCCTCCTGTTTCCGTTTTCTGCTCTTCCTGTTCTCTTCCACGCCCTGCTGCAATAATGTTTTCGTACTCTTCCACTTACTGCTGCAATAATGTGTCCCGTTTCTGCTGTGCAATCTGTTGTGCACTACCTAGCCCTCCGTTATTCAGTATACACTGTTTACACCTCCGTTTTACTGTTCAAAAATTGTTCGCTCAGGGACTCAAAGTTTTTTTTGTTCAAATTTCAGGTTAGTGCTCTAAAAAATGGGTTTTCTAATCCCATTCTCTCTCATTTTGCTTCCAACGTTTTAATCTTAGTCTAGTGTTTTCTTATGGGTTTTTTTTATGGCAGGTACAGCTCTGTTTTCCTGTTCAGAAATTGTTCGCTCAGGTGCTCAGAATTCTTCTGTTCAAATTTCAGGTTAGTGCTCTCAAAAATGGGTTTTCTGATCCCATTCTCTCTCATTTTCCTGGTTTTTTCCTAGTTCCTGGTTGTATTAAGTATTTGCTTGGCATCTGCACTCTGAATATTAACGGTATTGAAATTTTCATTAAAACCTCTGAACCTTCGACTGTCGATGGCGACATATCTCTGTGTATAATGTGAACATCGGAATCCTCGTGTAAATATGCAAGTCCTCGTGTGTTAACCTAACATACTCATACTGGTGAAATCGTTACCAAGGATATCCAAGGAAATAGTGTGACAAAGAGTACCCTGTTCCAGATTGTAGAGGAAATCTGCACAAAGGGGGTCAGAATCCAAACTTTAAATTCATTACCATGGTAGCCATAAGGAGAGATAGCTAGATGGATTCCAACATGAAGAAATTAAATGAAATTACATAGCCTCGAAGGAAGATTTACCATTGTTGAAGTGGGATAAGTATGTGTTGAAAGAGAAGACCACAGAGGTTCAGAGAAGAGACCTCCAAACGCCAAGGCCTTCCGTAGGCCGCTCTTCCCCATCCGAAATCCACATCCCCGAAGCCGATTTTGGTAACGTCCGAAATCAGAAAGGCTCCCGCCACTGTGAAGTGAGGGCGCCCTTCCAATTCCATCAAATCTATCACCGATCACATATACTGGTCATTCATAGCCGTTTTCCCTTCGTTTATCGATTTCAGAGTGAAAGACAACGATTTTTTGACCAGCTCTCCCGCTGTTGTCTTTGCGCATGCAAAGCTGATCCCATTCCCATAGAAGCCTTTAGGGAGCAGCGGGTGGAATTTCGTTCGAGTGTCCAAGGGAAATATTAAACAAACTTCTGTTCCGAAGGCAGTTGGAGAGCCCTGGTTCTCAAACGCCACAAACACGCTGATAAAACTTCGAATGTCGGGTGCTTCATGCCATGGCTTACTTCTTGGCTCTTCAGCGACTCCATACGCAGTGAACTCACTCGGAGTTGACACATAACGGACCAAGGAAGCAAAGTGGTGAAGGGTTAGGGTTTGAATGTCTAGGGATAACCATTCGATTACCTCGAGTAATCTGGATCATTCACTAAAACCCAAGAATGATGCCCACCTTACTCCATGTGACCAACATGTGGTAGAGGGTGTGTGGCAGAAGGGGAGTCGCCATGCAACAACCCAGGTGTACGCCCTTTCCATTATATGTCGGGTGCATGAATGGATGGTGTTTAACAAGTGGAAATGTGATTTAAATACAATAAACTGAGTTAAATACACAGTTAACGACAAATGTCCAAGGTACTTAGGGAAAACTATCGTATTAATTTGTTTTAATAGTGCTTCCCTGTTTTACAAGCGTCATTGTAATTCTGCGGCAGAAATGACACTTAATTCCGGTATATCGAAAATTCTTCCTCAGGTGAAAGTCTCTGATCTTGAATTTGATCCTTGCGGTTACTCCATGAATTCTATTGAAGGACCTGCTTTATCTACAATTCATGTAACTCCGGAAGATGGTTTCAGTTATGCAAGTTTTGAAGCCATGGGTTATGATCCTAAGGATTATGATCTGCAAGCATTGGTGGAGAGGGTGTTAAGTTGTTTCAAGCGTATGGTATTCTCTATTGCAGTTCATGTCAATGCTGGCACTTGTCAATCTTCATGGACCAAACCAATTTGTCTGCAGGGGTATACTTGTGAATTGATAGCTCAACAGGAGCTTACAAAGAAGGGTAGTGTTATATATTGCACTTACAGAATTTGAATTTCTGCTTATGAAATGCTTACCGCTTTTGGGGGTTGTCCGTCTTTGGAAGGATTCATATTAGGTGGATGTGAACTCTTTGAGAATCAGAGGTCTAATTGGAGATGGATATCTTGCTTCACTTTTGTTGGGTCACAGTTTCCAAGATTCTCGTTTAGGTGCATGTTAGTTCAGCCAAGTTTGGATGTTTTCCAATAAGAACTGGAAATCTGGGGATGTTTTCATAGCATGGAAGCCCACAAGATGTCAAAGGGAGGTTCCTTAATATTTTGTAAATCTAACCACAGCTGAATGCTTTTGTATAATAATAATATGGTAAATAAGGCATAATATACACCGTAGCTCCTATTGTTTTAACTTTAACAATTTAGCTCCTGTTGTTTAACAATTTTTTTTTGGAGAAATCTATCTTTACAAACGATTCTGCTCTAATGCTGCTCCAGACCATGAAAATACTGCATGCTTCAGCGGCTCTCTATATTAGTTGTGTCATGTCTGAGACAAGATTTTGGCTGTCACAATTCAGTGTTAATGCACGTCTTTCAATGGAGCAATATCATTTAAAACTTGATAACGTTTGGACACGTGATTCACGCTGGCTCAGTTGAGTCCTGAACATGCTCTGTTTTTTTTTGCAGGCGCCCTGGTGAGGAGAGTGATGCAAGTGATGATTATAGAGATACAGGTAGTGAAGGTAGTAGTAGTAGTGATGAAGCAGAGCGAGACTCAAAATATGGTGGGGCAATGCACTGGAGAAATTCCAACGCATTTGATTGTAATTTGGATTCTAATACTAGGTTTGATAGATTAACATTAAGAAGTCACTCTAAAGCTGCACAAGAAGGCTTTTCTAGTGATGATGGTGAAGGAAGCAGTTGCCCTTCATTTCAATATTTTGAGCGAGCAACTCCATATAGTCGTGAACCTCTGGCTGACAAGGTAAGATCCGGTTATGCATTTATTTTGAGGAATGTTTTATTTCATGGTGTAGTTTCAATTGCGAGGTTAAAATTAATATCTGTTAACTGGATGTTGCAGATTGGAGATCTTGCCAAGGACTTTCCACAGCTGAAAACCTTAAGAAGCATTGATCTGTCGCCAACCAGTTGGCTATCGGTTGCGTGGTATGCCATCAATTATACTTGTGCAATCCTTGATTAAGTTGGTGTGGAGGCCAGTTAGTTATTAAGCATTCCTGTTCTATTGGATATTGTTCAATGCGATCAGTAACGTCTAGATGAATGTTCATTATCTACCGCTATCTAATTAAAACAAGAATTTCCTTATAGGTACCCGATATACAGGATACCAACAGGTCCAACCTTGCGAGACTTGGTTGCCTGCTTCCTAACTTTTCATTCCCTTTCAACTCCACTAAAAGGTTTGATTCATCTGTTTTCTATTTTCGTTCCCTCCATCTTGTTGCTAGTTTTTTCACGTAGTTTTCATATCAGTAAAGCATGTTGATGCTTTTTTTGAATTCTGATTTTCTCACTCCGCATTTGATCTCTAATTGATGTTTTGGCAGATGGTGGCAGTATTCATGTAAGTACTGGAGGGAAAAGTGTTCCTGTCACTCCGATAAGCAATTCTGGGGGTTCTCCAAAGATAGCTTTACCAGTATTTGGTCCCCCTTCTTACAAGTTGAAGGGGACAGTGTGGAGTACTAATGGCAACTGTGAACGACAACAGGCTAACTCTTTGTTTCAGTCAGCTGATCAATGGTTGAGATTACATCAGGTGAAACATCTAGATTATGATTTTTTCCTTTCACATGGTTCTTCATATGGAGGATGAACTAGACACATCCATAACAATGGGGTTTTTGTTGAAACGAAAGAATCAGTTGGGTTATGAATGGCTTTTTTTTATTATAGCCATTAGTAAGGCCAAATACCAGGAGTCAGTGGAGTGTGTGAACAAGCAAGTTGAGGGTTGTTCACAAATCTTCGTCTATGATCTCCTCAATATAGTCAAAAGATAAAAATATAAACATTCTCAAAAAGTTCTGCAATAGAAAATGAAAAAATGAAAGTCAAAACTCGTACCAAATGGGTATATTTAAGAGAGAATGGGTTTTTGGGTAAACCGTTGGCTTGTCTGCTGTAAAAGAAAATTGATGGAAAAAAAAGTGAAAAGAAAAAAAGAATTGCCATTTGTGAAATAGGAGGAAGAGGAAATGCTGAAGGAGATGAAATGTTTTGCATTCCAAACTCTATGTCAGTACGGGAATGTCATAAACCATTGCAGGTTGAATTTTAAGTCGTGCAGTTTTTTCTCTTCCTTTGATTTCAATTCAGGTACGCTTGTTCTCTGGGACGAAAGTTCTTGGATGTGGTTGCAGACGACTATCATCCAATGTAGACTGCGTGAGTAGATATTTAATTTAAATCCAAACTTTTGACATGAAAACACTGATTTGTGATGATGGACTGACAATGGATATTGTCTAGAGTGGTTTCTGAAAAGCTGCGTGCCCAGTGGTGGCAATTGCTATTACTGTGAGAGCAGTCGTTGGTTTTTGAGTAATTGTTGAGAGCATTTGAGTATTTTCTCCAAGGGATTTTTGTTACATTAAAACAAATTGTGGCTAGTGTAGGATCAACTTTTGTCCTATCAGGTTCTCTTTGGAGTTGACGGATGAAGAAAATAAGAAAAAAATGAAATGAAAACCTTTGATTCTGAGTCAATATTAAGATATTTTGTGTTAATTTGATTCCAATGGTTGATGAATGATTTGATTTTCTTCAACGTGATTAGAAAAGTAGTTATCAATATTTTCCCAGTAGTGATCAAAGCATGACGTGAGTTATCTAATTATTTTTTCAAGATTTCCATTAGTTAATTATTGGGGATGACTAAGTTGCAGAGAGAGCTTTATGTCGATCATATGATTGTTATTGTGTTATACGTTAAGGTGGAAGAAAAAGAAAAGTAAAAGATCAAAATTATGAGAATTTAGCATGAACATTATTTTCATTTTTGTGAGTTGTATGATCAACTATGGTTAGGTGAGTGTTCTCATAGTTCACTGTAAAGATGGTTGAAGTAGTGGGCTTAGTGGCTTGCTATGTTTGTATTGCTTTGATATATATTTGAAATTATTCAGTGCTGTTCATTTTTCATACTTTGGACATATCTTGGGTGGATATATCTTTTCATTCAAGGAAATATTTAGGAAAAGTATTATGTTGCTGGAGTTGTGAATTGAGATTTTAAGAAGTTGCTTTGGGCTATTGTGGATATAATAAATTATACTGATAGTTTGGAATGTGCAGGAATTTTGCTTTAGAAACATAGAATAGATGTGGTATCTCCAACCCAGAGTGATGCCCGTGGATTCTCGATCTATAACCAATTTCATGCTTTCTCATCTCATGAATACCGTAGGCCTAGAGTAGGTGGAACTTTCTAATTGGGTCTGTAATTACATTTTAATTAAACCATGGTCACCCCTCTTGGCATGATCTGGTTCTTCTTTCACTGGATGATCACATTGTCACTATCAAAGTGGCAATGTTAAATCAAGACTTTCTGTTCTAAAGATCTCCTTCGTTGTCCATGGCTGGATGCCATGTGCATGATGGTGTCGCCCAGTGTAAAGACCCCTACAACCCTCTGGACTACGCTTCAAACAAACTTGTGACCAATCTTACAAGTTAATGATTATGAAACTTGCATTCCCCCTATTCTGGGGAGTTTTTAACAAAAAGTAAAAGATCAAAATTATGAGAATTTAGCATGAACATTATTTTCATTTTTTTGAGTTGTATGATCAACTATTGTTAGGTGAGTGTTCTCATAGTTGACTGTAAAGATGGCTGAAGTAGTGGGCCTAGTGGCTTTCCATGTTTGTATTGCTTTGATATATATTTGAAATTATTCAGTGCTGCTCATTTGTCATACTTTGGACATACCTTGGGGGATGTATCTTTTCATTGAAGGAAATGTTTAGGAAAAGTATTATGTCGCTGGAGTTGTGAATTGAGATTTTAAGAAGTTGCTTGGGGCTATTGTGAATATAATAAATTACACTGATAGTGTGGAATGTGCAGTTATTTTGCTTTAGAAACATAGAATAGAGGTAGCGGTATCTCCAACCCAGAGTGATTATGAGAATATATTGCTGATTGATTTCTTGCTGTCAAATTATGGTAGTATCTCCAACCCAGAGTTATTATGAGAATATATTCATGTTTCAATACTTTACTTTGTGCATCTTTATATATGTGCTAGAGCTGTAATGGAATGGTAGAAACGAAGAATAATAATTTGTATAATTTTGATTAAGGATTTATTTTATTTTGGGCAATTTATTGACCAGGTTTAGTTTGAATGGTTGAATTATTATAATATTTATTATTTTGAACCAAAATACAATTCTTTCAATTTAACATTTCTATCGGCCTCTCTTTGCACCTTTTGGGGCAATTGCTAGTAATAATAATCCTCATATTATTCCAAAAGTTCGTTGTTTTATAATTTGCCTCTCCATAATTAATTCATATATATAATTTAGTACTTAATAATTATAATTTTACAGTTCGTTTTTTTACTTTATTTAGATTTAAAAGTAATTAATAAAATATTGTTTATTTATGTATTAAATTATATAAAATATAATTTTTCAAGAAATATTATTTTATTTATTGAATTTAGGTTTTTGTGATCCATATTAAGTTTATAGAGAAGGTTTTCGGTTATAATTACATCAAAATTCATTCGTCGACGCGTTTCGAACCAACAAGTGTGGTTCATCAAGACCCGGAGATGTAATTATTGAATTTAGACTTCTGTGATCCATATCAAATTTATAGAAAAATTTATTAATTATATTCACATCAAAACTCATTTGTCGACATGTTTCTTTAAATCATATAAAATATAATCTTTAAATAACTTTTCTCGCAAAATATTTATATTTTATTTTGAAGAATAAAGTAACAAAGTTTTTTCAAATGAATTATGAGTTATTAATAACTGAAATAATATCCAACGAAGAAAATGTATTAAACTAAACCATATAGCATTAATAAAACCATTAATCACTAAAATATAAATAAACAATGTTCAAAGGATATTGTGAGGATTGGGAGGGTGCACATTATGGTTCAAAGTAAAAAAACAACAACAATGCCATCTATCAAACTCAAGTATGGTGTACCCGTAAACATGAGATGATCAATTCAAAAACCTGACCTGGGTAATACTAGGGGTAAGTATTAAGTAATAATTTTCAATTATATTATCATTTAAATAATGAAAAAGTACATTATAACTTAGATGTTAATTAATAGCAGAGATAATATCACATTATCTATAAATATATAAGTAAGTTTTTCTCTAAATTTTAAATTTTCAAAGAAGACAAACTCAACAATACTATTTAAAAAACATTTTATATTTATTTTTTGGGGTAAATTTTATTAATTGAAAAATCTGGGAATTATATAGCAGTTTCCAAAATTCAATCCAATCTCACTATAGCCAAATTTAGACTCTCCTTAAGGAAGTGAGAGCCAATTGAAACTTGAAAGTTACAAAAATTAGCAAGTTATATTTAATATTTGGGTATGACTGGTGAGTTACAAAAGAAACTACAGTTATTTGATCACACACCAAAACCATTGTGCATCATGCTAAGGGGCTGAAATCAGATCATGTTGTCAGAATGGGAGTTGTTGCATATATTGAAGTCTGCTTTGTTGCAGAGGGCATGAAAAGATGGTGCTCAATCCACTCCATTCTTTTGTCAAGAGCATTGAGATGCTTTTGCATGTGCTCAAGGGAATGGAGGATATCCATATGAGATTCATGGCGACCCAGGATAGTCCAACCCATTAAAAATTTCATTTGCCAATATAGTTCAATTGCCTGCATATATTGATTGTACCTCCCTCTCGTGTGGATGTTATTCGGGACCTAGTAAGCCCACTTAGCTTGGAATTTTGTGTCTGAGAGGGAGGATCAATGAGAAGAGGCTTCCTCCTCCATATTAGTGAGTACATCTTGAACATGGATAGGAGTGAGTTCTCGATAATGAGAAGCGGAGCATTGACTATGGTGCATGCAAGTTCACCCACGATACGCTCACTCACGATAAGAACTAGCCCCTCTTCGGACTTGAGCTCTCTAGTGTGGCATGAGGAAACAAATAACCAAGAAAGCGAGGGCAATGTTTTCTGCCTGGCAATTAGAGGCAAATTGGAGGGCTTAGGAAGGATGAAACCTAAACTCAATAATGCCTAGGACTCCAATGTAGAGGTTATAGGAATCAAACATAATAAAAACTAGTGCAATAACACAATTACACAGTGTCTGTAACCACACCGTCAGCCACCAAATTGTTCTAGACCACTTATTAGCCCATATCTTGAAGAGCTCCCTTGAAAAAAAAGTAATCATAGAGACACTATGATAAGAAAATAGTGAAACCAACCCCACAAACCAGTATCAAATAGAGAAACCTAAACCGATGCCAGACGTGTTAACCCACCAAGTCTCTTTGCACCACTAAGGCCTCAAATTACTAGCTATACAATGAGGAACCACTCAAGAACCAAAAAACCAACTCTGAACAGAGGAGCACATGAATATATCTCATACACCCATGAAGTCTGTAAAGGAGGGAATCTCCAAGGGCCCAACAGAGTCACGTTTGCACCAACATAAGGACCATATAATGCAGAGACACTATGATGAGAAAACTGTGAAACCAACACTGCAAATCAATATTGAAAAGAGAACCCAAAGTGGCGCCAGACATGTTCACCCACCAAGCCTCTTTACACCATCAAGGCCCCAAATTACTAGCTTTATAATAGAGGAACCACTCAGGAATCAGAAAACTAACTCTAAACATAGGAGCACATTAATTTACCTCATACCCCCACATATCCTACAAAGGAAGAAATCTCCAAGGGCCCAACAGAGACACACTTGCACCAACAAAAGGACCATATAATGCCACCTACCATCAAGGCTCCAACATACCACCTTTCAGCCAAGAAAGCCAAGTAAGGACTAGGAGAGGTGTCCTAAACAAGGAAGAGATCAAAAACACGTTGAGAAGGAAATTACACACAAAATGAGGGGGAGCTAGAAGTCTTCCTCTTTCATCGATCCTCCCAAAACCCAACCTCAGGTTGGCATACAATCCACAAGAGAATCCATATGATAATTACTTGCCATGCACGGAAAAGGAACATTGCTAGAGCTAATATCAAAATGGAAACAACACCTCTAATGACAAAATTTAAAACATGAAATGGCTAACAATGAGCAATCTACATTAGGGAGAAATGACACTATGTGATTCATTTCACTAGTTTCAATCCCACTTCTTCACCCCTGTGAGCATCACCCGATGCAATCATTGCTAAGTGGACTATCTAAAAATCATGACAAATTTGTCAGTTACGACTATCTCTCATTGAAATAGTTAGAGATAAGTTACGACTACCTCTCATGAAAATGGTTAGAAATAAATGACTTACTTAATGGAGTTAAATCCCAAAAAATGATATCTAAGATTATATTTAATTAAAAATTAATAAATGTTACTCTTAAATATTATATTATGCTAATATAATTCTCACTCTCTAATTAAAAAATAAAGCATAATTTTAATTTTATAAAAGTTAATAAAATCAAAATACTTACAATGATGTAGCACGTCAAAAGTTAAATTAGGTAACAAAAGTAAAAATACCCTTTAACGAGCTAAGTTCAAATTAAAATATTAATTCATATTTTAAGGAGTTAAGTTCAAATCATAATATTAATTTATATTTATTACTTATATTATCTTTAAAAGTACGAAATATAAAGAAATTTTTATGTTTGTTTAATAATATGGGGACTTTAGTTGCACCTATGGCGGCCATTTCCCCTTCCTCTTCCAGTGCAAAGGATGAATTTCTGTTAATGAGGGATTCATATCAGTCTTTTCGTCTCCGCATACCCAGAGGGATCCTGCATTCAGATGTCATGGTGAATTTTACGGTGTATCTTTCAGAGGCACCGCCTATCGATCCCTCTTGGTCCTCCCCTGCGCTCGACAGTCTTCAAAGCAATGAAATCCTTTTGGGGGATATGCATGGAAGAGTGCACAGGTTGCCTCGTCCGCAGGTTCCCATGGTTCATGTTGAACAGCAGCAGCAGGCCCCGCACCAGGCGAACTCAATTTGTGATGATTCAATGCAAGAGATTCAGCCATCAACTAACTGTTTCCAAATTGGGAATGCGGAACCGGTTTCTGATCTTCAAGACTGGGAGGGGCATCTTCAGGAGGACGAGGAGTCCGTTATTTGTCTCGACACGCCCAGCCCGATGCAAAGCCATCCGCCCACTACGCCCAGTCATCCTTCCTGAATTGTTCGAAGAAATTTCTCCAGGTTTCCGTTTTTTGTTTTTGCTCTTGTCCAAGTTGCTCTTGTCTTTGCTCAGTTCCAGTTCTCGGCCCTATAGTGGCAGCTTAGTAAAAGTTCGAGTCCGCAAGGTGATAGAGTCGGTTTTAGTGAACTATAATACTGTCCAAGAGGCAAATCTGGACAATTTTGTAAAGCAGTCTCAAAGGTCGGTCAGTCTGTCCCAGCTGTTTCAATTTTTGTAATGCTGTTTCAAAAAGTCTGGTAGACTATCCCAGCTGTTTCGGTTTGAGGGTGGCCTTGTCCCCCTCTATTGATGTAAATTATGTAAATACTTTTCCTGCTTTAATATAGTAGTTACTTTTACAGAGAGAAAAAAAAATAATATGGGGACTTTAACATTATTTAATCATATTTTAAAAAAATATTATAACTTTTATAAGTAATATGAATAATATTAATTAAAATTAATATTAAAAGTGTGCCTATTCTGCATTGTCTGTGCCAGCTGGGATGAAGTACGTAGGTAGCCATCTGTTTTTATATGAGACAATCCAGATTCCAAACAAAAATTTTACACCAATCCAAATGGTTTGCGGTTCTCGAACAGTTATATTGGATGAGGAACTCTCGGGGAAGGGGGGTGGCTTATACGTAGGCGCACATTAAGGACATGTAAATCAATATATCGAATGGTGTTGTAATGGAATACTATTGGTTGTGTTGCGTGACTGAAGAGTAAACCGGGTGAAAATTATATTGGCACTCTTTCAAACTTATTATAATTAATATTAATAAAAAAAAATTGGGAAGATTGAGTGGTCAATAAAATGTAATGTTATTTTTTTAAGCTTAGTTTCAAATTTTATTGGGATATTTTTGGTCCTTTATGATAAGAGTAGGTTTTTTTACCTTTTTATTTTTCTAAGTCATAAATTTTGGTATATCTAGTTTATGGGATGTTGGATATACTCTTGGTGTTTTATGATATTGGATGTACTCTTGGTGTTATAATGGTATCCACTAGATTTAATCTTAAACCTCGCCCAAGAATTAGCAATTTAACATAGCAAATAATTACGTTCTAAGGCATTCCCCTTGAGAAGAACTTCCCTCTGGCCCACCTGCGTTCCCCTTGAGAAGAACTTCCCTCTGGCCCACCTGTCACACTTTGTGTCATTGGATTATATGTTAGATGATTGTATCATGTGCAGTCGTTCGATGAGGTGAAAATAGTTGGAGCTTAAGTTTTAGGTCTTCAGGTATTCTGCAATATTGATACACATAGCTTTGCTCTCACACTTGTCATCTCGACAGTGCTAGAGACAATCTAATGTCTATCCTTTTCATTCCAAATCAGTTCCTTATATGTTCAGAGAGGCCTTCACATTTTAACTGGCATCAAGTTTCTCAAGGGGGTTGAGAAGGAGCTGAAATGGGAGGAAACAGAAGCAACAATAGAAGCCATAGCCCTAGAAGGAATCAAACCCCTCCTCACAAAAAACGTTATCAGGAGCGAAATATCTTCACACAGAGGCACTCCACTCTACCCACCAACATTCGGGTCCAAAAATTATCTCTATACGTGAGGTTTGTATCTTCGTTTTTTCTTCTTATTTTCTGGGTTTTCATATATTTGTAATGAAGTTGTCTTCAATCAGTCATTTCGGGCTATGTGTTTTAATCATCGAACAATATGTTGGGTTTCCAATTATTTATTTATTTTGTTTTAATAGAAATAATATTCTGGAATAAATTATGGTTTTCCACATATTTTTCCTTGGGGTTTCATATAAAAATCATCAGGTTTGGTAAATTTAGGGCTTACTGTAATTGTCGGCTATACATTTTAATTTATACACATTGGCAAACTAATGTGCTATAGGAGGGAAAGTTTGAAAGCAAGGCTATCTGTGTAATATGTGTTCATAGATGCCCTCACATTTTAACTGGCATCAAGCTGCTCCAAAGGGGCCAAGAAGGAGGCGAAATGCGAGGAAACGGAAGCCCTAGCAAAACTCAGAGCTCCTGAACGAACCAAACCCCTCCTCACAGAAAACGATATCAGGAGCGAGATATGTTCACATACAGGCACCCCACTCTGCCCACAACTTTCTGGTCTGAAAACTATCTCTAGACTCGAGGTTAGTACCTTCATGTTTTCTTTTTATTTTCTGAGTTTTCATATATTTGTAATGAAGTTGTCTTTAGTGGCAATTACCGAATTGTGAGCAAAATCAATGGTTTTTTTTATAGGAGGCCTATCTCAATTTACTAAATTGATTTCAAATGACTTAAACCCATAACTTAATCAAGTATCATGTGTTGTATTTTCTTGAAGTTTTCATTTTCAATTTTATCAAGCATTTCTCTGGTTCCATTTCCAAACCGACTTAATAGTTTTGTCAACACATGAATGGATTATAAGCTTAGTATAGTCTAAACTTCGAAGCATTGTAAAAAAAGCATAAGGTTTTAGCTTTTTCGTTGACCAAAGGGTTGTAAAAAACACGTTTGGTTTTAACTTTCAGATAGTTATCCTGATGCATGTGTTTGAGTGGAATTTATTTTACAACATTTACCCTGCAATGAAATCTGGCAGATGAATGAAAACTGTTTTTAGTCTACTTGGTGAGGTAAAAAATGAGTCGGTTCAATTATTAATAATGAACTATTTCATCTGCAATAAACTACGGCGGATAACTACTTTTTCCTACAGAGCCAATTATATATAGAGCCAAAATACTGATGGAAACCAACAAAATAAGGTAGAAACAACTAAACTTTCTGATATTTTATTAGATTTGAAGAACTTCGATAGTTTAATAGGAGCACGTAAAAGAGGAAGAAACCCTCCCTGGAAAGAAGAAACGATTGCACCTAATACTAATATGGTAGATAAGAAAACGTTACATAAATAGAGGCATTATATTGAAGGTTAACGACAAAGAGGATCCCATCTGGAATGTGTATCAGATTAGCAGTACTTGGGCTTGCAGAGTAGCTTTAAGACAAAGAATAAATGAAAGTAAAGATTCTCCAAGAATTTAATTTTCATTGTTCTTTTTCAATCATTGACCCACTATATTTCTCTTTTTAACAGAAGCTCACGAAACATTGAAATGGATGCGCGCATATTCCTCCTCAACCGAGATAGGGTAGTGGATTTCTTAACATCACTAGATATAAGGTATGCTCATGGCTCATTCTTATTCAACAAAATCTTAGCTCCAACTCCTGAATATTAGGAGAGTAGCACTAGGGCCTATCCTTGCTCCAAGATTATGAATTAAAAAAGATTGAAACTTGAACCATGTTGTGACTAGTGCATCCTGATGATTGTTTGGCCATGTCTGGTTCATCAGGGTGCTAATATCATTTATGCAATAACTAAAATGATTCATTTCATTTGCCTAACTGCATGGATGTACATGAGGAGAGCATCTAGGTTCATTTTATACAGCTTTCAAGAATTCAGTATAATTTCACCAACTTCGAAGGTAAATTGTGATCATATTAACATTTTCCTTATATGCAGGTTTTTGTGAACGATCAATTCCTTAACTGGGATTCAGACCATCGGCTCAAAGTGCACATCATTTCAGCACGAGCATATCATTCCCTCTTCATGCATAACATGCAGGTCAGCTACATATTTCAATAGTGTGGGTTCATTCTCTAGTATGAGTTTTTTTCATTTTCATTTTATTGGTCTATTATTTTCCACTTGGATGTTTTGATGATGGCACCATTTTTTTCTTTTTTATAAAGTGTAAAGTTCTTCAAGTTCATATATATTATAGGTGGTCTCATTCCCTTCAAAGAATGCATTACCTCAAAACGAAGTTCTTGTACAGTAACATTTTCTTTGTTTTTTGATAGGTGCACACGTCCTACTCCTAAAAAGACAGAGAACTTTGGGACTCCAGACATCACCATTTATAATGTAGGGAAATTTCCATTCAATTGATTCACTCATTATATGAATTCTACAACCACCGTTTATTTAAATCTTACCAGAAAAGAAATGGTAATTCTTAGAACCCAATGTGTTGGGGAGATGAAGATGGGCTTATTCGGTCTAATGTGTTAACTTAAGCCCAAGAAAGGAATTTTATCTCTTCATTACGGTTGCAATATGGGCAATGAAGGAGATGTGAATCTATTCTTTGGACTATCAGGTATTGCAGGTTTCAAATTATAGCAACTATTGAAAATTATTTTTATGGATTCTTTTTTTAAATTTATTTATGTTTTGTAAGAGTCAGAATGACAAATCCTGACTATGTGATGGAACTAGAAAGACCACATTATCAACAGACCCAAACCGATATTTGATTAGAGATGACGAACATTGTTGGAGTGACAATGGCATCTCAAATATTGAAGGAGGGTGCTATGCAAAGTGTATTGACCTTTCAAAGGAGAAAGAGGTTGACATCTGGAATGCAATCAAATTTGGAACCAGTGGGTACACCATTCTTTGTTTGCTAATTTAAGGCTAGTGATATTACTTGTATTTCAAGATTCAAATGCCATTTTGAGTTCATGTATAGTTGATTATATTATATGTATCTATGAAAATAAGTGTTTTGTTGGTTTTGTGGCAGTATTGGAGAATGTTGTATTTGATATGTATACAATGGAGGTGGATTACTCGGACAAATCCATCACTGGTATCATCTTTGCAACTTGAGATTCTTCATTAATGTGGTCATAAATGCAACTAAAATGACAATCAATCATTCACCATTTGACTTTCTCATCAGTTCACATGAAAAGATTATTCAACCAATAAAAACATGATTGTGATGTTCTTCCATGGGTGATATAATCTAATATAGTCTAAATATTTTTGGCGTGTGTTGTTTCTTCTTGACGTTTTCATTTTCAATTTTATCAAGGGTTTCTCTGGTTCCATTGCCAAAGTAACTTAATAGTTGTGTCAACACAGGAATGGATTATAGGCTCATACAATTTGGTCTAAACTTCTAAGAATTGTAAAAAAAAAATAAGGTTTTAGATTTTTTTGTTGTCCAAAAGGTTGTAAAAAACACCTTTGGTTTTAACTTTTAGATAGTTATCCCGACACATTTTTGTACAACTTTTTTTTTAAGATACATGAGGTTTCAACTTTGTGTTGTTAATTATCCAGATGCATTTTTGTATATCATGCAATGTTTATCTTATAGCAAAAAGGTTGAGGATTTTGTGTATTTTGAAATTAAAGAGATCGTTATATACTCCCCATAAAGGAATTTATTTCTATGGATTTTTAGGAGAACTTAAATGATAAACTAGCATATAATATTTATAACCTAGGTAAAGGGGACTCTGGAACTAGATATATGGATGACATGTTTGTTCAATCTCTAATGCAAAATGATTTATTAGAAGGAAGTGTTTGAGTGGAATTTCTCTTACAACATTTACCCTGCAATGAAATTTGGCAAGTGAATGAAAACTATTTTTAATCTACTTGGTGCAAGTAAAAAAATGAGCCAATTCAATTATTAATAATGAACTATTTCTACAATATTCAAACTAACCAAGGGTTGGAATTTCAGACCTATATATTGATGCCAACATGGTCCTCCTTCAATCAAACAAACTAGCCATACCTCACACATCTCGAGTGGCTTTTCTCTGCAACCCTCTCATAATGTTCATGATCTGCAAACATCCTCTCTTTCTGAGGGAATAATGGTTTTTTGTCAGCATCACTAGGATTGATCTCAAACAATATCAACTAGCTTTTGCTAATCTTATTATTATTTCACCATGTTTGATTGGATTCAATTCATGGACCATGTTCGCATAAGGGGTTTCATCTTCGTCTGTTTCTAAATCCTACAAAGGGAGGTGCCATTGATATTGAATTAGTTGGTGGGCGGTCCTCTCACCCAATGTGGCAGTGAAGGCATCGAATCCAAGCAAATTCTCTATCGCAAAGTGGTGCATTGAAGATCAGTTAAAACGATTGTATGTTGTTTATTGAAAATTAAAGAAATATGATCTTGCCTCTTCAACACCAGTACCATAATCTAAGGATAACTGCACAACACCCAAGGTTGGCTTCTTTCCTGGTTGATCTAGATTCCATACCATGTCTCCAAATCGTATGAGGTTTATTCACTGATTCTTTCCAAATCTCTATAGTGTCGAGATTCTCCCATTTCCTATATGATAACACAAAATCCCATCACAACCAACTTTGGATTTTGAGTGAAAGGCTTATCAACCATTTCCAAGTAAGATTCCTCTGTTTTACTTAAGGCCCGAGTTAATGCCTTAAGAAACTCACCATGATCCTACCCCTGGTCCTCAGCCTCCCAATCTTTATCAATATCCCCTTTTATAAATGTTGTCATCATGGGTCATACAAGTGGAAATGATGTCGAGGTCTGTCATTTTAGGATGGATATGTTTGCTTTATATTATCGTTCCCGTTTGTTGGGTGAAAGGTTCTTTAACATAATTTCATTGTTTAATTACAGGTTCTTCTCCACATCAGTAAACAAGAAAGCGTTGGGTTAGTTTGCACAACAATTAGATGTCAAGTACAAGCATATTTATAATTATACTTGTTCATTGTCCACTGAACTTTGAGAATGCTATTGAATGCAATTATACTTGTTACTCATACACTGGATTTTCAATTATACTTGTTACTCATACACTGGGTTTTGAGCATGGTATTCTATTCAGTACCAGGTGGATTTTCTTTTTGGACTAGAAGGGTTGTTGCTAAAATATTTGTGCTTGTTGTTTATCATGTTAGTGGTTCTATTCATTTTGATAAATGCAATGATGATTAACTATTAATGAGTTTGTTCAAAAGTGTGATGTAGATTTTTTGTGTACAATAGAAGTTTAAGTTTATCATGAATATGTGGCAATTTGAGAATAAGTTATGCTTTCTTTGTCATGGTCATTGTTAGGCCCCTATACTACTAGTGTAACCCCTTATTGTTATTAGTATAACCCACTTATTATATTGATGTACCCATGTAGTGCCCATATTGTTACTATTGTGCCCCATAGAAGCCCACTATTGTTATTATTGTGCCCTTACATTATTATTGTTATGTCGGCTCTGATTATGTTATAACCCCTTAGACTCCTATATATAGAAAGGAGGTCTTTTCATTTGTATCATCCAAGAATTGTTCATTTATGTAATGTAAAGGAGGTTGCCCCCTCGAAGAGGCTGAATTCTAAGGCGTTGATATATCTTTTCTATCTTTTCTTGAGCTGGTTTCATAACATTTGGTATCAGAGCTTTGGATTCTAGGGTTTCGCTGCTCCAAACAGGTCATCGTGGAATTGTCGCTATACATTTTTTTCTGTGACGTTTCAGAAGTCGCAAAAAAAACCCATTTGAGAAGAAATCGCACTGAACCTTGGGTCCGAATTTCAGAGTTTTTCGCGCGACATTTGCAGAGATATGAGCTAAGGAACTTGGTCTTTTTGTAGACTCCTAAATTACATTCAAAACAGGTGACCTGGGGAAAATCGTAATAACTTTCTCTTTGGGGATCGGATTGAAATTTCGTAAGAAGGTATAAAAAAAGGACGGACTGTAGTTTTTTGTATATCTTTTTCAGATCCAAAGGTCAAAACAGTGACACGTGGCACTTCATACAAGTTCGCTGTTCTGGAAAGGTCTATAATCAGGTCATCTTGGGAGATTGTGCATAACTCTTTCTTAGAGAATCCAATTTGGATCAGACTGGTGGCATTGGAAAGAGGACATAGAGGGCTACTACAAGTCACAATTTCAGAACTTAAATATCTGAAAGTATATAGTTATAGTCATTTCAAGGTCGAGCTCCTAAAATAAAAAAAAAGCAAGATGAGGAAGTTTGATGGCAAGGATCCAGTAAATTGGATACTTCAGATGGAGCAATATTTTGATCTACATGGTGTACAACTGTTACAAAAGGTATGTATTGCATCTTCATATTTAGAACCAGATCAATTTTTATGGTACAAAGGGCTTTGTTCTCGTAAAAAACTTGTTACGTGGTCAATTTTCACGGAGGAAATGATAGCACATTATGAGGATACAAAGAGCAACACCTTCTTTAGAGCAACACCACAACAATTGGAAAGAGTAAAAGGGCTTTGTGACATAGTGGAAAGAAAAATTATGGAAACCAGGAAGCGTACCCCTCACAACTATAAAGATGGAAGTGTTGTTTCTCCTAGCCTTCCACAACCTAAAAGGGTTACACCACAACAATTGGAAGAAAAAAGAGAAAAAGGGCTTTGTTACAATTGTGATAGCAAATGCACTAAAGGTCATAAGTGTGCTGAGAAGAAATTATTTTACATAGAATATGAAGAGGAGGAAGAAAAGGATCAAGAAACATCAAAAGAAGAAGATATACGCTAGGACCCCACCCCAGAGAAAGAAGAAATGGATCAGACCATATCTTGTAAAGCATTGAAAAGAATTACCACTCCTCAAACTCTCAAGATAGAAGGACATATCAAGAAGAAAAATGTGCAAGAAGTGAAAGTTCACATCGAGAAAGAAGAAATGAATCCATCCATATCTTGTAATTCATTGTTAGAAATTACCACTCCTCAAACTATCAAGACAGAAGGACATATCAAGAAGAAAAATGTTCAAGAAGTAAAAGATCACATCGAGCATCAAGAAATGAATCCGACCATATCTTGTAAAGGATTGGAAGAAATTACCACTCCTCAAACTCTAGAGATAGAAGGACATATCAGGAAGAAAAAGGTTCAAGCAGTGAAAGATCACATCCAGCATCAACAACAAGTTCTCCAACTTTTAAAGGATAACGCCACTTCGGTGCAAAATAAAACGAAACAACAGGTAGATAAACATTGTAGTGAAAATTGTTTTGATGTAGGTGATTGGGTATTTTTACTGCTACATCTCAAGCAAGCTATTTATGAGAAGGAAATGTTGGCAATACTACATGCACTTAAAAAATGGCGACCTTACCGAATGGGAAGACTCTTCAAGGATGAGGATGTCGAAGCATTGTTTTGTGCTATTTATATTATCCAACCAGATAGGATAAACAAAGCAAAGGATGAATGGAAGAAGGACGAAGAAGTATGGCCACTTATTCAAAAGTTGCAAAAGATCCCAATTCAAGCAATATTGCCAGAAATTGAAGAGAAAGAAAAAATCATATTGGAACCTGGAGCAGTCACAGAAACAAGAACGCGACAGCTACGGAATCGATCAATTTCAGAGTATCTCATCAAGTGGAAGAACTTACCCACTGAATATTCCACATGGGAGGACAAGAATTTTATACAGAAGCATCAAGAACTACTCAAGCGTTGAGGACAACGCTTTTTGAAGGAGAGGGGCATGTTAGGCCCCTATACTACTAGTGTAACCCCTTATTGTTATTAGTATAACCCACTTATTATATTGATGTACCCATGTAGTGCCCATATTGTTACTATTGTGCCCCATAGAAGCCCACTATTGTTATTATTGTGCCCTTACATTATTATTGTTATGTCGGCTCTGATTATGTTATAACCCCTTAGACTCCTATATATAGAAAGGAGGTCTTTTCATTTGTATCATCCAAGAATTGTTCATTTATGTAATGTAAAGGAGGTTGCCCCCTCGAAGAGGTTGAATTCTAAGGCGTTGATCTATCTTTTCTTGAGCTGGTTTCATAACAGTCATGGTCTGGGTTATGCTCGTGATGTTGGGAATGTTGTATAGATGTCTTATTTTGTAGAAATTCCTTGTAGATTCAAATTCTAGATTGTAATATGCTAAAAAAATTGACTTGAATCTACTCTACACATCAGCGGCAATAATAATTGATCGATGAAATCACAAAGAATATAAGAGAAAGAATTCAATCACACATAAAACAATAATTTTATGGGGAAAGCTATAGCTAAAAACCCCTGCTATCTGTATATTTCATTAGTCAAAGAATCTGGATGAATACAATATGTTTTGCTCAACCTTGAGCTCAACCTGCATAAGTATTTTCTATCCTCTGCCTGATTGACTTCCTTTGTCCAATACTTAACCAAATTCCTAGTCTTACAAGCTCCTACTTCCTTGCGTTGTTCCCTTGGGAATTAGCCCCTATTTAATGGAGAAATTCCTCAATTATGAATTGTGCAATCCTCATAGGCCTTCCTTTGATTGCATGCACCATCGGTTTAATTTAGATGATTTTAAAATTGATAGTACATTGTCCCTAAACTCTAATTTCAACTAGGTCTTTCTTTGATCTGACATGCATGAGTTAATTATGATTGAATATTCAATTTACCGATCACTACAGGTTACACCCCACTACAGTAAGTTACACCCAACTATTTTGGTTACACCCCATTGTTGCTGGTTACACCCCACTACTACTGGTTACACCACACTACTAGATCTCCCACTAATTCCTCCATCAATTGGAACTAGTTTAACTGACTTTAACTCAGTTGGACTGAATTAAATAATTACACCTCAAAATAAACTCAGTTAGTGCTCCTAATTGTAGGAGACACTCTACATGACTCTAGTTAGACCCTCAACTTGCATTAACTGAGATAACTAAGTCAAATTAACTTAGTTGACTATTACAAGTTGTCATGAGATGTAGAATTACAATTTAATTCCCAGTTTAATTCAAGGACAAATTAACTTAGGATTTTTTTTAATGTTATTTTTAACATTTCTTGTTGCTATTTTCAACACTCCCTCACAACAAGAAAGGAATTAAAATATATCCTGATTTGGTACCTTTAGAGTGTTATGCATGCAACTCGTCACTATTGTTGTTGCTACTGCAACATCTGTAACTAAAAAAATCATCCAAACAAAATAAATTGAATCAACTGTGTCTGCAACTGTCTACTAGGAAAAATTGTGTTGTTGTTGACTCTGTTATTGAGCCTCCTTCTCTGATGTCAACACTACTCTACACTCCTCAGTATTTGACTGACACTAATCCTCCTTCTACTGAATATTGTGGTTCCTCCTAGCAAGGTAATGATCCACGAGACAAAAAACACCTCAATGGATCCTACCCAATTTATGAAACTCTTGGACTAAGGTTTCATATTGTCCCACCTCACAACTGGAGGTATGGCTGCATGTGCTCCTTTTGCCAACTTGGCTCGAAATTTCCCCTTACTAGAGGTCTCTCCTTAAGTGGATGTCTCCACTCGTTCTCCTCTTTTTTTATCCAATTGTGGCTGCTCCACAACTTGCTGAGGTTGCTTCAGAGGCTTCTTCTGAGGGTGCATGTTGAGAGATAATTCATGCTCCCTCTCAACCACCAAGTCTCTAACCTTAGCCTTTCTCCTCAAGGCTTTGCATGCATGAGCTAAATCTGATCTACTCATATTGTTGTTGCTACTGCTTTGTTGTTGCTTCTGCATTGCTGCTGCAACTGCTACAATAATGAGTCTGATCTCCCCAGATCCTAAAGTACTAGCTTCCATAGGGTTGCTTCCTCTGAAACTAGACTCCCTCTGAGTCTCGATCTCCCTGTGGGAAATCTCTCTACTCCTCATTCTACTAATATCAATGATTAAAACTCCTTTTTGTGTCACTAAACATTGGCTCACTGATCAACCCACTAACAACCTTCTAGTTCCATTAAGACTTCTGCACATAGGGTCATTTGGATCTGCCCTGAACTAGAGCTCCATCAATCTGCATGGACAATTTCAAATTCTTCTCTTCTATTGTGATTTCAGTTCCGATATCACGTAGAAATTTCTACAAATCTAGCTCTGATACCATGTAGAGATTTTTACAAATCTAGCTCTGATACCATGCATAAATTCCTTGTAGATTCAAATTGCAGATTGTAATATGCTAAAACAATTGACTTGAATCTACTCTACTCATCAACGGAAACAATAAATAATCGATGAAATCACAAAGCATATAAGAGAAAGAATTCAATCACACATAACATAATATTTTTCTAGGGAAAACCATAGCTAAAAAATCCTACTATCTGTATATTGCATTAGTCAACGAATCTGGATGAATACAATCTTCTATGCTCAACCTCGAGCTCAACCTGCACAAGTATTTTCTATCCTCTATCTGACTCATTGCATTTGGCCAATACTTAGCCAAATTCTTAGCCTTCCAAGCTCCTACTTCCTTGCGTTGTTCCATTGGGAATTAACCCCTATTTAATGGAGAAATTCCTCAATTATGAATTGCGCAATCCTCATAGTCATTCCTCTAAATGCATGCGCTATTAGTTTAATTTAGATGATTTTACATCTGATAGTACATTGTCCCTGAACTCCAATCTCAACTGGGTCTTTCTCTGATCTGACATGCATGAGTTAATTATGAGTGAATCTTCAGTTTACTGAACACTGCAAGTTGCATCCCAGTACTGCAGGTTACACCCCATTACCGCAGGTTACACCCCACTATAGTAAGTTACACCCCACTGTTGTTGGTTACACCCCATTGTTGCTAGTTACACCCCACTGATGTTGGTTACACCCACCTACTATTGGTTACACCTCACTACTTGATCTCCGACTAATTCCTCCATCAGTTGGAACTGGTTTAACTGACTTTAACTCAGTTGGATTGAATTAAATAATTACACTGTAACAACCCTTGTGAAAATTCCATGTAAAAATATATAAATACCACAGAGGATGGGACACATATTCCAAGCGGAATGATGGGCAAGACATCCTAGGGGGTGTTCATTTGGTTGTTTATGGCTAAGGAAATTGGTAAAGGCAATGGCTAAGGAATTGAAGAGTCAAAAAGGTATTTTGGCACATTTTTTATGAAAATAATGGGAATTAGGAGAAAAGGAAGGTGAAAGGTCACAAGTTCCATGTGAGGAGGAAATTGAAGGAAAATAATGGAAACTAGGAGAAAAGGAAGGTGAAAGGTCACAAGTTCCATGTGAGGAGGAAATTGAAGGAAAATAATGGAAAATGAAGAAAATAGAGGTCTCATTAATAGAAAGGCTTCTAAGGATCAGTGAGCAAGACTTGGTCAGTTCATTTTTGGAGCTTTCTCATTATTCTCTCTCTCTCATACTCTTGGTTACTTAGAGTTTTCTTGGAGCACTCTTGGAGGGTGTGGCATACTTGGATTCTTGGAGCAAGAAGGCATCGACATTAGCAGCTACATCATATTTTCTTGCAGGTACCGAGTTGCATGTATGATTTATTCACTATTTTTGGCATGCATGCGGTTTCTTGGTTGTGATCTATCATTGGCATGGAGGATTGCCTAGATCGACAATGGATTGCATAGCCTTGCCATTTCCTGGATAGCCATGGTAATTGTGGGTTTACTTTTATTGCTTTGTTTTGGTTGGTTCTCATTTTTCCATAGCTTGGGTTGAGTTACTAGTCCTGGAAGCCCTGATTGAACAAATGCTCTGGAAGCCCTGTAACAACTTGGGTTGAGTTACTAGTCCTAGAAGCCCTGGATGGAAAAACGCTCTGGAATCCCTTGGTGGGTTGAGTTACTAGTCCTGGATGCCTTGGTTGGACAAACGCTTTGGAAGCCCTGTATAAGATGTGGGTTGAGTTACTAGTTCTGGAAGCCTTGGTTGGACAAA
Organism: Pinus tabuliformis; assembly: GCA_031772625.1. Taxonomy (NCBI): domain Eukaryota; kingdom Viridiplantae; phylum Streptophyta; class Pinopsida; order Pinales; family Pinaceae; genus Pinus; species Pinus tabuliformis. Next base: position 804,246,883 of record CM062807.1, read on the forward strand.
TGCTCTAGAAGCCCTGGAAGGCTTGGATGGAGACCAATATGATGATGGTTTTTGGTGATATCTGACCGAGTGGTGGAATCACTATTTGATGGGTTGAGGTGGGTGGCCTCTGGAAGCCCTGGATGAGTTTTGATTGATGTGTTCTATGAGATCCCACATTCATGCTTGGAATATGGCACGGGGGTGATTGGATGAAGAGAGACTTGGTTCAACCAATCTATGGTCGGGTGGAACGTGGTAGTCCCATCTTCAGTTGGTTCATTGCATTTATTAATGAAAAAAATTAATTCCCTTAATTTTCATGTGCAAATGTACTTATGTATATATGGATTTTGATGGCTGATACGTTTATTGTATTTTTGTTCCTATTATGTTTTTTATATGCACATTTACCCTGGAGGTTGTTACATACACCTCAAAATAAGCTCAACTAGTGCTCCTAATTATAAGAGACACTCTACATAACTCTAGTTAGACCCTCAACTCGAATTAACTGAGCTAACTAATTCAAATTAACTTAGTTAACTATTACAAGTTGTCATGAGATGTGGAATTACAATTTTATTTCCAATTTAATTCAAGGACAAATTAAATTATGATTTTTTTCTTGATTCTATTTTTAACATTTATTTTTTCTATTTTCAACATCTTTAAACTGGTTATGTGAACATTTGGGCGGATGACTGGTGAATACTTTCTTGTCATGCTTATTACTATTAGTAGGTCATCCAAGTGTTTTTACATTTTAGATGTGTCATTTGGTTCGGGTTTAGTGATTTAATACATATATTGTGTTTCAATTTTTGTAATGCTTTTGTTATGATCATGAAGTAAAGGCTTTACAGTTTAGTTTGTTTCCATTTTAATTATGTTTGGAAGATTGACCACCAAGGAAACAATTTAAGATGTATCAAAAGTTCTTACATTCCAGATTCAACTAGATTAATGGTAGCAAGGGATGAGGACTACTCAACACAAAATAAAACCATAACCAACCTACCATAGTCTACAGATAACAAACTTCATACTTCTTACTATCAAATTTGGATAAACTTCACATTTCCTTAACTATCAAATTTAGGCAAAGGCTTAATAAAATATCAAACTTCATTACAATTTAAGCTCCAAATTCCATAGTAGGCCCAAGATGGAATCTACACATCAAGAAAGCAACTAGCACAACTAGAAAACAATGACACTTTATGCTTATATATTAAGTAAAGAATCACCATCGTTTACATCATGTTTGGATACTAACTTGACCATTTTTTCTTTGAAATCAATCAAATTCATTTTTACATCCTGCTTGGATACTACTTGAAAATATTTTCCTTGAAATGAAACAGATTCACTTTTACATCCCACTTGGATACCAAGACAATATTTTCTATGAAATGAATCAAATTCGATTTTATACTAATGATAGAGTGAAAACATAGTTACCGATCAAAAGGGAAAATTACCTAGTACCTATTTTTTGAGGTATCAAAAAATCGCCTGATTTTGAAAAGTGGTGATTCAAAATACACCTTTTTTTTTGGAGCATAATTTTGGCACTTAAAATTTTCTTATGTATCAAGTATTAACATGTTTTTTTTAAATGTTAGTGATTTTCATGTTGATTTTGAAAAGAGTTGATATAGCATCAACCCCTTTTTTTTAGAGAGTTGATTTTTGACACTTCAAATTTTCTAATGTCTTTTTCTTCCCTAAGATATTTATTTGTAAGTGTATTTATGTATTTGTGTGTTTTTATTTTTCTTTTCAATTTTTTTGTAACGAAATCTTAGATTTTTTTCGTAGTTAAAAAAATGATCAATATTTTAAAGTTCGTATTTTCTATATGTTTATGTAATGTTCATTAATACTTCAATGTATGTCGGACGTGGGGGTTTGGTCTAGTGGCAAGCGAACGATTTGCTAAGTCGTTCATGCAGCTATGCAGGTCACGAGTTCAAACCCCAAGAATACCCGAAGGACGTTCAAGGCAACCTGGGCGAACCCTCCTAGAGGTTATAGAGGTAGCCGATGGGATTCGACCCCGTGTAACGTGAGTACGATACCACCGTCGTTGCCGATTCCTTTAGTATAAAAAAGAAAATACTTCAATGTATGTCAAATAATTGTCACTTAAAAACAATAATTTAAACATTTGACAAAAAAATACACATTTTTAATATAAATATAATGAAAAAAATACACATTTTCAGACTTTTTGTCAAAAACAACATGTCAAATAAACAATTTTTATGGGAAAATCCAAAATAAAAAACTTTAAAAAATAGCATTTTTTATGAATTTTATATTAAAAAATAATAGTAATCACAAGCTTTTCTACAAAAAAAACAAATGATTCACACAAAAATTAAAGTGAAAATCAAATAATACAAATATTGAACATATAACAACAATAATCAAATGCCCATTCTTCTCATAAAATCTCAAAGTCAAAACATTACAAGTAAAACTAATGAATATCTCTAAAAAATGAGCTTGATTTGCAAGCATAACTTAAATGTCATCAACAATATCATAGAATTCATGTTCATCATATTCTACAACTTCATTATTTTCTTCTTCCTCAATATTTTCTACTTGAGTTTCCTCATTTTCCTCTTCTAATGGATCTTTCACGTCAGCAAATCTCCCAAAGTGTCATTTTTCAATCATTTCATATAATGGTGGTTGAGGTTCCTTTGCCTTTTTTTCCACACGTGATCCATTAAAATCTCATTTCCTCAAACCAACTTCTTGCATTGCATCTAAAAGAAATTGAAGAGCATTAATTCTTTGTTGAATAAAATTGCATTGTAGTCGGTTGCTTTAAATTACAATGCAATTTCTTCCTTTTTGTAAGCAACATGCTAGTGTTGTACCTAATCATCAAGCACGAAAAAATAAGTAAGTAAATTAGTATAAACACATAAAAAGAAAAAAGGAAAACATTAAAATTCAATTTTATATAATAAACTTATGTGAACCTGAAAATAAATCCAAAACTCAATCTCCTTCATTTGAACATAAATCTATAAGATAGTTAATCAATGTTTGCGATTTTTTATAAATGTTAATTATCTCTCATTTTGCATCTTTATCCTCATATGTTATTTTTTTTACGACAACATCGTGAACCAATACTTGGCTATGACTCTTTCCATCTACTTGATTCAGAAGAATAGACTTATAGCTATCATCTTTTTTCCAATATTCAATATGGATGAACTCGCAATCACTTATAATTGGTTGATCTCTGGAAGAAACAAGATTTGACTTTTGCATGTAACATGACATAGTAAAAGTTCAGTTAACTTGTACATAAAATTTGTTTTAACATTAATCAAACATACAATTTCAATATCTTACCATGTAAGTTGCATCATTGAGTTTGCTTTTCCCTTTAAGCTTGTCAATAACATTGCATATTGTGTGTCTGAATGAAATGTCAAAAATATCCAAAGTGGTTAACCACTTTATTAAAATATTGATGAGTGTAAGGCTCACTATCATATCCAATGTCTGGGAAATTGAAACCATGAGAAATGTCTGCAATAACCATGACATATTCTCTTTTACTTATGAGTTTTGCAATGTCTTTACAATCACTTTGTATTATTTGATATTGGATAATATCCAACCCATTCCAAATAAAATGAATAAGAGTATGATCAAGTTCAACATTCTTAAGATGTTGTTTTTTCAACCTTTCCAACATATTTTTTTCAATAAAGTTTTTGAAAGCATTAGGTACTCCATTCGCATCCTTTTTCAACATCTTTAATGAAATAAACAAATATAAGTATAAGTAATACAATAAAATAAAAAGTACATATGAATAATTTAATGAATGTACAAATCAACATACTTTTTTGAATACAAGATACAAATCTTTAAGTGTTGATGTAGAACTCGATTCTGGGTAATTGCGTACATTATTCCAACTATCTTCATTCAACATTATAACCATATGTTATTGTATTTTCATATAAACCTCATGATTGAATAAATAAAGTAAAAATTGTTAATATAGTGATATGTATAACAAATACTACCAACAACAGTATGTTATATTTATAATAAAATTATAATCTAAGAAAAATTAAAAATAATTCAACAAACTTACTTTTGAAATTTTGAGCACATTTCCTCCAATGACAATTCACCTGACTTCACACGACACAATATTGATTTGACTAATTTTTCATCCTTCACTCCTTGCATTGTTCTCCAAGGTGTGATAGTCATATTATCTGAAAGTTACTTCATTTCAGGACTTGTCTTACTGTTGGTACATATTATGGGTTTAGACTTTTTAACCTTCTAATTTTTATGGCAAGATTCTCCCACATGTCAAAAATGTCATCAATCAATTCCCATATCTCCCCTATGCTAAATACCAACTGGAAAACGTTATTTATGCCTCTGAATAATTATAAATTTACTTTGCCATCTTTTGAATTGATTTTATCCTCAATTTGATAACTTGTTCCATACAACATTCCTTCTGAAAGCTTAAATTGCCTTTTGTCTTATCCCCGCCACATTTTTCTACAAATTCATCATGAATAAATATGATTCTTTGGATAAAAGTCATAGCCATATGATCCCATGCCAATAGCTTTCCTATGTTTCTGTTAAACTAACATAAATGATGCATTTCACTATTTCAAAAAGATAGTTTCCGGGATATTCCTCGATCAATTGTCTTTTGGCCTCTGCTGAATGGTTCCCTCCAATTACATAATATATGTAGTCAAAACATTGTGTCCTATCAAATGCCTCTTTGTTGGGAACTTGATTTGGATCAACAAGAACCACATAATCCACCACATGTGCATATGGATTGTACCTGAACAATGTTTTCAAATTATGGACATGTAGGTGATGTGCCTTTCTAATTTGATATTGAGATTGTCCTTCATCTGGCCTATGGAATTGGGTGACATTAAGCTCAAATTTTTTGTCACCATTAATTAATTTATTCTTCATCAAGTGATTTCGAATGACATTTTGTTTTGTTTTCATAATGTCATCCTCTAAATTAACACCCGGTGTTATGATTTCTTTATTTCCTTTAGAACTTTCACTTTGATCTTCATTATTGCCTATGATTTTAACATATTGATCAACTTTTGATTTCTTCTTCTTCCTGGTTAACATATCTTCTTCTACATAAACAATCTCCTCATCATCAAGTAGAAGAAATACATCCATGGCCATTTTTCTTTTTGATGTTTTATTTGTTTTCAGTTCTGACCTCCTCCTCACTAATGGTAACATATTGTCGAGCTTCAGCTTCAGCTTCAATTGCCACATCTTCAAAAGAAACATGTTTACCTTTGCTAGATTGATACACCTTATGGATTCTTTGATGATCCCCTGTATGTACTATTGCAGTGTCATGGATTGTTGATCTTTGTCTCCTTCTCCTTTATTCTTCTTACTCTGTATATAAATTGTTGATCACGTTCATAATATTTGGCTCTACATAATAAATACCCTCCAGCATCATTGAAAGACTCTCAACAAATCCCATCAAAGAAAATACAATATGTCAATAATAATCATTTATAGAAAATTTAATGATCTTTACAATAATGCATAACACATAAATGTAAATAAGCATACTTATAATGTTATTTAAAATTTTGGATGTGATTTCTTCGCACAATGGTGTAGATTCTTCATCTGTGCCATACCTGACTTTTAAGAGATGATATCTAACATTTTCATGTAACTTGGGCAATTTTGCAAGAACATAAATAATGTTTGCATTCAGCACCAAACATATGTCTCCTACTCTACCTATTACTCTACCTATCACCTCATATGATTCACCACAGTTAATCATACCATAGTATAGATAGATATGTGTACTATCATCAGATTCAATATCTTTAACATGCCATATAAATTTTGTTTTATTTATTTCTCGTGAATTCTTCCATTTAGAAATAATTTTTGGTGTACTTGATGGGCCAGTTGGTTGACTTTTATGATTTTTCTCAATACGGGTATGTTCAACAATATTCACAGCACACCCACCTGCAACTTTAGATGATGGAATTATTTTCCTTGTCCCAAACATATTCATAGAGGCCTTCTTTGATGTCATCTTCCTATATATATATGTTAATTAAAAAAAACATATATATTACTTAATAATAAATAAATAAATAAAATTAACAATATAATTGTTATTTAAAAAAATATAAATTTATAAAAACAAATATTATATAAAATCTTTATATATATAAGTTTAAAATTATTAAAAAAATGTTATTAAATATAAATTTATTTATTTTTTTCAATATTTTTTAAGAAATGTTTTAGAAAATATTATTCTACATAAAATATTAATTTATAATAATGTTAAAATTATATATATAACAAAAAATTTATATAAATATTTTTATTAAATCTTATAATATTTAAAAAATTAATAAAAAAGGTTTGTTTGTTTTGTTTTTTTTGTTTTGGTTTTTTTTTATTGCCCCCGCTTGCTCAGACCCTCGACCGCTGCCAAAGGGTCGGAATTGGTTTGCGGCCCTTTGGCAGCCGGCCGGGGCTCGGGTGAGAGGGGTGCATGCAACCACCCCCTGACCTCCCGGGCCCCTAGCTAGCAGCCCTTTGGCTGCTGGTCGGGGGCCAGTACCCGCCCCCCCAGACCCCTGGCCAGTGACCCTTTGGTCGCTATCCAGGAAGACAGGGGTTAACAGATATATTTTAAACAATAAATTAATATAAAAAATTTTTAAAACCTAAAAAGTAAATTAAAAAAAATAAAATTAATTTATAAAAAACAAATTAAAAATTATTTAAATAATATATATATATATATATATATATATATATATATATTAAAAACTAAAGTTTAATTTAAAAAAAAAAAACAATTTAAAAAAAATATTTATTTATTTTTTTTAAACTTTATTAACACAATGTTCTAAAAAATATTCATTTAAAAAAAACTAAGATATATTGTTTAAAAAAAATAATTCAATTTTTTTTTTTTTTCCATGCAAGAATTTTAATGCTCCCCAAATGAAATTAAAAAAAAATAGAAAAAAAACTACCTCGTTTTTCATTTCAAATGCCTAAAAATAAAAATAAAAGATAAAAATATTAATTTTTCTCCTAAAAATCCTACAAAATTGAGGTTTTTTCGTTTTTTCTTTTGTTTTTGTTTTTTTTTCGTATTCTTCGCTATAAAAATATAAAAAAAATAGAGAATTTTTTATGTGGTTTTTCCCATAAAACAACAAATTTTCCCTAAATCCCTCTTTAAATAATCAAAATAGAAAGAAAACTAACCTTTCAAATGCAAAAAACTTTCGTTAAATGTGTTATCGATGACAATGCAGCTCCTCTGCAAAATCTCTCTAAACTTTTTAACAAAACCCAGAAGACTTGATGTGATGTGATGAATAGAAACAATGAATGTTATTTTATAGTGATGACCGTGAGATTGCTTTAGCGTTTCTTGAATATGGGAATAGACTTAAAATTTAAAAAAATAAAATTATAGTTAATATTATAGGTTTATGTTAGTTTTCATTCATTGTGGGATAAAAAATAAAATATTAATTAAGAAAATTAATTTAGTTACATAGTCAATGTTAATAGAAAATTTATTTTAATTTTGATGAAATGCATTAAACAAAAATTTATGTTGATATTTTGAATAGGAAGTAGGGTGAATTTTTTGAAGACGAAAATTTTAGTAATATCTTTTCAAGTAAATTTTAGAAGAAAATTTTGGAGAGAAATATTTTAAACGAAGTTTTTGGAGGGAAACTTTTCGGCTAAAAAATTTGGGGGGAAAACTTTAGAGGGAAATTTTCAATCTCTAAGCTATAAATTTTCATTGGGAGAGAGTGCATTTGTATCATTCGACATCTTTTGGTTGAAGGTCATGGATTCTTCTGATAGTGAAGTTTTTCTTTCTTTAGCATCGACATCTTCGTCATGCAACAACTTTATTCATTTTGATGAATGTAACAAGAATTCTTTCATTAGGAATAGAGAGACAAATTTTCCACTTAGTCTTAATCATAAGGATGATGAGAGAAACATTGATGAAGGGCAGCAAAAAGAATTTCTTGTGAATAGAGAGTTAATTTTTCCACTTAGTCCTAATCCTAAGGATTATGAGAGCACCACTGACGAAGGGCAGGATGAAGAATTTTCAATAGATAGAGAGTCAAATTTTCCACTTATTCCTAATCCTAAGAATTATGAGAGCACCACTGATGAAAGGAGGGGATGAAGAATTTCCAGAGTCAAATTTTCCACATAGTCCTAATCCTAAGGATTATGAGAGTAGCACTGATGAAGGGGGGATGAATAATTTCCAGAGTCAAAGTTTCCACATATTCCTAATCCTAAGGATTATGAGAGCATCACTGATGAAGGGGGGATGAATCATTTCCAAAGTCAAAGTTTCCACATAGTCCTAATCCTAAGGATTATGAGAGAACCACTGATGAAGGGGGGGATGAAGAATTACCAAAGTCAAAGTTTACACATAGTCCTAATCCTAAGGATTATGAGAGCACCACTGATGAAGGTGGGGATGAAGAATTTCCAGAGTCAAAGTTTCCACATAGTCCTAATCCTAAGGATTATGAGAGCACCACTGAGGAAGGGGAGGGCGAGGATGAACAACTTCCACTAAATAGAAATTCAAAATTTCCACTTATTCCTAATGCCAAGGATTATGAGACCACCATTGATGAAGGGGAGGATGAAGAATTTCCTACAAATGATGATTTAACTATGAATAAAGAGTCATATTTTCCACTTACTCAAAATCTTAAGGACTATGCGAGCACCAATTATGAAGGGGAGGATGAAGAGTTTCTTGCAAATGATAATTTTACAGGCACCGATGTGAATAATGCATTTTCTCTAAGTGAGTGTTTCAAAGGAACTCATGGTGATGATGAATTGAATCCTCCAAGGGAGGTTTTCAAAAGCAAGGATGAATATGGTGAAGAATTTCGTCTGAGTCAGGATTTCAAAAGCACAGATGTTGGTAGTGAAGAATTTCCTTCAAGTGAGGATGGTAATGAATATTTTCCAAGAAATGATGGTGATGAATTTTCTAACTATGTTCAAAATGATCATAGTAAGTATAATATTCCTCCTAATGATGATGAAAATTCTTCTACAGAAAATAATGAAATTATGGAGATGTTGCAAGAAAATATTGTATCTAGGAGGAGTAGACCTTTTCATATTAATCCAAAATATTCGAGTTATACAAGGTTTAGGACAAAATATATCACAGTAGAAGTTCTATCAGTGATCTAATTTCAAGTGAATGTTGTCGAAAGGATTGCTTGAAACATATGGATTTCAAGTTTGCTTTGGAGCAAAGGAAGAGATATTTGTCAATGAATAAAAGCATGCAAAATTCATTTTTAGTGGGTTGCATGCAATCTACACTAGCAGGTTATGATTATCATATTGGGAATGTATTGATCTGTAGAAAGGCTTTCAAAATGTTGCATTCAATTGGTAATTTTCATTTGTCAAGAATCCAAGAAAGATTGGAAAAATATCCTACATATTATTCAGAAGTATGTTATAAAAGAGAGGTTGGACCATCAACAATTACTGCAATGTCATGGATGAAAGACTTCTTTTCAAAGCATGGAGAGTGTATGTCAAATAAAGACACAATACATATTCTAGATAATTTCTCAAGACGAGAAATATACAACTTATATAGAGAATATGCAGAAGGTGTTGAAGGAGATGGTAATTTTATTACATATTCATATTTTACAAGGATATGGAAGAATGAATTCAACAATGTTCGTATTCCTAAGAAGACAAGGATGGGGGTTTGCAGTACATGTGCTTCTCTTAAATAAAAAAGGGATAAATGTCAAGGGCAGAAAGATGTATGCTTTCATAATATTATTTTTAAAAATGGGATAGCTATCAACTAAGAAAATATATTTATTAATAGATTTTTTATTTTATTTTATGTGCAGATTCCATTGTTAAAGCACTTCAAGAGCATTGAAATCAATAAACAAGTGAAAGACAAAAATTGTATAAGCATCAAAAAAAGTGTTATGATAATTCAAATAAATATTTAGGTTTGATAATTGATAGTATGGACCAAAAGAAAACACTTCTGACACATTTTGTCCGCACACTAAAAAATTTACAGCAAGAAAATTGTATTTAGTTTCACTTGGTTGGTTGTATGGTCTTTAATGGGAAGATGTTGCCAAGGGTTTACTTCACAGCTCCAAATATTCATAATGATGCAAATATTACCATAACTATAATCCATGATGTGCTTTCTCATTGGTCTGGTATTCTTCCTGAAGTTTTGTATCTGCAATTAGACAACACAAGTCGTGAAAACAAAAATCAAGTTCTTTTTGGATATCTAAACATGCTTGTTCAATTGGGAATTTTTAAAAAGGTAAAGGTTGGTTTCCTTCTTGTTGGGCACACTCATGACCATATTGATCATATGTTTATTCGTTTTCCAGTAACATTGAGGAAAAATGTTGGGAGGTTGCCATCATTAATTGAATGTATTAAGAAATCATACATTCTAGAGCCTGTTTTTCATGTGCTAAAAGAAACTATTGACATGCGAAAGTTTATTATGGGATTGCATGGTGAGGATAAATGCATTGAACAACTTAATGACATTAGCTTCCAACATCAATTTCGTATAAAAAAAATTGATGGAAAAACACTTATATGGGGCAAGAAGTATTCAACTGTCGCGGAATGGGGGTCGTCATGAGGTTTATCATTTTTAAAGTTGATTCCATATCATCCAATATTTGCATCAAAGATAATATTATTACAATCAATTTTTGAGCTCCATAATGCATGAAGACATAATAGAGAGATAAATTATTCTGAATGCATGGAATAAATAAAAAAATGTATTAGAGATACATATGAGTGCTTTGATTTTGCTGATTCAGTTTGGTGGGAGTATTTTTTCAATGATCAAAGTGATATCATTTCAAGATCAGGAAATGAAGATACACTTTTGAAGACTACATTTATTTGGCTGCAAAATATGCCAAATGAACAGGAGGAAAGACACATTGTTGAACAACAACAATCTCAAAGCATTATTAATTCTCAACAGGAAGAAGAAAGAGAAATCTATATTGGTTCTAGAAGATGGCATTCACAACGTGAATCCATGGAGGTTCTATAACAAGATGTTAAGGAGGGTTGCATGATAGCATTATTAGTATATGGAGATCCACTTGGCTATCAATTTTGGGTTGCCAAGGTTTTAAAGGTCATTAAAGAAGATTAAGATATTACAGTTGTTGAGGTAAATTGGTATGCCACAAATACCCACCCATTCAATGGTGCGTACAAGCCAGAGATGGTAGTTGATAAACAACTTCGTAGAAAGAGAAAAAGAAAAGGTACAAATATAAATCGTTGCCGCACAGGCCTCTTAAATTGGAGCATGTTGACATACTTGTCTATGATTTCAATTTAACAAAGAGAGGAACTCTTCGCTTAAAGACCATAGAGATTTTTAAGAAGTTTCTACCAGACGAAACAATGTTGAGATGGAAGTCTGTTGAACCTAGTTGTAGATCTAGAAGACTTTTGAAACTTGAAATGGTGGGCATGCATGTTGACTCAGATGGGGCTCTAGTTGATGAAAGAGAAGAATATGGGTCATCTTCATCTGCATCCAGTCATTCATCTGAAGATGTAGATTTTGATGGTGTGCCAGAACCTATGGATGATTTTGAATAAATGTCTAAGACATTTTATGTAAATGATGTTTGCATGGTAACTTGAAATAAATATTTTGACTTCCATATGATATTACATGAAGTTATGAGTCATTTCTATGTTTGTTGGATTATATGTTTTAATTATGAAGAATTCATCTCTTTAGAGATGTTTGCATGGTAACTTGAAATAAATATTTTGACTTCCATATGATCTTACATGAAGTTATAAGTCATTTCTATGTTTGTTGGATTATATGTTTTAATTATGAAGAATATATATCTTTAGATATGTTTGCATGGTAACTTGAAATAAATATTTTGACTTCCATATGATCTTACATGAAGTTATGAGTCATTTCTATGTTTGTTGGATTATATGTTTTAATTAAAAGGAATTCATATCTTTAGATATGTTTGCATGGTAACTTGAAATAAATATTTTGACTTCCATATGATCTTACATGAATTTATGGGTCATTTCTATGTTTGTTGGATTATATGTTTTAATTATGAAGAATTCATCTCTTTAGAATATCCACAATGCAATCAGGGGGGCTTCACTGGGGGAGAAATATCATACCACGTGGGTTCATATTGGGGGATATATATTGAAGAAAAAATGACATAATATATTGGGGGATATATAGGGGGTAAAGGGTTTTCATATTGGCAAATATAAAAAATGGAGCTTAAAGTTAATGAGAAAATATAAAGGGGTATAAAAAATGTTAATGAAAAAATAGATACCTACAATATCTAGTGAATCCTCGGTGAATGCAATAATGAATTACAAAAATAAAATGTATGTGATATTCAATCTATGAAAGTTGATATTTTGATTAAAAGTAAATAAATATTAGAAATTAATGTTGATTTTTAAAATTATATAGTGATATTTCCATGATATTATTTATTGTTATCATTTGGTATAAGATAGTTTTAAAAATGTTGAAAATTGAATGCCTCATTGAAAGGAACTCTTCATTTTGATGGTTGATTTTTAGGTTTTTGTTGCAATAGGATAAGTTGTCTTAGGCTAAAATTTGAAAAGAGTTATAGTTTTAGCCTTTGAAATAAAAATTACTCTTGGAATAATGAATCTTTCATTTACTTGTTCATTTTTAAAAATTGTTTTAGTCATATAATTTGTCCATAATTTCATGGTTGAAATATGTTAAAAACTTAAGATTTTTAATTCCATGGTTGAAATTTTGTCAAAATCTTAAGGTTTTTCTGAGTTATGATATTTTATCTTTAATGCTATTGTTGAAAACAATTACAATTTCAAGGTTTTTTAGAGTCAAGATATTTTATCTTTAACAACATGGATGGAAATTGTTGGAATTATCAGGATTTGAGACATGATATTTTATTTTTAACATCATGTCCGAAAATTGTTGGAATTTTACAGTTTTTCAAAGTCCTGATATTTTATCTTTAATTCCATTCCTAAAAAGTGTCAAAATTGTAACCCAATTTTTTTTGTTATTCCAGCATCAACACTAATTTTTTTGAGGGTGTTTTTTTCATCCATTTTGCAAAAAAAGAAATGGTTTTTATTTCCATTTAAAAAATGTTGAAAATTTACCCTAAAAAAACATTGTTCCAACATAAACAATTTTCATTTTTGGGTTTTTTTTTTCATGTTTTTTTGGGGTTTTTGGGCTACAGTACCTATTTTGAGGTAATAGTTCCCATTTGATCAATAACTATGTTTGAAGTGAGGCTAGAAGAATTTCCTCAAGGAGGCTCCCAAAATTTCAAAGGACTTGTGGACTAAGGCTCCCTAACTCCCAAAGGACTTGTGGACTGAGGCTCCCAAACTCCCAAAGGACTTGTCCACTAAAACTTCAAGTGAGTGGCTAAATAATTCAAAACTTTAATTACTTCATCTAATTGTTAATAACTACAAACAACAATATCATGCAATAAACATAGGTGATATCAAAACTAAATTTTTTCAATTAAATGTCAAGGCCAACAAAAGGACACCCTCTGTAATTAGAAAATATGTAAATGTGAACTTATCGTGTGTTTAAGTGACTTAAATTTTCTTAGCAACACATATGCCTTTAAATAAAAATGTTATGTTATTATAGGATATAGTTGATTGAAAGAGATCAAGCAGGTCATCTCAAACACTTTAAAAAAAAACATATAAACTATCAATATTTTGAAATGGTCAATGGTAAACATGGTTAATGGTAAATATTAGATCATAGATTCAAAATAATTTTCAAAATTTTCCTAACCAACTAATGTGGATATGATGTGTTAATTAAGTTTATTAAATACATGGTACTGCAACTCAACTTTTTATGAGTGCACTTTAGCTACCTAATTGAATCGGATAGAAAAACAATATATGAACTTTGATCTAACTATAAAGTGACTTTTAAATCCCAAATGTGTAAAATGAATTATTTTTTGGTCCCAAATGTGTAAAAAAAGGTTGATAAAAGTATGACAAACTAGTGGATCAAATTTAAAGATAAGGAACAAATTCAATCTAGTTGTATGATTTATTTTATATTAATGTATAATTTAAAATATATTAAAAAAACAAATTTCAATAGAGACATGGTCAATAGAAAGTGAAGCAATCTAGTCTTTTGCCTACTTCAGAAAACCTCTGAAAAACTTTTGAAAACTTTTGAAATGTTCCTTACGCTGGACAAACAGATCTTGAAAATGTAACCCCATACATAGTGTTAGACCTCACTGGCATTTTAGTGCACATAAAACACCACCCTAAAAATTCTATACTCTTGATCACAAAAACAAAATTGTGACATGATGTTGAAATTGACATAAAAATGACTCAAAGGCACATACATTATCTTGAATCCCTTCTAACAAACATGGTTATCCATTGCATTGTGAATTAAAGGTGATATGAGATTACTTGTACTATGAAATGTTGGATTTAAATATTTTTCTTATAAGAGTTCTTGAATCTTAATGAAGAGCATTTTAATAAATCCTTTGGAGTTATGCTGTTGTACATTACCTTCATTTTGAACATATTCTAGAATATTGGCCTCTTTGGAATCTCCCTAATAATAACATATGATAAAAAGGAAATGTCAATAAAAAAACAAAATTGCATAAAAAATTAACTTCTTTCTTCTATGTTATCGTTTCCTATGCTAAAGCCTTATGAAGTTTCCTTTACAACACGTGGTACAATTTCTAGTAATAACCAACATATATCCATCTTAAAAAGGATCTAACACGAGCAAAGAGGGATCTAATTTTTTTCACGTGCAATTTTTTTTATGAGATGACATTATTTAAATGTTTTGAAGAAATCCTCATGATGAACCACACAAGTTCTTATCCTGATGATAAACCATACAAATTAGTTCGAAACCGATAGACATAAATCTTCCCAAAAAAGAAATCAAATATTCAAAAAAAAATCAATCAATAAACAAAATGTCAATTATTGAAAACGCCTAAATCTGATTCATCCATTCTATGATTTCCAATTCCCCATACAATCTCCATTTCATTGGACCACCTGTAAAAATTGAAAAGCATTCACATCAAAGATCCGAAATGAAATATAATCACTTATATGTAACATAACAAAATAAATATAACGTACCTTTATCTAAAAAAAATTAAATACATATTAAGTTATCAAGATATAACCTAACAAATTAAATAAGCATGCCTACATCTAAGAAATTGAATATAAGATCCCCTTCCGACTTATAAATTTACAATTATTAGACACTTTATATTAACAAATTCTAACGTCTAATCTGAAACAAACTCTGCAACATTCCTCTTTCCATGACATGCCAAGAACCTTTCATGGAACATAACCCCTCGCAGGAAGCCTATCTGTAAAGTTAAACACTGATGTGTAACTAACATTAAGGTTATTAGTATATATAATATTATAGGGTTATTAATGGGTGAGTAATATATGTCGCTCTTTAGATTGATATATACTATTCTCACGCATTAATGGTCTTATAGTATTGTATATATTAGTTGTCTCACATCAAACCAAGAAAATGAAATAATAGAAGTGTGGAGGAAGAGCAATAATTTAAAAAAAAATATGGTTCTCATATATAAAACTTGAGCAGCTTTCATGGTTGTTATGTAAATTGATGTGTGACAATAAATTTATATGAGGGAAGTTTTTTATGTATGAAATAATATATTTTAGAAATGTTGTATAATGTTTCTTTAAAATTTATGTTATCCAATTTAAAATGGAGTTGTTTTAGTGTGACTTTTTGGACTTTCTGGCGCTGGAATCCTATGGAAAAATTTGAGGTGAAATTTTGATTTGTGTTATTTAAACTAGTTTTTTGATTGTATATATGGATTCAGCACTGTGGAAAACTCCTAGGGCACTTGGAAAACCCTTAGGGCACTTCGATTGCACAGTTTACCCATCAAACTTGTGATTTCAATAAATTCTTGCCCAATTTAGAGAAATTTGACCAGAGAAACCTACTGTAAAAACTGCCAAAAAATCATACTAAAAACAACTCCATTTAAAATTAAAATTAATTTCTAATTAAAATTATGTAAAATTTTATCGAAGTGTGTGGAATGGAGGATGAATAAAAAGCCTCTAAAAATATGGTATTTATTTAATGTTATAAAGCGAATAAAAAGAGTTTTTTTCCTAATGTTTATCTGCATTCTCTAGGGATCATCAGTTATTTATTTATGTTTTTAAAATTTAAATTAAAAAATAATATTTTAATAAAGAAAAGTTAACAATATGAAAGCTAAGAATTAAGTGTCGGAGTTATTTCTTTTAAAAAATGTTAATGAAATTATATCATTGAGTTATTTCTTTTGAAAAAGTTAAAGAATGAAATTATATCATTGATCTAAAATGTTTAGAGAAAAAACTAGAGTTTATGTAAAGTCTATTTAACACTACAAATTTAAAACTAGAGTTTATGTAAAGTCTATTTAACACTACAAATTTAATTTTAGCTTTTGTGAATAATTTAGAGAGATATAGATGGGTTGAGTAAACCCATAGACTTAAATTTGTGAATAAACATTTTAGATGATTAGGAAAATTTCTCTCATTTCAATTTTTCGTTATAGATGAAGTCTTTATCGTAACATTTTATGTGGAGATCATTGCTTTGGTGTTAAATTTCAACTTTGATCCATTAAATAGAAAGATTGTCTTTTTATTCGTAACACGATTTGTAGATTCAATAACATGTAGTTTATAGATATAAGATTTTTTTGAAGAAATCAATTATTATTTACATGTACATTTTTTTTACATTCGAGTTCATTTATTTATGGAGATAATACAAGCTCATAACCATTATTGGCTTCTAAATGGTGTTAATTTTTTGTGACACTATGATAAAGTGGCTTTGACCTTAATATAAAAGCTTTAAAATGTCACTCCTTCTATGGGTCAAAGTCCCCAATGTCCTTGTTGAATGTTGGGGTCTTGTAACTTTAAGTTCTCTTAGTAATTCTTTGGGTACTTTTATCTCCTTAGCTCCAAAACTAGACGGTATGTTTTTGCTACATATGTAAGGTTATGTATGGTTATGTATTTATGAAAATTTAAGCATACATATTCGATCAATATTGGATCATTATATTTTTTGTCATCCATATTGATGCTTTCATAGTAGAAAAAGTGGAGGAGTCAACTCACATGACCATTTTAATTAGCGGGGACCAGTTTGGAAAAATTGGGGTCTAAAACCTTCTGTGAGCAATTTGAGACATTAAACTATGTTTTTTGGGGTAAAACATTTACTATGTCAAAATTCTTTCATATTCTATGCACAAAGAGCTTTCTAACAATGCAAGAATTGCCTCAATTAAAGTTCGTATGCAATGTTATGTCACTCAGAAGTTGACTTTCCTATTTTGACCACCATACTTCAAGAGGATGCCACAGAAACCCCCATTATTCATGGAAAAGGGGATAGCCATGTGATCATGATGAAGAAGACTATATAAGAGTCAATATTGTAACTCTAGTTAAGAGTTGAAGGAATCAAACCTAACCACTAGTAGGCTATTGGGCTATGTTATAACCAAGCTAGTAGGAGGAAAAGGGTTTCCATTATTTTCAAGTGCACTTTGTTTCATAGACGAACAAAGTTGATCCAAAATGGATTTTGGATAGACTCCTAAGTCTAAGTGTTCCTCACTGAGGAAAATGAAAGTCGAAGGAAGTTCCTGGACATAGCCCCTTTGCAGAGATCTTTTCATTCTGAAACTACTGCAACTTGAATGGGTAAAAATGGACTTAGGATGCAGAAGTTATCACTCAAAGAAGATGCCCTTTGTTCTTTGGAAAAAGAGGCAAAATCCCATAAAATGGGCAAAAAAACCCTTATAAAGGGAAATCGAGTCGGAAAAAGGCAAAGGGAAGGACTTAAGCGGACACGAAAGAAACCTCGATCCGCTGATCCAATCAATTGGGTCGAAGACAGGCCCGTATGCGATATCGAGACCCTGGAATCAGGGATTGCAATCATGTGATACGTCGATCACCAATGATCGGATCGGCGAATCAGCATTGGTGATGTACAGAACCCCTGGGCCAGGTGCGACGCGATATGCAATAGCAATCGCGACGTGAAATCTCAGCTGTCGGATTGCGAAAGGAATCAACAGCCATGATTCAATCGGCAAACCCCCGATACAAAGGACAAACGCACTGCGATATGCCGATAGCGATAAGCGATAAAAGGCCAGACCCGATAGGATTTCAAAGCCCGATTTCATAAAATTTGAAATCTGGAAATTCAGATTTTCCCGTGTAAATGGGTTTTTGGCCATTTGGCCATGCGACGATGCGATTACGATTTAATGCCTAATGGCGGACTTGATAGGGATTTAGGGGCGATTGAAGGGAATTTCACATCCGAAAAACACGCCCGATAGTGTATTTTCGGGAAAATACCTATGTAATGGACTTTTGTCTATTTCCGGCTTATTGCCTGGAAAACGGCCCCGATCCCTTGTAACAGCTCCTAATCGTCATTCCACGCTACAAGCGGGCGTTTTGGAAGACAATGAGGCGTTTGAAAGCCACAGAGCCGTAGAGCCAGATGGCTAGTCGAACAGACAGTGCAAAGAAGCCACAGAGCCGCAGGGGAATGATTAAATGCAGGGAAATGGCTGGGGAAGCCGAAAAGCCGGGAAAATGCCTCAAAGGAGCCCAAAGAGCTCAATTGAGAAAGGAGGCGAGCAAAGGCAGAAACAAGATAGCAGAGAGAGCGAAAATCTTCTGCGCAGAGCAGTTGAGGGAGTCTCTGGGGTCACTTGGAGTTCAAGTGAAAAGCCAGAGAGCTGAGGGTTGCAGAAAGCCAAAACCAGAGCCAAAGAAGCTAGAGCTGAAGAGACAGATCCAAAGCTAGAGACGAAGAGCCGGAGCCAGAGCCAAGACCCAAAGCCAAGAGCCATAGCAAAGAGACAGAGCAAGAGCCGAGAGCCAGAGCGAGAGCCGAGAGCTTCAAGAGCCAAGGATAAAATGGTGTCTAAACCCATTGTTTTTATGTAAAATAGTGGAGTTGAGCCAAGATCTTGTAAAAAGGACTTTGCCATAATCCCAGAGAGCCTAGTTGAGTTGACTAGAGCTCACAGAGACATAGCCCAAGAGTTTTGGGTGAACTCCTAATTAAATTGCTATCTTATGTGTTGTTCTATTGCTGCATTGTTTACTGTTATATATATATGTTGTATCAACATAAATAACAGAATTTTAAAAGCACATAAATAGTTCTAAAACAGACATAAGCATACACCCATATTGTCAAGCACATATTTAATTCCGCACTGGTTAATCATAAATACTTTGGCATATTTAAGCTTTGGAAGTGGGAGAGGTTCTTGTAAGTTAGACAAGAAGCCTAAGTGCCCCATTTTCAGATCAGGTGGTATCAGAGCTTGAGATTTGATTAACCCCACCTTCAAGAAGGTTATATCAGAATGTTTGATTGACAAAGAAAATATTACTTGTCTAAAAGGTGTTTAAACAGTCAGAGGTTGATTGTATGCTTGTTTTGTAGACTGACTATTGTTTAAGTTTGCAGAGGTGAAGGGAAAGCTATTGATAGCTCAGTCCAGGAAGGGCAAGAAGGAAGAAGGGTTGAAGGCATTCTTCTATCCCAAAGGACCTCAAAGAAATCCTTGGAGCACAAGAGGTTTGTTGCAAAAGGTTGTTGAATAAGCTCTTTATTAATCTTGTTTGAAGTTCTTTTGTTCATTGGCATAATGACAACTTCTACAAGTGAGTCCTCGAATTCTTCTTTCTTCATCACAAGACTCTTTGATGAAGACATGAAGCAAGACTTGTCCACCATGATGGATATGGTGAGAGAAATGTATGAGGATGGAAGGAAGAGCAGCAGACTTAGAGAGCAGTTGAATTCCATGAAGGAAGAGAAGCAGTTGCTTTCTGAAAAATTGCAGGAAATGGAGAGGCAACTTCATATTGCAAATATGAACCTGAAAAGGATGCATGAGTTAGAGACACAACTCTTTGTTGCCTAAGAAGCCTTAGTCAAGTATCATCTTGAAGAAGAGGTAAGCCATTCCAGTTTGTCTTCAAATTCCTCTAAGAATGCTTATATTGGTTCTTTTGAAAAACATACCAAAGGCATAGGTTCCAAGCTAATGTCCAAGATGGGCTATGAAGGAAAAGGCTTGGGTAGACATGCACAAGGTATTGTTGAGCCAATAATAATTGAGGAAAGGCCTAAGTATTTGGGTCTTGGCTATGGACAAGCTTATGGAGAGAGTTCCAAAGCTGCCATGAAGGCCATTAAAACAGCTCCAAGAAGGAGTTGCATTGCAAAGTGTGAATATTGTATTCAGGAGGAATGCAATGGCTTGAAACATCATTTGCAAGATGCAGGTGTTCAGAAGCACACACTTGAACCAAAGAGTTGTGGAGACTCTGACAGCCTTGAAGAGATTAATGGTGTTCCAAAGGGAGCCACTCCTTCATTTGCTTCACCTCCTCATGAAGGCAATAAAGGTGAAAGAGGCAGGTATAAATCTGGTTCTAAACATTTTCCTTTTGATTGTGCAAAGCATGATAAATTTTCACATAGATATGGGAAAAGAATTGCATGTTTTTTTTGTGGTTTGGATAACCATAATGTTTCTAGATGTTGGAAGAGAATGGCCACATACAAGAAACTTTTGAAGGAGAAGAAGCAAGAAGCCAAAGGTCCATTGGACAAGGCAAACCATGCTGTCAAGAGGGTGCACATGCAGTGCACTTACTGCCATAAGCAAGGACATCTTGCTGCAAAATGTTGGACACTGAATCCAACAATGCTTCCACCAAAGTTGAAGAAAGTGGAAAGAGAAGATGGCAGAAATGGAAAGGAATATTCCATGGATGATGTGTTTCAGGATGATTCACATGTTGACGCTGATGTGTAGACAAAGGTAGTACCTTTGAAAGGGATTGGTAAGAAATGGTTAGAGTTCTTATCCGATTAATATTGCATGTCTATTGATGCATCTATTTGCATTTCTTTGTTAATGGAATGCAAGTTGCAGGATTTTACCAAGTAGGTGAATGAAGAAGTTGAGCAGGAGACTCACTTTGTTGCTGCAACATTATATGTTCATTTCAGCTTCAAAAGTATAGTGTGCTTAAGTGAAAGTTGAAAGATGAAATGCATGCATGAGAATATTATGCATGAACACAAGGATGTTGATGTTGTCCTTGTATTTGAACATGTATGTGTAATTAACTTGAAGGGTTGGTTGCTTTGACATGCATGTGATGATGAAGTGTTTCATCTTTTGAAAAAGAGTCCTAATGGTCTTTTTCTACATGCTTGACTTGAAGGGTCATTTAAAGGCATGTTTTGTGGGCTTGTTATCTAGTCCATCATTTGTATACAGATGTGAGACATGGAGGTGTTCACCAGAGGTGAAATCTGTTTCTTTTGTTGAAGCAGGAGTTTAGGTCATCCAGTTGTTGTCTGTATTTCTATTGTTGTTAATAGTTGTTGTTGACATCTTTTCAAACAAGTACAAATGAAAGTTTTTGTGAAGCAAACGTACTTCACATTGGTTTGAGCCACCTTGGATCAATGATCAAGGCAAAGAAGTCAAACTACCTTCTATGACCATTTCAGCAAGAGTTCTATAGGAAGGCAAGGAGGAAGACAGTTCTTCCCAGGAAGACTAGCCCATCCAAGAAGGGAAGTGGTCAGAAACTTTGGTTCAGAGACACTGTGCAAGGCAAGTGTAGGGAGGCTAAAAGAAGAGGGTGAGTCACTCTCATTTACTGTTTAGATCAATGTATTAGTCTTTTGGAGACCAAAAGTTCTTTTAGCGGGAAGGCGTGATCCAAAATGGATTTTAGATAGACTCCTAAGTCTAAGTGTTCCACACTGAGGAAAATGAAAGTCTAAGGAAGTTCCTAGACATAGCCCCATTGCAGATATCTTTTCATTCTGAATCTACTGCAACTTGAATGGGAAAAAATGGACTTAGGATGCAGAGGTTATCGCTCAAAGAAGATGCCCTTCGTTCTTTGGAAAAAGAGGAAAAATCCTCTAAAATGGGCAAAAAACCCTTATAAAGGGAAATCGCATCGGAAAAAGGCAAAGGGAAGGACTTAAGTGGAGGCGGAAGAAACCCCGATCCGCCGATCCGATCAATCGGGTCGAAGACAAGCCCGTATGCGATATCGGGACCCTGGAATCGGCGATTGCGATCATGCGATACGCTGATCACCGATGATCGGATCGGTGAATCAGCATCAGCAATGTACAGAACCACTGGGCCGTGTGTGACGCAATATGCGATAGCGATCGCGACGTGAAATCTCAGCCGTCGGATCGCGAAGGGAATTGACAACCAGGATTCGATCAGCAATTGGCAAACCCCCGATACAAAGGGAAAAAACACTGCGATATGCCAATAGCGATAAGCGATAAAAGGCTGGACCCGTTGGGATTTCAAAGCCCAATTTCATAAAATTTGAAATCCCGAAATTCAAATTTTCTTGTGTAAATGGGTTTTTGGCCATTTGGCCATGCAACGATGCAATTGCGATTTAATGCCTAATGGTAGAACTGATAGGGATTTAGGGGCGATTGAAGGGAATTTCACGTCCGAGAAACACGCCTGATAGTGTATTTTTGGGAAAATACCTGTGTAATGGACTTTTGTCTATTTTCGGCTTATTGCCTGGAAAACGGCCTCGATCACTTGTAACAACTCCTAATCGTCATTCCATGCCATAAGCGGGAATTTTGGCAGACGATGAGGCGTTTGAAAGCCACAGAGCCGCAGAGCCAGATGGCCAGTCGAACAGACAACGCAGAGAAGCCACAGAGCCGCAGGGGAATGATTGAATGCAAGGAAACGGTTGGGGAAGCCAAAAAGCTGAGAAAATGCCTCAAAGGAGCCCAGAGAGCTCAATTGAGAAAGGAGGTGAAAAAAGGCATAAACAAGATAGCAGAGAGAGTGAAAAGCTTCTGTGCAGAGCAACTGAAGGAGTCTCTGGGGTCACTTGGAGTTCAAGTGAAAAGACAGAGAGTTGAAGGTTGCAGAAAGCCAAAGCTAGAGCCAAAGAATCCAGAGCTGAAGAGCCAGAGCCAAAGCCAGAGCCAAAGAGCCAGAGCTAGAGCCAAGAGCCAGAGCAAAGAGCCAGAGCCAAAGCCGAGAGCTAGAGCAAGAGCCGAGAGCCAGAAAGCCGAGAGCTTCAAGAGCCAGGGATAAAATGGTGTCTAAACCCATTGTTTCTGTGTAAAACAGTGGAGTTGAGCCAAGATCTTGTAAAAAGGACTTTGCCATAATCCTAGAGAGCCTAGTTGAGTTGACTAGAGCTCACGAAGACATAGCCCAAGATTTTTGGGTGAAAACCTAATTAAATTGTTGTCTTATGTGTTGTTCTATTGCTGCATTGTTTACTGTTATATATATGTTGTATCAACATAAATAACAGAATTTTAAAAGCACATAAATAGTTCTAAAACAGATATAAGCATACACCCATATTTTTAAGCACATATTTAATTCCGCATTGGTTAATCATAAAGACTTGGGCATATTTAAGCTTTGGAAGTAGGAGAGGTTCTTGTAAGTTAGACAAGAAGCCTAAGTGCCCCATTTTCAAATCAAAAGTGGCCAAGAGGGATAGGGGGAGAGAACACACAGAGGATTTGTGCACTATAGTAGCCATGGGCTAGAGGCCTTACTTCTTTGTTCTTGCATCCATTTTCTATTCAGAGAAATAGAGCAGGGGGACCTCACCTCCCAGCTAGGTTTTCCCTCAAAAGGGTTTCTCAAGATATATCTTGTGTCAATTATGCTTTGTGATTTCTTATTTCATTGTTCTCTATTTTCTTCATAATTATAAGTTGCATGCATACATAATAAACAAAAATTTACAGATCCAAAAATTTAAAGAGAAATAAACCCTAAAAATGTATATTTTGGATTTTTAAGTATACTTTTATCAGATCTATTGTGATAGATTGTCGAATGGAATATCTAAGGTAGTTTATTGATCATATTGGTATCACAGAAAGTTTCTTTAGGTATATTGTGGGGATTTCCAAGGGAACCATATATGTCAATTTGAAAGTCACAAAACCTCATTCATGGTCATCGAATCTCTAAATAAATTTCTTGATCCCATAGAGGAAAGGTTTGCATGGCACAAAGCACAAGTTGCAGATATAAATTGTAATGTGAACCTCCTCATAGCGGCCCTGAGAAA
The DNA here is from genome assembly GCA_031772625.1 of Pinus tabuliformis. Taxonomy (NCBI): domain Eukaryota; kingdom Viridiplantae; phylum Streptophyta; class Pinopsida; order Pinales; family Pinaceae; genus Pinus; species Pinus tabuliformis. The sequence goes on from CM062807.1 coordinate 804,271,360, forward strand.
TAGGCTAGGGCTATTTGGAGAAGATGGGGGTTCTAACACAGAGGTTTGATTACAAGGGAGATCAAGAGATCAAGAAGAAACAAAGAAGGAGCCAAAGAAAGTGTAACAACCCTAGGTTGATTTTCCATGTAATTGGAAGGACATTATAAATGGAAAAATAAGACCAAGGTCATGGGACATGCATTCCAAGTTGAATGGAGGGAAAAACATTAAAGTGGGTATCACTTGTGGTTAATTAATGGCTATGGAAATTGGCATTGGCATTGGCAAAGGCAAGAGGCAATAAATGGAAATGTAATATAACGAATAAAGGAAAATAGGAGAAAAGGAAGATGAAGGGACAAGAATTGCATGCAAGGGAAATTAGAGAGAAAATAAAAGAAAAGGAAAGAAAAGAGGAAAATAAAAGGAAGAGATATCATACATCAATGATAAAAAGGCATCTGAGAAATAGTTGACAACATTTGATCAGTTTCAAAAATTGAACTCCAAGAAAGAGAGAGAGAAGGAAGAACACAAGAAAGCAAGCAAGCAAAGGACAAGCAAAGGAAATAAAGGAAGCACGAGGTGAAGATTGGAAGAGCAGCTACAACAGGAATATTTTGCAGGTAACAGGTTGTATGTGTGATTTCCTTACTGGGATTTGAATGCATGGTGCATGCATTTGGTTTACATGATTGTTTTACTGCCATTGGCATGGAATTTGACTGGATTGGCAGTGCTTTCATCCTTGCCTTGTCATTTCCTGGATAGCCATTTGTGTGATGGGATTCATTCTTGGTTGAGCTTTGGATTTACATAAGATTTTGCATTTGAGTGAGGTGGTCTCAGGAAAATCCCAAGGGTTGGGAGTGGAGATGGTTTTCTCCAGGAAGCCCTTGGTAGGTGGGTGGAGACAAGAAATTTCCTTTGGGTATGGTGAATAAATTCCGAGCTATCCAAGTGTAGGTTTTAACCCCGTACAGAAATTACTTGCATACGAATTCTAAAACACATAAAATAAACAATGCGAGAGCATAACACATAAAACACATATACATAGATATTTTCCCATGGATCCCAAAACTGGGACTACCAGCTTGATTTTTCATTATTTTCCTTTCAATGTTACAATACATATTTATACATGCCGAAGCATTCAATGCCATGGACCGAAAACCATCGCGTCCAAAACCATGGACTGAAAACCATCGCGTCCAAAACCATGTACTGAAAACCATCGCGTCCAAAACCATGGACTGAAAACCATCGCGTCCAAAACCATGTACTGAAAACCATCGCGTCCAAAAACATGTGCGAAAATCATGCACAAAACCATAGGTGGGTCCACCCAACCTAACATAGGGTCCAAAACCAAAATTTTCCGGGGCAGCGACCCATAAATTGGGGTTACGGGTACCCTCAAACCCCTTGTTAACTACGTGGAAAGAATATAAGACAACCCAACATTCTCCCACTTGTTGTTTTCTTTCCACAGGGGGCCACAAGAGAGCTTAGTCATTTCCAGCCCTGAAATGCCCATTGTCTCTCTACACCAAGAGAACTTCTCAGAGCTGACAGATTTTTGTCAATGCATCTGCATATTTTGTCAAGTGATACTGAACATCAATGTGCTTTGTCTTTGAATGATATGCGGGGTTCTTTGCCAAGAAAATTGCACTTTGGCTGTCACAATCTATCCTTATAGCTTCCTGTACTAACCCCATACTTGAACACAATCTCTATAACCAAACTGCTTCCTTGCTTATATGAGTGGCTGCCATGTATTCTGCCTATGTAGTTGATAGTGCTACTACAGATTGTTTCTTACTCATCCAACTAACTGCACCTCCAAATAGGTTAAACACATACCCACTTGTAGATCTTCTCTGATCCAAATCTCCAGCCGAGTCTGCATCAACAAAGCCATGGATATCCAAAACTCTATCCAATCCTGGTCTTCCTTGGTAGCACAGACCATAATCACTAGTGCCACGCAAATACCTGAAAACCCGCTTCACTCCTGTCCAATGCTTCTTCCCTAGTTTTGACATAAACCTGCTCAATACTCCCACTACATGTGCAATGTCTGGTCTAGTACAGACCATTGCATACATTAGGCTATCGATTGCACTTGCATATAGAATATGGGACATGTCCTCTTCCTCTTCTTGTGTCTTGGGACACTGTTCAGCAGATAACCTCACACCTACAGGAATAGGAACCTTCACTGGTTTAATATCTTGCATATTAAACCTCTGCAATATTGTCTCGACATACTTCCTCTGGTTTAACCAAACCTTCCTCTTTACCCGATCTCTTTTAATTTCCATGCCCAAAATATAGTTTGCAACACCAAGATATTTCATGTCGAATTTGGAGGACAATTGGGTCTTCAAATCCTGGATAATTTCTTTGTCATTTCCAACCAGCAACATATCATCCACATACAAGACCAGATAAATAACACGGTCACCAATTAATTTAAAATACACACAATGATCTTCTTTTCTTCTGGTGAAGCCAAGTCCCTGTATAAATGTATCAAATTTCTGGTACCACATCCTTGGTGACTGTTTTAACCCATATAGAGGCTTCTTTAACTTGCATACCAGTTCTTTCTTACCCTTCACCGCAAAGCCTTCAGGTTGCTTCATGTAGATCTCCTCTTCCAGATCCCCGTGAAGAAATGTTGTCTTCACATCCACCTGTTCTACCTCAAAATCAAGAGCAGCAACAACAGATAAAAGTAATCTAATAGAAGTTACCTTGGCAACAGGAGAAAAAATATCACCAAAATCAATTCCCGGCACCTGGGAATAACCTTTTGCTACCAACCGAGCTTCGTATTTCTCCACTTTTCCTTCTGCATTTGTCTTCTTCTTAAACACCCATTTGCTGCCAATGGGTTTCCTTCTAGCCGACAACTCCACCAGATCCCAAGTCTCATTTTTGTGCAAAGATGCCATTTCATCAACCATGGCCTCTTTCCAGAGTTTTCCATCCTCTGAATCCACTGCTTCCTTCACAGTTCTGGGATCATCATCAGTAACAGATAAAGAAAAATTTGAACAGAAAGCAGATGGACTATACCTTTCTGGCTACCTTCTTTCTTGGACTGATCTTCTCACAGTCGGAGTTTGTGGCTCTTCATCTTCTGATTCCTCCTCTGCTGTAGAGTCTGATTCTTCCTCCTTTAGCTCAAACTCTATCTTCTCAGGTTCCTTTGGTTGGACTTCATGTTTAATAACATCTTTCACCTCTCTGAACACCACATCTCGGATGTACACAACCTTCCTTATTACCGGGTTCCAAATCTTATAACCCTTTAAACCATCTTTATACCCAATAAAGATGCACTTTTCAGATTTACTATCCAACTTGGTTTGTTTCTCCTTTGGAACATGTACATATGCATCACATCCAAATACCCTTAGATGTGAAAGAGAGGGTTTCTTACCAGTCCATACCTCTTGTGGAGTCTTATCCTCCAATGCTGATGAAGGTGATCTGTTGACCAAGTAACATGCTGTCTCCATTGCCTCTGCCCAAAATTCCTGTCCTAACCCGGCACCACTGAGCATGCTTCTTGCCCTTTCCATCAACGTCTCGTTCATTCTTTCTGCAACTCCATTTTTCTAAGGTGTATATGGAGTAGTCTTCTGTCGTGATATACCACACTTCTTACAGAATTCTTCAAATTCATTACTGCAAAACTCTCCACCGTTATCTGTCCTCAACACCTTTATCTTCTTCTCTGTCTGGTTTTCCATTAGACCGAATTCTTTAAACCTGTCAAAGACTTCAAATTTCTTCTTAAGGAAATATATCCATGTATTCCTTGAGAAGTCATCTATAAATGATACATAGTACACAGAGTTACCCAGTGATGGAACCTTCACAGGTCCAAACACATCACAGTGCACAAGCTCTAATATTTGTTTCGCCCTCTTATCACCAGAGGGGAAACTCACCCGATTTTGCTTCCCATATACACAATCTTCACAGAAATCAAAATCTAGAGAGCTATTACTCATACCTTCTACCATACCTTTACCATGAAGTATTTTAAGGCCCTTCTCTCCAATATGTCCAAGCCTTTGATGCCACAGCGTGGTCTTCTCTCCAGAGACCACTAGATTTTCCGCTCCACTTTCAGGAACCACAAAACTGTTGCACCCATCAACAACAGTGCTACCTTGCAGCTTGTACAGAGTTCCAATCCGAACTCCCCGCATCAATACCAGTGCTCCCCGAACCATCTTGTAGGTATCCTTCTCAAACATTTTTTTTACACCTGCATCATCCAGCTTGCTAACAGAAATCAGATTTCTAGCTAATGCAGGAATATGCAGAACACTCGGAAGTGTTCTAACCCTTCCACCTTGCAGCTTCAACTTCACTTTTCCACGACCAATGATTCTAGCCTTCCTGTCATCCCCCAAGAAGACATCACCACCATCGTATTTCTCATACTCGCAGAACCACTCTCTATAGGGAGTGAAGTGAAAGGATGCACCTAAGTCAATCAACCATGCCTCATGATCTACATGTGTACTTGAAGAAGCCAAGTACACATCCCCACCTTCATCTGAGGTGGTTTTCACCTCTGCAAAAGGAGCATCATCAGATCCCTTTCCTTTATCAGGAGCTTTAGATTTACAGTCCCTTTTGTAGTGCCCTTCCTTTCCGCATTTCCAGCACACCACCTTTACAGGTTTTCCTAGAGATTTAGATCTCCCTCTAGATTTAGATCTCCCACTCGATGACTTATTTTTGTTTCTGTTCTGGGACCGTCCTCGTATAGACAAGGCATCACCATTCTGGCTCTCCATATTTTTCTGTCTCATCTCCTCTGTCAGCAAGGCTGAGACTATTTCATCAAACTGCAAGGCAGTTGCATTGCTACCTATTGCAATAACCAGACTATCCCACGAATTTGGTAGAGGACACAACAAACTGATGCACTTGTCTTCATCTGAAATTTTCATATCAATAGATGCTAACTGACTTACCACAGTATTAAATGCGTTCAGATGCTCTGTCATTGAGTCTCCATCTTTCATCCTCAGGTTATACAACTTTTTCCGCAGGAACAGTTTATTCACCATAGACGTAGATTGGTACAAAGTCCCTAACTTGTCCCACAAAGCTTTCATCGTAGCTTCCCCTGATACATTGAACAATACTGAATCTGAGACACATAATCGTACTGTGCTCTTTGCCTTCCGATCCAACTTCTTCCATTCTTCATCGAACACTCCTGTTGGTTTAGTACCCAGATCTACCGCGATCCACTGTTCTTTATCCACCAACAAATCCTCCATCTTGAGTTTCCACAACTCAAAACTCTGACCATTAAATTTCTCGATCTCTATCTTTCCACTGCTCGCCATCTTCTTTCACCACCAGAATCGATATCATAGATCTCCCACTGAACAGGGTCTACCACAGGCCTGAGCGAAACCCCTCAGCAACAAAGGCGTCCCCTTGAAGCCAAAACTGCTCCAATACCAAATGTAGGTTTTAACCCCGTACAGAAATTACCTGCATACGAATTCTAAAACACATAAAATAAACAATGCAAGAGCATAACACATAAAACACATATACACAGAGATTTTCCCCTGGATCCCAAAACCGAGACTACTAGCTTGAATTTTCATTATTTTCCTTTCAATGTTACAATACACATTTATACATGCCGAAGCATCCAATACCATGGACCGAAAACCATTGCGTCCAAAACCATGGACTGAAAACCATCGTGTCCAAAACCATGGACCGAAAACCATCGCGTCCAAAAACATGTGCGAAAATCATGCACAAAACCATAGGTGGGTCTGCCCAACCTAACATAGGGTCCAAAACCAAAATTTTCCGAGGTGCTGCCCCGGACCTCATAAAGTGGGGTTAGGGGTACCCTCAAACCCCCTGTTAACTAAGAGGAAAGAATATAACACAACCCAACACCAAGCTTGTGTTGGTTTGATGATTTCTGGACCATTTTAGGTGAAATCACTATGGTTTAGGGTTGAGGTGGTTTATCCTTTAGATGCCTTGGATGGTTTTCTTTTGGTTTATCCCATGAGATCCCACATTCATGCTTGGAATATGGTACGGGGGTGATTGGATTAAAGATAGATTTGGTTCAATCCAATCTATAGTTAGATGGTCTATGGAAGTCGCTGACTTAGTTGGAATTCGCATATGTTATTATGTGTTGATTCTTAGTGAGATTAATGAGCACAGGTTTTGACTTTATATGTGTTCTTATGACTAGTTTTGCGTGGTTCTAATCTGGTTAAATGCTAGTTACATGCATAGTATATTTCTCATAATATGATGTGCTCTAATTATGGATCCATTTCATGGTTTGATGGGCTCTTAGTTATCTTGTATGAATGTATGAGATAATGTGTGTTATTGTAGCCAGTAATAGAGCGTATTAATCCTTCTTGATGATTCTCCGATGAACTTAATGAATTCATGCATTCATGACCTATAGGTACCTTGTCTATTAAGTGTTTATTTAAATGATTTTCATGCACTTGATAACTCTAAGTAGGAATAAGGTCAAAAACGGTAAATGAATACTCCTACAGGTTAATGATAGAGTTTTGGAAGATTCTAGGGAGTTTTGGGTAGTTGACTTCGAGCTAGGCCCGAAAATCTAGAACAGGTCTTCTAGCCGCAGCCTATTAACTAAGAAATTTCGATTGTAGTCGCACAGAGGACAACCTATGTGTGCAGTTGGAGCCTTCTGGCCGCATGGAAGGCTTGGCATGTGTGCAGCTAGGTTGTGAAGTGAGTCAAATAGGTAGTTCTAGTCCAAGAAAAGATGAGCAGTGGATGTTGTCTAACATCTAGGTGATCAGGTGTTCTTGGAGGTTGCAGTAAAGATTAAAGGTAGTAGGCCCCACTTCCATTACTGGAACTTGGAGGTCGGGTCACTATCATAGTAATGCTCAACTCATGTTTACCCCAGAGATCTTGTAAAAGCAGGTAAATGTAGGGGGGTGTCACTAGAAAGAACCCTAAAAATATCAACCTAGTTTGAGTGTCATGAACCATTCATAGTCCCCATTCAATGTTGAAGCGAAATTTGACATCAAGTCATATCAAGGTGAGGTTGAAAATCTGAAACTAAATCACTAGTTGTAGAAATTAGAAGTTTATTTCAGTGTCCATCATATAGAAGAAGAAAAAAAAATTTCTTTCACTCAGTTGAAATTAGAGGGCCATGTCTTAACCTAGTGGAAAATCCACATGGAGACTGTTATCACCTAGAACTACAGTCACATGTATATAATTTTTGTCCAAAGTTCACTGTCAAAAATTGGTGTCAGATGGGTTTTGTCCTATGTTTCTTACTTAGGGGTCATGTTTCTAAAGGGTCTTGATGTGAATCATTATCTAATACTATTGGTCATCCTCCATCATGATTGCATAAGTCATGTCTTATCTTGTACATGTCACTGGTCTTTTCCGTATTTCCGCAGCGCAGTCTTATTGGTTGATTTTGCAGCGCAATTATGTTTTAGCCATTTCGCAGCGCGTTAGCATCCAGCCGTTTCGCAGTGCATTTTGCTAATTTATAACTATCTGCGCTACGAAATCGCGGATTCAGGCATTTTGCAGCGCAGATTCCTAAAGGGTCACGTCTGGGGATGAGTCATTGTCTCCGTCCGGTTATTGTCAGTTGGCGTATCTCCCAAACACTTATGAGCCGTCACTTCACCAATAGATTCATAGGCATGCACATAAAAATCATTCAAACGGTTTTATCATGCATGGATGTTTTATGATGTTTATAAATGATGCATAAAGTGGCCAGCTTGTGTGATAAGATATTCGAATTGCAAACGAGCCCGAGTTTCTTTTTCAAGTGAGCCTGATTACAAGCGAGCCTGCGTTTTAAAAAATTGAATTTGCCATTTGAGCTGAGGTTGGGGGTCATTCTCTGTGCAAAAATTTCGAAAGCGGAATGGAGAGGAAGGAGCATAGGTCTGGAAGATGTCAGAGAACAGAGCCTGAAGGATTGGACCTTGCATTGAGAGATGAAGGTGTGAGGAAAGATTTCAAGGATGCTGGCTGTTGGAATTTCTGTGAGAAGCTGCAGGGTGGTCATGCTCAGGTAACAAAAGAGTTTGCCTTAAACTTTACAGGTTTAAATTCTAAAGTATCTATGTTAGAGGTTCAAGTATCTCCAGAGGCAATTGCTAATGTAACTGAGATTCCAAGAGGGGGGCAGGAATGGTTCAAGAACTTCAAATTTGATATGAACCCCTGCAAAGAGTTCTTGAAAGAGGCATATGTGAATGAAGATCTAACAAAGGCTGTGCCTAGAAATTATGTTAAGGAGCACTATGCCCTTCTTCTTACCTGTATTCAAAAGTATTTAACCTGTGAGGGGAGATATAATAAGGTTTACTCCTATCATTTTAAGTTGTTGTTGCATTTTACGGGTAAGGCATATATAGATATTCCATTTTACTTGTTTCGTAGTCTCAGCAAGATGTGTGACAAAGTTCAATTAAGGAAGGATGACTGTGAGACATCATTATTTCACCATGGTTTAGTGAAACTGTTAGTGCTGGATGGTCTTCAGAAAATTGGTAGGGATTGGAACTCTTTTATCTTTATGGCTGGTTTCCAGAGTAAAACAGGCCTTACTCCACAGCCGGTTAGAGAAAGAGAAGAATCAGTTGAGGAACCCACAATAGCTGAGCTTAGAAAGGAGGTAAAGGATAAAAAGAAGACCAAGTCTAAATTGAAAAAATCAGTGAAGCCCTTGGTTATTAAAGAGCCACCTCAGCCATCATCAAAAGAGGAGGTCAAGCACAAGAAAGATGTACCTGGATCAAGTGGGTCTGAAAAAGTATCAAGAGTTAAGACCAGGAGTCAAATAAGCAAAGAAAAGGGCAAATCAGTAGCTGTGGAGGAAAGTCCAATATCTAAGGCCAGCTTGAGTGATTTGCTTGAGGCTATTGAGTTTGAGCAGGTTGAACCAGTGCATATTGAACCAATGCACATTGATTTGACTCAATCATCACCGGAGAGCACTAAAAAATCCAAAGCTTCAAAGAGACTAAGGTTTGATGAACCTGGTGAGGAATTTATTTTCAAACCACGAAGGCCGGTTACAAGGAAACAAGTAAGGGAAGCTGAGAAGCTGCATAAAGGAGAGAAAGTTGTAAAGGTGCCCAGAACAGAGGTAGTTGAAGAATTGTCTAGAACAGAGGAGGCAGAACAAATCAAGCAAAAAGGAAAGAACAGAACAGTCATTATTTCCCAAGGGGGTAATATCATAGCCATAAAGAACCAGATGGAGGCAGCAAAAGATGAAATTGCCAAGGCAAAGAATGTCACTAGGGAGCTTGCAGTCAGGTATGCCAACTATCGAAGAGCTGTGTTAAAAGGTAGTAAAAACCTAGTGGGTCAAGTGGATTCAGTGGCTGATGTGTATACATGGACAGTTCCAGCTCTCAAACAAGCTAAACTCATCAGAAAAATGAACATGCGTTTAAGAGCTGAAAACAAAGCTTTAAGGAGAGAGGTTGCAGATTTAAAAGCACAACTAGGTTAACTGGCTGCTCATTGATGGTGAGAAAGGTCATATTCTAAATTTTGTCAAATTTTGTTTAAGTTCCATTATTCTGAAGGCATATAGGTCTCTGCCACCTGTAAAGGAGGTTTGAAAAGTCAAAATTCCAAGCAAAAAATTCCTTAAGGCAAATACACTCTGTTTTAGCAAAAACAGCAGTTTCATAGCGCGCTACGAAACTGCTGTAGGTGTTGTTTTATGATGAAAACAAACAGTTTGATGGTAGGATCAGAAAATTATCAAAGGAAATACCTAAGGAACATTAAGGAGACCACATGAGGCTAGCATAGCCATTCAGATAATGACAAGTGTGCCTTTTTGTAAAGGTGAAATATTTTGTCTCAAGTTAAAACTTTTATAAAGGTACTTTATGACCAGTTAGGGTTTGGCAGAAATGGCATACGAGGAGTATTGTTTTGGTTTATACACATGTCCATCAACGAAGCCTCCAACACATCTGAAATATGGTGATGCTCATCAATTTTGGGGTATGAAAGAGCTGGGAACATGTTGCTTAACTTTCGAAGGATGGTGGGAGACAAGGACCGGAAAAACAGGGGTTTTATCCTTATGATTAATGAACCATCAGCGCATTCAGTATCCAAAGCTAGCTTGTTCATTGCATCCTTCTCTCAGCTATCTCGGCCAAACTGAAAGGAGACAGGTGTCAAGGATCAAGAAAGAATCATGTTACGAGGAGGATGGAATTAGAGTTTTAGTTTAGTTGGGACTCTTTGTAATTACAGCTCAGCACTTAATGTATTTAATGAGTTAGTTAAATGGTAGATAGGGGTAATTAGTAGCAGTCATCGAGCTCCCCTCATGCTGGAGGAGGAAGCTCAAATTAGTTAAGGGTGTATCTCTATATATAGATCAAACTTTGATGTAATGGGGGTTGGATGTTTTGGAGAAGACTGTTTTGGTTTATGTATAAACAAATTTCAGTAATGCAAAATGACTGTGTTTTCTTCTCAGGATTCACAATGGATCTTCTTGTTCAAATGTGTGATGGCATTCTTTCTTTAAGGTTCTTTTACAGTTTTGTTAATGCATAATCACTCAGAACTCATGAATCATGCTCTGACTTCCTGTATGCCTTGGCAAACTGTGGTTTCAAAGTTATGTTTGAACATTTAGATGTAAAGTGCCCTGATTTCCATGAAAAGATAGTGTTTTTGTTTGCTAAGATATGAGAGACTCCATAAGACCAATGGGAATAAATTCAATGTTGTCCAGCCAACATATTTTTCATGTGTCTTATAAGAGTTAGCCATCTTTTCTTGTCATTAGCCAATATTCATAATCTGTGAGAGAGACCTCTCAGACTAAGGAGGCTAAGCCTTAGTCCAAAGCCTGGTTTGAAATAGTTACACAGAATCTTGCTAATTGGCAGCCTTCAGTGCTTGATTTTGTGATAACAGAGACCTTGAGGTTGGAGGGAGACCCTCAAATTACTATGTGGGACGATTTCAAAACCCTCATAAAGTAAAAAATTTACCCTATTAGGAATGTATAGGACCAATGAATCTAATGAGATTACTTCAGGAAGAAGCAGAGGTTGAGTGTACAAGAGTACACCACAAAGTTTAGAAAGATGACCTAATGTTGGGTATCTCAAAAAAGAACTCAGATGTACTCCTTAGGTATTTGGATGCTCTACACAGGCATCTGCAGAACCAAATGATGTTTTTCAAGTTCATATTAGTGGACGAGACTTGTGTACAAGCAAAATACCTGGAGAAAATAGGCCAGAATAAGGTGAAATCAAGTGGGTTGAAGTACAAGGAGCATCAATATGCTTCTAAGTAGGGAAAGAAGATGTGTAAAGGGGAAAAATACAAAAATAATGTAGCCACAACACACCAATGCAAGGACCCCAACAACCACTTTAACCACTATAACATTGATGCTCATACAGAGGATAAGTGTTGGAAGTTACATCAAGAGCTTAACACAGAGAACAAAAAGAAAGATAAGAAGAAGAAGAATTTCATGCCCATTAATTTGAGCAACTATGTTAAAAGAAACTAGAATGTGGATGAGAAGATTGTTTGTACATTAGTGCAGAAAGAGGTGAATTTGAGTAGCCTTGAGCAATAGGAAGAGAATGAAAATACTATACTCTTACATATAAATATATATGTAAAGAAGACAAATATATATGTTCTGTTTGACTCGGGATTACAGGAAGATATCATTGTTGTAGAGTTGGTAAAGAAAGTGGGATTAGAATTTCATGGTCTTCCAAGCCCATGTCCATTGATATGGGTAAATAAGGATGCGAAAATAAAGGTAACCAAACAATGAAAAATTAGATTTTCTACCAGTGATGATATTATTAATGAAGTAGAATTATATGTGGTTCTCCTTAATGTATGTGTAGTGGTAGTCACTATTTGTACATGTAGGATGCAATCTTCATTCAGAGATCCAACCAATATCACCTCATCAAAGATGACAAATCCTTCACCATCAACGTGCACAAAGGAAAGTCCAAAATGTTGCTAGTAAGTGTCGATCAAGCAAAGAAATTGATCAATTCTAGTAAGAAGTATGTTTTATTTATTTTAAGGGAAAACCAGTCTATAGAAGAGTTAATAAGAGAAAAGGGATCCCTAGAGGGCTGTACTAAGAAGTAGAAACATCATCTGGAAGATTTTTTACAAGCATACAAGGATGTGTTCCAAGATCCTAAAGGGATACCAGCGAAGAGGGAAGTGGAGCATGAGATCCAGCTATTGTTGGACACCCCATTACCACGGGAACACTAGGACAATCTCTAAGAAGGTGGTCACTCTTACATAACATGCATGTGAATTTAACTTGGGTGTTGATTGGAAGGTTTATCAACGTCATTCACATTGGTAGCAATGGTTGCTTGGCTTTTCCCCTGCTTATTTTTCTTCTTCTTAATCTTCCTTTTCTTCTTCTTCTTATCCACTTGATTACTAACTTGCAGGCTTTCACGAGACGAAGAGGAAGAAGAGGAAGAAGACCAAACAGGAGAAGAAGGAGAAGGATCAACTTGAGGTTGATATTTTTCAGGTGGAGGAGAACTTCATTGAGAAGCAGCTTGGATATTCAGAACCATATGGGTCGAAAAAAAAAAAAAAAAACTAGCAAACCAATGGTGAATCCAGGAAGGGACAACATTGCCATATAAGGAGCACCAATATTTCCAAAAGAAGGAAAAGGGTCAGGATTCTCGTCAAACAGATTCCTTTGATTGGTAGACTCCAGAACTGTTGCCATTAGTCTCAACCTAAGATCCACTAAGGATTTTTTTCACGAAGAGGATGTTGTTCTGTGGTCAATTAATCGCTTTTAGAAATTAAAGACACAAACAAAACAAAGGGGTAACTAGGCATAAAGGTTTACCAAGCAACTGTGAATTGCAATATACACCTTGGCGAACCAAGGACTTAACGTATGTGCATGAAATCTCCTTGAATGTTGTGTTCATTGTATCATGGTATACAAGGCGACTGACTCGGTTACCTATGGATGGATATAAACCTATAAGGGTCTCCCAAAATATACTTGACGATACGTGGGAGTGTAGTTCGTAGTAGTGTTTTCTAATGCGTAATCGTTCGATGAGAGCATTCCCATATACTTTTCATGCATGGAGTTCCATCTGATATACCCGAAGGTACTTGGAGAACGATCCAATACACTTACGTATGTGGAACGAGATTTCACCCCCGGGATGAAAAGATGGAAAACAACAACAACTCCTACGTTTAATGACATTGGAAAATGTTTGTAGCCTAGACCTCTATGTGTGTCGTTAAGTTTCAAATGTTTCTTAGGTTAATTGAGATGAATTTTAATGTTTATCTTCAATTAAGTTTCAATTTTAATGCTCAAAATTTGATGTTTCCTGAATAAACATATGATGCAACTAATATGACAAAAATAACTATAAAGAAATGCCTAACTAAGTAGGGGAAGAAGAAATCAATCAACAATTCAACAAACAAGTGATGCAATAGTCGATCTCTACAATTTCACTTTTCCAATCAGAATCAAAGTCCTATATGCAATGCATGATGCATAAGATTTTCTTTTGGATTCTACTTAATTTTCAAATGTTAACTAAGATATTTGTCTAACCATTTATAAAATAAAACTATTCATAACGATGACTAAAACACCAATTCTTTCGAGCACTCAATGGCTAAACAATTTAGTTTGTTAATGACCTAATGACAAGAACAAAGGAAAATCTAAACAAATTCCTATCAAATCCACTTAAAAACAAAAGAAAACCAAATTGATGCTTATGAGAGACCAAGCCACACTCAGGGACACAAGGAGGACCAACCGGGACAAATTTAATCAGAGAGAAAATCACAAAAAGGAATTGTTTTGCATCAAACTGGGACCATAGAAGGCGCTGAAAGGGCCAGGGTGCACTGCAACGTAGGAGAAGAGAAGGCTAGGGTGCACTGCTGGTGGGCTCCAGTATTGTAGCAATAATGCTACAACTCCTAGAGCTTCCTATCTCTAATTTTATCAACCCGGTAGTTCGTAACAAACTTGGAAGCGACGGTGTTGTATGCACAAGTACTAGCTCTTGTCGCAGCTGTCACTTGGTCAGCTGGCACAAGTCCGCTAGGGCTCAAGCCAACTTCTATATGTTCTCAGAAGAAGCTTTCTAAATGATGGACGAAGGCTATCTCAAAGGAAATGAATCTACTTTGCAAAAATGAACTGAAAGCCAACCAAAACATGGAAACCCTAGTAAACTCTAATCTGACTAGCTTACTCTCTATGATGCAATGGTGGGAGTGCAAATGTCTAAAAATGATGCCATTACTTCTAGTGAGATGAGATGCATGCATTTAAGCTACTTTCATTGAAAAGAACTCATTTTTGTATTTTTTTCTTAAGTGGTTGGAGTTAGTATGATTTCGTTTCTTATTAGGTTTTGACTGTGCAGGGGTAGTGCGAAGGGAAAGAAAGCTTGGGAAAGGTCAAGAGGGCTAGGAGAGGTTCCAGGGGATCCCTAACATCATTCCACAGGAGTCCACAACGTTCAGATGCTCAGCAACCGAGTTTGCAGGCTTCTACAGGATGTCTGCAGGGGATCCTACAGGAAGCTCGGGATTTCTACAGGAAGTCTGCTAACTTCTACATGATGTGCTATAGTTGGAGTTTTGGGTGATGGAGGAGTGGAGGAGTTGTATGGGTGGATGGGTAAGGTGAAGGAGGAGTTTGTGGTGGCTCAGGGACAGAGATATGAGATGAGGAAAGAGTGGGTACAGTTGGTTGGTGAATAGAAGGGTGGAAGCAAGGAAAAGTTAAAAAGATGGAGCTACGTGAGAAGTAGAAGGGTTGGAAGGCTAACGAGCTAAACAGAGGTCGAGCAAGTGGCTTCAGGCGTGGTTGAGAAGAAGAAGAACACGATAAAGTGATGCTATGCAGTGTAAAAGAAACAAATCCTCTATATCTTGCACAAAACCGAGAATTCCATCAACCTATTCTAACTATGTTATTAAACCAATGAACAGCAATGTAAAGTGTGGAGAAAAATCGTGCATGGTGTTGGAACGAAGAAGTAGTGCTCAAGATCAGAATGCATGGATGGATCTACAATTGAAATGACTGTGTGGCAGCTTGCATGAAAGTATAAGACTGCGTTTTTTTGGTGGTTGGTACAACCCACACCCCCAATCTCTAAACAGAGATGGCAGCGAGTGCACTATCAACCTTTTTTGGAGCTCTAATGAATTACAATCCTCCTACTCTAATCTAAGCAACTAAAAGCACTTTAACCATAAACTAATCCTATCCAATCACATTAAAGAAATTAAATCAGCAGACTGTGTTTTTTCAAATGCATGTCAAAGCAAAGAAATAAAGTGCTGAAAGGAAAACAAGTAACAATACAAGGAAAAGGAGGTCTATTGCTCTCAGGTTGGGCCCTAACCTGAGAGCTATAGCTCCCTTAAAAACTCAGAATTGAATCCAAAGCTGCCTGCCTTTATTAAATAATCATGAGTCTAACATCATGCCAAAACTGGCTTACAAAAAGCAAAAACCGAGCTGTAGCTCGTGCTTAGAAATTGCAACAGTAGTTCAAAAGTTCAAAAAGCTCCTATCAAAGGCTACGGCCTTCATATTTATACATGATGAAGATCAAGCTGGCTTCCTCAATTCGTGGAGCTTGGCTGTCCAACTGAAAGTTAAACTGTTGTTCCTGTAGAATCCGTTGGCTGCCTTTAAGCTCGGTGGGGAGAGCTGTTGGAGCTCGGAGTTAAGGTGGAAATCACGAGGAAGGTCATCAAGACTGTGGACAACCTCCCTATGAACCCGCAATGCCACCTTTGCTGTCTCCTTGTCTCCATTTGCGTGGTCTTTGCTCTCTTTAATGCCAAAAAACCTGAAATCATCATGTATTAGCCACATAGATATAATGCATGCCCTTCTTCCTACAAATAACACGAATATACTAAGAAATGAATGCATAAGTGTTAAAAGATGAAGGGTTGAGCAAGGTAAGTAGGCCAAATGAGCCCAAATTGTTACCAAAAATTGGGGCTCATCATCACCCCCCAGCTAAAATATTTGCTCATCCTTGAGCAATTTTGCTCTGGCTCCTTGTCCTTGGCCGAGAACTAGGCTCCAGAATACTCTCTTTCTTTCCTACTTTTGGTGGCTCTGCCTGTTCTGTCCTTGGTGGTGATGAGGGTGCCGCTCCTTCCCCCTTCTCTGTTTCCTTGACCTTGAGCCGGGCTTTTGAAACCGATTGGTCCAACCTCCCTTTCCAAGTAGTTGTTTTTGGGCTCCCCCTCTCGTAGGTGACCGATATCTTCGAGGGGGACCTCTCACCGGGTGAAGTAGGGGCATCCCCTGTAGTGGTTTGGCTGCTGGATGGAGGCTGTGGCTTGCCCGTCTTTATCCTGACACTTCTTCGAGCCTCAAAGTATAGAGGGGTCTCCCTCTTTCTTTTCTCTTTTGGCTTAGGTGGCGTGCTGAGGGCGGCCAGCACAGCTGCTGCCTCCCTCTCACGAATATCAGCTTTCTTCTCCTTGGGTTTCACTTTGTCAGGGCTTCCTGTAGAAGACCCTGTTTTAGCAATTTTCGGGCTTCCTGTAGAAGACCCTTTTTCAACAGCTTTCGGGCTTCCTGTAGAAGACCCTTTTCCAATAATTTTCGGGCTTCCTGTAGAAGACCCTTTCTCTGTTTTCGGGCTTCCTGTAGAAGCCTGTTTCTGCTTTCCTGTAGACACAGGTGTCGCCACCTTGGCTTGCTTTGCTGCATGGGTTTTGCTTTTTGGTTTGGTTGCGGGTGCTGATGAGGTACTTGGGCTGATGTGGACCTTCTCAGCTTTGTCCGTTCTGCTCTGCAACCTTTTCTCTCTTGCTGACAAGATGGGTGTGTCACCTTTTTCTTTGTCATCCTTTTTCTCATGCTTCTTCTTTTGCTCTTTCTTCTGCACTGTGGTCGGGGTCTTCTGGCCTGTTTCTCTCTTTCCCGCGGCCACTGATTCTTTTTCCTCACTGCTGGAGGAACCACTTTCCTCGGTCAACATCCTTATGTCTCCATCTCTTGTCAAATTTCTGAATGCTTCCCATGAGAGGGGAACCTTATATGAATGAAGTGCATCCTCCACAAGAAGTTTGATCAATCCATGGTGGGCTACCTGATCTGGTATGCCTTCTTTTAACTTTGTGGCACACTCAATTAAAGACTGTAGCAGGAAATAAGGGATGCTCAGTTTATTTTCTACAGGAAGATCAATCTGGTGCCTCAATTCAGTGAGCAACCTAAAGTGATACCCGTACACAATGCTAAAACGGCCTTCACAGGTTATATACTTCATGATCTGCAGGCTAACTTCATTCCATGGTGGCAACAAACTGGTTCTACGCACCCCATTTTTGTCCTCCGAGAATTCCTCCTCAGGTGGAAAGAATTCTTTCTTGGCCTGCTGGCTCAACTTCCTTTCTTCCTTATCCCATGGCAAACCCATTGGAAGTTCAGTAATTCGACTGATATATTGCGGGGTGAGCTTGAGGCTTAGGCCCCTGAAATTCACGGTGGCCAATGTTTTGGATTTCGGCCTCAAAGCTTGTAAAAATTCTTCTGCCACTTCGTCGTCATAACCCTGCAACTTGTCACAAAAGGATATCCATTGTGCTCGTGTGAAGAGCTCCACCACTTCCTGGTTTTCCCTTAACTTTGATGAATCAGTGGGTTCCCGTCTAATAAACCCACCCGGCATGATAAAAACTGTGGTTTTAACTAGAGGTGGCGAATGCGAAGGAAATTTAGCTTACTGAGACAGAGCGTAGAATTACGCTTCTGTCATGCACATAATCCACGAAATTTATCCCTGAGTACCTTAACACATTTTAATTATACTGACATCATGTAGAACGACAGCCTATGCACAACAGACAATACTTGCAACAACTTCCTATGACCAGACTGTAGACGACGATTCTGCCACCTTTAAAACCAATTGCATGGAGAGTTCAGGGTTACCTTTTTAATCTGCCACCTTTTTACGTGAGGAACCCGCCTTCCTGTAGAAACAGCGTTCCTGTAGGAGCAGCTTTCCTGTAGGAGCAGCGCGTGATTTCTGGGAAAGACTGCAGTTGGTCTGCGCTCTCGGTGTTGCTTCACAGGAATTCTGATAGCCAAAGGCTCGGAGTTCCGAACTGCAGAGGGATCCGAATGTTCACTTGAGGTTCAAACGGTGGATGATAAATGCATGCGGGCAATCTAGCCGATTAGATTTGAATCGGCGGAATCCGTGGCGCGGGGGTGAGCTGTCCCCGCCGGACCGTTGGATGACGTTGTTCCATCATTTGTCTGCGAGTTCACTTACTGCCGATCATCCCCCAGCAGATCCGCCGCCGCCATTCTCGTTAGACTCGTTTTTCCCGACGGGATTTTTCTCACGTGCGTGCTGCCCATTCCTTTTGTCACGGCCGCCACCCAAACATCCGACTGGACCATTAACCGGTCGACGTGGCCATTCAAATGACCATACCACCGTTCAACCCATTCACCTCACACTTTGCAAACAATTCAAAGTAAAATTCATGCAATCTGATGGAAGGAAGGGTCGAGACACTTACCTGCGCGGCTGCAACACGATTTTTCGGCTTTTGGACGATGATGAGTGGATCTATCTGCCGCTGATGAATTTGCATAGGCCCGGAGGTTCATGTTTATAGGCTGCCGACGATGGATTGGAGGCTTTGGCTGCATGCGCCCGCGTTTCATTGCATATGGCCAGTGTTGTGAATGGTATCCACTCTAGCGGGCTTAACTGTTACAGGACTCCCGCGGGATGTCTTGTAACAGTTCTTCCTCCTTGGGTGCATGCTGCACGACGAAGGATCTGGCCTCACGATCACGCTCCCGGAGCTTCTGGATGACTGGGATGGATATGGTATGAGATATCAGCCTTTGTTTATCTTAAAAATTGCTTTCTCCTTGAAAACTCATCGATCTGCTTTGCTGGTGCAGGTAACTTTGTTGCATGTCGACAAGGATGGTGGAACAAGGTGACAACAGTAGCTTGCATGCGTCCAAACCGATCCTTAGCCGTTAGATCTCCTCATAAAATGAATTCTGGCCCGTCCTGAACTTCTACAGGAAGTTTCCTGTAGAAATACAGAGCTTCCTGTAGAAAGTTTGCGTTTCCTGTAGAAAGTCTGCACCTTCCTGTAGAAAGTCTGCACCTTCCTGTAGAAAGTCTGCATCTTCCTGTAGAAGACTCAAGCCATGATGAAATTGTGCACATACCTTGGAGGAACTGAATATTCTTGGAGGAGGTGCTGGTGAGGTCTCCTGGCAGTATGATAAGGATCCTGGGCTCTGAGTTGAGAGGCTTCCTCTCCTCCATAGAACACCTGCAATCTGCATGCAATTTCACATTATAAACTTGCTGTCTTTGTCTTTCTTGCTTATTGTTTTTTCTTTTTTTTCTTTTTTTTTGAAAGATAACAGGGGCGCCTCAATGAGGTTTTCACCCTTGCCATCTGCCCTGAGTGCCTCAGAGAGGTTTTCACTCAAGGATCTTTTACAATTTTTTTTTTTGAAAGACAATAGGGGTGCCTCAATGAGGTTTTCACCCCTACCACCTGCCTTGGGCGCCTCAGAAAGGTTTTCACCCAAGGATCTTTATTATTTATTATATATATATATATATATATATTTTTTTTTTTTTAGATTTTCCAGGGTATGCCCAAAGCAGAGGCAAAACCCTTCTCTATGACCAACATTGACTTCTCCATAGTTTTGATGAACTCTTGTCTTGAGAGAGGCTTCTTGTAGATCTTCAATCGATGCCCATTGACAAGCATGGGGATGGCTTCCTCATCAATGGTCCGAATAAGAACAGATCCATTGTCATGACATTTTTCCACTGCATATGGCCCTAGCCATCTGGTTCTCAGCTTCCCCTTGAAATCTTTGTATCTGGAGTCATACAACAAGGCCCAATCTCCCAGCTGGAATTGCTTGTCATGGAGGTGTTGGTCATGCCACACCTTTCTCTGAAGTTGAACCACTTCCGAGTGAAGGAGGGCCTGCATTCGGTGCTCATCCAGTCCATTCAGCTGCAATAACCTTTCTTGTTGTGCATGGCTGAGATCTAGGTCCAGCTGAGCTGCCATCCTCAAAGTGTTGTATTCAAATTCAATGGACAGCAAAGCTTTCTTCCCATAGACCAGCTCATAAAGTGTGAAGCCGGTGGTGGTCTTCCAAGTGGTGTTGTAAGCCCATGTGGCCTCAACCAGGCGATCTGCCCAGTCCTTTCTGTTGCTGCTCACCACCTTAGTCAAGATCCCTTCTAATGCTCTATTGGTGACTTCCACCTGCCCATTTGCTTGAGGGTGATAGGGGGTGGAAGTCCTATGCTTGATCTTGTGATGAGCTAGTAGGTCTTCAACCAGGTTGGATGTGAACTAGCTCCCTTGATCGGTGACCAGCTCTCTTGGATAGCCAAACTTGTAGAAGATGTTTTCTCTTAAGAACTCGGCCACCTTTTCTTCTGTTGCTGCTTTGATTGCTTTGGTCTCTGCCCACTTTGTCAGGTAGTCAGTGCACACAATGATGTAAGACCTTTGCCTCGAAGGAGGGTTGATTGGGCCCACAAAGTCCATACCCCACTTCTCAAATGGCTCAAGAGTCACCTGAGGTTGGAGAGGCATCTCATCCCTTTGGGTCGGTTTCCCCATTCTTTGGCACTGGTCACACTGGCTGATATATCTTCTGACATCTTGATGAAGTGTGGGCCAATAGTAGCCTGCCTGCAAGATTTTGAAGGCAGTTCTCTTTGCTGCAAAATGTCCTCCACAAGGCCCATCATGACAGGTGAGGAGGATATCAAAGACTTCCTCCTCCCTTACACAACGCCTTAAGATCTGATCGGGGCCAAGCTTGAACAAATTTCCCCCGATCCAAGTAAATGAGGCACTTTTTCTGATAATTCTGCTCTTCTCTCTTGAAGATAGGTGCGGAGGGAACTGTGCTGAAACAAGGTAGTTTGCTATATCAACAAACCATGGAGAGAGTATTGAAATAGAAAATAGATGTTCATCGGGCATCTGGTCATCCATTGTTCCATCCTCATCTGCAGACAAATCCAATCTAGATAAAAAGTCAGCAACAACATTTTCTCTACCTGGTTTGTCAACAATGGTCAAATCAAACTGCTGCAATAAAAGTAACCATCTAATAATACGAGCATTCACATCTGGTTTATTCATTAAATATCTAATTGCAGCATGGTCTGTATGTACAAATGTTTGATAGCCAGTGATAAAATGTCAGAACTTGTTCAATGCATGGACCACAGCCAAGAATTCTTTCTCGGTTACAATGTAATTCAGCTCGGCTTTGGACAAGTTTTTGCTAACAAAGTAAATGGCATATGGAAGTTTTTGCTCAACTTGTCCTAAAGCTGCACCTATGGCTTTGTTCGAGGCATCAGTGTGGATGTGGAAAGGTAGGGCCCAGTTTGGACCTCTCAGGATTGGGGCTGACACCAACTTGTCCTTCAATTCATTCAAAGCCCTCTGACAATCGTCAGTCCATTTAAACTCCACATCTTTTGCCAACAGGCCAAACAATGACGAGGCTAGCTTGCTGAAGTCTTTGATGAATCTCCGGTAATATCCTGCTAATCCCAAGAAACTCCGAACATCCCTTACCTTTTGAGGAGGTGGAACCTTCTTGATGAGAGCAATTTTGTTAGGATCCACCTGTAACCCTTGGCAAGAAATGGTATGGCCTAGCACGGTCCCTTCAGTCATTAGGAATTCACATTTTTCAGGACTAAGGGACAAGTTCATCTCAATGCATTTGGTTAGGACTTTTCCCAGATTGGACAATGCTTCCTGGAAGTTGGCCCCATGAGGAGTGAAGTCATCCATATAGATTTCCATTGCATCATGGACCAGCTCCGAGAAGATGCTCAAGACAGCTCTCTGGAAGGTAGCAGGAGCATTGCATAGCCCAAAGGGAAGGACACGGTAGGCAAAGGTACCCCAAGGACAAGTGAAGGTGGTCTTATCTTGGTCTTCTGGGCTGATTTGGATCTGGTTGTACCCGCTAAACCCATCCATGAAAGAGAAGAACTTCTTCCCTGCCAGTCCATCCAACACTTGATCTATGAAAGGTAGAGGGAAATGGTCTTTCTTGGTAGCTTTGTTCAGTTCTCGGTAGTCCACACAGATTCTCCACTTCCCATTTTTCTTGGGAACCAAGACCAGAGGGGACACCCATTCACTATCTGAGATGGGGTAAATGAATCCGGCATCCAACAGTTTTTGCAATTCTTCCTTGACAATGTCCTTAAGGGCTGGATTCATTCTCCTCTGAGGTTGCCTAACTGGCTTACAATCCTCTTTGATGTATTTGTGATGGGTACAGACCGAAGGATGGACTCCTTTCATCTCCTTATAGCTCCAAGCAAAAGCATCTAGGTGACTGGCCAACAGGCTACACAGCTCCTTTTCCTGGGAAGGAGATAGGGAGGAGCTGATCTTTAACGTTCTCTCAGGGCCGAACTCCACATTTTTGACTCTGGGAGTGATAGGGTTGGTTGTACAAAGATCCACTAAGGTGCTGGCTTGGGCATCCTCCACCAATTTTTCTAAGGATAGTGCACTGGAAGGTGGATTCTGGATCAAGGTCTCAATCAAGTCATCCTCGGTTGGGGGGTCTCTTCTAGTGGTATCTAGGGTGCACAAAGGTGCTGAGTACACCTCATCCTCTTCTCCTTCCTCCAACCAAATTGGTAAGTCATGCTCTAAGGAGGGTTGGGCAGGAGGGTATAGGACTAGCTGCTTGGACATAGGACCATTTTTGATGGTCATGTTTCTTGCACGACAACTTATGTAAGCATCTGCAGTGGCTAACCAAGACCTTCCCAAAATGAGAGGATATCCAGTAAGCTTTGCCTTGGGTTGCAGAACCAAGAAATCTGCAGGGTATTCCCAAGAGTCAATAGAGACCAAGACATCCTCCACAATCCCTTCGGGAGTCACAGTGGAGCGATCTGCTAGTTGCAGTACTGTCGAGGTCTTCCTCAAGGAACCCTGAAGATTGAGTTTGAGCATGGTATCCCTGGTCATCACATTAATGGCAGCCCCCAGATCAATCAAGGTGTGTGGTATGATGGTGCCATTGATGTGGACATCGACTACAGGACTCCCAGGATTTAGATACTTTGGGCAGATGACTTGTCCTAACATAAGGTCAGACAATTGTCCCAAGACATTGATGGTTGAAGCATCTCTCTTTCGCCTGCCTGGGTGTTTGAAACACTTTTCCTTAACCAGTTTTTTGTATATTGGCACATCCTTGATGGCTTGGAGAAGTGGTATTTTCGCACACAACTGCTTGAGCTCACCTAGAAGCTCATCCTCCTCTGGGTTGGGTTGTGTGGTGGCTGTTAGTCTCTCAGGAAAGGGTGGAATAGCCTTTGGTTCACTTTCCTGTTTATCTTCCTCATCCTCTGGGGGAGGAGGTTGGCGATCTGGAAGAGTCTTTCCAGATCGAAGATTGATCTCCTGGATCTCCACAGCATAGGTAGGGCATGAGGTTTCTACAGTGTATACCTGCTGAGCCTGTCTATTGTTGGGGTTCGGGTTCGGTTGAGCAGGCATTTGAGGTTGCCTTGGAGGAGCAGGAGGTAATGGCTGAGGTTGAACTGGTGGTGGAGGCAAAATGGCAGGAGGAGTGTTGTACTGGGGCCTCCACCCCGACTGAGGTGCATTCCACTGAGGCTGTGGCTGGGCATGTGAATGATATGAATGAGAAGTAGGTTGAGTAGGGTACTGAGGTGGATAAGACCATGGAGGAGGCATGGACCAGGAAGGATGAGCAGGGGGACCCCAGGAAGGCATAGGAGTCAATTGGTTGGGGCTATAATAAGCTTGAGGTGCCCCTTGCATCCCCTGCTGGTAAGGTCTAGGTCCTTGTGGCCTCCTTTGGTTGAGGTAGTAGAGAGGTTCAGTGGAAGCTTCTGTCCCTTGGTACATGGCTTTGAATCCAGGTAAGGTTGGACATTGGTTTGTGGGATGGTCCTCCTCACAAACGAAACACACTTCAACCGAATACAATGGACATTCATTCTTAGGGTGTCTCCTTGTACATCTAGGGCAGAAGATAGCCAAGGCTCTCTCAGCTTCTTCCTTCTTCTGCTGGATCCTGAATGTGTTCAGTTGCATAGCTATGGTCTGTCTCACCTCACTCTTAAGATCTTCTAATTGATTTGCAAACTCATGCTTGGAGAAAGGAACACCAGCTGAGAGGAGGTTTCCTCTACCTCGTTTCTGAGCTGCCCTGGAGTGGTTTCTAAACACAGTCTTGATGTCCTCATAAGGCAGTTGGTAAATGTCCCCCCCAGCTAACATGTGAAGGGTATCTAAGAGGTCTTCAGGGACTCCTCGGAGCAGGACCAACTTGAGGGATTCAGGGTTAAGTGTGCACCTGGCCCGCTTATAGCTAAGTTGGAACCTCTCCTCATAATCCTCTAAGGACTCATCATTTCCCATGGTCATCCGAAAGATTTCTCCCTTGGTTTCCTTGGACCTACAGTAATCCCGGTACTTGGTATTGAAAGCTTGCTGCATCTGAGCCCAAGTAGTGATACTATTTCCAGGTAAGCCCATGAACCAGCGTAATGCTGGATCCTTAAGATTTGAAGGGAAGAGTTTCATCTTCTGCTCATCTTCAGTATAGTCATAGGTTCTACAAAGGACAACAAACTCAAACAAGAAGGTATCAGGATCTTCAGTGGTCAGTCCATGGAAGTGAGGTAAAGCGGAGGGGCTAATGTTCTTCATTTTCATCTCTCCATTGGTCTCTCGGATGGGGAAGGCACCTTCTATTCTCTCATCTTCTCTTCTATTGTCAGCCATAGCTTCAGATGGGACGGTCTCTAATTCTTCTTCTGCTATAGGATCTTCGTATATCTCAGGAGGTTCACCTATAGGTTCTTCTGGATCACTGCCACCTAAGAAGAGAGAAGGGTGACTCAGTGATGTGGTGGGGGTATTGGGTAGGAATTTGCCTGTTTTATCTCGGTTCCTACGAGGCATGAAATGGAAAGACTTTTTTTTGATTGCTTTTGTTCTTTTTTCTTTGGTACCTGCAAAACTGAAACAGATTGATCTACAACTAACTATCTTACTGAAATAAAGATGCAGAATTGAATTGAAAGCAGGAAAGAACTAATCTACTTTGCTCAAATGAAATTGCAGGAATTGAAATGCTAATCTACGCTTGCAGAATTGAAATTCTAATCTACGCTTGCAGAATTGAAATTGCGGAATTGAAAGGCTAATCTAGGAAAGCAGGAAATGTCTATGCTACTTTTGCAGAATGGAAATGAAATAAACTACTTGGCAGAAGGCTAGAGTAAGAAAATAGAAGAAAAGCAACAATTACTAATACTCTGACGCTTCCCCGGCAACGGCGCCAAAAAGATGGTGGGCTCCAGTATTGTAGCAATAATGCTACAACTCCTGGAGCTTCCTATCTCTAATTTTATCAACCCAGTAGTTCGTAACAAACTTGGAAGCGACGGTGCTGTATGCACAAGTACTAGCTCTTGTCGCAGCTGTCACTTGGTCAGCTGGCACAAGTCCGCTAGGGCTCAAGCCAACTTCTATATGTTCTCAGAAGAAGCTTTCTAAATGATGGACGAAGGCTATCTCAAAGGAAATTAATCTACTTTGCAAAAATGAACTGAAAGCCAACCAAAACATGGAAACCCTAGTAAACCCTAATCTGACTAGCTTACTCTCTATGATGCAATGGTGGGAGTGAAAATGTCTAAAAATGATGCCATTACTTCTAGTGAGATGAGATGCATGCATTTAAGCTACTTTCATTGAAAAGAACTCATTTTTGTATTTTTTTCTTAAGTGGTTGGAGTTAGTATGATTTCGTTTCTTATTAGGTTTTCACTGTGCAGGGGTAGTGCGAAGGGAAAGAAAGCTTGGGAAAGGTCAAGAGGGCTAGGAGAGGTTCCAGGGGATCCCTAACATCATTCCACAGGAGTCCACAACGTTTAGATGCTCGGCAACCGAGTTTGCAGGCTTCTACAGGATGTCTGCAGGGGATCCTACAGGAAGCTCGGGATTTCTACAGGAAGTCTGCTAACTTCTACAGGATGTGCTATAGTTGGAGTTTTGGGTGATGGAGGAGTGGAGGAGTTGTATGGGTGGATGGGTAAGGTGAAGGAGGAGTTTGTGGTGGCTTAGGGACAGAGATATGAGATGAGGAAAGAGTGGGTACAGTTGGTTGGTGAATAGAAGGGTGGAAGCAAGGAAAAGTTAAAAAGATGGAGCTACGTGAGAAGTAGAAGGGTTGGAAGGCTAACGAGCTGAACAGAGGTCGAGCAAGTGGCTTCAGGCGTGGTTGAGAAGAAGAAGAACACGATAAAGTGATGCTATGCAGTGTAAAAGAAACAAATCCTCTATATCTTGCACAAAGCCGAGAATTCCATCAACTTATTCTAACTGTGTTATTAAACCAATGAACAACAATGTAAAGTGTGGAGAAAAATCGTGCATGGTGTTGGAACGAAGAAGTAGTGCTCAAGATCAAAATGCATGGATGGATCTACAATTGAAATGACTGTGTGGCAGCTTGCATGAAAGTATAAGACTGCGTTTTTTTGGTGGTTGGTACAGCTCACACCCCCAATCTCTAAACAGAGATGGCAGCGAGTGCACTATCAACCTTTTTTGGAGCTCTAATGAATTACAATCCTCCTACTCTAATCTAAGCAACTAAAAGCACTTTAACCATAAACTAATCCTATCCAATCACATTAAAGAAATTAAGTCAGCAGACTGTGTTTTTTCAAATGCATGTCAAAGCAAAGAAATAAAGTGCTGAAAGGAAAACAAGTAACAATACAAGGAAAAGGAGGTCTATTGCTCTCAGGTTGGGACCTAACCTGAGAGCTATAGCTCCCTTAAAAACTCAGAATTGAATCCAAAGCTGCCTGCCTTTATTAAATAATCATGAGTCTAACATCATGCCAAAACTGGCTTACAAAAAGCAAAAACCGAGCTGTAGCTCGTGCTTACAAATTGCAACAGTAGTTCAAAAGTTCAAAAAGCTCCTATCAAAGGCTACGGCCTTCATATTTATACATGATGAAGATCAAGCTGGCTTCCTCAATTCGTGGAGCTTGGCTGTCCAACTGAAAGTTAAACTGTTGTTCCTGTAGAATCCGTTGGCTGCCTTTAAGCTCGGTGGGGAGAGCTGTTGGAGCTTAGAGTTAAGGTGGAAATCACGAGGAAGGTCATCAAGACTGTGGACAACCTCCCTATGAACCCGCAATGCTACCTTTGCTGTCTCCTTGTCTCCATTTGCGTGGTCTTTGCTCTCTTTAATGCCAAAAGACCTGAAATCATCATGTATTAGCCACATAGATATAATGCCTGCCCTTCTTCCTACAAATAACACGAATATACTAAGAAATGAATGCATAAGTGTTAAAAGATGAAGGGTTGAGCAAGGTAAGTAGGCCAAATGAGCCCAAATTGTTACCAAAAATTGGGGCTCATCAACTGCAATGCACTATTTCTAGAAAATAGGGTGTGGTGATCAAGGAAAGACAAGTTCCATTATAAAAAATGCAACTAAATCTCAATGAAAGGTCTTCCTAGGTCTGATCAAGATCCAGGAGGAGAAGGGGGTTCCAGTATTTACCACTGTATCTTGTTCGTAGATGATAAAAAACAAATATGAGTGGTATTTTGTGATCATAACATAGGAGGAGGAGGGTTTTATACTAACCATTTAGGTCACGATGTGAAAATATTACTCCATGGTGAGTTACAATTCCTTTGTATCTACATTTTTATAACTGAAGCAACAAAAGAATATTATAGGCCTCATCATATAGCTATATTTTCTTGTATATTGGGTTTCCCAAGATAAATATTATTGTTCATTTATGTGGATGGTGTATTTGAGTTTCTATTGTTTCCATTTATTATTTCAATTATTTCACATATTTGAGTAAAGCTAATAGTTAATTAATATGTTATCTAAGGAAAATTAATTTGCATCATCTAATATTTCAAAATATTATAAGATTTGTTATGATGAATTGTTCAAGAAAAATATCCATGATAGAATATAGATCAAATTCCTACTATACAAAACCTACTCATGGCATATGTATCCTACTTAGATGCTAAAGAACCCCAACCATAACCTTGAGGACTATTCTTGGTGTGGGCTTAAGAATTTTTTTTCTTTGGGACTAGTGTTTTCATTTAATCACGGTGCTTTTATCCCTCTAGTAAGCTAGATATGTTCTATAAGGTCCCTGAGTGGTGATCAACAACATGTTCATGGCACTATACGCTGACAAACCTCATGGGTTGTAGGTGTCGTTCATGGTGCTTAACCCCAATAAGCTTCGTTAATAGAACATGAAGCTTATTTTGTTGCCTTGACGTTGGTTATACTTGAAGACCCATTCTTGGTTCACAACTAAGCTAGTCATGGCATCCACATCCACTTGGAGGTAGATGACACCCTATAGAGGTCACGTATGGTGTTTAAGGATTATTTCATAGCACTTAATTCTGAGAAGTAAGGTTTGGGTCTAGAGGCTCTTATTTCCTTCTCTCAATTATGGTTAAGGACCTAAGATCCATCTATGATGCCCAAGACCTCATAATGGCACACCTATTAAACTCATATGCTAAATACTCCTTAAAAAGAGCTCATATCACAATTTTTTGGTGTTGTTAGTGGTGTCTGAGGTTAGAAGTTATAATTTGGTGCTTAAGGCTCTCATTTCCCCACTTAATCATGTTTAGGGCCTGAAACCCATTTCTAGTGCATAAATCCTAATAATGGCACATGTATCCCACTCCAAGGGTTGCAAATAATCCATTCAAAGAAACCATGCGTTGGCTCAAGGACTTGTTTAAATCTCTTGAGCCTGAGAAGCTTCAAAAATATCTTAGACATTTTTTTTGCTTCCTAAACCATGGTCAAGGACTTGTGACCCATCCTTAATACATAAAACCACCTAATTGCATCCATATCCAACTATGATGCCAAAGACTCTTAAGAGAGTTCCTTGGTTGTGGTTTGCAAGAATTGTTCATGGAAATTGATCCTAAGAAGCTAATTTAGGACCCAAGGCCAAAGTGTTTTCCTCCCCTAAACTTGGTGTTTAATCTCAAGAAGTTTCATTTAGGGTTTAAGCCCTTTGTTCTCCCCATTTATATTTATGTCTTTAAACCCTTTCTCATTGCACAAAACCTACTCATGGTGTTGATATCCCACTCGAATTTTAATGAACCTCAACGATGACCTCAAAAAACATTCTTGGTGTGGGTAAAAGACACAATCCTATTTATGTTTTGTGTGGTGATTTAATCATGGTGCTTATATCCCTTTAGTAGGCTAGATGTACCCTATATGGGTTTTGTATGGTGGTTTGAGGATTTGATCATGACATTATATAGCTTGAGAAACTTTATGGGTTGTAGGTGTTTTTCATGGTGCTTGGACCCAAAGAAGCATCATTTAGGGTACACGACTCTTATGATTCTCCCTGAACTATGGTCGAACCTTGAGACTTATTATTGGTTTATAGCTAACTTGTTCATGGTAACCATATCTCGCTCGAAGTTGAACAATACCCTTTAGAGGTCATATATGATGGTTTGAGGACTCATCCATGGTGCTTGAGTTTGATAAGCAAGTATTAACACTAGGAACTCTTCTTCCCTCCATTAAATATAGTCAAGAACTCAAGACCCAACAATAAGATGTGCATTAGACATGCATAAAGATTAATAAAAATGTGTATACATTTCTATACTATATGCACATTCCTAAAAATTTCAACAACCATGTACTTTCATTGCAACATATTAAAGAATCAACTTTTTACACTTGCTATGAATAATTATAAAAATTATAATGTTAAATTTATTAAGGTGTACTTGCCCCATAATTGTCAAAAAAAAATTGCTTTAAATTTAAATTTATAAGTGAATATAAAATTTTAGTAATATGGCATAAACAATATTAATTTAGTAAATAAAATAAAATATTTATATAATAATAATTGAATAAATAAAACATAATTATAAAATATTTTCCTTTGAAAGATTTTTTTGGTGAATATAGAAATTCGTGATAGCATTGCTTTAACATGGGTATAGTCATCGATCATTTTTGTGGACTCTTGGTTAAGAATCCTTATTTATTTGAGAAACATATAAAAACTGTCAAACATTTATGCTTGGAATACTAAGATATTTGAAAAGTGATAAGATTAAGAATATGGTTATTAATTCTATAAAAATTATTTGTTTTGATTTTAGTTATTATTAATAGAAAATGAAAAACTTAATTTTATAATATTTAGAACAATATTTCTTATCACTTTTTCTTTTTAAATATTTTTTATCACTTTTTCTTTTTGGAAGAAGGTTTTTTACTTATTGAGAATATATGATTTTGAATATGATCGATATTAGTACGAAGGATAAAAGGTTTCTTAACATTGTTTTTTATTTTAGTAAAGTTCTTTTGGGAATTAGGAGGAAGTCTTTCCAAAATATTGATAGTATTTTAAGTAATATGGTGATTAAATTTGCTTTAAAAGAGATCATTGATTTCAAGTAAGAAGTTCAAAATTGTTATTTTAAAGAAGAAAAATTATTAAGAAAAATTTATAAAATAAGTTTCATAACAAAATTACAGAATTGGATAATGTCATGACAAAATTTATAATCTTTGTGATTTTAAAACAATGATAAACAATAAAGCAAATTAATTTTGTAGAAAAATTACCCTTTTTTAATTAAAAATTTAATAGAAATCATACAAAAATTTAAAACATAAGAATTTATCATAATTCAGAATCTGTGTCTTGTTTTCCTTGTTTTTTTGGATTTATTTTGTTTGTTTATTTATCTATGTAGGTATTGGTGTCATTTTTATAGTATTTGTTGTTGGTTTATTCTTCTTTACAATTTATATTCTTGATCTTTGTGTTTTCTTAAGTATTTTATCATCTTATTCGTTTTTAACTCTTTTTAGTATTTTTGTTATTTGTTTAATGGAACTTAACCTGTATTTTATTGTTGACCATGTTTTATTTATTAATTACTTTTCTATATATATATATATATATATATATTTCTTTTGAATTGTGTATATTTTTGTTTTAGTTTATTTTATTTCCATTAATTAGTCTTGACTCATTTTTATAATTTTTGACTTCCATCCTTGTTCGGAGTTTGACTTTGATTTTTTTATATTCTTGTTAGTTTGGAGTTTCACTTCAAAATAATTTTTTTTAAATAATATTTAATTTAAAAAAATTAATTTAAATATTATTTTTCAAAAACCAATCGTGTAATATAGCCATTAATAATTGTTTTTAATAAATTAATAAATTAATATCATAATTTAAATATTATTATAGCCGTTAATAATTGTTTTTAATAAATTAATATCATAATTTAAATATTATTGTTCAAGTATAGCCATTACTTGAGATTATGGTCTTTAGATATCATTTTTGGGATTCAACTGGGTTAAGTAAGTCATTCACGTATGACCATTTCCATGACTGACCATTTCCATGAGAGGTAGTCATAACTGACTAATTTCTCATGATTTTTGAATAGTTCACTTACCACTCATTGCATCAAGTGATGCTCACAGGGGTGAAGAAGTGGGATTGAAACTAGTGAAATGAATCTCATCACAGGGGTGAAGAAGTGGGATTGAAACTAGTGAAATGAATCACATGGCATCAATCATCACAGGGGTGAAGAAGTGGGATTGAAACTAGTGAAATGAATCACATGGCATCAATCATCACAGGGGTGAAGAAGTGGGATTGAAACTAGTGAAATGAATCACATGGCATCAATCATCACTTCCGGGGCTTGCACCCAGTAACCAGGACCTCATGATTTTTGAATAGTTCACTTACCACTCATTGCATCGAGTGATGCTCAACTAGTGAAATGAATCACATGGCATCAATCATCACAGGGGTGAAGAAGTGGGATTGAAACTAGTGAAATGAATCACATGGCATTTTCTCATGATTTTTGAATAGTTCACTTACCACTCATTGCATCGAGTGATGCTCAACTAGTGAAATGAATCACATGGCATCAGTCATCACAGGGGTGAAGAAGTGGGATTGAAACTAGTGAAATGAATCACATGGCATCAATCATCACTTCGTGAAATGAATCACATGGCATCAGTCATCACAGGGGTGAAGAAGTGGGATTGAAACTAGTGAAATGAATCACATGGCATCAATCATCACTTCGTGAAATGAATCACATGGCATCAGTCATCACAGGGGTGAAGAAGTGGGATTGAAACTAGTGAAATGAATCACATGGCATCAATCATCACTTCCGGGGCTTGCACCCGGTAACCAAGACTTCCCGGGAGGTCACCCATCCCAGATCGCTTCTGGCTCAAGCGTGCTTAACTGTGGAGTTTTCCCCACAATCAAGCCCAATTAGCTTGCTACCCCATTTGCAAAACCTTAGCAAGTATTGTGCCTCATGAACCATTCAAGTAGAGATCCCTTCACTCTTTTTTATTTAAGTATAGGGGCTTACGCAGTGCATTATATTATGGTCTTTATATTACTTTATATCTAAGTCTTTGCCATAATTTACCATTTTATATAATTTCTATAAAAAAAAACTTTTCTTAACTCATAATCTATTTATAATAAAATATTATTTTAAAATATTTTTCCCACTTCTAAATTAATCTAAATAAATCTAAATAATGAAATTAAAATCCTCACGACTGAATTGAAACAACTAAACTCAGAAAAGAGTAGGAATACATTGAAATTTAATTATACAATATTAATATCACTAACAAATTATATAAAATACTAATTTAATAAATAAAATAAACTTTTGTAAGTAAAAATCTTTATGAAATATTGATATGTGATAATAAATATAAAGTCAGTTAATAAATTCGAAATCAATAATATCATATAAAATCTGCCTCTAGCCCCATGGAGTTTGGTTTTAGATGGAGAACCCATGCTGAGCTGCTTAGATATGAATCGATATTGGATATACAAACCACGTGGTTTGTGAGGTATGAATTAATGTGATCTATAAAATATAAACTCTACGTACACCTTCCACAGAGTTGTACTGGGCCGAAAGCCTGACTTGAATTTTGGGATATAACCTCTATTACCTGCGCCATCACATGAATTATTGTCCTTGACATGGGGACACAGAAAAGGCACGCGTGCCTTAAAACACAACGCTTCATCAAACCCCACACTGTAACGTGTATTCTGAGTCATTCCCAAAGTTATCGAATCCGGAAATGGCCACAATCATGTTTCTGGCTCCCTGGAGAGGTAGCCGGTTGGAATTTCCCCAACATAGTGCACTCCCACCTTTTCCAATGCTACCCTTTCCTCGTGCGTATCACAAGGTCCAAATTTTCATCTCAGGTTGAATCACTGTGAGGTGAGGTGATAGTTGCTGAATTAGTGTTGGAGTTTTGTAAATTCGGTGAAAATTTGATGATACTATTATAGAGTAATTAGTTCAGTTGGGTTGAATTGGCTGGATTGATAAATGTTTTTATGGCAAGTCCATGGATTTTTGGTATCGAATCTTTTTCAATCTTTAGAGGTTATCAACTAGCTATGCCTATAAGGTTGGCCTTCACAGATAATGCGCTATCCACAAAGATTGCTTGCCTTAACTTGCTTCTCATTATAAAATTCCTGCCGGCCTTCCTCCCAACACAACCTGCACAGAGTACTGAGAAGCAAGTTTGAAGTTATTTTATGTATCTTATACAAATACAATTTTTCCTTATTATACTGTCAAGACTGGTTTTGATCTGCTTGGAAGGCTATAGATGTTGTATTACTGGGGCCATTTTTTGGGTGGGTTTGTTGTTGCCAAGTTTGCAGGCAAAGATCCGGTGTGAAAGGCAAGATTGCTTTCAGGCGAAGGGCTTCTTCAGAAAGTAGCTCGTTCATTTCTATTGAAAACTATCAAAGTTCTGAGATTTTTTGATATATAAAATCTTGGTAGGGTTATATCTTTTTTCACAGGATGCAGACTTAGTCAATTGGTTTAACTATATTTTCGTACATATCTCTTTCTGACCTGGTTAAACTCATTGTTTTATCACTGTGTTCAACTCAACAACAGGGTTCTTATCTTTTTGTAACAGTCATTTTTCTTGCATGTATGTGTCTTGATTGTTATGTTTTTTCTTATTATTCTGTGACTATCATATATTTTGCACTATCTGTCCAGATTGTTAAATAGGTCATGAATGCTTTGAAACAGAAATCACAGAGTGATATCCAGATCAAGAATGATTAGAATTAAGGGAGTGGTATTCCTATAAAGTTGAGTGGTGGTGGGGCGATCAGTATGGTTTTGTGATTCTAATTTATTTCATTTATTTAAATAGTATTATTTTTTATTTTCTTATTATTTTGTAATATTTTTTTTAAGTTAATTATTTGGATGTTATAGTTTCAATATTTAAAATTTAAATAATTTGCACTTTTGTTTAAGGTAGATTTAAGAAACCAAAGTATATTTTGCCCTTTATCCATTAGATAAAAAAAAAATTTAAATCCACAACAATATAACATTAATTCATATGTATAAAGTTCATTGGTAATGGTATCATACAAGGGTTTTACAATCACATTAATTCATATGTATAAAGTTCATTGGTTATGGTATCATACAAGGGTTTTACAATCCTCATAAAAAAAAATTCAAAAATGTGAAAATAGGTTTAAATTATTTAAAATTTAAAAAAATTAAGAAAAAGGTATCCTTAAAGTTCAAAAATGTGAAAACTGGTTTAAATTATTTAAAATTAAAAAAACAGTATCCTTAAAGTTGATTGGTTATAAGATAAATAATTTTTTTTTAAATTTAATTATATAATATTAATTTTTTATTTTTAAAAATTTAAAAATATTTTTTGATTAATAATTTTTGCTTATACAATTTTTAATAAAATATTTTTAATATTTTGTAGTTTATAACTTATTAAAAATATTTTTAATAGTTTGTATTTTATAACTTAAAGGGGATAAGTTAGATGGGCAAGGAAAAACTCCTTGAAATGATTAAATCTTTTTCTTATATTAAATTTAGAGTGAATAACTTAAATAAATGAAAATGTATTTTTTAATATTTCTATCACCCATTATGCTAATTTTATTTTTCACATTAATTTAATGTGGGATGATTATGTTTTTCACATTAATTTAATGTGAGATGATTATGTGAGAGTAACATATTTACCTTCCAATAGAATCAACTACAAAGAAATAATACTCGTTCAAAATCAAAGTACAAAGAAATAATACTTGTTCAAAATCAAAGTAGACTTAAGCACAGAACAAAACTTTATTGAAAAATATATATCATATTCTCAACTTACTTTCATAGTACATGTTTAAAAAAATACAATCTTTTATGTGATATTTGTTTATATTCTCTTTAGAAAAATACAATAATTTTTTATGTGATATTTGTTTATGATAATTGATAAACTAATTATTTTAATTTTTAATTTTTTTTTTTTTTTTTTTCATGAAATATTTATATATTAAAATTTAGGTTTATGATTTCATATTTAATTAATATTAATAAAATTATTAATTAATTTTATTTGTTATTTATTGAATGTTTGGGATTTGGAATTTAGATGACTTATTTTTTTATAGTAGTTTAAAGAGGAATTTTGGTATGATTTTAAAAAAATCTGGCAGAATTTTTTGTAAATCCAGGTTACAGTTATCAAGTTTCAACATTTTTGGTGCTCCAGAATTTTGATGGTGCTAAATCCATTTCCAACCTCAAAAAACTATTCAAACTCCCAATTTTTTATAAAAAAATTACTAAATTCTAATAATCCAAACAAATTTACCACATCAACTTATAAAAATCATGTAAACCAATATACTGGTTATTCACTTATAATACTAGCGTTTTTTCACGCCAAAAAAAACGACAATCTCAATTGTAAAATCCAACGGATTTATAGTGAAAAAGCGAAGAGTTTTGTTTTCTAGCAATTATCAAACGGCTGATCTAACATTAAAATGACATTTAAAGATGGCTCACCACTTCGGTATATTGTCTTTCCAGACTAATCCCTTTTTTTGGCAGGAGCGGTGACCACATCATGCAACTGTTAGCATCATGGAGAAACAGAAGACTGGGACAGGGTATTCATCATGGATGTTCCCTGCCTGCATTCGTTGCTTCGAAGAAGAGAAATTCCATGTCATCATGGCGCCCCGCGGACTCACCTGCCAGCTTGGACAATGACAGTGACAACAGCGAGGCATCTCCGATTCCTCCACGCGGACACCTTGTGGTGTGCGTGGGGAAGGAACGCCAGCGCTTCGTGATTAAAACAGAGTATGTTAATCACCCCCTGTTTAAAGTACTGCTGGAGGAGGCAGAGAAAGAGTATGGATTCCAGAATGAAGGGCCTCTCGCATTGCCATGTCAAGTGGCGTTGTTTCTTTAATTTCTTTCTTTCAAACATGAATCTTAATCTATTTGCTTTATGTTTGTTTTATATGTTTTTACTTAATCATTAAGTTAAGAGGTTTAATTTATAGCCTAAGGAAAGTTTGTCTATTTTTTTTGTGTCTTTTTAAAATTAAAAATTATGTTTAAAATAAAAAATTAATCTCTGTTTAAATCTTATACTTTTCAAAAATATTTCAATAAGAGATTTAAATAAGCTATTTGAAGATCTATGTTAACTAATTTATGTCTATATCAACTTCATATATATCTATATATAGAAAAAAAGAAGAAGCCTTTTATGGTTAAAATTTTTATTTTGTCTTATATATACTTTATTTAGCATTCAAAAATACAATTTAAACAATGAAAAATAACACATTGCATTTTGTACTCTTAAAAAGTTTACACGTGAAGAAATTTGATCCCTCTCGGCTCATGTTAGATCCGTACATAAGATGGATCTATGCTCGCTTATATCCAATGCAAATATGATTATGTTGCCAAAGGATGTGAGTAGGTTTTTGGATATTAGTTAAAAAGGGAGGTCTTCATAGTATCTTTATTTTTCTAAGTAAATTTAATCTATTAATATGTAACAAAATATGTTTACAATGAGGCACAGGCCTCAACAGTACTGAACATCGTCTATCAAAAAATAACTTGACTGCCCCATCGATGGGGAAACCAGTCCGCAAAGGCAAAAAATACCCATATGTGGGCTATCAATCTTTAAAACAAGAAATATCAAAACATGGTAATAAACCCAGAGAAGTTTCAACAGAACAACCATAACATAAAAGAGCCAGTCAGCAAAGGAGACCTCAACTGGCATAAGGGTGACACCTGGCTGCCACGTGTCGTCATTTGAGTTCGTCTGGGGTGGGCTCCTCTTTGATGAGGCACACATACTGATACCAATCATCCTCCTCCTCCGACACACCGCTTTGTGGCCCACGAGCAGTTTGGACGCCACCAGAGCTGCCAACAACTGCATGCGGTCCTGATGCATCAACCATGCTGCCACCCGATGGTCACGTGTCTCCAGGTTTTCCTTTCACAGCATGCTGACCGCCACCCAGAGCCTTGCCATCCAGGGTACCCATCTCCTAGTCCATCGGTTGCTTGCTTGAACCACAATCATTCCTGAGCCTGTGAGCCTCCCCTTGCTGCACTCCAGTACTTCCCGACGGGGCATCCTGCGGCTCGTTTTATTTAGAGAAAACGATGGTGATGGTGGCTATAATGACAGGTCTATTCAAGGTGCTGCAGAAGTGAAATTAGGTCGAGTGGGGAGTTGGGTGAGGGGGAAGAGGAAAGTTGGTAGTGTGGACAGCAGTGTCTCTTCGGCAAACACCTTGAAGTTGTGCATGTCCACGACCACTACGAGTATCAGGATACCTGCCGGAGACGGAGCCATGTGGGTTGGGAATTTCAGGGGAAGGGGAGGGGGATGCAGGGTCAGGGCTTGGTGTCGCAGGAGGGTGAACACTACTACCATGACTTTCTCCTCTTCGGCTTCTTATTCGATGACGAGTGCGTGCCATAGCAGAATGCCAAGCCAAGCTATTAGTGGGAGAGTTGGCTGATGAATTGAGCAGAGGATGAGCAAGGGAAGGCTGGGCAAATGTCAAATTGCAAAGCCTGGTTTGGGAGTAGTGATGCCCATTTCCAAGGTCTACACAACTCACTAACCAGCAACGGCTCCCGGTAATAGTGCGAGAACAGGGTTTAGCAGCTTGGGGCAGACAATTGCAATGGAGCAGGGGGGAGGAACAACATTATGGCGAGAGGAGTCCATATCTATGCGCATAATGGGTAATTCTCGGCTAGAGTACCCATTAAATGCAGCTTGCAGGCTGCCATCAATTCGGCTCAGGCTGGCATGGGAGGGAACGTAGACGGCCATGTGGCTTGTCCTCTCACCACCCACCAGTCTAATCATTATTAATGTCTGGATTGTCACCCGCATCCGGGTAGGTCTTCATAGTATCAGGTTCTCTCTTTTTGGTTATTTAGCATAGTTGCCAAAGAATGCATTGTAGACATAGAAAATATCTTTATCCTTGGCAATTATAGCAAAGATCTTTATCCTTAGCAATTATTGACCATAAGACCCTGATTTAGTTTTTTGGTTGAACATCCATATGTATTTGCACTCACGACACTTGTGTCTGAAATATTTGCCTACTTGAATAGTTGGAATTTATCCACACCCTATTTGTATTTTCCTACTTGAATGGTTGGAATTTATCCACACCTTATTTATATATGCCAACCTTATTTTGGATTCAAGATTTCTTGCAATTGGTATAGCTCTCTTGCGTTTCATTCAAATCCATTTACATTATTCCCCCAATTCAAACTCTAGGGATAAATTATAAGAAGATCAAGTTGAATTCAAGCCTTCTAAAATAGATGCCAAAGGTTAGATAAAGAGATACAGTTTGAGCACATTCAACATGTGGACTATTTTTCTCATAAATAATTAATATGCTTCGGTCAAATGTTCAACCTTGGAAGAAAATCACATCAAGGCTCCAGGTAGGTGCATATCACTAGTAGCTACGGTTTTTGAGAAACATAGTTGAAATTTCATGGGCCATCCAAAACAGGTGTGAAATCTTCCTATGGAAACTTAGAAATAACGTGAAATGGATTTCAATGCCCTGAGATATGTGATTACCATGAATTGAGGTAACAAAAAGCCTAATGATTTGTACCACTGCCATTCTTCATCATACAACTAGAGTGTACATTCATCTGAATCGTAACTGGAGTGAGTACAATTGACCATGTGATGTCACACCAATGTTGGTGGTCAATACAAGTCTTTGGAAGTGAAAGGCACAACAAAATACGGGGAAATATATCTCGCCAATATATATTAAAAGGGCTTAACCCATCAAAATACATGAGTAAAATTTATCCAAGCTAAAAAT
The DNA here is from genome assembly GCA_031772625.1 of Pinus tabuliformis. Classification (NCBI taxonomy): domain Eukaryota; kingdom Viridiplantae; phylum Streptophyta; class Pinopsida; order Pinales; family Pinaceae; genus Pinus; species Pinus tabuliformis. The sequence continues at coordinate 804,310,965 of CM062807.1, forward strand.
AGATCTCACATGTAAGGGAGAGATAAGTGGGGACTATACAATTTTGGAGTCTTTCACTAATGAAAATAATATTTTTCCAAATCGTGGTCTTTATTATTTAAAATGTGTTTTTAACTACATGTATGGATTCAACAACATGAAAAACCCTTGGAGAACTCTAACTTGTGATTGAAACAAATACTTTTCGATTTTGGGCAAATTAGATCGAAAAATACATTAAAAAACCCTCTGAAACATATGACATAAATATCACTCTTATTGACCAAAACATTAGTTTTTAAGCTATGAATATAAATGCATAACCACTCTAGTACAATATTTCTATTCAAATTCTATATGCACAGAATTTACATTCTCTTAATAAACATTTTATGCCATTGTTGAACCCTTTGCAATGGAGTCTACACAAATTTGGTCATTTTCTCTATAAGAAATTTACACTTCACATGAACTAATAAGTCGACATTATTGGGGTCATACATAGAGTAGCTAAGAAATGTTTCATCTTTAGTTTGCATATACACAATGTGGGGCTTCTAATGGATGGTGAGCCTGCATATGAAATCTTATAAATGGCTTTACATGCTGAAAAAGGTGAAGAGGGTACCAAAACAAACAAAAAGTTAAAACAAACCCTATGCAACATTTATCATCAACAATCCATATTCTCAGTCAATTAATAATTCTCAAGAAACAAGGGATTTTGAACTCTTTGCAATATATTCTGCACAAGTTTTAGCATTTTGTCTATAACCAATTTACAATTCACGGGAAATAAAAAAGCCACATTATTGGGGTCATACATAGAGTAGCTACAATACATTCCTACTTATGTTTTCATATGCACAATGTAGGGCTTCTAATGGATGGTGAGCCTACATATGAAATATCATGGTGTCCACAATATTTTAAATGGCTCTACATGTTGATAAAGGCGAAGAGGGTACGAAAACAAACAAAAAGTTAAAAAACAAACCCTACACAATATTTATCTCCAACAATCCATATTCTTAATCGATTGATAATTCTCATGACTTTTGAGGCAACAGTGTGGCCTTAATCCTTGGTTTCCATGCTATGTAAGGACTATAATATTCGTCTTGTTATCCTGCGCAGCATTACAAGCAAGTTCCAAAACCTCAGCAATAATATATTCAAAAACAATAGCAAGGTACACCAGAACACCAACCCTAACACGCTCTGCATACTTTTGTCCAGAAGGAACCTGGAAATTCTTCCTACCGAGAATTGCAAGCCATCCTTCTGCGACCTAGACACAAACTTTGTAGACTTGGCCTTCCCACGACTACCTTTTGCAACAAAAGAACTAATTTTTGGAGGGATTTAGACTCAAAAACCAAACCTCATATTTTGTGTTTCCTTATTGGATTGGCACTAATCTCTATTTTCTTCCATCACCTGTTTGATATCCTAAAATAGTGAAAAAGTTGTTTCACTAAAGCTACATTCACATCACCTTATGCCTCATTAGTAATCCTACTAAGGATAACCTTATTGAGCCATAGGAGAGTTAGTCAGTGAAGATATATTTCTTAAGTGACAATGGTGATTGTCATAGTATTTCCCTATGGGGTTGTGCCTTGTGAATTAGAGATTTTATCATCCAATACAATTTGAAGTGTAATAGGCTTGAATCAAGATGAAGAATGCATACCACATGGAGCAATAACCTATGTGTAATAGTTTGACATTGTAATAAAATACCAAAAAGGAACCACAAAACAATTTATGGATTGCTTAGGATACCTTGCAAGAAAATGATTTAGCATGGTAGGCTATGTAATTCTTCTTAGATAGAGTTTTGCATCCAATTTGATCCTCCAAAAATCATTTATAACCAAAACAATAAATTTCTCTACTACTTTTGGCAATTGTTTGGAATTAGTTTATACCAAACAAAGGGAAGTATTTCCGTCCATTCAAATGATATTGACTCAATTGAGGTAGAAAATTGCACTATGATTCAATCATTATGTATATTCAATTAGAAACATTCAAAAATATAGAACATAAATATCACATGTCTACAACATAATTACAATCATGAAATACAGGATGTGATAAGCACTTCACCTTTTGAAGCATGTCTTGGATTCTTGTTCAATAATGCATTATATATTTTGGATCTTTGGGTTCATATTGGAGGTGATAAGGATGAAAGAGGTCATTGAAAAACAATATGTAATAAAGTTCCTTGCCCACATCTAAAAGATTCATAATCAAATTCAGAAGCCTTAATATAATAACATTCATTAAATTTATGAAAATGTCATAGTTCAAGGTAAAGGAAAAGCTCTGCAACTTGTGAAAGGTTGAAGTTGGCGACGAGATTGGTTTTAGGGTTCTATGGCAGGTCGTGCAGGGGGGAGTGCCACTCCCTCCTACAGTCAAGCCGTCACGGAGGGAGACAAGGAGGTAGGAGGGAAGCAGTTCAAAATACCGATGGAAAAGATTTCAGAAACAAGAGGCAAGAAAACAGTGGGAAGGAATGAGATTCAGGATAAGGAAGGAAACCAACAGAAACCGAGTCAAGAAAGGGAGAAGGGAGGCAGCAGCGGAAAAACTTCAGGAGTCTGCAAACCCAAATCGAGCATTATCCCCAAAGTTATATTAAGTGATCCAGTGATTCAAGTGCATAGAGACCATATGAGAGAACATGCGATCATCTGCAAGTTCATGGGGTTATGGCCAACGGAGAGGGCTTTATACATTTGGATCAGGAGCCACTGGAAGCCCAACGGAGAAATACATTTGCATCTGGGTTCTAAGGGCTTCTTCACAGTGGTGTTTGCGAACCTGGACGATAAAGATAGAGTGTTTGAGGGGGGACCTTACTCCTACGCCGTAGCAGGACTCTACATGCGTCCTTGGACATCGAACTTTGTGCCAGAATGTGAAACATTCGCATCCGTACCGGTATGGATTAGGCTATACTCTTTACCTCTAGACTATTGGCAAGCAGAGTCCTTAAAAAATATAGGCAACAAGCTAGAGCATTTTCTCAAAATATCAGAGGCAACTCTTAAAGGTAAATATACCTCCTTCACCCAAATATGTGTGGAAATGGATCTATCAAGAGCCCTTCCAGAAGCAATAATCTTAGAAGTATATGATGAGGAATGGGTGCAAACGGTAGACTATGAGCACACTCCATTCAGATGTCGCAAATGTCATGAACATGGCCATCTATTTAGAGACTACCCCACAAACAATGTGGAAAGTAATGGGAAAACCTCTGTGGACAAAGATCATGAGGGTTTTACCAAGGTTGGGGGCAAAGGGAAAGGGGGTAAAAGATCACATAAGAAGACAAGCGAAGACAAACAGACAAGACACAATAGTTTCAAAATCCTAGAGGAAGTGGAGGAGAGCGTGGAGACAACCCAAGTCAAGGAGAATGTTCCCAAGGAGTAGGATATGGAAACTGAAATGGAGGATTTCCCAGTAAATAACCAGCAGACAGAGGAGCTACAAAACTGCATGGAGATTAGCAAGGACCATGAAATGACTCCAAGTGAGGCAGGTACGGAGAATCAAGAACTGCAGGAGATTCTAGACAGGGAGAATCTAGATCCGGAACAATTTCTAGAACAAGGAAAGAACAAAGGAGTGGACTCATTGCCAAAAGAAGATTATGATTGAGTCCAACAACTCTTTCTCTGGAGGACACAATTGAAGGGAACTGGAGTCAAAAGAAACCATGAAATCCATGAGCAGAGTGGGGTCAAAATGATGGACAACCGGCAGACACTATCTCCAAAAAACACAGGAAGGAAGAAAGGAAGGAAAAGGCAGAATGAACTGCTAACTGAATGTGGGAAACTACTGATTAACTCAGGTAAGATGAAAGATCTCACCAGCTACTCTTTTACCAACCTTTCTTAATGAAGCTTACAACCTGGAATATTATAGGTTTAGGTAGTAGAAGGAAACAAAGAAATCTCAACAATAGAATAAAAGAAGTAAAACCAGATATGGTCTTTATTCACGAGACAAAATGTTCTATGGCGAAAATAATAGAAATGCATAATAAATGCTTAATCAAGTATGATTAACTGGAAGTTAAAGCTAATAACTCTGCAGGTGGGATTCTCACGTTGTGGGATGCATAGAAATTGGGAATCCTGGATGTGGAAGCATCCAGGAACTATCTTTCTTTGGTGTGTAGTCCCATAGGTGACAAGGAGACTTACATGATAACTAATGTATATGGCCTTCAACAGCAAGCTGATAAACTCAAGCTACTCACCTCCTTGGAAGGTCTCAGAGCACGCTATCCCAATATACCCTTGATACTTGTAGAAGATTTAAGTATGATAAGATCTCTCTCGGAAAAAAAAGGACGCACTAGACAGCTTGGCAGAGACTCTGAAGCCTTCCAAGATTTCCTCATGAACATGGGATTGGTGGATACTGAGACTGTTAGGATATTCCGACACATAGGATATAGTTAAGTTCAACTTGGTCTAGTATAGAGTTAGGTATAGAGTTAGGTAAAGTGTCTTTCTTTACCGTTGTACATTTTGTAACTTACAATCCGACGGTCACGATATGTAGTGATCTGACGGTTCACTCTCACCTCAGTATTACCGACACTTGATCCGTGGCTTGACACCCGATTGGTCCATGAGTTCTATTTAAAGCGCATGGAGGGTCATTGTTTGGGTAATCCGTGCATGAGAGAAGCTTATGTAAATTTTCATTCTTTGATTAATAAATTGCCCGTAGTACCCATGTTGGGACAGGCCGTGGACTGTTTCCCTCCTTGCACTTTGAGGGTTTTAACCACGTCAAAAATACTGGTGTATTGATTTGAGATCTGGTTGTGAGCGGTGTCCTTTTGGTGTTCTTTCTGAGGAACTTACCCTGTAAATTCCTACATGGAATCGGAGCTATTTGAGGGCCGCGTCCGTTGGTGATCCAAATCTGAAGCCGGTAGAACTGCATGCGGCTGTCGTTTCCTAGATCTGCTGTTTTTGACTGCTTTCGGGCCGAGAGGACTGCTCTGTTGCGTTTGGAGCATCTGTTCCAGTGAGGAACCCCTTTCGTTTCACGCGAAAAGGTTTCCGGTAGCCCTAGCTGCGTCATTTTTCAGATCGGGAGGTATACAGTGTTTTTTGCAGTTTACTGTTATTTTCTCTCTGCTTATTTCGGTTTCGGTTTATTTAGCCCTTTTTTTTAACCGGATCTATACCTTTCATTTCTGCGTATGCTCTTTGCCCTGCGACTCTGTGCGATCTGGGCAAATCAGAAACAGAAAGGAAGGATTTTTCTCATGCGTATGCTCTTTTCCCTGCACCTTAGTGTGATCTCGGAAAATCAGAAACATTGAGAAAAATATTTAGTTTTTCGGCTAAAGCTAACTTTGAGATTTTTTTTTAAAAATTTCTAGTTTTTTGGCTAAAGCTAACTTCGAGCCGCAAGGTTCGTTTTTCTTTGCATATTCGTGTTGGGTTTTGTGTTTTGTGTTTTGTAGGGAAAAAGAGCTTTCTCAAGGCAAGCACGCAAACCAAGGCCCCCCCCCCCCCCCCCCTCTCTCTCTCTCTCTCTCTCTCTCTCAAATTTTTTGTATAGATCAATTGGTTCAAAGCTATTTTTAGAGAGTAGAGGTCTTGGGTTCAAGTCTCCATTTTGTGGGGGCGGATTTTTTCATTCCCGCACATTCGCGCACTTTGCCGGCAACATCAACAATTTTTTTTAAAAAAGCCATAACTTCTTCATCCGGAAGCCTTTTTCAGAGCCGTTTTTTTTAAAACCGCCTATTTTTTCGAGATCTATCCATTGGAACACTTACTTTCAGCATCTTCAGCTTCAGTTTAAAAAAAAAAAAATGGAAAGTCCATGCCAAGTCATTCTTGACAGCACTAACTACTTCCAATGGGTAGCCTACATGGAAGATTTACTTAGAAGTAAAGGTCTCTTCAGAATAGCCACAGACCAAGAGAAGAAACCAAAAGATGAAGACAAGGCTGCAAAATGGGAAAATAGACAAGATCAAGCACGTGGTTTGATAGGGATGTCTATTTCTCCTGATCTTAGATTCCACATTGCAGAACTTGAGACTCCTCATGAAGCATTAGAAAAACTCGCTAAAGTTTTTGGGATTAAAAATGAAATTAGAGCCCATCAACTTGAAAATGAGTTGCTTACTTTGGATCCTAATAATTTTTCTTGCATTGAAGATTTCTTGTCCAAATTCAAGACCCTTAGATATCTCTTGGAAGGTGTTAAAGTTAAGAAAGAAGATGGTAACCTTATTTATTCCATCCTTACTAAGTTGGGACCAGCCTACTCTGTATTTGTTTCCACTTTCCATTCTACAAGGGAAGCTTTCATTTGTCAAGGAAAAGACTACAAGGCCCCTTCCTTTGACTCCTTTTGTGATTCCTTAATAAGAGAACAAGAAAAACTCTTACACCTTGGTCTTCTTAATCTTGGAAACTCTTCCACGAAAGCATTAGCCGCCCAGCAGCAACCAAATTCAAAGAATCCTAAGAAGTCATATCCTCAAAAGAATGGTCCTAAACCAACTCAGCCTCAAAATGAAAGATCATTTCAGCAAAATGATAAGACAAATAAAAACAAATGGAAGAAGACTGATAGACATTGTAACTTTTGTAATCGAGATGGCCACTTAGAATCTAAATGCTTTAAGAAGATGGAAGCCTTGGAAGCCGCAATGAAGAAACATAACATCCATGTGGAGCCTACTTCAACTTCAACTTCCGGAATGGCACTTTCTGCATGTCGTTGTCAATCATCTCAGTCTGGTTATGCATTAAATGTATCTTCTTCTTCTTCTCATTCTCATGAGTGGCTCATTGATTCTGGAGCCTCTTATCACATGGCCAAAAACCAAGCCATGTTTTCTTCTTTAAATGATTGTAACACCAAAAATATATATGTTGGTGATGATAGATCTCTTAATGTTGTAGGGACTGGAACTGTTCATCTAGACAATGGTCAGTTTAATGATGTATTATGTGTTCCAACCTTATCCTGCAACCTTCTATCTGTCTATCAGATAACTCATTCAGGTGAAGGTAAAATTGTTGAATTTTCACCTCATGATGTTGTAATCAAGGATCTAAAAGATCCTAAACAGATTCTAGCTACTGGTCTTGCTGATGATTCCACAAGGTTGTATAAGTTTCACAACTTTGGGTCATCAAATCTTCCCTCAGTATTTGTTGCTCATAATGATGAAGTGAGCAAACTTTGGCATGAGCGATTTGGTCACTTAAACTATCGCTCCCTTCAGCATCTATGTAAAGAAAATATGGTGACAGGTCTTCCTATGGTATCTTGCAGAGATGGTGTTTGTTCCGGATGTGTACTCGGAAAACATCATCGGGACAGTTTTGACAAACGTGCCTCTTGGCACGCCTCAGCCCCTTTACAGCTTGTGCACAGTGATTTATGTGGTCCTCTTCCTGTTGCTTCATTCTCTGGCTGCAAGTACTTCTTAACTTTCATTGATGATTTCTCCAGACGCACTTGGGTATACTTCTTAAAACTCAAGAGCGAAGTATTTAACACATTTTTGGCCTTCAAAGCCTTTGTTGAAAAACAATCTGGACATCAAATTCTTAAGCTAAAAACTGATAATGGTGGAGAATATGTTAAAAACACATTCATCAACTTTTGCACCGAAAATGGAATTCAAATGCAACATACTGTTCCATACACTCCACAACAAAATGGTGTAGCTGAAAGGAAAAATCGCACCTTAAAGGAAATGGCTAATTGTATGCTGCAATCTAAAGGACTCAGTCTTAGTTTTTGGGCCGAAGCAATTAATTGTGCAAATTATATAATCAATCGCACTCCTACTAAGGTTCTAGAGAATATCACTCCAGAAGAAGCTTGGAGTTCCATTAAACCAGATGTAAGTCACTTTCGTGTGTTTGGAAGTGAAGCATGGGCCCATATTCCAGATGAAAAGCATAAAGCTTTAGAACCTAAGAGTGAGAAATGTACTTTTGTTGGATATTCTGAAGATGTAAAAGGTTATAGACTTATTCCATTTAAGTCCAAAAATGTTATCATTAGAAGAGATGTAAAATTTGATGAAAATAAATCGGCCTGCGAGCCGAGTCCGGCTGATGTGCCACCTCTTCCTATCTCTTCTACTTTTGACAACATTTCTTCTTTAGATGATGAAAGTGAGGATGATAATCCTCCCCCACCTTCTCAGGATCCTCAACTTCCAAGATGGGTCCGTGCTACTCGGGATGCAGCAGGTGATTTTGCCGGTGATCCTACAGATTAGCGACGTACACGTTCTCAGTTTGAAAGAGCCTCTTCTTTACTGGCTCAAGCTCCAGTAAATCATGATCCTGACACTTTTGCAGAAGCTTCAGGCCATCCACATTGGGAAGCAGCTATGAATGAAGAATATCATTCATTGTTGACAAATGATACATGGGATCTTGTTCCTCTACCAAAGGGACGCAAACTTGTAAGATGCAAATGGGTTTACAGAACCAAGTATGGACCAGATGGGAAAATTGATAAACATAAAGCTCGTCTTGTTGCTAAGGGCTTTTCACAGGTTGAAGGCATTGACTACACTGAAACCTTCTCCCCTGTTGCCAAAATGAACTCTATCCGCCTTGTTCTTTCCCTTGCTGCCTCTTTAAAATGGGAAGTCCATCAGATGGATGTTAAATCTGCCTTCTTGCATGGGGACTTGCAGGAAGAAATCTATATGGAACAACCCATTGGCTTCATACAAACAGACTCCAGCCTTGTTTGTCAACTCAAGAAATCCCTTTATGGTCTCAAGCAAGCTCCTCGGGCTTGGTATGCCAAAATGGATAGCTTTCTTTTAGAATCTAGCTTTTCTAGGTGTCATTCTGACAATACTGTCTACACCAAGAAAGTGGGCAACTCTCTTATCATCCTTGTTCTTTATGTTGATGATCTTATTCTTACTGGTAGTGATCCCAACCTTATAAACCATGTGAAGTCCAGCCTTAAAAATAAATTTGAAATGACAGACTTAGGACACTTACACTATTTTCTCGGTCTTCAAGTCTTGCAATCCAAGGAGGGTATTTTCCTTTCCCAGTCCAAGTATGCTTGTGATATTCTTCATCATTTTCACATGGAAGACTGTAAGCCAGCCCCTTCTCCCTTTCAGTCTGGAGTCAAACTTTCAGTCTCTTGTACTTCTCCTGAAGTTGATGCTACCTTATACCGTCAACTTGTAGGAAAACTCTTGTATTTAACCCATACTCGTCCTGATCTTTCCTTTGCTGTTGGCCTTGTTGCTCGTTTTATGCAAAACCCCCGTGAAAGTCATTGGAAAGCAGCTAAAAGAATACTTCGTTATGTTCGAGGTACAGTACAGTTTGGGATTCATTACAGTGCCAAAGCAGCTCCTCTATTAGTTGGTTTCACTGATTCTGATTGGGCTGGTGACCCTGATGATCGGAAGTCTACTGCCGGTTATGTCTTCACTCTTGGTTCAGGACCTATTACATGGGCTTGTAAGAAACAGGCTGCCATTTCTCTTTCGTCAGCAGAAGCAGAGTATCGTGGTGCCGTGGAAGCTAGTAAGGAAGCCTTGTGGCTTCGTCAGATCCTATCAGAGTTTGGCTTTGAGCAGCAGCATCCTACCACACTTTGGTGTGATAATCAAAGTGCCATTCAGCTATGCAAAGATCCAGTCCAGCATCAGCGCAGCAAACACATTGAACTACACATGCACTTCATCAGAAAGCTCATTCATGACCATGTTCTTGAAATGCAATATTGTTCAACAGATGATCAGGTTGCAGACATCTTCACAAAGGCTCTCACAGAGGCGAAGTTCACTAAACTTCGATATATGCTTGGAGTTCAGGAAGTTGTCACTAAGGGGGGATAGGCTCTAGTGCCTCCTTCCTTCTCCTATTGTGTCATATTTGTAAATCCTTCAATCCTATCCCAAGTTGTTCTTAAGGGGGGATGTTAGGATATTCCGACACATATGATATAGTTAAGTTCAACTTGGTCTAGTATAGAGTTAGGTAAAGTGTCTTTCTTTACCATTGTACATTTTGTAACTTACAATCCGACGGTCACGATATGTAGTGATCCGACGGTTCACTCTCACCTCGGTATTACCGACACTTGATCTGTGGCTTGACACCCGATTGGTCCATGAGTTCTATTTAAAGTGCATGGAGGGTCATTGTTCGGGTAATCCGTGCATGAGAGAAGCTTATGTAAATTTTCATTCTTTGATTAATAAATTGCCTGTAGTACCCACGTTGGGACAGGCCGTGGATTGTTTCCCTCCTTGCACTTTGAGGGTTCTAACCACGTCAAAAATACTGGTGTATTGATTTGAGATCTGGTTGTGAGCGGTGTCCTTTTGGTGTTCTTTCTGAGGAACTTACCCTGTAAATTCCTACAGAGACTATAAATGGAACCTTCACTTCGAACAACAAAAAGGAGGGGTTTCCCAAGTGGCATCAAAACTGGATAGGTTTATCGTTTCTGAGGATCTACTCCTCATAGGTTCAGCCATCACATCGTCCATTCTGCCCTTTGGAGGCTCGAAACATTGGCTAGTTCAACTAGAAGCCTCCTTTATGAGCACTCCAAGAAATAGGCCATTTAGATTCGAAAATGCCTAGCTCTCTCACCCCAAATTCACCAGTAACATTGCCAAATGGTGGAAGGAGGATTTGAATATTTAGGGCACTAAGATGTACATGCTCCAGCAGAGACTGAAACACATTAAATCCAAACTTAAGGATTGCAACAAAAAGGAATTTAGTGATATCATCAAGGCCAGAATGAGTACTGAGCAGAAACTCTAGGAAATCAATCAGATCAAAATCACAGAGGGCTTCAATGAGGAAAGGCAAAAACTAACTAACTCTTTGCAAGAAGAATGGGAGGAGCGTTGCTTACAAGAGGAAACATTTTGGAGACAGAAATCCAGAATTCAATGGATTAAAGAGGGAGAAAGGAACACTAAGTTCTTCCACAAATCCACTATGGACCACAGGGCACATAACAAAATCACAAAGCTAAATGATTCGCAAGGTATTGAGCTTGTTGCTTACAAGGACATGGAATCAACCCTAGTTCAACACTTCTCTAACATTTCAAAGGAGCCACTGGAAGACAGATCTAGGTTCATTGATAAGTTCACCCAACACATTCCCAAGTTAGTCACCAGCGAGGACAACCACAATCTCAATAGGCCAGTCTCAGAAGAGGAGGTCAGTGACATGATCAAGGAAATGCAGAGTGGAAAAGCACCAGACCCAGATGGTTTCAATGTTGATTTCTTCAAAGCCTGTTGGGATACAGTCAAACAGGACATCCTTGAGGTTGTGGAAGATTCAAGACAACATAAAAAGGTTTTGAAAGCACTAAATGCGACCCTTATAGCTTTAATCAACAAAAAGGTAAATGCTTTGACTCCAGATGGGTTTAGGCCCATTGCCTTATGCAATGTGGTGCATAAAATCATCTCCAAAGTGATAGCCAATAGACTTAAGCCTCTGCTACCTTCTCTCATCTCTGAAGAACAAACAGGATATATGGAAGGAAGATAGATTTTGAACAACATCATCCAAGCACATGAGGTGGTACACTCTCTCAAGAGCAACAAGTAAGCAGGTATGATCATTCAATTGGACCTTGCGAAAGCCTATGATAAAATCAATTGGTCTTACATTAGAGCCATTCTAAAAGCCTATGACTTTGACCAAAACTGGATAAGATGGGTTATGGCACTAGTCACCTCGACTAGTTTCTCCATTCTGCTTAATGGAGCTCCCTCTAATACTTTTACACCTTCCAAAGGGCTCAGACAAGGCGATTCACTCTCCCCCTTCCTCTTTGTCCTCATGATGGAAGGGCTTGGTAGGGCAATCAAATTGGCAAATATTGAAGGTAGAATTCAGGGGATCAAGCTCACCCCGGATGGAGAAGCTAACACTCATCAACAATTTGTGGATGATACCATGCTGCAGGGTATACCAACAGTTAAGGAAGCAAAGGCAATCAAAGACATCTTAAACAATTTCACTATGGCAGCAGGCACAGAGGTAAGCTAAAACAAGTCCAAAGATTTTTTCTTTAACACTAATATTGCTATACAGAGAAATATCACAAGGATTCTTGGTTTTCAAAGGGCCCAGTTGCCTTCCAAATATCTTGACATTCCCCTCACAGACAAACCTATGTGTAAGCAAATATGGGAACCTATTTTAAACAAACTTCAAGACAAAATCAGCAATTGGACGTGCAGAGCTTTAAACTTAGTTGGGCGGCTTGTGCTCACTCAAGCGGTATTGTAGGCCATTCCCATTTTCATGTTTGCGACTATCCCTGCTCCTCAAGGTATTAAGTAGCAAATAAGAAGCATTCAAAGAAACTTTCTGTGGGGCAGGGGGGAAGAGAAAAATCAGTGGGCTCTAGTTGCTTGGGACAAGCTCTGCAAACCCAAAAGCCATGGTGGTTTGGGGCTGCATGATCCGGAAACTTTGAGTCAAGCTTCGGGAGCAAAGCTCTGGTGGCATTGGATCAAGAAGCCGAGAGCCCCCTGGGCTAAGCTTTGGACACAAAAGTACACCAAGCACTGGCAGGAACAAGATCACATTAGAATGACAGGACAAATCAGGGGCTCTTACATATGGAACCTTGCATGGGAGAAAAAATGGATTGTTCAACAACACTGTTTTTGGGAAATTCGAGCAGAGGACTGGGCTCGTTTCTGGGAGGATAGATGGCAAAAAGAACCCATCTTGAATAGGAATTAACTGGTAGCCCTCAAAATAGACATAGACAACAAAGGTCTTTTATTAGTAAAAGATTTCTGGGATCAGGGGAGGGATAAGGAAAAATGGAGGAAATGGAAGGACATAAGTTACAATGAAGAGAGCCCTCTGAAGGTCATGGTAGAGGTTCTTGCCATGAACTTAGAGCAAAGAAGGATTTTGATTTCCTCCTCACCTGACCAATTAAGATGGGGAAAGAATAATGAAGGAAAATTTAACCTCAAAGAGGCAAAACAGGTAATCACAGGATTTAACTTTGTAAATGCTGAGAAAGTCTGGCAGGAGTTATGGCAAACACCTCATTGGATGAAAATAAAATTATTTATTTGGCTATTTCATCAAAGGAAAATCCTAACTTGGGAAAACCTTCTTAAGAAAGGTTTCATTTTCCCCTCTAAATGTCACCTTTGTGGCTCTCATGAGGAAACGATTGAACACCTTCTAAATCTTTGTACCTTTTTTGCTAAAATATGGGATTGGGTGGCCTCAAGCTTCAGACAAATGGACAGGGACAGGCTTAGCATATCCAACACTTTGACAAAATGGAGGAAGAACTTCTCAGATAATGAGATCATCAATAAAGCCTGGATGCTTGCACTAGGCTTTGTCATTTGGAATATTTGGAAAGAATGCAACATGTAGATCTTCAAAAATAAAGCCAGGGAGCCCTTGCTTATCATCAATAAAATTTCAAAACAACCCAAGGAAACAGTTAGGAGCATTCTGAGAACAAATCCCTCGAATCCCCCTCTGCCTCATGAGGAACACATTATCAATAATTTGGGTCTTCAATCCATCAACCCTCAAGGAATAAAGAAGAAAGTGAGAGCAATAAACTCTGGGGATAAGGGTTGGCAGCCCCCTCCTCAGGGCTTCTTCAAAGTAAATATTGATGGAGCCTCTAACGGCAATCCAGGGGAAGCTGGCTTCGGGGGTGCCATCAAGGATCCTGAGGGGCACATTAAATACATTTTCCATGGCCACCTGGGAAAGGGTACCAATAACATGGCTAAACTTTTAGCTTTAGATCAATGTTTAGAGATACTGGTGGAGGCAAATTTACAGAATGTTATCATTGAAGCTGATTTGGAATTGGTCATCAAAGCAACCAAGAAAATAAAAAATGGAACCTTGCCAGATAAAGTGTCAAAGCACTGGAAGTTGCTACAGGTGTTTTACCGCATCCACACACAATTACAAATCCTTAAAACTTTAAGATTTGTTCATGTCAGAAGGAAAGCAAATATGCTTGCAGATAGGTTGGCCAACGAAGGAGTGGCCAATAAGGACAGGGATTCTCGACATCCATGGGTGTTGCTTCCTGCCGGGAAGCTACGAGAGGATTTTGTCACGTAGGCAAATGCAGATTGGGACTCATGGATGGACAGTGCTGATCCTAAGGATAAGGGTGAGGATGACATCTTCTAATCCATCCTTGTTTTATGTTCAGGGTTACTCCTCACAACTTTCATGGCTTGCGAAGGACAGATGACGGTTTCGAGTCAGGTAATGACACAGATTGGACTGTTGTTGTACAGTTGGCTCAGCGAGATCGGACAGATGGTCTTCTTTTGGTGATACCACGATAGCAAAACCACAAGTGGTATATCGCGCGGGCTCTGAATGGTATTTGGTTTAGTGGAAGGAGCACACGATTCCACTTAGGGGGTTACACGTGGAGTTGTGATGAGAGAGGAAACTGCTCTTATCGCGCGGCTAAACTCCGTGCATCACAGGTGTGCAATATCTCCGTGGAGCATTGGATGGGGCCGCTGCTTTCTACGGTTGGGATTTGTCAGGAAAGTTACTCAAGGCTCTGGTCCTAATGGTCCATGGAGGGTCCCTTTGTGGGCCCGTCTCTATGCTAAACCAGATTCTTTTTCCCTTAATGGTTATCGTGTGGCACTTTGTTGGTTTCTGGTTTTTGGTTAATGCTACCGATTCCTGTCAGGGGGTGACGCGTGGCATTGAGGGTAGAGTGGAAACCGCTCTCATCGCGCGGCTATTCCTCAAGCATCTTGGCCATGCGATATCCGTGCTCACCATTGGATCGGGGCCTTGTCCTCAACGTGGGGATTGATCGTGCCTTTTGTTTGTTGTCTTTTGGTTCGGAGTTTCGGTCTGTTGAGCATGGGTCTCGTACCTGTTTGCTCTTTGGACTCTCCTTTTGACTGTTGTGGAGTCTTTCTGGGGTCTTGTTAGCTTCCCTACCGCCCTTGTCATCTGGGGCACTCTGTACATCATGTAATTTAATTTGATTAATAGAAGGTTCATCACTTATAAAAAAAAAACATTGATTAAATTTATACAAAAAAATGAACTAATCATCTCTTGAACTCATTTTTTCATAGATTTAGACTCAGGAACCAAACCTCATATTTTGAGTTTCCTTGTTGGATTGGCATTAATATCTATTGCCTTCCATCACCTCTTTGATATCCTAAAATAGTAAAAAAGTTGTTTCACTAAAGCTACATTCACATCACCTTATGCCTCATTAGAAATCCTACTAAGGATAACCTTATTAAGCCATAGGAGAGTTAGTCAATGAAGATATGTTTCTTAAGTGAAAAAGGTGATTGTGATAGTAATTCCCTATGGGGTTGTGCCTTGTGGCTTAGAGTTTTTATCATCCAATGCAATTTGAAGTGTAATAGGCTTGAATCAAGATGAAGAATGCATACCACATAGAGCAATAACCTATGTGTAATAGTTTAACATTGTGATAGAATATCAAAAAGGAAAAACAAAACAATTTATGGATTGCTTAGGATTCCTTGCAAGAAAATGATTTAGCATGGTAGGCTATGTAATTCTTCTTAGATATAGTTTTGTGTCCAATTTGATCCTCTGAAAATCATCTATAACCAAAACAATAAATTTCTCTACTACTTTTGGCAATTGTTATGGAATTGGTTTATACCAAACAAAGGGAAGTATTTCCTTCCATTCACATGATAATGACTCAATTGAGGTAGAAAATTGCAGTATGATTCAATCATTGTGTATATTCAATTAGAAACATTCAAAAATATAGAACTTCAACATCCCATGTCTACAACATAATTACAATCATTAAATACACGATGTGATAAACACTTCACCTTTTGAAGCATGTCTTGGATTCTTGTTCAATAATGCATTATCTATTTTGGATCATTGGGTTCATATTGGAGGTAATAAGGAAGAAAGACGTCATTGAAAAATAATATGTAATAAAGTTCCTTACCCACATCTAAAAGATTCCTAATCAAATTCAAAAGCCTTAATATAATAACATTCATTAAATTTACCCAAAAAAATGAGCTACTCATCTCCTGAACTCATTTTTGCAGAGATTTAGACTCAGGAACCAAACCTCATATTTTGAGTTTCCTTGTTGGATTGGCACTAATATCTATTGCCTTCCATCACCTCTTTGATATCCTAAAATAGTAAAAAAATCGTTTCACTAAAGCTACATTCACATCACCTTATGCCTCATTAGCAATCCTACTAAGGATAACCTTATTGAGCCATAGGAGAGTTAGTTAATGAAGATATGTTTCTTAAGTGAAAATGGTGATTGTCATAGTAGTTCCCTATGGGGTTGTGCCTTGTGGATTAGAGTTTTTATCATCCAATACAATTCAAAGTGTAATAGGCTTGAATCAAGATGAAGAATGCATACCACATGGAACAATAATCTATGTGTAATAGATTGACATTGTGATAAAATATCAAAAGGAACCACAAAACAATTTATGGATTTCTTAGGATTCCTTACAAGAAAATGATTTAGCATGGTAGGCTATGTAATTCTTCTTAGATATAGTTTTGCATCCAATTTGATCCTCAAAAAATCATCTATAACCAAAACAATAAATTTCTCTACTACTTTTGGCAATTGTTATGGAATTGGTTTATACCAAACAAAGGGAAGTATTTCCTTCCATTCACATGATAATGAAAGGGAAGTATTTCCTTCCATTCACATGATAATGAATTACTTGATGTAGCAAATTGCACTATGAATCAACCATTATGTATATTCAATTAGAAACAAAATTCAAAAATATAGAAAATCAACATCCCATGTCTACAACATAATTACAATCATGAAATACACAATGATATACATGAAGTGATAAGCACTTCATCCTTTAAAGCGTGTCTTGGATTCTTGTTCAATAATGCATTATCTATTTTGGAACTTTGGGTTCATATTGGAGGTGATAAGGATGAAAGAGGTCATTGCAAAACAATATGTAATAAAGTTCCTTGCCCGCATCTAAAAGATTCATAATCAAATTCAAAAAGCTTAATATAATAACATTCATTAAATTTAGCCCATGGGGGTTTGGATTGACGGTGAATGGGTGCGTTGTTAAGGCACTCCTTGCGATAGGTCACCGGTTCAAATCCTCGTGGGTACTTAGGTTAGTCTTAACTAGAAAAAAAAAACATTCATTAAATTTATCCAAAAAAATGAACTACTCATCTCCTCAACTAAGAGTTACATTAAAAATGAATACAATAATAACCCATGATGAAGTAATGATTCTCCCTATGATCTCCTTAAATGATGAATCACTTTTCTAACCTACTCATATTATTTATATAATTATGATTATATACACTTATTATTACAATATCATATATTTTTTTAAAGAAAATTTCACTTTAAAAACAAAACAAAAGCATGAGCATAAATCAGGTCAAAGCAACCTAACCCTATGGATTTTAATAACTTTTCCATTAGTTTGCTTGTACTTCTCATGCATGCAAAGTCCAATATATCTGATAAATGTAAATACATGAAGTTGTTGTTGTGGGAATTTTATACAGAGAATAGTGCTAAGATGCTTAAAGGAGAGGGGCCCGTACCTGGGCTACAAAGGATAAAGTGTTTATTTCATTTTTCCTCGTGCACATTTTGATAATAGAATTCTATGGAAGTCATGGCATGTTGGAAAAAATTGGAGAAATTTTCAACTCCAATCGATTATGTAAGGTGCCACTTTCATGTTATTTGTCATTCTGATAGTGTGCATTCTCTAAAAGTTCTCATTAAGTCATATGAGAGTTGGCCAATCTATTTGATCATGGAAAAAGCACCAGGGCTGAGTCTCTTTATCCTTTCAATGTGACACTCGCAGGACATGATATGCTTTTGGGATCTCCTCCTTCCATAAATAGAAT
Source organism: Pinus tabuliformis (assembly GCA_031772625.1). Classification (NCBI taxonomy): domain Eukaryota; kingdom Viridiplantae; phylum Streptophyta; class Pinopsida; order Pinales; family Pinaceae; genus Pinus; species Pinus tabuliformis. The sequence continues at coordinate 804,328,955 of CM062807.1, forward strand.
CATTCAGCACTCCAAAATGCTAAAAGTAGAAAAGCACATAGGGAAGATTAGACATATCTGCCTATTTCCCACCCAATAGAAGCTTTCATGGCCACATATGTTTGTTGTCATAATGCTAGCTTCTGCATTTGGGAAAAACACATCTAGTTTTGAATCTTCAAAGCAATTCAATTGATCTCTGAAATTTTTGGGCTCCACGGTGTTTATAAGAAAACATTAGTCTGGGAGTTTGATAAGATGGCAGTGAGGTTAGCTCTCAAATTACCTAGAACAGAGAGGATCTCTCAGATGGGTTTGGAAACCAACAAGCATATGATTGATGGCCTTTCCTTCATGACACCATATTAGGTGTCAATAATTGATCGAACCCGAACTGCAACACTGGAGCCAACTCTACATTTTTGCTTCCGAAAATGACAACAATGGGTGGCGTCGGAGCAACCCCAGGATTTTGTAATTGATCACTTACATTTTGTAGACCGGAGAGAAAGACAATGATTCATAGATGTAATTTCAAGAATGAGAAAATCAATCATATACATGATCAGAGGGATCAAAGAGATTCATTTCATCAACGATCAGAAATAAATTCAATGAATCCATTATTCACCCCACAAAAGATAGGCTACTAAGACAATGCAATTGTGCAGTTATTAACAGAGGCATTCACGTGCGGGCATAATTACTACTTACATAGCACATGAGGAGATCCATTGGTTCCCTTTCAACGAGGGGCTCAGATCTGGCGTCTACTTTGTCGGAGCTTGACAGAGCAACCTTGAAGTATTTATGAATAGATAGATCTTTATCATGTGAATCGGGGACTAAGAAGACTTCCCAACACCCCAGGAAGGATGCTAGTATAGCGACAGTCACAGTTGTAAAGCGTGATCCCATCGGCTAAAATCTAGACACAACAATCGAAAGAAACAACTGGCCTTGGCAAGACTGTAACATTAATCTCTTGAAAGGGATCCCCTTATGCGGTGCATGGTCACATTCATCCTCTCTCTACAACCGAGCACCTTGAATAACAACAACTCCTTTTTAATTTCTCTCTAGGTACAGATGACATGATAAAATAGAATATATCCATGGGCACATATGATGAAGCCCGAGGAGCCGGTTCCAAGCATGTCTGAATTGTCGGTTGAAGAAAAAGTGGAAACCCCAATGGTTGAAGAAGTTGAAATTCCAAAGGAGCATGAAGTCGGTTGATAACAGACGAACACAAGCAGTCAATTCACATTTCAATTAGGATTTGGTGTTGGAATCCAATGGCTAACCTTTTTTCAATCGTTTAACACTCAATCTAACGCTACAGATGAGTACAGAGTGGCAATTGGGGGATTTCTTCTCAGAGGGGAATGCCTTACAACGTAATTATATTCCATACACCATAGTTCCATACATCACTTTTATTATAATTATCATCATAGTATTTTCCAAGATTTGATATAGAATAAATTTAATGTAACCTTAAATTACTTTGAAAGCCGCACTTATGAAAGAATTTTCTAAATATGAAATTGCTTAGAAGAAAGATTGAGAACCTATTGATGTTGTTTTTCTGGATATCCAGTGTTATAATCGTGACCAAGAAATCTGCACTCCACTACCCCACTAAATACTTAACCTAGGAAGAAATTCACACCCTATTAAATACAAGATTTAACCCATAAAAAAATGAACACCCAAAAAGAAGGGTGGAACCTTTACCATCATACCAGGGAGTGAACCCCTACCCTATGCTACTTATACTTTGACCACCTCATGTCATGCACCTCATATTGTACTACATAATCCACAATTAGTTGTGCCTTCTTCCCATTGACCACTTCAACCAAAACTTTTTTCTCTTCCTTATATACTTGAATGGATTGCTTTTGTGCTTTTGTGTGTTTGCCTCCTAATTGAAATATCCTTTTTGGTTCAAGATTTCCACCTGCATGATCCAGAGGTTAAAATGTTTAGATTGCAAAGACAATGTTCCATGCACAATAGGATGCCTTAATTCTAAGACAATTATTTTTAGGATTTCCTTAGAGGGCTAATTCACTTTCACACCAAGAAAAATTATCTTTCAGAGCTATCGATGTTGGGCTACAGAACAAGAAAAATGGGCAGATGATTTTTTGTTGCACCTCTGCAAATAGTGTTGAAAAATATTGATGTCCTCCAATCAAAATGGAGACCATGAACATAAGTTTCTACCTAGAAGTTAGAATAGTCTGTGGGAACCAGAAAAGAATAAATTATGAGGAGGTTTCTAGGTGTTGAACATACTACTTTATAACCTCCGCGAAATTCATGTTCCTAGACTAAACACCTCAAATAAAAATTCTACAATATGTGAGTGAGATGCAAAAATTATGGAATTAGAAATAGGTTCTTGAGAGGGAGTGGTGGCCTTGGATGATTTTAGTGGCTCTACTTATCACACCAAGTGAAAACTTGATATGCATAAATCCTCATCAACCAGAAATTCAATACCCAAATTCCTAAGAATCCAAATCTCTAAGAGGAATGTCATACCTAGATACAAAAACCAGAAATGTCATACCTAGATACAAACATTCAATCTACTAGGGGGAATGTCAACATCCAAGAAAAAATTCAATACCATAAATTCCATGTGCCAAGAGCAATGTCAATGTCCAAGCATCAAATCACTGCACATAAATTATTTCCAACCATAAAATTAGGTAAAGTTGTCTATTTGTTTTGTTTCAATACATCCACTTTAACACCTTAAATGTTTCTTATGTAGGTGGTATTCTTCTCTCCAAACCCTAGTGGTTGACTAGCCATTGCTTCCTCCAAATACAATGAGACTTTGACTTTAGTATCTCTGTTGAAAAAATGCAATATATTAGGATATTTGTGTTCTATATCTTTTGTTAAAGTGATGGCCATTCATAAAAACCATACAATAATTTCTTTGTCATTGTCTCATCTCTTTAGATGTGATAATCTAATCACCAATGACACTACATGGTGATTATACATCGCAATTGAAGTGCACATTGTTTTATTTTTGTGTCTCTTTATTATCATCATTATCAATTTTTGTGCCACTAATTTAAATATTTGATGTTAATATGGAATTATTATGTGAGTGGCTTTACTTCATGTCATTGCTTTAAAGAATATATTCTCACACATATTATCAGTTGAGTGGTTTTAAGAATATATTAAAGGAAAGGTAAATGAATCATTTTGAAATCATAAAAAAATGATAAATTCAATGAAAGATATTATTTGCATGCATATTTAATTGTCTATTGTATGGAATTTGTCAAAATAGTGATTAAATGGTTTAATATGTGTTGTAATACAATAAAATAAAATAAAAAATTGTAACTTCGAATAATTAATCATTTAAACTGTATTTTTAATATTTTTTAGGTTCAAAAATTTAAATAATTTTATAGTTTTAGATTCAAGTCAATACAATTATAATATATGATGATAAACTTGTAAAATTTATTTTTTTAATAATAAAAAATTATGTCACATATGCAATAAAATAATAAAAAAAGTACAAAAATGAAAATAACCATATAAGTAATAAAAAAAACCGCAATACAATTCAACTAAAAAAATTGGAAAATATTGCTCCAAACCTTTTAATCTTTCTTTTTGCTTTGCATAAAACAATATGTAAGGTTGCAAACTATTGATTACATGTAACTAATTCACCGTTTGTCTCTTACATATACCCAATTTTGTTTATATGATTTGACAGGCATATACTTCCTTGATAGTTTTGCACTCTCATGCGACCAGTCATTCGTCATATTTTTCAAGACTTGCAAGTAGAAACTTTGATTAATAAATAAATAAATTTTAATAACTATATGACAGTTAATCTTATTTTTACTGAGTAAGCCTATTTATATTATATATTGAAGGAGGTACAATTCTCAAAATATTAAGCGAAATGTAACAAAACAAGAAAATGGTTAAATTTTAGTAATTATATTGCAGCTAAGTCTATCTATATCGTAGATAGGAATTTTTTTTTATTTTCAACATTATACCATCTACCATATAAAATTATTAAAAATGTGTTCACATGCATTCTCAATCCTTTGACTTATTAAAATTTACATTTTTCAAACATATAAATTTATCACTATTATATATCACCATTTTGAAATGAGAAAGTTATCACGAATGCTCAAACAACATAACTCTAATTACATTATCATTATTTTGAGAGTTTGATAAGATGGTAGTGAGGTTAGCTCTCAGAATTACCCAGAGCAGAGAGGATCTCCCAGATGAGTTTGGCAACTAACAACCATATGAGTGGTGGTATTTCCTTCATGACACCATATTAGGCGTTAATAATTGATCTAACCCAAGCTGCTACACTGGAGCCAACTCTACACTTTTCGCTTCCAAAAATGACAACAATGGGTGGCATTGGAGCGACCTCAAGATTTTGTAATTTATCACTTACATTTTGCAGACCGGAGAGCAAAACAGTGATTTATAGATGTAATTTCAAGAATGAGAAAATCAATCCTATACATGATCAGAGGGATCAAAGAGATTCATTTCATCAACGATCAAAAATAAATTTAGCGAATCCATTATTGACCCCACAAAAGATAGGTTGCTAAGACAATACATTTGTGTAGTTATTAATAGAGGAATTCATGCGCGGGCACAATTACTACTTACATAGCACATGAGGATCTCCATTGGTTCCCTTTCAACGAGGGACTCAGATCTGACATTTTCCTTATCAGAGCTTGATGGAGCAACCTTGAAGGATTTACGAATAGATAAATCTTTATCATGCGAACTAGGGACTAAGTAGACTTCTCGGCAGCCCTGAGAAGGATGCTAGTATAGAAACAGCCACACATGTAAAGCGTGATCCCATCAGCTAAAATCTAGATGCAACAATCAAAAGAAACAATTGGCCTTAGCAAGACTGTAACATTACCTTCTTGAAAGGGATCCCCTTACATGGTGCATGGTCACTTTTCTCCTCTCTCTACAATTGAGCACCTTGAATAACAACAGCTCCTTTGTTAACATCTCTCTAGGCATAGATGATGAAGCCTGAGGAGACAGTTCCAAGCACGCCTGAATCGCTGGCTGAAGAAAAAGTAGAAAACTTGACAGTTGAAGAAGTTGAAAAGCCAGAGGAGCACGAAGTCAGTTGATAACTACCGAACACAAGTAGTCACAATTTAATTAGTAGTCGGTGGTAGAATCTAATGGCTAACATTTTTTCAATCGTCTAACACTCAATCCAATGTTGCAAATGAGTATAGAGTGGCAGCTGGGGGAGTTCTTCTCAGAGGGGAACGACTTACGGCGTAAATATAGATTTTTTTTTTTTTTTTGTATTTAAAGTTTTAGTTTTAGATTAATTTATAAAATAAATTATTTGTAGATCCTTTAGTATCCAACATATGAATTAGGACAAGTGTTCTATAATGTAATGACTCATCTATTATAGTGGATGGATGTTTTCTCTATATCCATTATAGTTTTTTTAATAATGTAAACTTTAAAATTCTTATCTCTTCTATTTTCTTGTCTAAATTTTAGTGTGTTAATGATGTATGATTATAAGAGATTATAATATTGTTTGATCTTTCTTCTTTATGTTTTATAACATGGTTACATTAAAGCATGTTTTTCTAAAGTGGTCTCATAAAAATTTATCTACTTTCCTTGATTTAATATTGTAATGTGGTGTAACCTTGGTATGGAATTATTATGATTCCTTTTAGGGTTTGATACATCCATAGGGGGTTCTTTTTTAAAATAAGTTTCATCTATTAAAGTATAGACAAAGTTTCAAAAGTTTTGACGCCATTTTTTGCAAAGCTTCAAGAGTTTTGCACTTATTGTGATGTATGAGTTTCCTACGCTCAATCGTTTTCTCTTTCATTTGGTTTATAAGCTTTATTTTGCACTACAAAAATTGTGTTAGCTTGAATAAGGCTATTGTTTAAAATTTTACAAAATTTGGAATTTGAGTGTGGTTGAAGTTTCCTCTTGAAGATGAAATAAAAAATATTGTTCTTTTTACAAATTATATCTACCACCCAAAAAAAAATGGATATTGTAACATACATTTTGTTGCACCCCGTAATTCTAGATATTTTTGTGTGAATTTTTGGGACATTTTTAAATTTATGTGAAAACGAATTGATAGATGGTTAAAGAGAGGGACACCGATCCAGTGCTCTAGCGAGGGTGGTGTTGCTTTGATTGCTTGAATTGTTCGTGGTGCCATGAACAGGCCCATGCCAACCTCATTTATTTTCATTAACTATCACCATGACCACTAGCGGTCTATGTTAATAGACTATGATGTTTTGGAATAGGAAACATGGGTGTACGACAGTGCCCCCCTCCTCGTGGATCGAGACAAGGAACAATTGTCTCGGGAGGAAAAAGAGAGGGGAAAATGGTTGCTAAGAAGATATGGCACCAGAAAAAGAAGACAACACACAACAAGCAGAGATGGAGAGATGAGAGCACACAAATGAAAATAGAAGACACAAACAAGCACACACAACAAACAACAGATAAAGAAAATTCCTTATAGAGAAGAAAGAGCTAGGAGAAATTGGAAAGGTTGAACTAGACTGGATTGTTCTTGAGCTTGCGCTCAGATATTTGGGGTGTCATCCCCTGTTTTGTTATTTGGAGGTCGTTGGACTATGATTCTAAGTTGGAATGGTCAATGGGAGGCTCAATGGATGACAAATCATTGTGGTGCTTGTTGTATAATTGATAAGCCACTTGGACAAGGCAATATGAACCATTGTGGGGCTTGTTGTATTGATGATAAACCACTTGGACAAGGCAATCTGAGACCTTGTAGTGTTTTCTATGAAAACACAGTTGTGAAACCACCTAGATAGTGGATTACAGACCCCTTTATTGCTTGCTATAAAAAGATAATTTTTAAACCACCAAAACAATGGATTCAATCTCCTGGAACTAAGCATAAATACATCATGGCCTTGGGTGAAGCCTTGTGATTGAACTCAAAGTGTAAGTGGGTCATTGTAGTTCTTGTTGTATAGTTGTTAAACAACTTGGATAGGGAAATTTGAGCCATTGTGGTGCTTGTTGGAGAGTTGTTAAACCACCTAGATAGTGCATATAGACCCATGTATTTCTTCCTAAGAAAAGACGGTTGTTAAACCACCTGGAAAATGGACTTCATATCCTGAGTGTTTGACCAAGCCTTGGTGTGAAATGCCCCTATGCAAGCATCCCCTCAAACTCTACATCCGACTTGAGGGTGGTCAACTACAAGATAGATTGCAGTGTAGTTGGCCTATGGTTGGATGGAGAGTTAAAGTTCCTCCTTCAATTGCCATCCATTTCAGTTTATTCAGATAAGTATAATGCTTTATGCATATTTGGATTATGAATTATGATAGTCTTTAATATGTTAATGACCGATGTGTGGTTCTACATTACTCAAGTAAGAATACCTGGAACCATTTCCATATTGATGGTTAACAAGCTATCTTATGTATCTATGGTGATAATGAATGCATGAATTGTGTGGCAATTTCCATATTCATGAATTGTAGGATATATTATATGTTTATGATAGGTGGTATGATGTTTACTCAAAATTAACCATCTATCGTGTAAGCTCTCAGTTATATTAAATGTTGGAATTGGGCATGTCACCACCTTACTCATGATTGTGTTGGCAAGTTCTTACCATGTGAAAGTGATTTTAAACCTTGAATCTCCACCAGTTTCTTCTTGTTTTTGTTTAGATTATAACTCCAGTATTCAGTCAAAAATTCACCATGTAAGGAAATGCATGATAACCTTCTTAAAAATTGAGTTGCAAACTTGTATTATCAGTTAGAGGTCAAGGATTAGCCTCATACAACACTTCTTAGAAATTTGGTGTTTAGGTTGTGCCCCTTGCCTTAAGGACTTCCTCAAATTCCTCTTATTTCCTTTTCACTTATCATTCTACAACAAATATAGTGATCCAGCGTCCAGGTCTGGTAAAGAGTGGTTATAATGTAAGTAGGTTGGACGTCATCTCAACTATAGATCTCCATTCAAGCACCTTTCTCATAAGAGATCTTAGAATCTGGAGGTCGGTGATGAGCCCCAGAAATGGGTAATTATATGGGTTCATTTGGCCTCCTAAATCAGCTTAATCCACCATTATCATTAGTTTATTTCATGTTTTTTATTATATTTATGCTAATAGAGTGAATTGGGTTAGTCATTATGCCATGAAGTCTAATGTGTGCTTTATGCAGATTTTTGGTCAATTTTGGGACAAAGTCAAAGGATTAATGAGCATTTGGCAACCAATATTTGAGGAAAACAAGGGAGAGGATTTGTAGGAGGGTGTCCCCCTCATTTACGACCCCCTACCTCGAATCCTCCTTCAGGAAACTCAAAGCACAACAACCACATTGATGCATCAAAGGGGCAGCCGAGCAAGTGAAGAAGAACTGTTGTCTATCTCTAGTCTTGGGAGCTGAGCCTCCTTGATTTTAGGAGAGTTGTTGGAGGCTCCAATTGTATAAATAGGAGGGCTTGGGTGCTTAGTATTTTAGTTGGTTTTTAGTCAAATTTTCGCACTTTTGTTGCAGCTCTTGCTCAACTCATTTTCGAGCTTACTTTTGTGAACAGTTTATGTAATGCGAATTTTATTTTGATAATGGAGATGACATATTTTTTGAGCCAGCATTGATCTCTTTCAGAGGGCTGAAGCTCTTGGGTTAGGGCCCAACCCAAGTTGCCTAGCACCTCTTGCTTTGTACTTATATATTTTTGCTTCAGTTCACGAATTAAATTTCTGTTAGATAAAATCATTTTTCCTTGATAGAATAGGTCGCTTTTGGTGGTTTACATAGTTGTTTCCATTTCAGTTGTTGAAGTAGGTTAAATAGTGGTAAGATAAAGGTACAAAAGGGCCATCAACAGGCCCAGACCTCCTTTCCTCCTTTGGAGACCATGAATTGAGTTCGAGGTCTGTTTGCTGTCATAGAAACATAGTTTTGTTTCCCCATGCAATTTCTAGTGTTATAGTTTGATTCGGAGGTTAATGTTTTGCTTCAAATCCATTTTGCCAAGTTCATTTCAGTTTCTTCAATAAAACTCTTTTCATTCTTTCCTATTCATATAACACTGTTCAACATTTTATGTTTCTAGGTCAGAATTAGGTTAACACGAGATACAGTTCTGTTTTTTTAATACAACTAGTTCTGTTCTTGCTCTATTTCAGTATTTAGATGTGCAGCTATCTTACAATACACCTCTGCTCACAATACCTCAAAAAAGCAGCCATCATCACCTCGTTTTTCACAGGTTTCACAAGTCATTCACAGCCCTTCACAAATCTGCCCTAATTTCTGCATTTCTCTCATAAACTTTCCTCTTGTCTCTTGAACAAATCAAACCATCATCTTCTTTCCTAATCATCCTTAATGAGCTTCAAACACCTTAACACCTCCCTCTAATCATCAGCTACCCTTTCCCACCATTTTTCCACCTTTAAAACCTCCAGAAATAGCTCTCGGCATCCTCTTGTAGATCCCCTGCAGCCTCCTGTAAAATTTCTTGAAAGTGACTTTTTGAAGTCCGATTGCAAAGAAAGTCTTCAGAAGGTTACCAGAGGCCTCTTAGGACCCCCCCACACCTTCCTACATGTTATAGACATTTTTGTGCCTTACAACTCCAAGCATGAAATGTCCATAAAACAAGGGCTCCTAAGTCCCTAAAAGTGTTGTTCTAACCCCTAAAGGAACAAGGTCAACAGATTACAGCTTCTCCCAAAAGTTCTCCACCAGAAACTGCTCAGAATAAGTCAAAACAGGATAATTTCAGCTGCTCCACTGGCTAGGTGCGTTGCATTGCACCTAAATACACTGGCTAGGTGCGTTGCAATGCACCTAAATACACTGTGAGGGTGCGTTGGGCGAGAAATGACAAATGGCAGTGTCATTCCGCGAGGTGGAGAGACAATGGAAGCTTCCAGAATCTTCTCCTGTGACACTTGCCTCACTGAATTCGACCAAGGATGAGTAAGAGGCCTTCAGTCTCCAAGTGGAAGCAAGAACTGACAGAGAGAAGACACTAATCAAATCACAAGCTGACTCATCCTCCTTACACATATCTATATATGGATCCCTCATCCCAGAGATCCAGAGGCTGGAATTTTTCACATTGTAAGGAATTGCTGTTGGTTTTGAGACAAACATCAGAGTATTGGGTGATCTATGCTTTTTTGGAGGTGAAGAGGGGCTTCTTTGCTGGGAGGTTGATGCTGGGTCAGGAACCATCGGTTGTAACTCCTCCTGGATCTTTTCTTGTTTATCAATAAAAACTATTTGAGTTTTTCCTCCATGCTTTTGTATCATTGATGCTTGTTACATTTGTATGGTTAACTTAAATCTGATCCTAAGTTGTTTATGAATATAGATCCATGTCTTTGTATAGTGTTCTTCTTCTGTGATCTTACAGGTACTTGGTGAAGCTGGGCAAGTAAGGGAGCAGGTAGTTGGAGGCTGTCAAAGAAGAGAGGGATTGGATCAAAGGATTAGCGCAAGACACAGGTTGGTTCTTTCTATTCCTCTCCATCTATAGTTCATAAAGGAAATACAAAAGTAGTTTTTCTCTGTTTGTTTCTAAGGCAGCTGTCACACCTTAGTGGGATAGAGCAGTTCTAAATAGACACTTTTCCCGATAACAAAATGGCGACTCCGCTGGGGAGAATGTCTAATTAGTTTGTTTGTGTATCTCTTTGTTGTTTGTTTCATAAACTTATAATTGGCGTTCGAACTGCATTTTCCATAACAAATGCAAAGTAGACACCTGCTGCTTCAATCCATTCACTGGATCTGTTTATGATTTGAACAGCTGATTCACAAACTATCTGATTGCCCTTGTGATAGCTCTTAGACCCTCCTTAGATCTACCCATGATTGTGCATTACTGATTGCTTTTACTCGGCCAAAAACCAAAGACTGAACTGCAAACTATGACCCAGAACCCGGACAGATTCTCGTTTCTGGCCCAGCGCAGGTACTGTTAAGAGATCCTGAATTTCAGCGCACTTCCCGAAAGGGAAACCTGCGCTGCATTGCAGTTTCTCTGTGTTATAGGTGCGCTGATCAGACTAGCCCTGTGCAGTTGTGGTTCTTGTGCTTCATTTTCTCCAGTTCTATCTCTGAATTTTGCTGCATGTGATCAGTATATGTCTGTTTAAAACCCCTTTTCCTTGCTGTTATTCCGCCTCCTTTGTACAAAAGAACTGTAGATGTTTTTATGTGTTTGTTGAGTCGTTTACAGTTTTCCATTGCAAAAGTAGAATAGTCGTACTGTTGTCCTTTGATTTGGATCTATCGCAAGTGTCGATTTCGATCATAGGAGAAAGTTTGATTGCTGTTGATGGTCGATTATACTTTTACTATTGCCTTTGGTTTGAATTTGTGATTTTCTAGTGTCAAGTACAAGTGTTCATTTCAAAATCGCAAGGTGTCGTAATCATCTCTATCTTTTGATTTCGAAAAGAAGCTTGTTTGTGCTTGTCGCTTGAAAGCAAATTCTGATTTGTACATCAACTTTCTTTTTAGCATCAATACTAAGAAAGTTGAAAACAAATACATGCATGTGCATTTGCATATAGACAGTCTGTTTGGCTTGATTTAGGAAAGTGCATTTACAGTGTGCTCTTTGCTCTTTGTGAAAAGATTGTGTCTTTCTTTTCCTCTAGTAGCTAGGATTTTCATTGCACAAAAGAGATAAAAGTTTGTTTATCATCTTTAGATTGCATTTTAAGAATTACATCTACATCTCGTGGTGAACCCAAAAGGAAAACTTCATAAGCAAGATCAACTTAAAATAAATTCAATGAATCTAACAACGCTTTGGAACTTAACGCACAACATTTAGAGGTCTAGGCTAGAGACGTATTCCGGCGTCGTAAAGCCTGGTAACTGTTGTCCTCACTGATGGTTGAGTGATTCCTCCACTTTAAGACGATAAGTGCCAGTACGGACTTGTGCTCCCACGTACCATCGAGTATATTTTGGGAGACCCCTATAGGCTTAAATCCTTTATCCATAGGAAGCTGTGTCTGCCGCCCTATCGATCGCAATGCACTGAACACAGCATTCGGGAAGGTTGACTGCCGTACCGTAAAAAGTATTCTGCAGTTTTGCAATTGGTTTGGTACTCCCTCTACCTAGATCTCCATAGCAGTCCTTTTCGTTCCTTTTCAGACTCCTTAACGGAAAAGGTCCATCTGAGCACTTGTCACTTCAGGCTCATTAAAAATCGAAGGAGACTAGAGTCATCTTTTGTTTTTTCTCGACTCTTAAAAAATGAAAAAACAAGTTGTGTCAAAGCGTCTAAAAATCATTTAATTCGGAAACATACCTTCCCTTTATTTTAGTTGATCGAGTAATCCACAATCGTGGAAGAAATTCAATTGAAACCCCGTCGTTCGCGGAGGCTTACGAGTCAACCGTCTTTGTCTCCGGAATCGAAACCAGTACGGACAAAGCGAACTCGTTTGACCGGTTCCAAATCTCCAATCAAAGTTAGAACAAGTGTTCCAACAACATCAGAAACTTCGGTTACTCCAAACATTTCTGGAATCCCTGCCTCTACAGAAGAAGTTCAACAGCCACAGAAGGACAGTGATACTGATCCTAGTTTGAGAATAAACACTTGTGTCTCCGAACTAGTTCCATCTACAACCGGTTCGGAGAGTCTTATTCTTCAAACATTTGTCGCTGCCGATCTCACACCTTCTTCGGCACCGGAAATATTTTACGGACCTGATGGTCTTCCCCTTCCACCTGGTCTGATTGCAATAGAAGAAATTGTAGAAGATCCTCAAACAAGTACTCCAACGAACTTTGGAGTCGGGATCACTCTATATCCTTCTTCATCAGAAGTTAGTCTACCACCAGCGGAAGCTCCTGTAGAATCGCTAGGTAATCTTTTGGATAGACTACAAATGTCTGAGCAACCGTCAACATCTAGGACTGTGTCATCTGACACAGCGATGGCAGAACTCCCTGCTATCACTCCGATAATGTTCGCCGGTATACCATCTGTCCCGACTAGCTCTCAACCACTAGAAGGTGCCCACTCAGGGGCTATTTCGACAGTATGGTCCGTTCCTGTTTGTTCATCCGGAATAATATCCGGAAACTCTTATGTTGAGTCTCAACAAATTGATTCATTTGGAGGTCAATTTGGGCAGTCCAGTCCCCAAGGGCAAACAATTCCCTTGAGTTCTGGATTACCACCATATGGGGGACAGTATACCCTTTCATTATCCCCTCTGGGAGGATGTCCGTACGGGAGTTCACAACAACATTCAGGTTATACTGGAATTACCTCAAGTGGTTGGGTACCTATACTACCTCAACAACCAAGAGTTGTGTATTCGATGCAACAATGCGTACCTATGTCGAATATCCCGACTACGCCAACTATTGTGACGATGTCGCAAGTTCAAACGCTGCCTGTTGTATGCCAACCTCAGGTTTCTTTGGTTGTAATGCAACAGCCCCTTGACCCTGCGACTCAACCACAATCGCCGACTAGTGGAGTGACACAGGTCCAGATGGGTACAATTACCCCTCACCTTGGTCAAACGGTTAGTATCGCGCAACAGCACATGGCTTCACAACCATGGCTGGTGCAATACCAACAACCGCAATTCCAACAAGTATACCAAGGTTCTGAGTAGCAAATCTTTGCGAACAGTGGACAGTCGTACATTCAAAACGGTCAAAATCAACCATTCTTCAATGGTCATGTCCACCAACCTTACCAAACATACCAGCATCAAATTCATTATGCCAGTATGCAAAGACCAACTGTTCAGACAATCCCATCTTATCCTGGGTATGCTTCACCTAACCTGAATCAACAGTTACCCTTTGTGGCAACCTTAGAATTACCTGATTTAAATCGGTTAACAAACGATCCAATTGCTTACGCCCCTTGGTGGCCAGCGATTCCGCATAAACTGCCATTAGATATTCCTAAATTTAATGGAAATCCGGGTGAAGATCCATCGAATCACGTGATGAACTTTCATCTATGGTGTTCATCAAACACCCTAAATGATGATTCGATAAGACTTCGCCTCTTTCAGAGGACGTTAACGGGTCCAGCGGCAAAATGGTACATTGAATTGCCTAGAGCTTCGTTTGACAACTTCAGTACCTTAGCCACAACCTTTTGAACCCATTTTCAATTACCAATAAGGTACGAAACGGGAACAGAACTTCTTACCAACTTCAAACAGACAACGACCACTCACATATCTGATCATATACATGAGTGGCGACGTCGTCGTAGGATGGTAAAAACGTACGTCCCCGATCAGCTCTTAGCTGAATGGTTTATCAAGTCATTACTACCTTCCATCACGGAAGATGTGGCAAAGGGGGGAGTCGTAACGGAAGAGCAAGTTATCGCTCGTGCACAATATCTGGACTTGATTTACACTCAGTTCGGCACGCTCTACGACAAAATACCTGACGCCCCTAGACCGGAATTCTCAATTCCTCCTCCTCCTAAATCAAACAATGACTCTCATGCCGGTGATGGCGTGATTGGCACGACAAACACGAAATCGACAAAAGCTACATCCAAAAAGGCCCGTAAGATTTCAGGTCAAAATGCAAAAGACGAGCTTCTTGCTTCGGAAGTAAATTCCATATTGACAGACAAAGGCAAAGAAACCAAACAGTTAGTGTCAGTCTTTCCATCCTTCCTCCAGTGATCAAATATGCTCTTACAAAGTGGTCTCAGAGTGTCAAGGTCAAATTTTGTCATTTCAGTGAGTCTTCAAGCAAAATTTGGTCACTAGGCATTAGGTTTAGGGTTTGCTCTCACTCTTTTCAAAGTGGCCCAAATGCCAATCTATGTCACTATTTAGCTGAGTCTATCATCATTGATAGGGTTTTCATTATCATCTCAGTGTCTAATGAGTCTTTTTACACCTTGTCCATGCTTCAGTTGCGCTTACGTAAGGTCATTTCCCTCTCCTAGGGTTTTGAAGGCAATTTCTCTTGGACGGTCAAATCATCGGCAAAACTTGTTTCCTGATGTTCATACACCTTCCCCTATCCTTAAAGTACCTTACCAAATGCTTCCCATCACTAAGATTCCCCAAATTCCTCATTTTTTCTCAAACCCTAGTTTCTAGCTACAACCTGGCAATTTTCTAGGTTGGGCCTGTGTTTTGCCCTTTTGGACCCCTTCCCCTCACTCGATATCCACGATTCCATTTTCCCCTGCTTCCTAACATCCCTCCCTACTTCCAAAAATTTCCCCAAGAATTTAGAAGCCTCTTATCCCCTTCATTTCGCTTCATTTCGACAAAATCCCTTGTTCCACACATCGGGATAAGTTTCACTCAAAAGCCGTTTCAGAGCAATCAAAGATGAATTTTGGAAAGATGAGAGAGGTTTTTGTTCACAACAGGCCAAGGAAGAAAAACCTCCTTCACTTTTTTCACAGGTGTCATGGTTTTAGAGAAATGTCAAAACTACAATCGCTAGATCCAAGGAGGTTGAGCAAAGCACTAAAACGGAGAAAAAGGCCCGATCCACTCCAAATTTTGGCCAAAGCCTCTTTCAATGAGCATGGTACTTGATTGGGGACTTCCAGCCCAAATTTCAAGAAATTTGGAGAAAATTTTGTCAATTGTGAATTTTTTGTGCCAAAAACAAGTTTTCTCCACCAACACGTCGTGAGCCGCGCGCGACCTATTCGATGGGAAACTCCATTTCGGGAAAACTCAGCATTTTTGGATTTTTCATGAAAATATACACCTTCTCAGCAATTACCAAGAGATTTCATCAAGTTTTGAGCCACCAGAAGGTCAAAAAAAAGCAAAAAATGACTTTTTGCCACCTTTTTGACACATAGGAAGCAGTCTTGGGAGATTGCAATTTTGGAGGGGAAAATGGCCACCAAATTCAGAAATTCCACTTGGGTTGGAACGTAGACATCTAGACCTTTCCAACAAGCCCAAATTTTCCTCATTTGGACACCTGGAAGTTCTTCAAAAGCAGCTCCAAACGCTCGCGACCTGTTCAGGATCAGGGCGCGACGTGTTGGGCAGTTTTCACAGAAATTAACCTACAGCTCAACAAAACGCAGTTTTGACTGGATTTGACTTTTTGGAGTGAATTTTGATCCTCCTTGTTGTAAATGATGCAACTTTATGATATTTTGACACTTATTTATCTCTTCTAGAAGATTCATTCATGAGATAGGGAAAAATTTAATGAATGAATTGGTTTCCTAGCTTATAGAGGCAAGTTGTTTGAAATGCCTAGATTTTAGTGCTCAGTTTAGAATTGGTTGAAACAACTCCTAGAAGGATGAGCTCAACCCCTAGAGGCTAGGGAATGGGTTGGAATGGTCTATATTATGTATTTTCTCAATCATTTTCACAGTTAGAGAGGTTGGACTCTTGAGGGAGAAAGCTCTATTGTATTACTCATTGTATCTCTGCAATTTTGGCAAAGGAAGAAAGACCAGGGTTTTGCAGTCCTTTTTGGGATTCCTGTGGTTACATGTATTGATGGTGTGTTTCTCTTTGTACTTGTAAGTTTGTTATGTGAATCATCTCCTTACTTTTCCTTCTGCGAATTAGGCAAATGAAGTGTTAAAGTAGAATTCATGATTGCCATGCTCTGCTTTTAAGTTTGCTTAATATTTATGTTTTCATATGTCTAAAGAGAACTATTGAAGGTTTCTTGCTCTCTTTAGCCCCTCACCGGTCATTCCTATCCATTCACTTAATTCAAAGGCATCAATACAGTCTCCTACCTTGCCCCAAAGAACCCCCTGCGAAAACTGTGTCCAATCCCTGCACCCAAAATTGCCTTTCCCCGATTTTCCACCAAAATCTTAAAACTTCCCAATTCAAACCTTTTTATCAGTTTATTAGCCTAAAATCAGTGTTTCCTTATTGGTTATCTCGCCCGTTGAAGATCTTTACCGAGATAGACCGGAGAGAGCCCTCTCCTGCCCCGTAGGGCTAGCTACGAGGCTAAGTGGTTTGATGTTGCCTTGGAGTTTACCTTTTTCAGCCTGAGGTGAAATTTCAAGCGCTAACATATTGGCGACCATACTGGGGAAGAACAAATGGTTTACTTGTTGATGTCATTTGTTTTATAAGCTACAGGCGGAGCCTGAAGTTATGCCTGGTAGCCTTCGAAACGCTTTTGCTTTGCATTAGCGGAAGTAGATAAACACTGCTTCAGTCAATCTCCGGTCTAGCTTGTAAACGTGACATCTAACTTGTTAATTACCCCAGTACATGTATCAAGTGCAGATCTGATTGTTGATGGTGGACAACGATCAGACACTTGAAAGGCTGAAATCATTCACCTAGCGACTCTAAATCATTTTCGAGATCAGATCCAAAGACTCCACTGGAGGATGATCCCGACCAGCAAAAACATGAAAGGACAACATGGACAGATCAGGTATTCAAGTTGGAATTTCATCCAAGACATTTTGTTCTTTGTTCTGAATTATTTCTTCTCTTTTCCTGAGAATGTCAAGAAGGCTTTGCAAAGTATATTGTATTTGAGAAGAGATCCTCGGCCTGCAGTTGATTCTTTCCCTTTGAAGATTGTGAATACCAAAGATTTGCATGCCTTTGAGCTTGATTAAGATCCTTTTTCCGAATTTTGTGATGATCATCTTCAAATTGATGAGCCCCAAGCAACCAAGACTAATTTTATACCTGCTGTACATACCCCTACACCTTGTAAAATTCCAGATCGGTAAAAACCTCTTGTTTTACCTTCTGTTCTCCATGCTTTCCCCAAAAACTATGATCTATACTTGCCGAGGTTCGAAGGTGAAAGTAAGAATGTCACCGCTGAGCAACATGTGCAGAATGTTGAGAATTTTCTAGATCTTTTTGAAGTTGATGAAGAAGATGTCAGTATAAGGTTTTTTGCTCTTTATTTGCAAGCTAAAGTGAAGAGTTGGTTCAAAGCCCTGCCTGATGCAAGCATTTCAGATCTCCAGCAGTTTATCAAAGTTTTCCTCGATAGGTGGATGATCGGGCAGAACCTCTTCTTGATTGTAGAAGAGTATAACCAACTGAAAAGACTACCAGGGGAGACAGTACAACAGTTTTCAGCCAGATTTAACCAAGTTTATTATTCAATGCCAGTTGATATAAGGCCTCCTCCTAGATCGGCTCTCTTGCACTATCCGGGTGCCTTTGATTCGGAGATGGAGTTTCAACTGAGAGAAAGGGATATTGCAACACTTCACGAGATGCAAAACAATGCAGTAAATGTAGAGGCTCATCTACTGATCCAAAGGGTAAGGATGAAGGAAGAAGAGATGAAAAACATAGATCCGAAAAAATCGACATCTCTAGAGGTAAAGCTTGACATTTTGGTAAGTGCAGTGGAAAAGATGATGGACAAGATCAACGCAAGGAATGATTATGATGTTCAAGGTCATGGCACGCTAATTGAAGAAGAACAAGTTGCTGATCCAAAACATTTTGTTTCTTATCCTATTTGTCATAGATCTGATAATGATTGTTTTGTAGATCACCTTGGCGAAGAAAGAACTGTTGATATGACCTGCATGCTTGATGATATGTTGTATACCGATGATTTACCTCAGTTTGATCAGTACGATGATGATTATGTTCTCCAAACAGAAGCTAATCTTGCAATCAAACAAGTAGCTAGTTTGTGGGAGGAAAAAGTTCATTTTTCAGCAGCTTGAATACAATGTTCAGCCATCACATATCAGCTATGACATTGACGAGGGAAGTGCATCAAGGTTTGAAGTAAGTGAAGGATCTTTGCCTTTTTGTTTTGATTCGTTTCAGTTCATCAGAGATAACTACCATGCAATCAGAAATCAAATGTCAACAAGTCTTGATTTGAATAATCTTGAGAGCAATGAAAATTTTGTTCAAGACTTCTCATATTCAGATTTGAAACCCCCGAAAGCCATTGATTGTCAAGTTGCAGATGAAGACTTGGAAGTGGACACACATGGTTTAATGATTCAAGGTGACTCTGTACCATTCTGTTTTGAATCATTTCAGTTTTTGAAGGGTAGATTGCATAGTAAATCTTCAAATGAACGGCCTTTAACAAATCAGCAATCTCTCAGTGTTAATGTTGAGGATGAGACACATAACAAAATTCTTGAGCAACCTGTAGCATCAGATTTGCAGCCACCAAATGAAATTGAAGGGCAGATTACAGATGAAGCTGTGGAAGATGAAATACATGATTTGATGATACAGGAAGATTCTATACCTTTTTGTTTCGAAGCATTTCAGTATATAAGGCAAAATCTTCGTAAAATCTCTCAAGAAAAAGATGAACAGCTAAAAGGATGTCATACATTTTCAATGGATACATTACATCAGTCTTTTCAAGTTTTTCATGATCCAATAGCTGATGTTTTGGATGCGGTTTGTAGTCAAAGTCTTTCTCCATTGACTATATGTGAGCTTGAAACATGTGTTGATACAAACTTGATTCGACAACCAGTTTCTTTGTCATTTTCAGCAGAGGTCTCGTCACAAGGCTTAGATCAAAGTTTGCATTCATGGTATGAGGAAATGAGAAGTAATCCATTGGATGAGCTAAGTTCCAGTGTGCTTGAATTTCAAGATCCTTATGCAGTGTTTTTGGAGGTGGAGAGAGAATTCATATCATTTTACGGATCTGTTTCCAAGTTGTCATGGGAGTTGCCTTTCAGTAGTTCTCTCTTGTTGTTCATAAGTGAGCATTTGCGGAGAATTCAAACAGCAAATAGGATACTTACTTGGTTGCATTGGTTGTTTCATTTCACTTGATCAGGTGATGAATGAAATTGTTAGAGTAGGTTTTGATGAATAACCTCCACTTTGAGCATCATTTTTAGTTGGTCGATTGTGTTTAAGTATCAAGGCAGTTTTTAGTTGAGTCATGAGTCCTTTGTGAGTCAATTTTCAGTCTTGTTGTTAAGTTAGTATGTGTCGGTTTTCAGTCATGCATTTTAGTTTGAATTTTTGACTCCATTACCCAATGGATAAGGCGCTGGTCTGCTATCCCAAAGATCTGCCGTTCTTGGCACCTCCAAGGAGCTACCATCCCCATTGGAGCCAATGTTAGTGTCAGTATTTCCAGCCTTCCTCCAGTGATCAAATATGCTCTTACAAAGTGGTCTCAGAGTGTCAAGGTCAAATTTTGTCATTTCAGTGAGTCTTCAATCAAAATTTGGTCACTAGGCATTAGGTTTAGGGTTTGCTCTCACTCTTTTCAAAGTGGCCCAAATTCCAATCTATGTCACTATTCAGCTGAGTCTATCATCATTCATAGGGTTTTCATTATCATCTCAGTGTCTAATGAGTCTTTTTACACCATGTCCATGCTTCAGTTGCGCCTACGTAAGGTCATTTCCCTCTCCTAGGGTTTTGAAGGCAATTTCTCTTGGACGGTCGAATCATCGGCAAAACTTGTTTCCTGATGTTCATACACCTTCCCCTATCCTTAAAGTACCTTACCAAATGCTTCCCATCACTGAGATTCCCCAAATTCCTCATTTTTTCTCAAACCCTAGTTTCTAGCTACAACCTGGCATTTTTCTAGGTTGGGCCTGTGTTTTGCCCTTTTGGACCCCTTCCCCTCACTCGATCTCTGCGATTCCATTTTCCCCTGCTTCCTAACATCCCTCCCTACTTCCAAAAATTTCCCCAAGAATTTAGAAGCCTCTTATCCCCTTCATCTCGCTTCATTTCGACAAAATCCCTTGTTCCACACATCGGGATAAGTTTCACTCAAAAGCCGTTTCAGAGCAATCAAAGATGAACTTTGGAAAACTGAGAGAGGTTTTTTTTCACAACAGCCCAAGGAAGAAAAACCTCCTTCACTTTTTGCGTAGGTGTCATGGTTTTAGAGAAAGGTCAAAAATACAATCGCTAGATCCAAGGAGGTTGAGCAAAGCACTAAAACGGAGAAAAAGGCCCGATCCACTCCAAATTTTGGCCAAAGCCTCTTTGGCTGAGCATGGTACTTGATTGGGGACTTCCAGCCCAAATTTCAAGAAACTTGGAGAAAATTTTGTCAATTGTGAATTTTTTGTGCCAAAAACAGGTTTTCTCCACCAACACGTCGCGCGCCACGCGCGACCTATTCGATGGGAAACTCCATTTCGGGAAAACTCAGAATTTTTGGATTTTTCATGCAAATATACACCTGCTCAGCAATTACCAAGAGATTTCATCAAGTTTTGAGCCTCCAGAAGGTTAAAAAACAAGCAAAAAATGACTTTCTGCCACCTTTTTGACACACAGGAAGCAGTCTTGGGAGATTGCAATTTTGGAGGGGAAATGGCCACCAAATTCAAAAATTTCACTTGGGTTGGAAAGTAGACATCCATACCTTTCCAACAAGCCCAATTTTGCCTCATTTGGACACCTGGAAGTGCCTCAAAACCAGCTCCAAAGGCGCGCGACCTGTTCAGGATCAGGGCGCGACGTGTTGGGTAGTTTTCACAGAAATTCACCTACAGCTCAGCAAAACGCAATTTTGACTGGATTTGACTTTTTGGAGTGAATTTTGATCCTCCTTGTTGTAAATGATGTAACTTTATGATATTTTGACACTTATTTATCTCTTCTAGAAGATTCATTCATGAGATAGGCAAAAATTTAATGAATGAATTGGTTTCCTAGCTTATAGAGGCAAGTTGTTTTGACTGCCTAGATTTTAGTGCTCAGTTTAGAATTGGTTGAAACAGCTCCTAGAAGGATGAGCTCGACCCCTAGAGGCTAGGGAATCGGTTGGCATGGTCTATATTATGTATTTTCTCAATCATTTTCACAGTTAGAGAGGTTGGACTCTTGAGGGAGAAAGCTCTATTGTATTACTCATTGTATCTCTGCAATTTTGGCAAAGGAAGAAAGACCAGGGTTTTGCAGTCCTTTTTGGGATTCCTGTGGTTACATGTATTGATGGTGTGTTTCTCTTTGTACTTGTAAGTTTGTTATGTGAATCATCTCCTTACTTTTCCTTCTGCAAATTAGGCAAATGAAGTGTTAAAGTAGAATTCATGATTGCCATGCTCTGCTTTTAAGTTTGCTTAATATTTATGTTTTCATCTGTCTAAAGAGAACTCTTGAAGGTTTCTTGCTCTCTTTAGCCCCTCACCGGTCATTCCTATCCATTCACTTAATTCAAAGGCATCAATACAGTCTCCTACCTTGCCCCAAAGAACCCCCTGCAAAAACTGTGTCCAATCCCCGCACCCAAAATTGCCTTTCCCCGATTTTCCACCAAAATCTTAAAACTTCCCAATTCAAACCTTTTTATCAGTTTACTAGCCTAAAATCAGTGTTTCCTTATTGGTTATCTCACCCGTTGAAGATATTTACCGAGATAGACCGGAGAGAGCCCTCTCCTGCCCAGTAGGGCTAGTTACGAGGCTAAGTGGTTTGATGTTGCCTTGGAGTTTACCTTTTTCAGCCAGAGGTGAAATTTCAAGCGCTAACATATTGGCGACCATACTGAGGAAGAGAAATGGTTTACTTGTTGATGTCATTTGTTTTATAAGCTACAGACGGAGCCTAAAGTTATGCCAGGTAGCCTTCGAAACGCTTTTGCTTTGCATTAGCGGAAGTAGATAAACGCTGCTTCAGTCAATCTCCGGTCTAGCTTGTAAACGTGACATCTAACTTGTTAATTACCCCAGTACATGTATCAAGTGCAGATCTGATTGTTGATGGTGGACAACGATCAGACACTTGAAAGGCTGAAATCATTCACTTGGCGACTCTAAATCATTTTCGAGATCAGATCCAAAGACTCCACTGGAGGATGATCCCGACCAGCAAAAACATGAAAGGACAACATGGACAGATCAGGTATTCAAGTTGGAATTTCATCCAAGACATTTTGTTCTTTGTTCTGAATTATTTCTTCTCTTATCCTGAGAATGTCAAGAAGGCTTTGCAAAGTATATTGTATTTGAGAAGAGATCCTCGGCCTGCAGTTGATTCTTTCCCTTTGAAGATTGTGAATAGCAAAGATTTGCATGCCTTTGAGCTTGAGCAAGATCCTTTTTCCGAATTTTGTGATGATCATCTTCAAATTGATGAGCCCCAAGCAACCAAGACTAATTCTATACCTGCTGTACATACCCCTACACCTTGTAAAATTCCAGATCGGTATAAACCTCTTGTTTTACCTTCTGTTCTCCATGATTTCCCCAAAAACTATGATCTATACTTGCCGAGGTTCGATGGTGAAAGTAAGAATGTCACCGCTGAGCAACATGTGCAGAATATTAAGAATTTTCTAGATCTTTTTGAAGTTGATGAAGAAGATGTCAGTATAAGGCTTTTTGCTCTTTCTTTGCAAGCTAAAGTGAAGAGTTAGTTCAAAGCCCTGCCTGATGCAAGCATTTCAGATCTCCAGCAGTTTATCAAAGTTTTCCTCGATAGGTGGATGATCGGGCAGAACCTCTTCTTGATTGTAGAAGAGTATAACCAACTGAAAAGACTACCAGGGGAGACAGTACAACAATTTTCAGCCAGATTTAACCAAGTTTATTATTCAATGCCAGTTGATATAAGGCCTCCTCCTAGATCGGCTCTCTTGCACTATCCGGGTGCCTTTGATCCGGAGATGGAGTTTCAGCTGAGAGAAAGGGATATTGCAACACTTCACAAGATGCAAAACAGTGCAGTAAATGTAGAGGCTCATCTGCTGATCCGAAGGGCAAGGATGAAGGAAGAAGAGATGAAAAACATAGATCCGGAAAAATCGACATCTCTAGAGGTAAAGCTTGACATTTTGGTAAGTGCAGTGGAAAAGATGATGGACAAGATCAACGCAAGGAATGATTATGATGTTCAAGCTCATGGCGCGCTGATTGAAGAAGAACAAGTTGCTGATCCAAAACATTTTGTTTCTTATCCTAGTTGTCATAGATCTGATAATGATTGTTTTGTAGATCACCTTGGCGAAGAAAGAACTGTTGATATGACCTGCATGCTTGATGATATGTTGTATACCGATGATTTACCTCAGTTTGATCAGTACGATGATGATTATGTTCTCCAAACAGAAGCTAATCTTGCAATCAAACAAGTAGCTAGTTTGTGGGAGGAAAAAGTTCATTTTCAGCAGCTTGAATACAATGTTCAGCCATCACATATCAGCTATGACATTGACGAGGGAAGTGCATCAAGGTTTGAAGTAAGTGAAGGATCTTTGCCTTTTTGTTTTGATTTGTTTCAGTTCATCAAAGATAACTACCATGCAATCAGAAATCAAATGTCAACAAGTCTTAATTTGAATCATCTTGAGAGCAATGAAAATTTTGTTCAAGACTTCTCATATTCAGATTTGCAACCCCCGAAAGCCATTGATTGTCAAGTTGCAGATGAAGACTTGGAAGTGGACACACATGGTTTAATGATTCAAGGTGACTCCGTACCATTCTGTTTTGAATCATTTTAGTTTTTGAAGGGTAGATTGCATAGTAAATCTTCAAATGAACGGCCTTTAACAAATCAGCAATCTCTCAGTGTTAATGTTGAGGATGAGACAGATAACAAAATTCTTGAGTAGCCTGTAGCATCAGATTTGCAGCCACCAAATGAAATTGAAGGGCAGATTACAGATGAAGCTGTGGAAGATGAAATACATGATTTGATGATACAGGAAGATTCTATACCTTTTTGTTTCGAAGCATTTCAATATATAAGGCAGAATCTTCGTAAATTCTCTCAAGAAAAAGATGAACAGCTAAAAGGATGTCATACATTTTCAATGGATACATTACAGCAGTCTTTTCAAGTTTTTCATGATCCAATAGCTGATGTTTTGGATGCGGTTTGCAGTCAAAGTCTTTCTCCATTGACTATATGTGAGCTTGAAACATGTGTTGATACAAACTTGATTCGGCAACCAGTTTCTTTGTCATTTTCAGCAGAGGTCTCGTCACAAGGCTTAGATTAAAGTTTTCATTCATGGTATGAGGAAATGAGAAGTAATCCATTGGATGAGCTAAGTTCCAGTGTGCTTGAATTTCAATATCCTTATGCAGTGTTTTTGGAGGTGGAGAGAGAATTCATATCATTTTACGGATCTGTTTCCAAGTTGTCATGGGAGTTGCCTTTCAGTAGTTCTCTCTTGTTGTTCATAAGTGAGCATTTGCGGAGAATTCAAATAGCAAACGGGATACTTACTTGGTTGCATTGGTTGTTTCATTTCACTTGATCAGGTGATGAATGAAACTATTAGAGTAGTTTTGATGAATAACCTCCACTTTGAGCATCATTTTCAGTTGGTCGATTGTGTTTAAGTATCAAGTCAGTTTTTAGTTGAGTCATGAGTCCTTTTTGAGTCAATTTTCAGTCTTGTTGTTAAGTTAGTTTGTGTCGGTTTTCAGTCATGCATTTTAGTTTGAGTTTTTGACTCCATTACCCAATGGATAAGGCGCTGGTCTGCTATCCCAAAGATCTGCCGTTCTTGGCACCTCCAAGGAGCTACCATCCCCATTGGAGCCAATGTTAGTGTCAGTCTTTCCAGCCTTCCTCCAGTGATCAAATATGCTCTTACAAAGTGGTCTCAGAGTGTCAAGGTCAAATTTTGTCATTTCAGTGAGTCTTCAATCAAAATTTGGTCACTATGCATTAGGTTTAGGGTTTGCTCTCACTCTTTTCAAAGTGGCCCAAATGCCAATCTATGTCACTATTCAGATGAGTCTATCATCATTCATAGGGTTTTCATTATCATCTCAGTGTCTAATGGGTCTTTTTACACCTTGTCCATGCTTCAGTTGCGCCTACGTAAGGTCATTTCCCTCTCCTATGGTTTTGAAGGCAATTTCTCTTGGACGGTCAAATCATCGGCAAAACTTGTTTCCTGATGTTCATACACCTTCCCCTATCCTTAAAGTACCTTACCAAATGCTTCCCATCACTAAGATTCCCCAAATTCCTCATTTTTTCTCAAACCCTAGTTTCTAGCTACAACCTGGCAATTTTCTAGGTTGGGCCTGTGTTTTGCCCTTTTGGACCCCTTCCCCTCACTCGATCTCTGCGATTCCATTTTCCCCTGCTTCCTAACATCCCTCCCTACTTCCAAAAATTTCCCCAAGAATTTAGAAGCCTCTTATCCCCTTGATTTCGCTTCATTTCGACAAAATCCCTTGTTCCACACATCGGGATAAGTTTCACTCAAAAGCCGTTTCAGAGCAACCAAAGATGAATTTTGGAAAACTGAGAGATTATTTTGTTCACAACAGGCCAAGGAAGAAAAACCTCCTTCACATTTTGCACAGGTGTCATGGTTTTAGAGAAAGGTCAAAAATACAATCGCCAGATCCAAGGAGGTTGAGCAAAGCACTAAAATGGAGAAAAAGGCCCGATCCACTCCAAATTTTGGCCAAAGCCTCTTTGACTAAGCATGGTACTTGATTGGGGACTTCCAGCCCAAATTTCAAGAAATTTGGAGAAAATTTTGTCAATTGTGAATTTTTTGTGCCAAAAACAGGTTTTCTCCACCAACACGTCGCGCGCCGCGCGCGACCTATTCAATGGGCAACTCCATTTCGGGAAAACTCAGTATTTTTGGATTTTTCATGAAAAGATACACCTTCTCAGCAATTACCAAGAGATTTCATCAAGTTTTGAGCCTCCAGAAGGTCAAAAAACAAGCAAAAAATGACTTTCTGCCACCTTTTTGACACACAGGAAGCAGTCTTGGGAGATTGCAATTTTGGAGGGGCAAATAACCACCAAATTCAACAATTCCACTTGGGTTGGACAGTAGACATCTAGAACTTTCCAACAAGCCCACTTTTGCCTCATTTGGACACCTGGAAGTGCCACAAAAGCAGCTCCAAAGGCGCGCGACCTGTTCAGGATCAGGGCGCGACGTGTTGGGCAGTTTTCACAGAAATTCACCTACAGCTCAGGAAAACGCAGTTTTGACTGGATTTGACTTTTTGGAGTGAATTTTGATCCTCCTTGTTGTAAATGATGTAAATTTATGATATTTTGACACTTATTTATCTCTTCTAGAAGATTCATTCATGAGATAGGCAAAAATTTAATGAATGAATTGGTTTCCTAGCTTATAGAGGCAAGTTGTTTTGACTGCCTAGATTTTAGTGCTCAGTTTAGAATTGGTTGAAACAGCTCCTAGAAGGATGAGCTCGACCCCTAGAGGCTAGGGAATGGGTTGGCATGGTCTATATTATGTATTTTCTCAATCATTTTCACAATTAGAGAGGTTGGACTCTTGAGGGAGAAAGCCCTATTGTATTACTCATTGTATCTCTGCAATTTTGGCAAAGGAAGAAAGACCAGGGTTTTGCAGTCCTTTTTGGGATTCCTGTGGTTACATGTATTGATGGTGTGTTTCTCTTTGTACTTGTAAGTTTGTTATGTGAATCATCTCCTTACTTTTCCTTCTGCAAATTAGGCAAATGAAGTGTTAAAGTAGAATTCATGATTGCCATGCTCTGCTTTTAAGTTTGCTTAATATTTATGTTTTCATCTGTCTAAAGAGAACTCTTGAAGGTTTCTTGCTCTCTTTAGCCCCTCACCGGTCATTCCTATCCATTCACTTAATTCAAAGGCATCAATACAGTCTCCTACCTTGCGCCAAAGAACCCCCTGCAAAAACTGTGTCCAATCCCCGCACCCAAAATTGCCTTTCCCTGATTTTCCACCAAAATCTTAAAACTTCCCAATTCAAACCTTTTTATCAGTTTACTAGCCTAAAATCAGTGTTTCCTTATTGGTTATCTCGCCCATTGAAGATCTTTACCGAGATAGACCGGAGAGAGCCCTCTCCTGCCCCGTAGGGCTAGCTACGAGGCTAGGTGGTTTGATGTTGCCTTGGAGTTTACCTTTTTCAGCCAGAGGTGAAATTTCAAGCGCTAACATATTGGCGACCATACTGGGGAAGAACAAATGGTTTACTTGTTGATGTCATTTGTTTTATAAGCTACAGACGGAGCCTGAAGTTATGCCAGGTAGCCTTCGAAACGCTTTTGCTTTGCATTAGCGGAAGTAGATAAACACTGCTTCAGTCAATCTCCAGTCTAGCTTGTAAACGTGACATCTAACTTGTTAATTACCCCAGTACATGTATCAAGTGTAGATCTGATTTTTGATGGTGGACAACGATCAGACACTTGAAAGGCTGAAATCATTCACCTGGTGACTCTAAATCATTTTCGAGATCAGATCCAAAGACTCCACTGGAGGATGATCCCGACTAGCAAAAACATGAAAGGACAACATGGACAGATCAGGTATTCAAGTTGGAATTTCATCCAAGACATTTTGTTCTTTGTTCTGAATTATTTCTTCTCTTTTCCTGAGAATGTCAAGAAGGCTTTGCAAAGTATATTGTATTTGAGAAGAGATCCTCGACCTGCAGTTGATTCTTTCCCTTTGAAGATTGTGAATACCAAAGATTTGCATGCCTTTGAGCTTGATCAAGATCCTTTTTCCGATTTTTGTGATGATCATCTTCAAATTGATGAGCCCCAAGCAACCAAGACTAATTCTATACCTGCTGTACATACCCCTACACCTTGTAAAATTCCAGATCGGTATAAACCTCTTGTTTTACCTTCTGTTCTCCATGATTTCCCCAAAAACTATGATCTATACTTGCCGAGGTTCGATGGTGAAAGTAAGAATGTCACCGCTGAGCAACATGTGCAGAATGTTGAGAATTTTCTAGATCTTTTTGAAGTTGATGAAGAAGATGTCAGTATAAGGCTTTTTTCTCTTTCTTTGCAAGCTAAAGTGAAGAGTTGGTTCAAAGCCCTGCCTGATGCAAGCATTTCAGATCTCTAGCAGTTTATCAAAGTTTTCCTCGATAGGTGGATGATCGGGCAGAACCTCTTCTTGATTGTAGAAGAGTATAACCAACTGAAAAGACTACCAGGGGAGACAGTACAACAGTTTTCAGCCAGATTTAACCAAGTTTATTATTCAATGCCAGTTGATATAAGGCCTCCTCCTAGATCGGCTCTCTTGCACTATCCGGGTGCCTTTGATCCGGAGATGGAGTTTCAGCTGAGAGAAAGGGATATTGCAACACTTCACGAGATGCAAAACAGTGCAGTAAATGTAGAGGCTCATCTGCTGATATGAAGGGCAAGGATGAAGGAAGAAGAGATGAAAAACATAGATCCGGAAAAATCGACATCTCTAGAGGTAAAGCTTGACATTTTGGTAAGTGCAGTGGAAAAGATGATGGACAAGATCAACGCAAGGAATGATTATGATGTTCAAGGTCATGGCGCGCTAATTGAAGAAGAACAAGTTGATGATCCAAAACATTTTGTTTCTTATCCTAGTTGTCATAGATCTGATAATGATTGTTTTGTAGATCACCTTGGCGAAGAAAGAACTGTTGATATGACCTGCATGCTTGATGATATGTTGTATACCGATGATTTACCTCAGTTTGATCAGTACGATGATGATTATGTTCTCCAAACAGAAGCTAATCTTGCAATCAAACAAGTAGCTAGTTTGTGGGAGGAAAAAGTTCATTTTCAGCAGCTTGAATACAATGTTCAGCCATCACATATCAGCTATGACATTGACGAGGGAAGTGCATCAAGGTTTGAAGTAAGTGAAGGATCTTTGCCTTTTTGTTTTGATTAGTTTCAGTTCATCGGAGATAACTACCATGCAATCAGAAATCAAATGTCAACAAGTCTTGATTTGAATCATCTTGAGAGCAATGAAAATTTTGTTCAAGACTTCTCATATTCAGATTTGCAACCCCCGAAAGCCATTGATTGTCAAGTTGCAGATGAAGACTTGGAAGTGGACACACATGGTTTAATGATTCAAGGTGACTCCGTACCATTCTGTTTTGAATCATTTTAGTTTTTGAAGGGTAGATTGCATAGTAAATCTTCAAATGAACGGCCTTTAACAAATCAACAATCTCTCAGTGTTAATGTTGAGGATGAGACAGATAACAAAATTCTTGAGCAGCCTGTAGCATCAGATTTGCAGCCACCAAATGAAATTGAAGGGCAGATTACAGATGAAGCTGTGGACGATGAAATACATCATTTGGAATTGAGCATCCTATATATTATTTAAGTAAAAATTTAAATGATACAGAAAGCAAATATTCTTACGTTGAAAAGCTAGCGCTTGCAGCTGTTCAAGCGATACAAAGATTTCGACACTATGTCCTCTTTCAGAAAACTACCATTATGTCAGATTGCAACCCCATGAATTATATATTGTCGCGACAGTTACTGGGGGGCAAATACTCAAAATGGATAGCAATCCTACAAGAGTTTGATCTGGAATTTGTAAAATCCAAGTCAAAGAAAGCTCTAGTTTTCGCAGAATTATTGTGCGATCTCCCATCGTCGTCCAACGATGAAACATCCGAAGAATCAATCGTGAATGAAAGTTTGTTTCTGATATCTACAAGCAATGAGTGGTATAGGGATATAATCATTTATCTCCAAACCCAAAAATTTAGGCCAAACACCTCCCACTCTGAACAAAAACGTATTCGATACCAAGCAAAAGACTACATGATCGTCGGTGATACACTTTACCGTCGTGGTATCGATACAGTTCTGAGAAGGTGCCTCACCCATGAGGAGGCCGAAAAAGTCCTAAATGAGTGTCATTCAGGCGCGAGTGGGGGGCATCAATCTGGATATGATACAACACAAAATTTTTTACGAGCAGGATACTTCTTGCCAACAATGTTCAAAGATTGCATAACCGCAGTCAGAAGTTGCCATGCTTGTCAAATTTTTGATAGCAAAACCAGAAGAACACCCGCACCTCTACAGCCAATAGTTTCTGTTGGGCCATTCACCAAATGGGGCATCGATTTTATGACCTGTAACCCCACCTTGACCGGGGGGCATGGGTATATCATAGTCGCAGTTGACTATTTTACCAAATGGGCCGAGGCGATGCCTACATTAGATAATTGATGAGCCCCAAATTTGGTAACATTTTGGGCTCATTTGGCCTAACCACCCTTGCTCAATCCTTCATTTTTCATAACTTATGCATCATTTTTTAGTTTGTTTATGTCATTTGTACGAATAAGGGCAGTCACTATTCCTAGGTGGCTAACACGTGCTCATTTCAGGTTTTTTGGCACATGTTGGAGCAAAACCGAACAGATAAGGGCTAGGAGACAACCAAGATGGGGTTGAGGATTCGTAGGAGGGTTGTCCACGGCATTAAATAACCTTCCTCGGGATCTTCACCCCTAACTCCGAGCTCCAAAAGCCACCACAACCGGATCTAGAAGGCAGCCAAACAGATTTTGTGGAAGCAGCTGTTCACTCCTAGTTTGGTCAGCCAAGTCCCATAGATTTAGGAGGCTAGATTGGGGCCTCGTGATGTATAAATGATAAGGCTTCAGCCTTCGAAAAGGACTTTTTGAAAAACTGTTGCACATTCTGCACTACGAGCTGCCAGCTCTGTTTTTGCTCTTTTGTAGCCATCATTGGCATACCTCTTGACTTATGATTATTATTTTTTAATGAGAAGCATTCAGATTTGATCTCAGCTCTGAGTTTCTAAAGGAGCCATAGCTCTTGGGGTTGGGCCCAACCTGAGAGCCTAGGGCCTCCTTCTTTTGTACTGATATCTTTTCTTTCAACAATATGGTTTTCTTTACATGCATTTGAAACGCAGTTTGTTGAGTTAGATTTTGTGGTGTGGTTAAGTAGGTCATTGTTAGAAGATAGAGTTGCTTCAGATGTCTAGAATAGAGAAAAGAGATTAGAATTGATAAGAGTTCCAGAAAAGGGTTGCCTGCACTCTCATTTTCACCTCTTACTAGGGGCTGGAATTGCAGACAGTGCTACCCAACAAAAAACACTAGTTTGCGTATTCATGCAATCTTGGGTGCAATGTTTTCATTTGTAAAAGTTATCCATGCGCTCAGACCTCTTGGAATGTTTCTTTGCTTCAGTACCATACATGGTTCTCTTTAGAAATAACGTTGATGTTCATTGGTTTCATTAACAGTTAGGATAGATTAGTAATATTTTGATTATGTGCAGGACGTGGATGATTTGGTTCAGTTTACACTGTGCAGTGCATCTCCATCACTCTCTCATCCATCTAAGCTTCGTCCAGGCCAACTTCTCATCTCCAAATTAGACCCCTCGTCTCACAACTACTCTACTGCCCAGGTCATCCTACCTTCTTGGCCTTCCATTCCCTCTGCCCTCTTTAAGACAAGCTAGCTTTCCACACCCTCTCATCACCTCATCTCTCTGTCACTAAGTCATTACAAACCCATCTCCTACCTCCCTATCCATCCATGCAGCCTCTTCCACTCACCCATCATCCAAAATCCAATCGTAGAACATCCTGTAGGAATTGCTGAACATCCTGTAGGAATTCTGAAACATCCTGTAGAACCCCTACAGACTTCCTGTAGAAGCTCATAAACGTGGTTTCCTGGCAGCCAAACTTTGTGAAACTCTCTGGAAGGATGTTAGAGACTCCTTAGACCCTCTCTGAACCTTCCCGACCTCTTCCAAGTATTTCTCCTCCGTGATCCGCCTCTGCACAGTAAAAAGCCAGTTACAAGCACATGCATGATAATTCGAAATAACTTATTCAAAAATACAAAAAGATGTTTTCTTTAGGTAGAAGTAGTCTAGACACATGCATCTTACCTGCATAGAACTAATGGCATCTCTTTCAGTAGTTTGCATTCCCATCTTTGCATCAGTAGGACTAGCTGGTAGAATTAGGGTTTGCTAGGGTTTGCGTTTCTTGTTGGCGTTCAGTTTCTTTCCGCGAGTAGATTAGCTTCCTTTGAGTTAGCTCTCATCCATCAATTAAAAAGCTTCTTCTAAGAGCTCATAGAAGTTGGCTTAAGCCCCTAGCGGACTTGTGCCAGCTGACCAAGTGACAGCTGCGGCAAGAGCTAGTACTTGTGCATACAACACCGTTGCTTCCAAGTTTGTTATGAACTACCGGGTTGATAAAATTAAAGAAGGAAGTTCCAGGAGTTGTAGCATTATTGCTAAATACTGGAGCCCACCATCTTTTTGGCGCCGTTGCCGAGGAAGCGTCAGAGTATTGGTGATTGTTGCTTTTCTTCTATTTTCCTACTCTCGCCTTCTGCTAAGTAGTTTATTTCATTTCCATTCTGCAATTTCCTTTCCGCAAAAGTAGCATAGACATTTCAATTCCGCAATTTCATTTCTGCAAGCGTAGATTAGCATTTCAATTCCGCAAGCGTAGCCTAGCATTCCATTCCTGCAATTTCATTTGAGAAAAATAGATTAGTTCTTTCATGCTTTCATTTCAATTCCGCATTTCCATTTCAGCAAGATAGTTAGTTGCAGTTCAATCTGTTTTAGTTTTGCAGGTACCAGAAAAAAAAACAAAAGCAATCCAAAGTCTTTCCTTTTCATGCCTCGTAGAAATCGAGATAAAACAGGCAAATTCTTACCCAACACCCCCACCACGTCACTGAGTCACCCTTCTCTCTTCTTTGGTGACAGTGATCCAGAAGAACCTATAGGCGAGCCTCCTGAGATATACGAAGATCCTATAACAGAAGAAGAGTTAGAGAACACTCCATCTGAAGCCATGGCTGACAATAGGGGAGAAGATGAGAGAATAGAAGGTGCCTTCCCCATCCGAGAGACCAATGGAGACATGAAAATGAAGAACATAAGCCCCTCCGCTTTACCTCACTTCCATGGACTGACTACTGAAGACCCTGATACCTTCCTATTTGATTTTTCCGTCCTTTGTCGAACCTATGACTATACCGAAGATGAGAAAAAACTGAAACTCTTCCCCTCTACCCTTAAGGATGTAGCATTGTGTTGGTTCATGGGCTTACCTGGGAACAGTATCACCACTTGGGCCCAGATGCAGCAAGCTTTCAATACCAAATACCGGGACTACTGTAGGTCCAAGGAAGCCAAGGGAGAAATCTTTCGGATGACCATGGGAAATGATGAGTCCTTAGAAGATTATGAGGAAGGGTTCCAACTTAGCTATAAACGGGCCAAGTGCACACTTGACCCTGAATCTCTCAAGTTGGTCCTACTTCGAGGAGTCCCTGAAGACCTCTTAGATACCCTTCACATGCTAGCTGGAGGAGATATTTACCAACTACCTTATGAGGATATAAAGACTGTGTTTAGAAACCACTCTAGGGCAGCCCGAAAAAGAGGTAGAGGAAACCTCCTCTCAACTAGTATTCCTTTCTCCAAACATGAGTTTGCAAATCAATTAGAGGACCTCAAGAGTGAGGTGAGACAGACCATTGCCATGCAACTTGATACATTCCGAATCCAGCAGAAGAAAGAGGAAGCTGAGAGGGCTTTGGCTATCTTCTGCCCTAGGTGTACAAGGAAGCACCCTAAGAACGAGTGCCCATTACATTCGGTTGAGGTATGTTTTGTTTGTGAGGAGGACCACCCCACAAACCAATGTCCAACTTTACCTGGGCTTAAAGCCATGTACCAAGGGACAGAAGCACCCACTGAACCTCTCTATTTCCTCAACCAAAGGAGGCCACATGGACCTAGACCTTACCAACAGGGGATGCAAGGGACACCCCAAGCTTATTATAGCCCCAACCAATTTGCTCCTATGCCTTCCTGGGGTCCCACTGCTCATCCTTCCTGGTCTGTGCCTCCTCCATGGTCTTACCCGCCTCATTACCATACTCAGCCCACTACTCATTCGTTTCACTCACATGCCCAGCCACAGCCTCAGTGGAATGCACCTCAACCGGGGTGGAGGCCCCAGTACAATACTCCCCCCGCAATTCTGCCTCCACCACCAGCTCAACCACAACCATTACCTCCTGCTCCTCCAAGGCAACCCCAAATGCCTGCTCAACCGAACCCGAACCCCAACAACCGATAGGCCCAACATGTATATACTGGGGAAACATCATGCCCTACCTATGCTGTGGAGATCCAGGAGATCAACCTGCGATCTGGAAAGACTCTTCCGGATCGCCAACCTCCTCCCTCA
Organism: Pinus tabuliformis; assembly: GCA_031772625.1. Classification (NCBI taxonomy): domain Eukaryota; kingdom Viridiplantae; phylum Streptophyta; class Pinopsida; order Pinales; family Pinaceae; genus Pinus; species Pinus tabuliformis. The sequence continues at coordinate 804,364,011 of CM062807.1, forward strand.
GAGGACGAGGAAGATAAACAGGAAAGTGAACCAAAAGCCATTCCACCCTTTCCTGAGAGACTAACGGCCACCACACAACCCAACCCGGAGGAGGATGAGCTTTTGGGAGAACTCAAACAGTTGTGTGTGAGAATACCACTTCTCCAAGCCATCAAAGATGTACCAATATACAACAAACTGGTTAAGGAAAAGTGTTTCAGACACCCAGGCAGGCGAAAAAGAGACGCTTCAACCATCAATGTCATAGGAAAATTGTCTGATCTTATGTTGGGGCAAGTAATCTGCCCAAAGTATTTGGATCCTGGGAGTCCTGTAGTTGATGTCCACATCAATGGCACCATCATACCACACACATTGATTGATCTGGGGGCTGCCATTAATGTGATGACCAGAGATACCATGCTCAAACTCAACCTTCAGGGTTCCTTGAGAAAGACCTCGACAGTCCTGCAACTAGCAGATCGCTCCACCGTGACTCCCGAAGGGATTGTAGAGGATGTCTTGGTCTCTATTGACTCTTGGGAGTACCCTGCAGACTTCTTGGTTCTGCAACCAAAGGCAAAGCTTACTGGATACCCCCTTATTTTGGGAAGGCCTTGGTTAGCCACTGTAGATGCTTACATAAGCTGTCATGCAGGAAACATGACCATCAAAAATGGTCCAATGTCCAAGCAGCTAGTCCTGTACCCTCCTGCCCAACCCTTATTAGAGCATGACTTACCACTTTGGTTGGAGGAAGGAGAAGAGGATGAGGTGTACTCAGCACCCTTGTGCACCCTAGACACCACTAGGGGAGGCCCCCCAATCGAGGATGATTTGATTGAGACCTTGATTCAGAATCCACCTCCCAGTGCATTGTCCTTAGAGGAATTGGTGGAGGATGCCCAAGCCAGCACCTTAGTGGACCTTTGTGTGACCAACCCAGTCGCTCCCAGAGTCAAAAATGTGGAGTTCGGCCCCGAGAGAACGTTAAATATCAGCTCGTCCCTATCTCCTTCCCAGGAAAAGGAGTTGTGTAGTCTATTGGCCAGTCATCTAGATGCTTTTGCTTGGAGCTATAAGGAGATGAAAGGAGTCCATCCTCCGGTCTGTACCCATCACATCTACATCAAAGAAGATTGTAAACCAGTTAGGCAACCCCAAAGGAGAATGAATCCAGCCCTTAAGGACATCGTCAAGGAAGAATTGCAAAAACTGTTGGATGCCGGATTCATTTACCCCATCTCGGATAGCGAATGGGTGTCCCCTGTGGTGTTGGTTCCCAAGAAAAACGGGAAGTGGAGAATCTGTGTGGACTACCGAGAACTGAGCAAAGCCACCAAGAAAGACCACTTTCCTCTACCCTTCATAGATCAAGTGTTGGATGGACTGGCAGGAAAGAAGTTTTTCTCTTTCCTAGATGGGTTTAGCGGGTATAACCAGATCCAAATCAGCCCGGAAGACCAAGATAAGACCACCTTCACTTGTCCTTGGGGTACCTTTGCTTACCGAGTTCTTCCCTTTGGACTATGCAAAGCTCCTGCCACCTTCCAAAGAGCCGTCTTGAGCATCTTTTCTGAGCTGGTCCATGATTCGGTGGAAATCTATATGGATGACTTCACTCCTTATGGGTCCAACTTCCAGGAAGCATTGTCCAATCTGGGAAAAGTCCTAACCAAGTGCATTGAGATGAACCTGTCCCTTAGTCCTGAAAAGTGTGAATTCTTGATGACTGAAGGGACCGTGCTAGGACATACCATTTCTCGCCAAGGGTTACAGGTGGATCCTAACAAAATTGCTCTCATCAAGAAGGTTCCACCTCCTCAGAAGGTAAGAGATGTTCGAAGTTTCTTAGGTTTAGCAGGGTATTATAGGAGATTCATTAAAGACTTCAGTAAGCTAGCCTCGCCATTGTTTAGCCTCTTGGCAAAAGATGTTGAGTTTAAATGGACTAACGATTGTCAGAAGGCTCTGAATGAATTAAAGGATAAGTTGGTGTCCGCCCCAATCTTGAGAGGTCCAAATTGGGCCCTACCTTTCCACATCCACACTGATGCCTCGAACAAAGCCATAGGGGCAGCCTTAGGACAAGTTGAACAAAAACTTCCATACGCCATATACTTTGTCAGCAAAAACTTATCCAAGGCAGAACTGAATTATACTGTAACTGAGAAAGAATTCTTGGCCGTGATCCATGCACTGAACAAGTTCTGACATTATATCACTAGCTATAAAACATTTGTACATACGGATCATGCTGCAATTAGATATTTAATGAATAAACCAGATGTGAATGCTCGTATTATTAGATGGTTACTTTTGTTACAGCAGTTTGATTTGACTATCGTTGACAAACCAGGTAAAGAAAATGTTGTTGCTGACTTTTTGTCTAGATTGGATTTACCTGCAGGTGAGGATGGAACAGTGGATGACCAAATGCCAGATGAACATCTATTTGCTATCTCAGTACTCTCTCCATGGTTTGCTGATATAGCAAACTACCTTGTCTCAGTACAGTTCCCTCCGCACCTATCCTCAAGAGAGAAGAGCAGAATCGTAAGGAAGAGTGCCTCATTCACTTGGATCGGGGGCAACCTGTTCAAGCTTGGCCCCGATCAAATCTTAAGGTGTTGTGTAAGGGAGGAGGAAGTCTTTGATATCCTCCTAACCTGTCATGACGGGCCTTGTGGAGGACATTTTGCAGCCAAAAGGACTGCCTTCAAAATCCTACTGGCAGGCTACTATTGGCCCACGCTTCATCAAGATGTCAGAAGGTATATCAGCCAATGTGACCGATTCCAAAGGATGGGGAAACCGACTCCAAGGGACGAAATGCCTCTCCAACCTCAAGTGACTCTTGAGCCATTTGAGAAGTGGGGTATGGATTTTTTGGGTCCAATCAATCCTCCTTCGAGGCAAAGGTCTTACATCATTGTGTGCACAAACTACCTGACAAAGTGGGCAGAAACCAAGGCAATCAAAGCAACGACAGAAGAAAAGGTGGCCGAGTTCTTAAGAGAAAACATTTTCTACAAATTTGGCTACCCAAGAGAGCTAGTCACCGATCAAGGAAGCCAGTTCACCTCCAACTTAATTGAAGACCTACTCACTCATCACAAAATCAAGCATAGCACTTCCACCCCCTATCATCCTCAAGCAAATGGGCAGGTGGAAGTCACTAATAGAGCATTGGAAGGGATCTTGACTAAGGTGGTGAGCAGCAGCAGAAAAGATTGGGCAGATCGCCTGGTTGAGGCCACGTGGGCTTACAACACCACTTGGAAGACCACAACCGGCTTCACACCTTATGAGATGGTCTATGGGAAGAGAGCTTTGCTGTCAATTGAGTTCGAGTACAACACCTTGAGGATGGCAGCTAAGCTGGACCTGGATCTCAGGCATGCCCAAGAAGAAAGGTTATTACAGTTGAATGGATTGGACGAGCATCGAATGCAGACCCTTCTCCACTCAGAAGTGGTTCAACTTCAGAGGAATGTATGGCATGACCAACACCTCAATGACAAGCAATTTCAGCTGGGAGATTGGGCGCTGTTGTATGATTCCAGGCATAAGGATTTCAAGGGGAAGCTGAGAACCAGATGGCTGGGACCATATGCAGTGGAAAAAAGTAATGACAATGGGTCTGTTCTTATTCGGACCATTGATGAGGAGGCCATCCCCATGCTCGTCAATGGGCATCGACTAAGGATCTACAGAAAACCTCTTTCAAGGCAAGAATTCATCAAAACTGTGGAAAAATCAGTGCTGGTCATAGAGAAGGGTTCTGCCTCTGTTTTGGGCATACCCTGAACATCTCAAAAAAAAAAAAATAAAAAATAAAAAATGTATATAATAAAGATCCTTGGGTGAAAACCTTTCTGAGGCTCCCAAGGCAGATGGTAGGGGTGAAAACCTCATTGAGGCGTCCCTGCTGTCTTTCTGAAAATGTTTGAAAAAAGACCCTTGGGTGAAAACCTCTCTGAGGCGCTCAAGGCAGATGGTAAGGGTGAAAACCTCACGGAGGCGCCCCTGCTGTCTTTCAAAAAAGAAAAAGAAAAAACGAACAAAGAAACAAGGAAAACAGGTTCAAGATTTGACAATTCATGCAGGTTGCAGGTATTCCATGCAGGAAAAGAGGTCCCTCAACTCAAGGACAAGGGTCCCTACTATGCTACCAGGTGACCTCACCAGCACTCCCTCCAGAAACACTCATCTCTTCCAAGGTCTGGGCATGATTTGATCACAGTTTAGCCTTCTACAGGAAGCTACAGGACTTTCTACAGGAAGTTCTGTATTTCTACAGGAAACTTCCTGTAGAATCTTTGGACGGCCCAGGACCGACTGTGTGGGAGGATTCGAAGCCGAGGTCCAATACGGAGGCATGCAAGCCAATGTTTTTCTCCATCACCCACTGCTGTCGCCTCCTTCTACCACCCCTGTTGCCATGCAATGGAAATACCTGCACAGTCAAATCAGAACGTTGGATTCTCAGAAGAAACAATTCTCAAATGGAATAAACTATGCAGAGGCCCCATGCGCTACTCATCAAAGCCACCCGAGGACCCTGCGACCGTGACCGTGATGCCACCGTTTCCACCGTTTCGGCATGCACCCGAGGAGGAGAAACGGCTACAGGATATCCTACAGGAATCTTGTAGTAGTTCATCCAGCTAGAGTGTACACCATGAAGGCACCTGCAACACATAGAGCGGTCACATGCACCATCCGCAGCCAGGTAACAAATCTCGTAACCAGCAGCAGTCGGCAAGAAGGAACCCCCATGCCTGTGCATGAAGCAGCAGCAAGCGGATCCGTCACCCTAATCCTGAAGCCTAAAAATAACGTCGCGGCCGCACAGGTAAGTGCCTCACCCTTTTTCATCAAATTACATGAACAATGCTCTAAAATGTATGCGAGTATGAAAATGAATGGGTTGAGCCAGTCGGGTAGCGATTCAACTGGCCACCACGACCAGTCCGATGGTCTCGTCAGATTCGGAAAGTGTTGGTCGTGTCAAGAAAGACAGGAAATGGACACGTGGGAAGCGTCCAGTCGGGGGGAAGCGACGATCTAACAGAAATGGCGGCGGTAGATATGCAGGGAATGATGCGGCGGTTAGGCAGACTTACAGTGGAATGATAATAGGTGACGTCGTACAACGGTCCGGCAGGGACAGCTCACCCCCGTGCCACAAGTTCCACAGGGATTCAAATCCACCGGCTAGATCGTGTATGGCACTCCACTCATTTATCGTCAACCGCTTTGCAGTCGAGTAAGCGTCTGAAATTCCCTGAAGCCTGTTACTCCGAGTCTTCGGCTTGTTCAAACATCTGGTGGTTACACAGAAGGCCCAGAACCACTGACGCGCTCTCCAGAACCCGTGCGCGACTTCTACAGGAAGTTGCGCTACAGGAAGCTCACCGCTATGGAGGAAATAAATCTATTCACGTCAAAGGTGGCGAATTGGAAGAGGTAAGCCTGAACCTGGTCCTCCCATGCAATTGGTTTGAAAGGTGGCAAAGTCGACGTCCTAAAAAAGTAGAACTACAGTCTGCGCATAAATTTGCAAGCGTCATCTTCCTTCTGCATGAGAATTGTCGTCGTAGTGTATATGCGGGGTTTTCTACAGGAATTGGTTCGTAATTGAGCCCCTGTCAAGGCTCACCTGTAGATAGCCGAGAATTCACGAACTGTGTGCTTGATAGAGGCGTAATTCTGCGCTCTGTCTAAGGAAATCCCAAAGGCTCATCTTTTGATACGCGCCAGCCACCTCCGGCTAACACAGTAAGCTTTCACGATGCCGGGTGGGTTCATTAGGAAAGAACCGACAGACTCAAGGAAGCTGCGGGAAAACCCTGAGGTGGTAGACCTGTTTTCTCGTGCACGATGGAAGTCGTTCTGCGACAAGCTTCAAGGTTACGATGACGAGGTGGCAGAGGAATTCCTACGAGCTTTGAAGCCAAAATCAAAAATGCTGGCCGTTGTCAATTTCAGGGGTTTGAATCTCAGACTCACTCCACAGTTCATCAGTAGAGTCACTGATCTCCCAATGGGGGTACCGTGGGATAAGGAGGAGAGAAAACTAGGCCAGAAGGCTAAAAAGGAGTTCTTTCTGCCAGAGGAGCAATTCTCAGAGGATAAGAACGAGGTTCGCAGAGCTATCCTACAGCCGCTCTGGAGTGAGGTCAGCCTCTAAAGTATGAAATATATCACGTGCAAAGGACGATTCAGCATCGTATTTCCGGCTGCTCACAGAACTTAGGCACCAAATGGACCTACCTTCAGAAAACAAGCTAAGTATTCCTTACTTCCTCCTGCAGTCCATGACTGAATGTGCCACCAAATTACGAGAGGGCACGCCAGACCAGGTAGCCCATCATGGGCTCATTAAACTCCTCGTGGAGGATGCACTCCACACATACACCGTCCCTCTCTCGTGGGAAGCCTTCCGAAATTTGACTAAGGATGGTGACATCAAAATGTTGGCCGAGGAGCTCACCTCCTCCAGCAGCGAGGAGAAGGAACCAATACAAACAGAGAAGAAAGGAAAAGGCCAAGAAACCATGGCCAAAGCACCAAAGAAAGAACAAAAGGGGAAACAAGAGAAACACCAGGTTGCCGAAACAGAGGATGACAAACCCACATTGACACCCAGGGAGAAAAGGTTACAGAGTAGGGTGGAAAGGACTGAACAAGTCCACGTCAGTGAAGGCACCTCGAAGGCAGCCTCAGCAAAGTCAAAAGACAAAGCACCCTCAGCCAAACAGGCTAAAACGGTGCCACCTGTTTCTACAGGAAAATCAAAAACGGTTTCTACAGGAAGCCAGAAATCAGCTGCTACAGGGCTTTCTACAGGAAGTCCTGAGAAAGGAAAACAGAAGGAGAAGACAGCTGAAATCCTTGCAAGGGAGGCAGCAGCTGTGCTGGCCACCCTTAGTACCCCTCCTAAGCCAAGGGAAAAACGAAAGAGGGAGATCCCTCTATATTTCAAAGCCAGGAGAAGTGTGAGAATCAAAACAGGCAGGCCCCAACCTCCATCCAGCAGCCCAATTACCATAGAAGACACCCCTACCTCGCCAAGGGAGAGGTCCCCCTCAAAAATATCAGTCACTTATGAGCGGGGGAGCCCGAAGACAACTGCCTGGAAGGAGAGAATGGACAGGTTGGCTTCAAAAACCCCGCTACAGGATGCTGAGGCCGTTCTACAGGAAACATTGGCCAGGCTCAAGGAGACCGAAAGAATGGAGGGGGAGGCAGCCACATCACCACTTAGGGAAGACGGAGCAGAGCCACCGAGGGAAGAAGAGGTGGAGCATATTCCGGAACCTAGTCCCCAGCCAAGCTTGAGCTCGTATTATAACTTTTTGGAGGCTGGAAAAATTATTCCACAGAAATTCACAGTGCCGCTTTTCTTTGCGTTGGAGGAAGAAAGAGTGAGAACCCACACATGGATGAAGATAGCTAAATCTAAAGGAGTGGCAGATATAGGCCCCTTGGAGGAACAACTCAAGGAGGCACGAAGAGAATTAGCTATGGCCAAACACGTGGGAAACTGCCAGCGGGTATTTCTACGGGAAGAGAATGAGAAACTCAAACTGCAGCTACAGGAACAGAGGAAAGAAAGGGGCACATCATCAGGGGACAATACAGCAGAACCTCAAGGCAAAGAAGGACTGCAAGTTGGTCTTGGGGAACTAACCTCGCATCTACAGGAAAGGGAACTACAAGCACAAATCGAGTTACAAGCTCTCAAACAGCAGTTGCAGCAAAAAGAGGCACAACTGGCCTGCATGGCCAGTTGGGCCATGGATGCTCTACAATGTAGACAACCGGCCAAATCTTATGGCCTATACCTACGGGACCAGTGGCTGCAATTCCAAATTAATGCATTGGCACAGAGGGGTATCTCCCAAATCCAAGAACCCCAGCAGTTCACAGAGTTATGCAATAGCAGTTCATCAGAGGATAAGGCCAAGATATTGGAGTTCTATCTCCATAATTTGGCCCTTCCTAATGTGACTTCATGGGATCCCAACACAGTCGTAGGAGATATGCAGTTGATGGAATTTGCCTCATGGTTGAACCATGAAGAAAAGAGAGCAGCAGAGGTCAAAGAGGTCATGAACCGAGAGTTACATGAGCCACTGCTGATTAGAGCAGAGCCAGGGGATCCCACTGCATTGATATCAGCCCACCAACACTTAGCCACCAACCCTCAAGCTTTATTGAAATACATGGATCAGCAGGCTTAGGCTATAGCACATTTCGAGGATATGGAGCGACTATTAGGGGACAATTGTGTTCATGCTTGCACCCGCCGATGGAACACACTGTCCCACAACCTCAAAATCAGAGAATATCACACTCCAACTCGAATGAGGGAAGCTCTAGTACGGGTCCCCCTCTACAAGAAGTCCATACAGAACCTCCAAGCCAGCTGGATTGGCCTCAAGCTAAGCCCACCTTTGCTTTTAGGATTGATGGAAGGCAGCACAGAAAAAGAAGAGCATAAGCAGTGGGAAGAGGTGGAAAGGAAGGCTGGGTTCCATGCCAGTGAGGAGGATACTACTTCAGAAGCCTGGGATGTGAGAGTGACGGTGAAAGCAATGAAGGACGAGGAGCTGGATTAGTTGCTCAGGGATGAGCAATCATTTTAGCTGGGGGGTGATGATGAGCCCCAAATTTGGTAACATTTTGGGCTCATTTGGCCTAACCACCCTTGCTCAATCCTTCATTTTTCATAACTTATGCATCATTTTTTAGTTTGTTTATGTCATTTGTACGAATAAGGGAAGTCACTATTCCTAGGTGGCTAACACGTGCTCATTTTAGGTTTTTTGGCACATGTTGGAGAAAAACCGAACAGATAAGGGCTAGGAGACAGCCAAGATGGGGTTGAGGATTCGTAGGAGGGTTGTCCATGGCATTAAATAGCCTTCCTCGGGATCTTCACCCCCAACTCTGAGCTCCAAAAGCCACCACAACCGGATCTAGAAGGCAGCCAAACAGATTTTGTGGAAGCAACTATTCACTCCTAGTTTGGTCAGCCAAGTCCCATAGATTTAGGAGGCTAGCTTGGGGCCTTGTGATGTATAAATGATAAGGCTTCAGCCTTCGAAAAGGACTTTTTGAAAAATTGTTGCACATTCTGCACTACGAGCTGCCAGCTCTGTTTTTTCTATTTTGTAGCCATCATTGGCATACCTCTTGACTTATGATTATTATTTTTTAATGAGAAGCATTCAGATTTGATCTCAGCTCTGAGTTTCTAAAGGAGCCATAGCTCTCGGGGTTGGGCCCAACCTGAGAGCCTAGGGCCTCCTTCTTTTGTACTGATATCTTTTCTTTCAGCAATATGGTTTTCTTTACATGCATTTGAAACGCAGTTTGTTGAGTTAGATTTTGCGGTGTGGTTAAGTAGGTCATTGTTAGAAGATAGAGTTGCTTCAGATGTCTAGAATAGAGAAAAGAGATTAGAATTGATAAGAGTTCCAGAAAAGGGTTGCCTGCACTCTCATTTTCACCTCTTACTTGGGGCTGGAATTGCAGACAGTGCTACCCAACAAAAAAACACTAGTTTGCATATTCATGCAATCTTGGGTGCAATGTTTTCATTTGTAAAAGTTATCCATGCGCTCAGACCTCTTGGAATGTTTCTTTGCTTCAGTACCATACATGGTTCTCTTTAGAAATAACGTTGTTGTTCATTGGTTTCATTAACAGTTAGGATAGATTAGTAATATTTTGATTATGTGCAGGACGTGGATGATTTGGTTCAGTTTACACTGTGTAGTGGATCTCCATCACTCTCTCGTCCATCTAAGCTTCGTCCAGGCCAACTGCTCATCTCCAAATTAGACCCCTCATCTCACAACTACTCTACTGCCCACGTCATCTTACCTTCTTGGCCTTCCATTCCCTCTGCCCTCTTTAAGACAAGCTAGCTTTCCACACCCTCTCATCACCTCATCTCTCTGTCACTAAGTCATTACAAACCCCTCTCCTACCTCCCTATCCATCCATGCAGCCTCTTCCACTCACCCATCATCCAAAATCCAATCGTAGAACATCCTGTAGGAATTGCTGAACATCCTGTAGGAATTCTGAAACATCCTGTAGAACCCCTGCAGACTTCCTGTAGAAGCTCATAAACACAGTTTCCTGGCAGCCAAACTTTGTGAAACTCTCTGGAAGGATGTTAGAGACTCCTTAGACCCTCTCTGAACCTTCCTGACCTCTTCCAAGTATTTCTCCTCTGTGATCCGCCTTTGCACAGTAAAAAGCCAGTTACAAGCACATGCATGATAATTCGAAATAACTTATTCAAAAATACAAAAAGATGTTTTCTTTAGTTAGAAGTAGTCTAGACACATGCATCTTACCTGCATAGAAGTAATGGCATCTCTTTCAGTAGTTTTCATTCCCATCTTTGCATCAGTAGGACTAGTTGGTAGAATTAGGGTTTGCTAGGGTTTGCGTTTCTTGTTGGCGTTCAGTTTCTTTCCGCGAGTAGATTAGCTTCCTTTGAGTTAGCTCTCGTCCATCAGTTAAAAAGCTTCTTCTAAGAGCTCATAGAAGTTGGCTTAAGCCCCTAACAGACTTGTGCCAGCTGACCAAGTGACAGCTACGGCAAGAGCTAATACTTGTGCATACAGCACCGTTGCTTCCAAGTTTGTTACGAACTACCGGGTTGATAAAATTAAGGAAGGAAGTTCCAGGAGTTGTAGCATTATTGCTACAATACTGGAGCCCACCAATAATACTGGTGAAACAGCTGCCCTCTTCTTTTTCAATCATGTAGTCACCAGATTCGGTGTACCACAGGCTATAGTCACAGATCATGGATCGCATTTTCGCAATCACATGATGGTCGAATTAGCTGCCAAACTAGGGTTGTCTCACGACAGATCTACTCCATATTATCCGCAAGCCAACGGACAAGTTGAAGCGATCAACAAGGTCCTGAAACGCATGCTGCAAAGGATGATCGGAGTTCACAAAAGAAGATGGCACCTAATCCTGTACTCAGCTTTGTGGGCTTACCGAACATCGGTAAGGAATGCAACCGGGTTCACACCCTTCCAACTGGTATATGGCCTGGAAGCAGTCTTACCAATCCAGTGTGAAATCTCGTCTCTCAAACTCGCAATTGATCTCCTCCCCGGAACTTCAGAAGAAGAGGCTCGTTTCTTGGAATTAATCCAATTGGATGAAACCCGTCGTGACGCCGCCTTGGCTAACGAAACCCATAAGAAACGAGTCAAGGCGCAGTTCGACAAAAATGTCAAACCCCGTGTCTTCTCAGAAGGTGACTTGGTCTTTCTTTATGACCAAGAATTCGATAAATTGGGAGCAGGGAAATTTAAGTCTTTATGGATGGGCCCCTATATTGTTAAACGAGTGTTAGCAAAAGGAGCCTACGAGTTAATGGATTATGACGAAATTCCACTGGCGCAACCCCGTAATGGGTTGTACCTCAAGCATTACTATGCGTAATGGTAACCAGTATGGTTTTGTTATGTTTTTGTTTTCGCTAAAGTGTTTGTTTTGGTCAAGCGGCGAGTTAGTAAGTTTCAGAGGTGTATGTATTGGTCGATCAACGAATAACATCGCTGAGTATAGCGCGTTGATAGAGCTTCTCTCTGATGCCATCACTCATGGTATATGCCGACTAATTGTCAGGCTAGACTCACAACTCGTAATACTACAACTCAATTGTATATATATTCCGTCCGAAACCCAACTATTTATCGCATGTTCCTAAGGGTTAAGATTTTGGAAAGACAATTTTATCTTATTCAATATCAAAATATTTCCAGAAACTTAAACACATTAACTGACTCATTAGCAAACTATGTGTTAGATAGACATTTGCAACATTTATAAAAAGAAACACATCATCAATGTTTTGTATGTGGATCATGTAGCTCAACCAAAATAAAACTCCGAAAATCAAAAATATATATAACTGTTTATGGTTTACACATAATGTTCTGTAACCAAGACAAAATCGGTCAAGTGACCCAAAAACTCAAAATGCTAGGTGGCACCCTAGTCTAATGATGCTCGTGATAGCAAGTCACAGCCTGTGCGATCATGCGTAGGAGACGAGTCCATCGTCTGGGCACACCAGTAGTATGCCACTGTAACCGCAAAAGTAGCTCGTCGGTCCTCACATCTGGAATACCGAGAGTGAGGCCCTCAAGCTGCTCCTGCAAAGCTGTGAGAGTCTCAGCCACATCAAGGTCACGAAGAATAGCCCTTCCGACGGCCTCTCCTGCTGGGGCAGCAGCTGGTACTCTCAGGCGAACTACTGGACGAACGAGACCAACATCTGCATGTACACATGAGTTTGATTAAAGTCTTGATAGAATAAAGCACAAGGACATTATAAACAAAAAACGATAAACAACAATATGGTCAAAGATTTTACCAATGGCGCCCCACTGCTCGCCATCCGGCAGTACTAAATCTGGATCACCCCGGAAGTCCATGCTAGTGTATGGATACTCAGAATAAACCATCTCCTGACAATCAAACCACCTGAAGAAGGTATCAGAAAATGAAATCTAAGACTGGCCAGCATGCCTAGACATATGGTCAACCCATCTCTGCATACGTGGTTCAGTAGGAGAAGGTAAATTGAGTGCAATGTACTGCGGCTGCATCAGTGGTATCTTCTCCAAGGCAAAGGCGGTCAAAATAGAACCATACCCAAAGTTCTTCAACCTCCCGCTCTTTATCTTGGTCAGTTGTTCTTTCATCACAAGAAGTACTGCGTCGCACCAGTTGAACACCTTCGGTTGGAGGTATTCCAAGGCATCCTGCATATAAGATCGATTGGCTACATGAAGAGACGCACCACCGGCCATCCTACCAAAAGTAAACAGAATAGTCCTAAGGGACCTGTCAGTGACATCACGGATGATGATCTTGCCATCTTTACTCGGCTGAGATCCTTCTCTGCAGTATCGGCGGACATAATCTCTTACAGAATCGCCTCCTCGAGCCGAACCTGACAAAGAGATGGGGGAACCCGAGTCAAGAAATAGATGTCTACTATAGTCAAGGGGATAGATTTGCCCCTGATCTGGAAAACCCGATTGGTAGGATCCCAAGCATCGAGCAAATACTGCAGTAAGTTGATCTGTTGTCTCATGCTAGAAATGCGGAAAAACTTCAGCAAGCCACAATTCCGCAGCGCGTTCACTGTAACTGGATCATGTAGGGAAAGCATGTCCTCTTCTTCATGCTCACGTTCTCGCCATGTAAGGGTCATCTTACTCCAAAGATCTCTGAAAAACAAACAAGAGAGGAGTTAGGTCCTGATTTTGGTGAGAAACATGCAAAAATTTCATAAAAAATTGTGCATCAAATTCCCTTTTTGCGCCCAACTCACCTGCAGTAGTGTTCTAGGTGCGTTGAATGTCAGATAGCCTTTAGACAGGCCAACATTCAACGCAAGTTTCGATACACTGAGGGTGCGTTGATGGCAGAACGAGTTCCTTAAACCCCAGGGGCTCAGAAAAGCTAGGAATCAAGCTCAAAATGCAAAATGGAAACCATGAAATGTAAGAGCTCAGGTTTAGGTCCTACCTGGTCCAGACGACGCCGAGAATCGTCCACAGAATCTCCCGAAATCAACTGATGAAAATCGAGGGGGAAAAGCACCTCCAAAGCTCCAACAAACCAAGTTCAAATGAAATGGTAAAATGAGAGGTAAAAACACTTTTTCATTACTTTTACGTAGTTCAAAGTAAAATATTAGCGTTTTAACTCGTTTTCAAGAAAATATTGTTCATTTCTGACTAGTTTGATGAAGCAGTTGAAAATACAGTACGATCTTTGAAAGGACAAAGCTATTTATGGTAAAATCAAAACAAGACCATCTAATCGAGCAGTTTTAGCACATAGTTCAAGATCGTTAAAAAATAAACATAAGACATGAGCAAATGTTTCCACCCGCGTTTAAGCTCGTTAAAAAATGAACTATTCCCCGGTAAATAACCACCATGAATGAAGTACTTTAGCCATTAAATCCTTGGTCGTGTTTGCACCGTCACCTGCACTTTTTCATTGGCCGATCATTCACCTCCACTTGATTGTTTACCCATTTTGAGGAACAGCTGCGAAGAGTGATTTCACTAGCCATCCTTGTGACATTGCCGTGATTGGAAAATTCCAAACCTTACCTGGAATCAACTGCTACCCGTTTTATCACTCGTTCCTCAAAAGACGAGTCTTCTTTAAGCTCTTTTCAACTAACTCGTAAAATATGAAAAGATTGCCGAGTCCTTGGCCTTCCAGCTCGTTAAAAGACAGGAAGTGCTATCCCTAATCTAGATTTTAATCTTTTTGGACCTGAGGGATTATTGCACAAAAAGATCGAGCGCTTGTTTTGTTCGGCTCGTTAAAACTATCGAAAATTCATCCCTTCTGTATTGTTTTATACTTTTTCGGACTTAAGGGATTAGATGACAAAAAAGGAATTTTGGAGTTACCTTTACGTACCTTTTCAGACTCTCTAAAATTGAAAAGGACCAAGTTATCTTTGTCGTTAAACTCGTTAAAAAGATTAATAGCGACAAACTTGTCTTTAGACATGAACGAGTTTCACTATCGCTAGGCTCGTTAAAACATAGCGATGGGTTTGCCTGAAGGGCAAGTTATAGAACAAGCATATGTTATCCTCCTCAAGCTTGACAAAAATAAAGAGGTACTGGTCAGCAATGACTGGGGAAAAATTGGGAAGAAAACTCAAAGAATCTTTATTGGTAGCAAGTCGCTCTTGAACATGACACTTCCACTCCGTGTTCGAGTCGGGTTGGGTTGTTTCATTCACCGGTCACATCCCCATGGTCACACCATACCATCCACATTTGGGGTTAATGCTACCAATCCATCACATCAGTGTCGCCGACATGTTCAAGAGAAGTCATCCAGAGAAGCCACCTGTGTCTCACCCAATACCATACATTATACTCCATTCTTTCATGACCGCCACCCTGAACCGTATATCATCAGATCGTTTTCACCTCCATCAAAATCATTTGCTCCATTCCGTGTCATTGATGTGGGATTCATTAAGGCCCTCCTTTGACGGATCACTTCTTGTCGACATCAGCTCATTATCCAAGAAGTTGGTCTAGGAACACCCCATTCAGTACTTTGAAGCTTGCATGCCTCAATGGCAAGTTTCTCACTTCCGGCGACAGGTTTACATCAATGACCTTCGACCGAAAGATTTTGCGTGGTGTTCGACGCCAAGTCCTTTATTCACACCACGTGAATTGTACTGCAGTACCTTGAGGGTCATTATCATTATCGGTGATTCCTCTCGCGCTTGTTAACAGTTTACATCATTGACTGGTAATCAAGCGATGTCTTTCCATGTTCGACTTCAAAACATTTCTCACATGGATCGACTTGTACTTCGAGTGAAGACCGGACGAGATTGAAGACCCTGGATCTAGTTTCATCCATCCCGGCTGTGATATATATTCAGGGAAATAAAGACATTAAATGTACAAGCACTGCAGCACAGTTAATCATCTTACCAAAAGGATGATGGCTCTATCAGAATCATCAGTCTACACTCAAACGATTGTCTGTCCTATGTACATGAAAATGAATTTATAAAGCTGAGCATGGGAATGCCCGCCTCAGCTAGATCATGAAAAACAGTATGAAGATAATGTATTGTATTGTATCTTATTACAGGTCTCCTCCCAGCATTGAAAGAACTTCGGATCCTCATAATAAAGCATTTCACCCGACACCAAAAGGTTAACGGCCTCATACTTTAGGGGGTAACTGTTATAGACATTTTTGTGCCTTACAACTCCAAGCATGAAATGTCCATAAACCAAGGGCTCCTAAGTCCCTAAAAGTGTTGTTCTAACCCCTAAAGGAACAAGGTCAACAAATTACAGCTTCTCCCAGAAGTTCTCCACTAGAAACTGCTCAGAATAAGTCAAAACAGGATCATTTCAGCTGCTCCACTGGCTAGGTGCGTTGCATTGCACCTAAATACACTGGCTAGGTGCGTTGCAATGCACCTAAATACACTGTGAGGGTGCGTTGGGCGAGAAATGACAAATGGCAATGTCATTCCGCGAGGTGGAGAGACAATGGAAGCTTCCAGAATCTTCTCCTGTGACACTTGCCTCACTGAATTCGACCAAGGATGAGTAAGAGGCATTTAGTCTCCAAGTGGAAGCAAGAACTGACAGAGAGAAGACACTAATCAAATCACAAGCTGACTCATCCTCCTTACACATATCTATATATGGATCCCTCATCCCAGAGATCCAGAGGCTGGAATTTTGCACATTGTAAGGAATTGTTGTTTGTTTTGAGACAAACATCAGAGTATTGGGTGATCTATGCTTTGTTGGAGGTGAAGAGGGGCTTCTTTGCTGGGAGGTTGATGCTGGGTCAGGAACCATCGGTTGTAACTCCTCCTGGATCTTTTCTTGTTTATCAATAAAAACTATTTGAGTTTTTCCTCCATGCTTTTGTATCATTGATGCTTGTTACATTTGTATGGTTAACTTAAATATGATCCTAAGTTGTTTATGAATATAGATCCATGTCTTTGTATAGTGTTCTTCTTCTGTGATCTTACAGGTACTTGGTGAAGCTGGGAAAGTAAGGGAGCAGGTAGTTGGAGGCTGTCAAAGAAGAGAGGGATTGGATCAAAGGATTAGCGCAAGACACAGGTTGGTTCTTTCTATTCCTCTCTATCTATAACTCATAAAGGAAATACAAAAGTAGTTTTTCTCTGTTTGTTTCTAAGGCAGCTGTCACACCTTAGTGGGATAGAGCAGTTCTAAATAGACACTTTTCCCGGTAACACTACACCTTTCTAAACCCCAAGGCCACCTTCCATCACCACCATATCTCTGCCACAACCACATACGGATAAATTACAAGCATAGCAATTTCACATAAAATACATTAAAAAAAAAACCCAAAAAGATGTTTTTTCTCATTTTCCTTCAGAAGTAGCTTGAATAGATGTAATTTACCTTCTCAGTAGTCAATGGCACTCATTTCATTAGTTTTCATCTCTTTTTCTGCAAGTATAGGGTTAGTTGGAAGAATTAGGGTTTGCTAGGGTTTGCTTGATGCTCTAATCTTCTTTCTCTTTCTACAAGTAGGATAGCCTCTATAGAGTTAGCTTTCTTTCATCAAAGTTAAAAGCTTCTTCTAGAAACTCATAGAAGTTGGCTTGAGCTCCTAGTGATCTTGCGCCAGCTGACTAAGTGACAGCCTGCAGTAAGAGCTAGTACTTGTGCATACAACACTGTCACTTCCAAGTTTGTTACGAACTACCGAGTTGATAAAAGTAAAGTAGGAAGCCCCAGGAGTTGCAACATTCTTGCTGTAATACTGGTGCTCACCACTTTTTGGCGTTGTTTCCGGGGAAGCGTCAGAGTATTTTGTGATTACTGCTTTTCTTCTATTTTCTACTGCAACATTCTGCCAAGTAGTTCATTTCAGCAAAAGTAGATTAGTCATTTCAATTATGCAATTTCCATTTCAGCAAAATAGATTAGTCATTTCAATTCTGCAATTTCCATTTCAGCAAAAGTAGATTAGTTATTTCAATTCTTCAATTTCCATTTCAGCAAAAGTAGATTAGTTCTTTCAATTCTACAATTTCCATTCCAGATTAGTCATTTCCTTGCTTTCATTTCAATTCTGCAATTTCCTTTCAGCAAGTTCATTTCAGTAGTTGCAATTTGTTTGTTCAATCAATTTTAGTTTTGTAGGTACAAGAAGTGAAAAAAACAAAAATCACCCAAAAAAAAGAGATTCCCTTTCATGCCTCATAGGAATAGAGATAATTCAGGGAAATTCCTACCCAACACCCCCACCACATCACAAAGCCACCCTTCTCTCTTCTTCGGTGGCAGTGATCCAGAAGATCCTTTAGGAGAACAACCTAAAATATTTGAAGAGCCTATAGGAGAAGAAGAGGAAGAAACCATCCCTCCTGAGACAATGATTGAAAACAAAATTGCTAGGGGGAATGGAGAAAGACTAGAGGGTACCTTTCCCATCCGAGAGACCAATGGGGACACTAGAATGAAGAACATAAGCCCTTCAACCCTACCTCACTTCCATGGATTAACTACAGAAGATCCTGACACCTTCCTATTTGAGTTTGTTGTTATCTATCAAACGTACGACTATGCAGAAGACGAGCAGAAGTTGAAACTGTTTCCTTCTACCCTCATGGATGCAGCATTGCGCTGGTTCATGGGGTTACGTGGCAACAACATCACAACTTGGGTTTAGATGCAGCAAGCCTTTAATAAAAAATATTGGGACTACTGTGGGTCAAAAGACACCAAGGAAGAAATATTCTGAATGACCATGGGAAGTGATGAATCCTTGGAAGATTATGAAGAGAGATTCCAGCTCAGTCATAAAAGGGTCAGGTGCACACTTGACCCCAAATATCTGAAGTTGCTCCTGCTTAGGGGAATTCCGGAAGACCTTCTAGACACCCTCCATTTACTAGCTGGGGGAGACATCTACCAACTACCTTATGAAGACATCAAGAATTTCTTTAGAAACCATTCTAGGGCAGCCAAAAAGAGAGGTAGGGGGAGTCAACCCATGGCTGGTACCTCCTCATCCAGTTCATCCCTCAAAGGTGAATTTGGAAACATGCTGGAAGATTTCAAGAGCGAGATGCTGCAGACTCTTGCCATGCAAATGGATACCTTACATATCAAAAGGAAACAAGAGGAAGCAAAGAGGGCCTTGGCCATTTTTTGTCCTAGGTGCACCAGAAGGCATCCTAGGAATGAATGTCCATTGAACTCTATAGAGGTGTGTTCAGTCTGTGAAGAAGATCATCCTACAAATAAGTGCCCTTCCTTGCCCAGACTTAAAGCTGTATACCAAGGGGTCGAAGGAGCTACTGAACCACTCTATTTCATAAACCAAAGGAGGCCGCATGGACCTAGACCTTACTAGCAAGGAATGCAAGGGACATCCTAGGCATACTACAACCCCAATCAAGCCACTTCCATGCCTTCTTGGGCCCCCCCTTGCTCATCCTTCCTAGTCCACACCTCCTCCTTGGTCATATCCATCTCAATATCATGCTCAAACAGCTTCTCATTCATTTCACTCCTATGCTTAGCCACGACCTCAGTGGAATGCACCTCCACCACCTGCTCAACCGCAACCATTGCCTCCTGCTCCACCAAGGCAACCCCAAATGCCTGCTCAACCAAACCCGAACCCGAATAACAGATAGGCTCAGCAAGTATATAGTGGGGAACCATCATGCCCAACCTATGATGTGGAAATTCAGGAGATTAACCTATGATCTGGGAAGGTTCTCCCAGATAGCAAGCCTTCCCCTAAGGAGGATGAGAAAGATAAAGAGGGAAGTGAATCGAAATAAATTCCACCCTTTCCTGAGAGATTATCTGGAACAACACAACCTACCCCAGATGAAACTGAACTTGTGGGAGAATTGAAACAATTATGTGTAAAGATACCACTTCTCCAAGCCATAAAGGATGTGCCTATATACAACAAGATGATCAAAGAGAAGTGCTTCAGGCATCCAAGTAGGCGCAAGAGAGATGCCCCAACCATCAATGTCATAGGACAAATATCTGACCTGATGTTGGGGAAAGTAATCTGTTTGAAGTATCTAGACCATGGAAGCCCAATAATCGATGTCCACATCAATGGCACCATGATCCGCCATACCCTGATTGATCTGGGGGCTACCATTAATGTGATTACCAAGGACACTATGCTCAAGCTCAACCTTCGAGGCTCCCTAAGAAAGACCACAACAGTACTGCAGTTAGCAGACCGCTCCACCATGACCCTTGAAGGGATTGTGGATGATGTAATGGTCTCCATCGATTCTTGGGAGTACCTTGCTGATTTCCTGGTTCTCCAGCCAAAGGAAAAGCTCACTAGGTATCCTCTCATCCTGGGAAGACCTTGGTTGGATACTGTAGATGCCTACAACAGTTGTCGAGCTAAGAACATGACAATCAAGTATGGTCATATGTCCAAGTAGCTAGTCCTATACCCTCCCGCCCAACCTTTGTTAGAACATGATCTACCTCTCTGGTTGGAGGAGGAAGATGAGGATGAAGTCTATTCTGCACCACTGTTTGCAGTAGAAGCTGTCATGGGGGGGGGGAACCACAAACTGAGGATGATTTCATTGAAAACTTAATTCAAAATCCACCCCCTAGTATGTTGCGATTAGAAGAGCTAGTGAAAGAAACCCAAGACAATCCTTTAGTTGATTTCTGTGTGGCCGACCCCACCTCTCTCTAAGTTAAGAATATAGAGTTTGGCTCAGAAAGAACCTTGAAAATCAATTCATCCCTATCCACCCCTCAGGAGAAGGATCTGTGTAGCTTATTGAGAAACCATTTGGATGCCTTCACTTGGAGCTATAAGGAGATGAAGGGAGTGCACGCTTCAGTCTATACTCATCACATTTACATTAAGGAAGATTGCAAACTAGTCAGGCAACCTCAAAGAAGGATGAATCCAGCCCTTAAAGACATTGTCAAGGAAGAATTGCAAAAGTTACTGGATGCAAGATTCATCTACCCCATCTCTGACAGTGAATGGGTCTCTCCTTTGGTGCTAGTGCCAAACAAAAATGGTAAGTGGAGAATCTGTGTTGATTATTGGGAACTGAACAAGGCCACTAAGAAGGACCATTTTCCTTTGCCTTTCATAGATCAAGTGTTAGATGGTCTGGCGAGGAAAAAGTTTTTCTCATTCCTAGATGGGTTTAGCATGGACAATCAGATCCAAATCAGCCCGGAAGACCAAGATAAGACCACTTTCACTTGTCCTTGGGGTACCTTTGCATATCGGGTCCTTCCTTTTGGTTTGTGCAATGCTCCCGCCACTTTCCAGAGAGTAGTATTGAGTATATTCTCTGAACTGGTTCATGATGCAGTGGAAATATATATGGATGATTTTACTCCTTATGGTTCTAACTTTCAGGAAGATTTATCTAACCTGGAAAAAGTCTTGGACAAGTATACTGAAATGAACCTGTCCCTCAATCTGGAAAAGTGTGAATTCTTGATGACTGAAGGGACCGTGCTAGGTCATGTAATCTCTCAGCAAGGATTACAGGTGGACCCCAACAAAATTGCCATCATCCAAAGGGTCCCACCTCCTCAAAAGGTGAGATATATCCGAAGTTTCCTAGGCTTAACAAGATATTATAGAAGATTCATTAAAGATTTCAGTAAGCTAGCCTCTCCATTGTTTGGTCTTTTGGGGAAATATGTCGAGTTCACATGGACTGACAACTATCAAGAAGCCCTAGATACCTTGAAAAGTAAACTTGTGACTGCCCCAATTTTGAGAGGTCCAAACTGGGCCCTACCTTTCCACATTCACACAGATGCCTCGAACAAAGTGATAGGAGCAGCCTTAGGGCAAGTTGATGAGAAGCTACCCTATGCCATATACTTTATAAGTAAAAACTTGTCAAAGGCAGAGTTAAACTACACTGTAACTGAGAAGGAACTCCTAGTTGTAGTCCATTCCTTAAATAAATTCAGACATTACATCACAGGCTATCAAACCTTTGTACACACTGATCATGCTGCAATTAGGTATTTAATGAACAAACCAGATGTAAATGCTCACATCATTAGGTGGTTGCTTTTATTACAGCAATTTGATTTAACCATTGTTGATAAGCCGAGTAAGGAAAATGTTGTTGCTGACTTTTTGTCTAGAGTAAATCTGCCTGCAGGTGAGGAAGGAATGGTGGATGATCAAATGCCAAATGAACACCTATTTTCTATCTCAGTACTCTCTCCATGGTTTGTTGATATAGAAAATTACTTGGTTTCAGCACAGTTCCCACCACACCTGTCCTCAAAGGAGAAGAGCAAGGTCGTGAGGAAAAGTGCTCCTTTCACTTGGGTTGGGGGAAATCTCTTCAAACTTGCCCCAGATCAGATTTTGAGATGATGTGTCAGGGAGGAAGAAGTTTTTGACATTCTCCTAACCTGTCATGACAGGCCTTATGGAGGCCATTTTGCAGCAAAGAGGACTGCCTTCAAAATTCTGCAAGCAGGATACTATTGGCCCACTCTTCATCAAGATGTGAGGAGATATATCAGTCAATGTGATCGGTGCCAAAGGATGGGGAAACCTACTCCAAAGGATGAGATGCCCCTGCAACCGCAAGTGACTTTTGAGCCATTTGAGAAGTGGGACATGGACTTTTTGGGTACTATCAACCCTCATTCAAACCAAAAACAATACATCATTGTGTGCATCGATTATCTGACCAAATGGGCAGAGACAAAGGCAATCAAGGCAGCAACAAAAGAAAAATTCGTTGAGTTTTTAAGAGAGAACATATTCTATAAGTTTGGGTATCCAAGAGAACTAGTTATAGAATAGGGCTGTCAGTTCACCTCCAATCTGATTGAAGACCTACTCACACATCATAAAATCAAGCATAGGACCTCAACCCCCTACCATCCACAAGCCAATGGACAGGTGGAAGTCACCAACAGAGCTTTAGAGGGAATTTTGACTAAGGTAGTGAGTAGCAAGAGGAAAGATTGGGTAGATCGATTGGTTGAGACCACCTGGGCCTTCAACACCACATGGAATACCACCACTGGATTCACACCCTATGAACTAGTCTATGGGAAGAAGGCTCTGTTGTCAATAGAATTTGAATACAATACACTAAGGATGGCAGCTCAACTGGACCTAGATCTCAGCCATGCACAAAGGGAAAGGTTACTCTAGCTTAATGGATTGGATGAACAGAGATTGCAGGCCCTTCTCCACACATAATTAATCTAGTTTCAGAGGAAGATATTGCATGACAAAAACATCAAGGAGAAGAAATTCCAAGAAAGAGATTGGGCATTGTTGTATGACTCAAGGTATAAGGATTTCAAGGGCAAGTTGAGGACAAGATGGTAGGGACCCTACACAGTAGAAAAGTGCAATGAAAATGGTTCAGTTCTGATTAGGACCATTGATGAAGAAGCCATCCCCATGCTTGTCAATGGGCATAGGTTGAAAATCTACAAAAATCCCCTCTCCAAGCAAGAATTTATTGAAAATCTAAGTAAAACAGTGTTGTTAATGGAGCAAGTCTCTGCCTCCACTCCACCCACTCAATAAAAAAAATAAAATAATGAGGACTCCAGTGAAAACCTCTATGAGGCGCTTGAGTCCCATCATTAGGCTGAAAACCTCTTTTGAGGCAGCCCGGTGATGACAAAAAAAAATGAAGAGAATAAAGATCCCTGGGTGAAAACTTGGAGGCGCCCTAATTGTTTTTTCAAAAAAAAAAATAGAGAGAAAAAGAGAAAAAGAGAAAATTGATTGTTTGAGTGCATTACAGGTCACAGATGGACCCCAAGAAGCAAGGGGACATGCCACCAAGCCTATTCCATATCATCTAAACTCTTCTCCATCATCTCTGATTCTTTTTTCCATCTCTCGGTGTTCTTTTCTGAACACTGTGTATCCTACAGGAAGCCCTGTCTGTTCTATAGGAGGCTCCTGTAGAAAACACAGAGAGCTCAAAATAAAGCTAAAAATGAGATTGAAGAGCTGGGAATTTCCATAGAAAGACATCCTCCATCCTAACCCTCCATCCCACACCTGCACCACCTTATTTCCAATTATTTCTTTTCTTCCTGCAGATAAAACACAGAAACCTGCTTTTCAAAAAAAAAAAAATCGAGGAAATAAAACACAGTACCCCTACAACTCACCTACAGCCTACCAGATGCTTCATTACCATTAGATTCTCCAAGAAGCCTCCTCTCAACCCCTGCATAAGCCTCAGCTAAAAATTTTTAGAGGGAGAAGCAGCTACAAGAGTTCCTATAGAACTCCTGTAGCAGCTGATCCCCTTAAAAATCAAGCTCCAACAGCAGAATAGGTGCAGCCACAGGTATGCAGAAGATGTCCGAAGCAAGATCCAGCAGAGAAGCACCTGTACAAAGTAGCTGAGCCACATATCAAGAAGCCACCAACATATGGTAGTAGGAATACAAATATGTAGCACCGGAGTCTGAGCATGCAACAGCAGCAAAGCCTCGCAACACTGTAGCACGAACATTTTGACTTACAGGCAAGTGTCTAAACCTGTTCCTCTATTGCATCTATATGATTCGAAATTGCATAAACAAATGGAATGGTTGGGATTAAACCAAAAAAGTTTCCAGTTAACTGGCCACCCTCGTCCAGTTCGATCACGCTCATTCAGGGATCACACTACACATGTGTCTAGTCAACTCATGGAAAAATCTAAAAGTCAGGTAGTGGCAGTTGTTTTGAACTCAAGCGCCAATGATGGCAAGTGATTGCGGGTAGAAAGCATAAAGTCTCATGATGACACTATAGTGGGGACCAACGGTCTGAATAATGGTAACGTACCCTTTCCACCACCTCACCTCGTCATCGAAAACCTCTCCCGTAAGCATAAGTATGCTCTCTCGAGCTTGTTCACCACCTTTGTTTCCATTTTTATCATCGTGCCCTTGACTACAGTGAGCTCTCTACCATCTCTAGAGCCTTGAAACCATCGCTCTCCATCATTTTCAGAACTCCTCCACTTATCGGGGTCTATAAGTACATTATCGGGTTCTACAGGAGCAGTAATAGGTCCTACAGGAGCCCTTTCTACAGGAGGACCAGTAAGCAGTCTTGCAGAAGAAAAAACGGGATTTTCATCCAAATTTGGGCTCGAAGAGGTAGGCTTGGTGCAAACCCACTTTGCATTTTCATATATACGAGGGGTGATGTGATTTTAAGAAAGAATTGAGCCTGAAAAGGAAGAGGAATTGTATTCAAAAGTCTGCCTGTTTTTTAAGAAAAAACACAGTTTTTTTTCCTGTTCTTTGTTTTTGAAGTATTGACTCCTTCTCCACCTTGGTACTCACATATACGAGGAGTCATGCAATTTTAAGGAGAATTAAGCCTAAAAGAAAGAAAATTGCATCAAGAAAATCTGTCTGTTTCTTGGAGAAAAACACAGTTTTTTCCTCTGTTTCCTGGTTTTTAAGAATTGTTGTCTCCTTCTCCACATGAGGTATCCCGAAGATTCTGAACATAATGACAGGGGATTTATGTGGAAGGAACCTCTAAACTCAACCAGGCTACATGAACACCCGAGGTAGTATCCCTTTTCACCAGAACCAATTGGATGTCATTCTTTGAAAAACTTCGGGGGTATGATGAAGTAATGGAGGAATTTGCCTGGTCCTTGATACCTCACTCAAAAACCCATGCCACTACTAGTTTCAGGGGTCTCACCATGGAAATCACCCCAGAGTTCATCATTAAGGTTACTAGTCTCCCACTTGGACTACCATGGAGCAAGAAGGAAAAGCCATTGGGTCAAGTTGCCAAGAAAACCTTCTTCCAGCCAGATGAGCATCCTGTAGAGGACAAAAATGGCATCAGGAGAACAAGTATACCTTACCCTTGGGATGAGGTCAGTTATTAGATTATTAAATACATCTCCTGTGAAATAAGATACATCATAGTTTATGGGTACCATTTCAGACTGTTGTATGAGTTAAGATATGGCATGGAACTTCCTGCACCCCAAAAACTCAGTGTTCCCTATTTTCTCCTCTAGTATCTGATAGATTCCAGCATCAAATTGAAGGCAGGAGTTCCAAACCAATTGGCTCACCATGGGCTAATTAAACTGCTGGTGGAAGAGGCCCTCCACACCTTCACAATACCCATAGCTTGGGAGATTTTTAGAAATATGACAAGGGAAGATGATGTGAAAGCCCTCACATATGACCTCAGTCCATCTGAAAGTGAGTGAGAAGAACAAAAAGGGGAAGATGAGGAGGAAACCAGAGAAGAGGAAGAGAAAACACAAACAGAGAAAGAGGAACCTAAATCAGGGAAGGAAGAAACCCAAACAGAGGAAGAAAAACATGAAACAGAGAAGGATAAGACCACAGTAGAGAAGAAGAAAGAACCTAGGACAAGAGGAAAAAGGACTAAAACAGAAAGGAAAAAGACTAAATCAGTGAAGACAAAGACTACAGCAGAAAAGGCAGAAACTAAACAAGAAGAGGAGGAAATTAAAACAGGGACAGAAGAAACAAAACTTACAGAGGCAGAAAACACAAAAGAAGAAGAAACAAAAGCACCAAAGGTAGAAGTGTCTCCTGAAACACTGGAAAGGGAGGTAGCAGCTATTCTTGCTGCACTCAGCACCCCACTTAAGCCCAAACCAAAGAGAAAAAGGAAATCATCCATGTATTTCAACGCTCGAAAAAGCACTAGGATAAGAATAGGGAAGCATGGCCACCCTCAAAAGAGCCTATCACCATTGAAGATTCTCCTACTGCCAAAAAGGAGGAATCTCCATCCAAAACCCCCATTACCTATGAAAGAGGAAGCCCTAGATCTTCCACTTGGAGGGAAAGGATAAAACTACAGGACTCTAAAATAGTCCTACAGGAGGCGCAGACCACTCTACGAGAGACCTTGACAAAGCTACAGGAGGCTGAGAAACTTGAAAAAAGGGCAGAAGAGCAGACCAAGGGGAAAGATGAAACAACAGGGATACCGGAATCTAACCCCTAGCCTAGTTTAGGCTCTTATTACAAACTTCTAGAAACAGGGAAAATCATCCCACAGAAGTTTGCAGTCCCACTTTTCTTTGAGCTGGAAAAAGAAAGAGTAAGGAGCCACAGATGGATGCAAATTGCAAAGTCCAAAGGGGTGGAATACATTGGCCACATGGACGGCAAGGTTAGAGAGATGGGTAGAGAGCTAGCCACTGTTAAACATGCAGAATCAATCAAAAGATCTCACTTGGAAGTAGAAAATGAAATGTTAAGAAAACAGCTGCAAGAAAGGGGAACCCAGATAGACACTGAAATATTAAGAAAATGGCTGCAAGAAAGGGAAACTCAGTTAGCATGCATGGCCAACTGGGCTATGGAGGCACTACAGTGTAGACAACCAGCCAAATCATATGGAGTATACCTCAAAGATCAGTGGTTACAGTTCCAGATCAAGATTCTGGCCCAAAGAGGCACCATACCTTTTGCAGGATTATAGAAAGTTCATGGATCTATGTGATCACAGTTCAACAAAAGACAAGCCAAACTTGGCAGAGTTTTATTTGCATAACATGGCCCTTACTGATATGAACCTATGGGACCCCAATGCTAGGTTAGGGGACTTGCAGGTGATGGCCATGGCATCTTGGATGAGTCATGAGGAGAAAAGGGCAATAGAAATTAAAAAGTTGATGGCAAAAGAATAGAATGAGCCCCTGATGATTAGAGCAGAGCCATCAGACCCTATGGCTCTCATTAACACACACTAGCTACTTGCAACTAATCCTCAAAGTTCCCATAAGTACATCGATGCTCAGGCCCAGGCTATTGCATATTTTGAGGACATGGAGATATTGCTTGGAGATGACTGCATTCATGCCTGCATGAGAAGGTGGAACACACTACCACACTGCCTACAGATCAGAGAGTATCACTCCCCAAACAGGATGAAATAAGCATTGAGGAGAGTGCCACCGTATAAGCACTCCATGCAAAGTTTGAAGGCCAATTGGATTGGTCTCAAGTTGAGTCCCCCAATGTTTCTAGGACTGCTAGAGGGCACAAAGGAATAATAAGAAAGATAAAAATGGGAAGAGGTGGACAGAAAATTTGGATTCCATGATAGGGAAGAGGATCTCACATCAGAGGCATGGGATGTCAGGGAGACCATCAGAGCCATCAAGGATGAGGAGATAGACTAGTTGCTCAGAGGATGAGCAACCCATTCAGTAGGGGGGTGATGATGAGCCCCAGAAATGGGTAATTATATGGGCTGATTTGGCCTCCTAACTAAGCTTAATCCACCATTCTCATTAGTTTATTTCATGTTTTTTATTATATTTATGCTAATAGTGTGAATTGGGTTAGTCATTATGCCATGAAGTCTAATGTGTGCTTTATGCAAATTTTTGGTCAATTTTGGGACAAAGTCAAAGGATTAATGAGCATTTGGCAACCAATATTCAAGGAAAACAAGGGAGTGTATTTGTAGGAGGGTGTCCCCCTCATTTATGACCCCCTACCTTGAATCCTCCTTCAGTAAACTCGGAGCACAATAGCCACATTAATGCATTAGAGGGGCAGCTAAGCAAGTGAAGAAGAACTGTTATCTATCTCTAGTCTTGGGAGTCGAGCCTCTGTGATTTTAGGAGAGTTGTTGGAGGCTCCAGTTGTAATAGGAGGGCTTAGGTGCTTAGTAGTTTAGTTGGTTTTTAGTCAAATTTTCGCACTTTTGTTGCAGCTCTTGCTCAGCTCATTTTTGAGCTTACTTTTGTGAACAGTTTATGTAATGTGACTTTTATTTTGATAATGGAGATGACATATTTTCTGAGCCAACACTGATTTCTTTCAGAGGGCTGAAGCTCTTTGGTTAGGACCCAACCCAAGCTACCCAGCACCTCTTGCTTTGTATTTATATGTTTTTGCTTCAATTCATGAATTAAATTTCTGTTAGATAAAATCATTTTTCCTTAGTAGAATAGGTCGCTTTTGGTGGTTTACATAGCTGTTTCCATTTCAGTTGCTAAAGTAGGTTAAATAGTGGTTATATAAAGGTACAAAAAGGCCATCAATAGGCCCATACCTGCTTTCCTCCTTCGGGGACCATGAATTGAGGTCGAGGTCTGCTTGCTGTCATAAAAACACAGTTTTTCTTTCCCCATGCAATTTCTAGTGTTATAGTTTGATTCGGAGGTTAATGTTTTGCTTCAGATCCATTTTGCCAAGTTCATTTCAGTTTCTACAATAAAACTCTTTTCATGCTTTCATGTTCATATAACACTGTTAAGCATTTTATGTTTCTAGGTCAGAATTAGGTTAACACGAGATATAGTTCTGTTTTTTTAGTACAACTAGTTCTATTCTTGCTCTGTTTTAGTATTTAGATGTGCAGCTCTCCTACAATACACCTATGCTCACAATACATCAATAAAGCAGTGATCATCACCTTGTTTCTCACAGGTTTCACAAGTCATTCACAGCCCTTCACGAATCTTCCCTAATTTTTGCATTTCTCTCATAAACTTTCCTCTTGTCTCTTGAACAAATCCAACCATCATCTTCTTTCCTAATCATCCTTGATGAGCTACAAACGCCTTAACACCTCCCTCTAATCATCAACTACCCTTTCCCACCATTTTTCCACCTTTAAAACCTCCAGAAATAGCTCTCGGCATCCTCCTATAGATCCTCCTGTAGATCCCCTGCAACCTCTTGTAGAATTTCCTGAAAGTGACTTTTTGAAGTCCGATTGTAGAGAAAGTCTTCAAAAGGTTACCAAAGGCTTCTTAGGACTCCCCCACACCTTCCTACACCTTTCCAAACCCCAAGTCCACCTTCCATCACCACCAGATCTCTGCCACAACCACAAACAGATAAATTACAAGCATAGCAATTTCACATAAAATACATAAAAAAACCCAAAAAGATGGTTTTCCTCATTTCCCTTCAGAAGTAGCTTGAATAGATGTAATTTACCTTCTCAGTAGTCAATGGCACTCATTTCATCAATTTTCATCTCTTTTTCCGCAAGCGTAGGGTTAGTTGGAAGAATTAGGGTTTGCTTGATACTCTAACCTTCTTTCTCTTTCTGCAAGTAGGATAGCCTCTGTAGAGTTAGATTTCTTTCATCACAGTTAAAAGCTTCTTTTGGAAACTCATAGAAGTTGGCTTGAGCTCCTAGTGATCTTGCACCAGCTGACCAAGTGACAGCCTACAGTAAGAGCTAGTACTTGTGCATACAGCACCGTCGCTTCCAAGTTTGTTACGAACTACCGGGTTGATAAAAGTAAAGTAGGAAGCTCCAGGAGTTGCAACATTCTTGCTGCAATACTGGTGCTCACCAGTTGGCGGCGTCAACACCATATGCACATGACCGGATGGGCAGTGGCTAGATTACCTTTACATAGAATTTTGGATTTGTAGATCTGAGGATTTGGGGTGGTAAGGATTTCCACACCACTGAAAGGGTTGGATGCCTATAGGGCGAATACAAGAGGAAAACATTGAAAAATGCCAAGGCATGGGGACTTGGTGGACCCTACTTCAAGTTGGCGCGGTGATGCCACAAAGGCCACCATGTGGATGTCACTTGATATATGGTGGTCCTTGCACCATATTTTCCCTCAACTGTAGATGGATATGGAGATACGGCCATCCGGGAGTGTGAAGTGGCAACATAACATTCGTAGGATGGATAAGTTGTGGGTTGAATATAACGGTGATTTGCCACAAAACACCATGGGTGAGGACCCGATGGGCCTTGTGCCCATGCTGATGTGGCAGTACCACGTGGTCCATGTAGGGACCATGTGGATGCCACATGGAAATTCAATGTTGACATGGCCTAATATGATTTGCTAAACTTCTGATGGGCATAAGTCTCAATCTGGGAGTCGGATTGAGGTAAAATTTATATCACTGGAAAGCTCTTAATGAGTTGTATGTGATGGTGTTGTTTATTTTTAGATTTGAATATTTAGAATAAATAAAAAAATTGTAACCCCAACTCTATAACAGACCTTGGGGGTCAGGTAAAGAAAACAAGTAACACCCCCCATAGCTCGAGACACTTGAGGGGGTGGGAGGGAGTGTTACAAATACCTCATATGAATTCCACAGAACAAGATAAGGAATAGGTCTGTGTAGTGCATTTTTTTATATTTAGTGGTTTTTGTATCTATGTTTTAGTTCAAACTTTTCATTTTTGGAAAGTTTATTTTTCTATTCCCTCCACCTTAATATCCTCCAAGTAAAGAGTGGGCCATCCTCCCATTTTTTAGATTCAAAATCAAGCTTCAAACTACCTTTCCCATTACCTCTAGGGATTCACCCTCAATGAATTAAATAATCATGCTTAAGCATGTAAATCCTAAATTTAGATTTTAATCACCAAGTTCATTATGATAGTTGTTATGAATGGTCTGATTACCCAAGTATGGAGTCTTAAAAGTGTGAAGGATATATAGGCTCATTGAACTTCTCATATTCAACTTGATAAACACTCGATACAAACACAACCCTCTTATATTCATATTCTTTCTCTATTTATTGTTGTATTGGAGGTAAATAAATGGAAGAGGCAACAAGATTTTTGCTATAATTGAAACTGGAATTACTTGGTGCATATGTTGTTGCAAAATAGGGTATGATAGTTTTTTTATAATATTCTTAGACAACCATCTCTTTATCATGCATTTCTTTGAATATAGAACTTAATTCTTGCTCCCCAATAGGAGGGGAGGGACATTAAGGAGTAAAATAAGAAAAGTAGTAATGAAAAATACAACTACATGATATTGAAATTTTCTCTTAGCAGAAGATGTTACATACTTCTCATTCCCTCTTTATTGAGATTGTTGTTATGTAATTTCTTATTCATGATACCCATGAGAAATGATGGTTTCCAACAGCCATGTCGAACAATCTACCACTCCTTGTAGATGTTTCTCTTCATCTTTGATTCAAATATAATGAGCTTCTTCACAATAAGGGTCAACAACAAAGACTTCTTTAGATTCTACACAACCGCTCTACAAATGTTAGGGTCCCACACAAATTCTCGTAGTTAAGAAAATAGGTTGTTACTTAATGTATGGTGACCATATTTATTAAATAAGGTCCATTATTCAGTTAGAGTGTGTAACCAATAAATGCAATATGGTCTTATTAAAGAATGTCCACGAGGTAGTTGATGTAACCTCATTAACGAAACTCCACTATGTGGTTAGGATTTGGAATATGTATAAATTATTTATATCAGTAGAAACTATGTAATTAGGCACCAAGTAATTAATATTGTATTGGAGCTTTGCTCAATTGGAGGTTTCCCCCTTCAAAAGGCTAAAAAACATTTCTTTTATTCATAATATGAATATATGTTTTCCTTTTCTTGTTGCTTCAACACTTTGGTTATATTTATTTACTTTTTGAAATTACATTTCTATCAATATTATTTTGATGTTTTTGTTTTAGCTATCAAGGTACACCACAAGTGGTAATAGAGCACTTTCTTATGCTAGCATTTTCCTAATTTTAGAGAACTTGTTTTAAGGTTAAATATGAGTTCCAATGTCTTTAAACTTGGTGCCTATGGTTTAATAGGTAAAACTATGGCTATCATGCATACATGCAATGAATACAAGTTAGGTCAGTAGGCTATGCCCTTACACACCTTTATTGGTACCTGGAAATTTCTACCACATTAGAAAATATTATATAAGGTTCAATTTGTCATGTACACTAAGGTTTCTCAGAAGCCTCATATGTGCACCTAAAACCATCCTTACATAAATTTGTTAGTCATCTTTTTTGTAATAATAAACCAAGTGTAGCACTTAGGGTGATCACTCTCACATACCAAGGAATCAGGTATTATCGCTAAGGGTATGGTTTATCCTTAGTACCTTGAAAGACAAATTGATTATTATTGTTGGAAACCATCATGTATATAAGAGAGTTATAGTTCCTAACATTCATTTTATCTTAAAACCCTTACCTCTATAACATAGGTAATGAAATTCCTACATAATTTGGAATCTCGTAAATTTGAGAATTCCATAAGTACAATAATACTAAGGAAGGAGTAAATAGCCCAAAAGAAAGAAGAAAGAAAGTACTTAGCCTCAACCAAACCATTATGTGAGATCCATTTCAAAAGACTACTCATTACATTAATTTTGATATAGCTCTTAAGTAACCTCATATTCCCACATTGAACCAAACCCTTATTTATGTACGTTCTCAAAATCCTCTTACAACACTAATTGTGTTGGTCTACTGCCCTTGTAACCCTTTAGTTTGTCCCTATGGTCTCATGGATCATACTAGAGACATTTTATCCATGGAAGACAAAATGAATGGCATAATGCAAGAAATCATGTCCCTCATACAATTAATAGATGTAGACAAGGACCAACTTCAGAACCACATGACCAAATTCAATAGGCAACTCTTATTTTATTTTCATAAACTTGACAAGATAGAGGGTAAGTGTGATGATGGTGAATGTTCTATTAATGAAGGATCTAGCAATTACAATCACTTTCCAAACCATTCACCCAATATGTTGCACCAATTACCTTTAAGTTAGATTTGAATAAGTTGGATGGATCCAATTTGATAAAATGGGTTGGCCAAATGGAACACTACCTGTCCCTTCATACTATAGAGGATGACCCATTTAAACTAAAGATAAGAGCTATATATCTAAATCAGAAATATTGGTATTGGTGATAGTGGGAAAAAATCATATCCAAGATACATTGCATACAAGTAGCTTGTGAAATCCCATTTTACTCACTTTGAAAAATGATATTAATTTTTTGGTACTACTTACCAAATTTGCATAAAAAAGCATGGTGTAAGAATATATTTCTTCTTTTGAGCACTTGACAATTGGAATAGAAAATTTGATTGATGAATTTTTCAAGTAATGTTATATTAGTCATCTTAAGGGGGGAATAAAAACCCACTTTGAGATGAATACATTGGGGATTCACTCAGTGAATCTCTGACATATCACATGTGTTTGTGGCATATTAAACAATACCCTTAATTTGACTACATATTGGAAAATCCCTCTAAAAATCACAATATTTAACCCCCTACCAATATGAACCCAATACAACTTCCCAATTTAAAAAACCCCTACTTTCACTAGATATTGTAGGTATCCATTTTTTATACCCCTTTATATTTTTTCATTAACTTTAAGCTCCATTTTTTATATTTTCCAATATGAAAACCCTTTACCCCCTATATATCCCCCAATATATTATGTCATTTGTTCTTCAATATATATCCCCCAATATAAACCCACGTGGTATGATATTTCTCCCCTAGTGAATCCCTCGTGGATGAATCACCCCACTACCAGCTAGATTTCATGTAAAGGTTATGACATTTTCACTATCCAAAAATCCAAACTTTGTTCCATGACCACACCGAAACTTTGTGTCTTCTTAACATCCTAATCCACCCCTAAAGATCCACAAGTTGACATGGGAAGAGATGGAAAAATGTCAATTCAAGTGTATTTACTATAATTATGATGAAAAATATTTCCCTAGTGTAGGAATTTACAGGGTAAGTTCCTTAGATAGAAAACCAAAGGACACCGCTCACAAACAGATCACAGATTAGTAAACCAGTATTCTTGACATTGTTAAAACCCTCAAAGAGGGAAACAGTGCACATCTTGAGCCAATGCGACCACTTTAGGCAATTTATTAATGTAAAAGAAATAAAATTTACATAAACTTCTCTCATGAACAGTCACCTAACAAATGACCCTCCATTCTCTTTAAATAGAGATCATGGATCAATCGGGTGTTAAGCCTTGAATAAAGTGTCGATAATATCGAGGAGAGAATGAACTGTCAGATCACTTTATTTCTAGAACATATCGTGACCGTCGGATTGTAAGTTACAAAAAGTACATACTAAAGAAACACACTTTACCTAACTATACACTAGACCAAGTTATACTTAATTATTTCCTATGTGTTGGAATATCCTAACACCCCCCCTTAAGAAAAACTTGGGATAGGATTGAAGGATGTACAAAGATGACACAATAGGAGAAGGAAGGAGGCATTAGAGCCTATCCCCCTTTAGTGACAACTTCCTGAACTCCAACCATAAACCGAAGTTTAGTAAACTTTTCTTGTATGAGAGCCTTTGTAAAGATGTCTGCAACTTGATCATCGGTTGAACAATATTGCACTTCAAGGACATGGTCATGAATGAGATTTCTGATGAAGTACATGTGTAGCTCAATGTGTTTTTTGTGATGATGTTGGACTAGATCTTGGCATAGTTGAATGACACTTTGATTATCACACCAAAGTGTAGTTGGATGTTGTTGTTGAAAACTAAACTCTGACAGGATCTGACGAAGCCACATGGCTTCCTTACTAGCTTCAACAGTGCCATGATACTTTGCTTCTACTAAAGAAAGAGAAATGGCACTTTTTTTCTTGCAAGCCCATGTAATAGGTCCAGAACCAAGAGTGAAGACATAACCTGTAGTAGACTTCCAATCATCAGGGTCACCAGCCCAATCAGAATCAGTGAAACCAACCAATAGAGGAGATGCTTCTCAACTGTAATGAATCCCAAACTGTTAGGTCCCTATAATACTAGTGATTCCCCCATTACTATTTTCATTGTAGCCCTTATTGTTATTGTTGTGCCCCTATTGTCCCCATATTGTTATTATTGTGCCCCATAAAAGCCCACTATTGTTATTATTGTTCCCTTATATTATTATTGTTATGTCGGCTTTGAATATATTGTGACCCCTTAGACTCCTATATATAGAAAGGAGGTTTTTTCATTTGTATCACCCAAGAATTGTTCATTTGTGTAATGTAAAGGAGGTTCCCCCCTTGAAGAGGTTGATTTTGAAGGCATTGATCTATCTCTTCTTCTATTTTGTGAGTTGGTTGCATAACATTTGGTATTAGAGGTCTGGATTCTAGGGTTTCGCTGCTCCAAATAGGTCATCGTGGCATTTTCTCTATAATTTTTTTCTGCGACATTTCAGAAGCTAAAAAAAAAATCCATTTTAGCCGAGATATGATCCAAGTTAGGGATTTTGCAGGATCCCAAATTATATCTCAAATAGATAACCTGGGGAAATCGTCATAAATTTCTTTCTGAACATCAAATTTAAATTTCCTAAGAAGTTATAGAAAAAGAATGGCCTTTAGTTTTATGTGTATTGGTTTCAAGTCCTAAGCTTGAAACAGTGACACGTGGCACTTTGTACAAGTTCACTCTACTAAACTAGTCTATAATCAGGTCATCGTGGGAGATTTGGCATAATTCTTCCTTGGAGAATCCAATATTGATTAGACTTGTGGGGTTAGAAAGAGGACTCAGGGGGCTACCGCAGGATGCAATCTCAGACCTTGGAGATCCGAAATTACAGAGATACAACAGATTCAGTATTGAGCTCCTACAAAGTGAAAAAAAGTGTGTAGTTTTTTTTAATTTTTATTTTGCATAAGTTTGGTTTGAAAAAATAGTTTCAAGGAATTCAAAGGGCATAGTGAAGCATTATTATCATTAATTGATGCCCCTAAGAAAGAAAACAAAAACACTTAGTAAGCAACCTGAAATCTCTAGCATGACTCATGAAGAAGAGGAAGAAATGCAACATGATATATCAAAATTACGAGACCAAGTGCAACAAATTTCACTCTCACAAAAAGTAACAGAAGCTAAGATGGATGGTTTAGAGAAAGGAGTGGAAGCTAAGATAGATGGTATGAAAGACATCATTGAAGATTGGAAGAAAGACATGGAAGGTTGGAAGGAAGGTTTGACAAAGTTGCTACAATAAAGGCTTCCTAATGGCGAAAAGGTAGTAGAGGAAACTCATAATGAGAAAAAATGAAATGTTAATCATGATTTGAAGAATGACAACATTGAAGATTTGAAGAAAGATGGGGAAGGTTTGAAGGAAGGTTTGACAAATTTGCTACAAGAAAGGCTTCCTAATGGTGAAAATGTAGTAGAGGAAACTTATGATGAAAACAAAAGAAATGTTAATCATGATTTCATATACTCTAACGTTGGAACAAAGACCCACCACGTTCTAAAGATCGATATGAGGAAGTTTGATGTTAAGGATCTCATAACATGGATACTACAGATGGAACAATATTTCAATCTCCATAATGTGCAAAACACACAAAAGGTACGCATTGAAACTTTATATTTGGAACCAAATCAGTTTGTATGGTATCAATGGCTTTGCTTTCATAAACAAATTGTCACTTGGTCAATTTTTACGAAAGAAATGATAGCACATTATGAGGATACAAAAAGCAACACCTTTTTTAGCCAATTGATAAATCTCAAACAAAAGGTTTCAATGATGGAGCACATTAAGGACTTCCAAAATTTGAATATAAGGGTAAAAGATGTTGGAAATAATACTGAGAGGGGGGTGAATCAGTATTATCAAATCAATAATTTTATTTCCCAAACAGATTTATATACGCTACTTCAGTGAAGTGAACTACCATGTACACGCAACTGTGATTAGAGAAACCAACATATATCCAAAGAACTTGTGATTTAGACAATTTATCATGTGTTGATCTTAAACCAGTACAACAGTAACTTATTAGACAGTGCAGTAAAAGCAGAATAAAGCATCACACATAAGAAACCCACATGAACACCAAGATTTAAGGTAGAAACCCAATGTGGGTGAAAACCACCTGCTACTGTTGTCTCTGTCTTCTTTTAATAATAAGAAAATCAGTTTACAATCTTGTA
Organism: Pinus tabuliformis; assembly: GCA_031772625.1. NCBI lineage: Eukaryota > Viridiplantae > Streptophyta > Pinopsida > Pinales > Pinaceae > Pinus > Pinus tabuliformis. The sequence goes on from CM062807.1 coordinate 804,401,390, forward strand.
TTGGTGTAGACTCATACCAGTACGCAGGCACCCACCTGCAGAAGGCTACAACCTTCTCTCATTTTCCAACTTCTACTGGAAGGGAGTTGCAACCCCCTAGCTCTTGTACAAGCCAATTTGTTTACTAGTACGTAGGTGCCGACCTACAGAAGGCTACGACCTTATTTCTTCCTCTAGGGACCACGTTTCATGAATTTTCAGACTAGATACTCCTGGATCACAACACCACAATCTGAAGGCCATGTTTCATCCAATTTTCATACTGGACCCATCAAAAACTTTTAAACTTAAATTGCGTCAACCAACATTCAGTTAATCTGAACAATCAGATCACTGACACCAGAACACTATGCTGAACCCAGAAACCTGTATCATCATTCAGAACCTGTAACCTCAAAAACCATGCATCAGAGTGTATACGCTACTTGGCTAAACCCAAACTACGTGTATACGCTACTTTCGTTAATCAAACCTGTGTATACCTTCAAAACTATTGCAAACATAAACTTTTGAATCAAGTCTGTATTAACCAACAACATACTGAATATCTACTGTAAACTTACGGAGCTTTACACAGGCAGCGACAAAGATCACTTATTCTCACTTATACAATCAACCAATCAAATACCAGCCTCCTTATGCATTCAGTTTTACATTCATATCTAAGAAGACTTCATTGAAAAACAACAATAAAACAACAGAATTTGATCAGATAGATCAGTTAGATCTAAAAAAGAAGCTTTTCTTTTGTACATGCTATTTTGAAGGGTATAACCTATGTGTACACACGCTTTTGAAGAGACGAACCAGCGTACATATCTGCAAATATCAACTCATAAATTTGATGCACTTCTGAACTTCATACAAACCCAAATCATGACATTTAAAGAATAAAATAGGTGTACACAGTCAGATCTAGCCCAACCAATATCAGATCATCCAATAATAAGTCACTTCAGGTCTCATGATCTTGATCCAACATTGAATTCAAGGTGCACAAAGTATTTTAGATCAAATCACAAACATAGCCCCTGCAACATAAAATATACTTTAGATAGAAGTATTCCTTAGAAACCCATACACTTGCACCCCTGGCCTTATGATCTTCTCCTCCTTATATAGCTTTAGGCCCTTTGTCAATACCTTGGACCAAAACCACTTAGGACCAATACCTTGGACCAAATACCTAGGGTCAATACCACAGACCAAATACCTTGGACCAAAACCTAGGTTTTCCAATCATGTACGTGCTTTTCTTTCTGTGGGAGTGCGTGTATACGTATACACTCTTTTTGTTATGTGGAACAGCGTGTATACACTGTTTTGACTAAGTGGACCAGCGTGTATCAGCTTTTTCCTTTACCTTCTTTATTCTGATCAGTAGACCTTAGTTCCATCTTCCTGTTCTTCTGTACCATTGCCCTGTAACCTCTTAATATACCTGTTGTACTGTGAGTTTCCTTTTACCAAAACTGAATTGACCTATGAGTGAGTTGCCATCAAGGACAACACTTGTATCATAATGCCAACTATCTCCCCTTTGGACTTAAAGGAAACCATAATGGTGTTGATTTCTGCAAGCTGTAGAAACTATTAGAGATAACAAGCAACACCAAAATTCTCTCCCCCTTTGACATCAAGGGCAAAGGGAAAACCAGGATACTCTTCATATCTGAACAACTGAATATGATCATGCTCCCCCTAGGCACATGCTGAATTATCTTATTAAACTCCCTCTTTGTGCATGTTCTGGTATCATTATACATGTTGTGATGCACTAACTGTCCATGCTCCCCCTGAGCACATGCAGAGTCTACAAAAATATTTTCCAAAAGAATAACATGACTCTATAACTCAACTATGTGAGTTTGATCTTCCTATCACCAATGACTCATACATACATCAATCTCCCAATCAAGTGGGGATATACCAAATTTAACTCATCAACCCAACCAAGTGGGGATATACCAATTGTTTATACATGACAGAATACAATAAATATTAAATCATCCATCCCATGCAAAGTGGGGATACAAATTACATCATTTGTCTAATAGGACTCATTCAAATGTATGAGAAGTCATATCACACCCTAGACTTTTACATGACTTAAGCAACAAATGGTATAGATATTTGAAGCCATAACTAGACTCAGCAACTATAATGCCAACAATGCAGAATGTGTGTGAAGGCTAATGCTCCCCCTGAACTTGTGCTACCTATGCATTGTTAACAAGTCATTAATCAAGGCATCTTTGTCAGTCAGATAAAATTAATGAACAAAGCATATCGTTAGAATGTAATCATCAACATCAGACAAAGCACCCATATTAAAATCTGACCCACTATTTTTCTTGTCAGAAAAACATATATGCTTCTTTAGCCACAGAAACCCACATGTATACGCGACTATACTTCATGAAACCCGTGTATAATAACCTTCCTCTGAAAAACTGGATTTAACAACAGGATGATGTAGCAACTACTCCCAGCTTTTGTCTGAGATATTCAAATGTTTCTCTGGGCAGTGGTTTAGTGAATATATCAACAACCTATTTTTTGGAGGGAACATACTCCAATTTGACCTTTTGTTCAAGTACTTGTTCTCGTAGAAAATGGTACTTGATGGGTATGTGCTTCGTCTTGGAGTGCATGGCCAAATTTTTTGAAATACTGATGGCACTTGTATTATCACATAGAATGGAGATGGGTGGAGTATATGTGATCTGAATGTCTTGCAAAGTTTGCATCATCCAAAGTAGTTGTGTGCAGCAAGATGCAGCAACCACATATTCTGCTTCAACTGTAGATAAAGCAATCAAACTTTGTTTCTTGATGAACCAAGATACTAACCGAGAACCCATATAGAATGCACCACCACTAGTGCTCTTTTGATCATCAACACTTCCTACCCAATCAGCATCTGTATATGCATGAAGAGTAAGGTTTGTATCTTTAGGATACCATAGTCCAAAGTCCTGAGTTCCTTGAAGATATTTGAAAATTCTTTTGACTGCCTGGAGATGTGATTCCTTTGGATTTGCTTGGAACCTTCCAACAATTCCTATTGCATGCATGATGTCAGGTCTGGTACTTGTTAGATAAAGCAGACTTCCAATCATAGATCTGTAAGTTGGTTGGTTTACTACTAGTGATTCATCATTAGAGCTAAGACTGCATCCTGTTACCATTGGAGTACATACTGGTTTAGAATCTTCCATTCCGTACTTTTTCAAGATCTTCTTGAGATATTTGGTTTGTGAGATAAAGATACCATCTTTTGTTTGCTGAACTTGTAGACCAAGAAAATAAGTAAGTTCACCAAGTAATGACATTTCAAATTCTTGCTGCATTACTGAAGCAAAATTCTGACTCATGGATTCTTCATTGCTACCAAAAATGATATCATCAACATAAACAACAATAATTAGAAATTTATCATTTTCAATATTTGTGTATAAATTGCTATCTGCAGAACTTTTTGTAAAGCCTTGTTGTTGTAGATATTTGTCAAGGCAGTAATACCAAGCCCTTGGAGCCTGTTTCAAACCATAGAGAGCCTTTTTGAGTCTGCATACAAGTTTTGCATCATTTCCAAGAATGAATCCTTCTGGTTGTTCAATATAAACTTGTTCTTCTAAATCTCCATTAAGAAATATTGATTTTACATCCATTTGATATACTTTGAATTTTCAAAAACTAGAAAGAGCAAGAAACATCCTTATGGCTTCAAGTCTGGTAATAGGTACAAAAGCTTCTTCAAAATTATACCTTCTTGTTGGGCATACCCTTTGCAAACAAGTATTGCCATGTTTCTAATAACTTCTCCATTTTCATTCAGTTTATTCTTAAATATCCATTTTGTTCCTATAATATTTTTATCATGAGGTCTAGGAACTAACTCCCAAGTATCATTCTTTTCAATTTGATCTTATTCTTCATCCATGGCCTTGACCCAACATTCATCTTTGTAGGGTTCATTTACATTCTGAGGTTCTGTAGAGGATAGTAATGCTAGATAACTTGAGGTTCCTATAAGAGTTCTTCTTGTCTATACTCTAGATCCTTTTTCTCCTAGAATTTAAGTTTCTGGATGATTCTTCTGAACATGCCTAGATGGAGTCTTTTCCCTATCTGTTGTATGTTATTTTGGTGCTTCATTGGTTTCTTCTTCAATATCATTTTGATTTGATGTGGGAAAGAAATCCTCATCTTCCTCATTTTCATATTCATCTGTTGATTTCATCTATTCTGGATTTTTACATGCTTCATCAACTACAACATCAATGCTTTCAACAATTTTCTGAATTCTTTTATTATAACATTTGTATCCTTTACTTCTGGAAGAATAACCAAGAAGAATACCTTCGTCTGCTCTGGGTTCAAACTTACCAAGTTTTTCATCAGTCCTTTTGATAAAACATTTTCTTCCAAAAACTTTAAAGTATTTTACAGTAGGAGGCTTACCATACCAAATTTCATGTGGAGTTTGAGTGCTATTTACCCGAACATTTTCTTTGTTGAGAATAGTCATGGCAGCAAATGCAGCTTCACCCCAGAAGGTTGCAGGAGTTCCAGATTCATCTAGCATAGCTCGAGCCATTTTTTGAACTGTTATGTTCATCCTTTCTACCACACCATTTTGCTGAGGAGTTCTTGCTGTGGAGAATTTCCTTTTTATTCCATGTTTCTCACAAAATTCAAAGAATTCATCTAATATGAATTCTCCCCCTCGATCAAATATGAGAAATTTGATTTTTCGATCTGATTCATTTTCAACCAATGCTTTGAAAGCTTTAAAATTTTCAAATGCTTCATCTTTATGCTTTAGAAGACCTATCCAACACATTCTAGAAAAATCATCAATAAACAAAATAAAGTATTCTTCTCCTCGAGATGAATCTTTCCTTGTTGGTCCACATAAATCAATATGGATAAGTTCAAGAGGCTCACTTGCTGACCCTTCCTTTTCAATGAAGTGAACTCTAGTTTGCTTACCGATTTGACATGGTTTGCATATGGTATTTTCTGGGATGCTTATATCTGGAAGATCACGAACTGCCTTGAGCTTGCATGCTTTTCTTATTTAAGAAAATCTTAGATGTCCTAATCTTCTATGACACAGTGAGTTTTCATCTATTTTTCTTAGATAGCATTGTTGTTGTCCTCCTTTGAGTATGTATAAGTTTTTTGGAGTTCTTGTACCTTTGATCACAGTCTCTCCTGTATCAAGCTCACGAACAACACATCTATTTGATCGAAACACCAGTTCATTTCCTTGATCACACATTTGACTGACACTCAACAGATTATGCTTTAAACCATCTACATACATAACATTTCCATCTTTAACCTCTTCTTTCAAGAAAACAGAACCTTTACCTTTAATGACAGCTGGAGTGTCATTTCCAAATGAGACATTCTTTTCTTTTTCTAAAACATTATATGAGTGAAGTTTCTCTTTATCACCTGTCATGTGTTTGGAGCATCCACTGCTAATGTACCACTGATTTTCTTGTCCTTATGCATACAAGGCTATACCACATCTTTCTTATTGAGATTCCTTCCTTCTCCATATCTTTGGATTTAATGGCATTTTCTCCTTTTGAAGTGTTCGCCGAAATTTGCTCCTGCATTCAGATTCTTCATGACCAAAGTTGTTACAAATCGAGCATTCTATTTCATTTTCAAGAGGAGAAAAGTTATTATAGGAACTTTTCTTGATTCCTGTTACACTCCTTTGATTTCGTGCTTCTCTAGTCATGATGGTTTTGTAAGCAACACATTGAGTAGCCTTGTGCCCAATGTTATGACATGAAAAACATTGCCCATTAAAGAAGTTTCTGCGACCATCAAATCTTTTGACATTGTTTACTTGTTGGTTGCGGCTTCTATTGATATTCATCCTTGGAGTAAATTGAGTATGATTTACCTGATAATGGGTTTTAGGCCTTTGTTGATGATTGACATACTGTTCATTGGTCTTTGTTGCATCAAGATAGCTTCTGGTGGAGGTTGACGACTTCTGTGATTGAGATGATTCTTCAGTATATCCAAGACCTGTATTTATCAGAGGAGAACGTTGAACTTTGATAATTTCATTTAAAGGTTATGATCCTTTAGCAAGTCTAAGATTGAGAGATTTTATCTTCTCAAGATCTTTCCTTAGACCCACAATTTCACATTCTAGATTTTCATTGTGTTTTTCTCTTTCAACAAGTTGGTGTGTCAAAGTATCTATGATCATATTCTTTCTTCTAAATAGATTTTAAGTTTAGTGATTTCTTCATGAAAGTCTTCCTCTTCTAATGCATCCAAAAAATCAGCATTGTCATAGGCCATGAAAATTCTATAATCTTGTTCAGTTTCATCTTCATCACTATTAGATAAACCATCACTATCTTCATGCATATAGTAACTCCTTCTATTCACAACCTGTTTCCTATTGCCTTTTTCATATTCCTTCACCTTTTCATATTTATCTGTATGAGGATATTTGGCAACATAATGACCGACTCTACCAAAAGCAAAACATTTGAAAGGTAGCTTACCTCTGAACCTTCCAGAACCCCATTGAAGCTTCTTGACAAAATTTACCTCATCTTCTTCTTCAGAAATGTGTCTTGATTCATTGTTCTCTTCCTTTTATTTTCCCTTTGCTGATGCTTTAAATGCGGCTTCTCTCATATCTGATGGACCTCCTTTTCTCATTTCAAAGGCATTTAGGATTCCATGAAGTTGAGTCACAACGATAGTTTTAAGATCCTGTTTTTCTTCTATGGCAGACACTTTTGACTCAAATTTAGAAGACAAAGATCTCAAAATTTTCTCAACTAAAGTAACTTCCTTTATTTCTTCACCCAGATTCTTCATACAATTAACAATCTCATCTATACGTAAAAAGTAACTGGCTACACTCTCATCATTATGCATCTTAAGAGTTTCATACTGAATTCTGAGAGTTTGAAGCTTAACACGTTTTACCTGAGAGTCTCCTTCGTAGCTCTGAATGATTTTGTCCCATATTTCTTTAGCTGTCTTGAGTTGCATGACCTTGACAAATTCTAATTCTGACAGACTTCCCAGTAATGTATTGATAGCTTTGGCATTAGTTTCGTATAACTTCTTACCTGCAGAGTCTGTAGGAATTGCTACTGGAAATTGATATCCTCCTTCCACAATTTCCCAAACATCAGTTCCAAGTGATTGTAGATAGGATCTGGTTCTTATTTTCCAATATACTAAGTTTCTCCCATTGAAGATTGGTGGTCTGATGGATCTCATGCCTTCGTGATTATTCATCTTGAAAGATCTTCCTTCAAGTGATCAAGCTTCTTCTGAAGGACCTGCTCTGATACCAATTGTTGGAAATAATACTAAGAGGGGGGTGAATCAGTATTATTAGATCAATAATTTTATTTCCCAAATAGATTTATATACACTACTTCAGTGAAGTGAACTAGCGTGTACACGCAACTGTGATTAGAGAAACCAACATATATCCAGAGAACTTGTGATTTAGACAATTTATCATGTGTTGATCTTAAACCAGTACATCAGTAACTTATTAGACAGTGCAGTAAAAGCATAATAAAGCATCACACATAAGAAATACACATCAACACCAAGATTTAAGGTGGAAACCCAATGTGGGTGAAAACCACTTGCTTCTGTCATTTATGTCTTCATTTAATAATAAGAAAATCAATTTACAATCTTGTACTGGTGCAAATTCATACCAGTACGCAGGCACCCACCTGCAGAAGGCTACAACCTTCTCTCGTTTTCTAGCTTCTAATTGGAGGGAGATGCAACCCCTAGCTCTTGTATAAGCCAATTTGTTTAATAGTACATAGGCACCAACCTACAGAAGGCTACGACCTTCTTTCTTTCTCCAAGGACCACGTTTCACGAATTTTCACACTAGATACTCCTGGATTACAACAGCACAATATGAAGGCCATGTTTCATCCAATTTTCATACTGGACCCATCAAAAACTTTTAAACTTAAATTACATCAACCAACATTCAGTTAATCTAAACAATCAGATCACTGACACCAAAACATTGTGCTAAACCCGGAAACTTGCATCATCATTTAGAACCAGTTGTAACCTCAAAAACCATGCATCAGAGTGTGTATGATACTTGGCTGAACCCAAACTACATGTATACGCTACTTCCGTTAATCAAACCTACGTATACCTTCAAAACTACTGCAAACATAAACTTTTGAATCAAGTCTGTACCAACCAGCAATATACTGAATATCTACTGTCAACATACAGAGCTTTACACAGGCAGCGAAAGAGATCACTTTTTCTCACTTATACAATCAATCAAACAAATACCAGCCTCCTTATGCATTCAGTTTTACATTCAAATCTAAGAAGACTTCATTTACAGACAACAATAAAACAACAAAATTTGATCAGATAGATAAGTCAGATCTAAAAAAGAAGCTTTTCTTTTGTACACACTATTTTGAAGGGTATAACATGTGTGTACACGAGACGAACCAACGTACATATATGCAAATATCAACTCATAACTTTGTTGCACTTCTGAACTTCAGACAAACCTAGATCACAACATTTAAAGAATAAAACAGGTGTACACAATCAGATCTAGCCCAACCAATACCAGATCATCCAATAATAAGTCACTTCAGGTCTCATGATCTTGATCCAAAATTTAATGCAAGGTGCACAAAGTATTTTAGATCAAATCACAAACATAGCCCCTGCAACATAAAATATACTTCAGATAGAAGTATTCCTTAGAAACCCATACACTTGCACCCTTGGCCTTATGATATTCTCCTCCTTATATAGTTTTAGGCCCTTTGTCAATACCTTGGGCCAAAACCACTTACGACCAATACCTTGGACCAAATACCTAGGGTCAATACCAGGGACCAAATACGTCGGACCAAAACCTAGGTTTTCCAATCATGTACGTGCTTTTCTTTTTGTGGGAATGTGTGTATACGTAGACGCTCTTTTTGTTATGTGGAACAGCGTGTATATGCTATTTTGACTAAGTGGACCAACGTGTATCAGCTTTTTCCTTTACCTTTTTTATTCTGATTAGTAGACCTTAGTTCCATGTTCCTGTTCTTCTGTACCATTTCCCTGTAACCTCTGAATATACATGTTGTACTGTGAGTTTCCTTTTACCAAAACTAAATTGACCTATGAGTGAGTTTCCATTAAGGAAAAAAATTGTATCATAATGCCAACAAAAGATATTTGAGAGGAGCATAGGATTGATGTGTTCATAGGGACTTTAAAGGATAACATCCAAGATGAGGTTCACCTTTGGGAACCTGATTCATTGGAGAAGGCATTCAGGTTGGAAATAAAAATGGAAAGAAAAATTATGGCAACAAGGAAACCTAACACTCACAACTATAAAGATGGAAGTGTTGTTTCTCCTATCCTTCCAAAACCTACAAGGTTGACACCACAACAATTGGAAGAAAAAAAGAGAAAAAGGGCTTTGTTACAATTGTGATAGAAAATACACTAAAGGTCATAAGTGTGTTGAGAAGAAATTATTTTACATAGATTGAGAATAGGAGGAAGAAAAGGAACTAGAAACATCAAAAGAAGAGGATATACACTAGGAACAAACCCTAGAGAAAAAGAAATGAATCCGACCATATCTTGTAATGCATTGGCCGGAATTACCACTCCTCAAACTATCAATATAGAAGGACATATCAAGAAGAAAAGGGTAATAATGTTGATTGATTCACACAGTACCCATAATTTTATTCATTGTAAGATAGCCAAGGAATTGAATTTCTTCCTATATCCTACACCAAAGTGTCAAGTGATGGTTGCAAGTGGAGGAACCATAAATTGCTCTAGAAAGTGCCATAATATCAAGCTATCCATGGGAGAATATGTATTGAATAGCCCTGCTTTCCATTCCAATGGGTGGTTCTGATGTTGTATTAGGAGTCCAATGGATACAATCCTTGGGTACAATAGCTTTTAATTTTCAAGAACTTTTCATGAAATTTTCTTCAGAAGGAAAGGAAGTGGAATTAAGGGGCATCGCAGGGAAACTAGGAAGGATAATAAGCTCTAACGGAATGACAAGGTTTCTAAAGAAAGAACAATGAGGCATAATTGCACAATTATGTTCACTAGAGGTTCCCACATCGAAATCATCTATTTCTCCATATCTCCAAAAATTCTTGGACAATCATTCCAAGGTATTTGAGACTCCCAAAGGCCTCCCACCTATTTCTGATCATGACCATGCTATTCATTTGATTCCAGGAAGTGTTCCTCCAAACATCAGGCCTTACAGATATCCCTATGCCCAAAAGAGTGAAATTGAATGTATGGTTGCAAAAATGCTAGAGGCTGATATAATTCAACCTAGTCAAAGTTCTTTCTCTACTCCAATGGTATTGGTTCACAAGAAGGATGGATCATGGTGCATGTGTCCAAATTATAGGGAGCTCAACAAGCTCACTATTAAAGATAAATTTCCCTTTCATGTCATTGATGAATTATTGGATGAATTGCATGGATCAATTCACTTCACCAAGTTGGATCTTCATTCAGGATATCATCAAATCATAGTGAAGACTAAACACATTCCGAAAACAACATTTAGAACTCATGAGGGTCATTATGAATTTTTGGTCATGCCTTTTGGCCTTACCAATGCACCTTCTACATTTCAAGGTTTGATGAATTCTATTTTCAAACCCTTCCTTAGAAAATTTTTGGTAGTGTTTTTAGATGATATACTAATCTATAGCAAGTCTTGGAAGGATCATGTTCAACATGTTGACAGGGTGCTCAAACTATTGGAGGAGAAACAAATATATGCAAAAATCTCCAAATGTTTCTTTGGAGTACAAGAGGTGGAAGATCTGGGTCATATTGTATCTCATGAAGGTGTTAAGGTAGACCCTAGAAAAATTAAAGCCATTAAGGAATGGAAAATCCCCACATCCATAAAGCATCTACGAGGATTTCTCGGGTTGACAGGGTATTATCGCAAGTTTGTTAAGAATTATGGGAGAATAGTGTTAGAGTCAGTCTGGTCAGTCCTCCGTCAGGGATCAAAACTCTTTATGCATTTCATTTTAGGTTTCCCGCTTCATCCGCTCAGCTGCATTCCGCTAGGGGGCATGCCATAAATCTGACGGAGGAAGTCATGATAGTTATTTTTCCCTCAAGTCTGATTCCTGCTGGCTCAGATCTTTGTCGGTCATCACTAGAGTCCATGACAGTCAAGGTCTAGTCCTTTATGGGACAAAGGTCATTTTCTAAGTTTGGGTCTAGGAATCCATCGATTTGGTCTTGGAAAAACATGTCTAGTAAAGCCATGCAGGACAGATTGAGGTTCTTACACAGCTATGGTTCAAAGAGTTTCATCGTCAAGTGAAAAGACTTCAAGCTCCTCTTCAGAACTCTGTTTCAAAGGAAAGGTTAAAAGAAGCCATTTATGATAAAATGTTCCAAAAAATGCACAAGTTGAGTTTTCAGGTGCAGTCATGGTTTCCAGGACCAAATGACCAGTCACAGTCCCCGCAATGAAATGCCGAAAGTTTCATTAGAAGAGCCAAAATTTCAAAGAAAAAGGTGAAAATCAGGGTGTTTAAAATCAATAAAAAGGTGCAAACACAAACATTAGAAAGTGGGTTTTCAAATAAAGAAAATCAAACTCACCTCTCCTCAAATCCTATATATACTTATTGTGGCCCAAAACTAAGTCATTAAGCTATTGTAAGTTTGAGAGAGGCATTGTTGAGAGAGAGAGAGTGAAGCTGGAGGAATTCGAGTGAGGGAGGGCCGATTCCTAGCCGCGCGATGCATACACCAGGGCGCGCGGTGCACACAGAGGGCGCGACGCACTGGCAGTCAGCCCATAGTGCAAAAACAACAAGGGCACGGCGCACTCTGGGCGCGCGACGCACTGGGCTTGGCGCGCAACGCACACATCTCGGGAGCTAAAAAACACTGCCAATTGCTCCATATCTGGGTGGAAAGCTAGCAAGCAAGAGGTAGGCTCAAAATGAAACCTCTTCCCTGTCAATTTGGTAAATGTTTAGGTGTTTCTAAGATGTTGAAGGATATCCATAGCACATTGGCCATCCATGAAAAATAACCATCAAACAAAATTAATAAACGGGGTTGCAAATTGATGAAGACGCCACCAAGGTTTTACCTCCCTCCCCTTCTCCCCTCACTCCTCATCATTTTCACCTCCATTCCACCTTGTCTCCCAAGAAACCCCCCTAAAAAACTCCACTAAAACCCCACCCCACATTTTCCAAGCCAATTTGGGTCATTTTGTAGTGCGCGGCGCACACATAAGGTGGCGTGGCGCACTCAGGGTGCGCGGTGCACTGGGAGCCTGGCCACAGTGTTAATATTACACTGGCTCGGCGCATACCCAGCGCGTGGCGCACTGGGCCAAGTGCGCGACGCACAGGCCTGTGAGCCTAAAAAATCACCCAAATCACTCAAATTTTTGTGAATGGCTCCCAAATTTGCAAAGGTGGCCATATATACATTTACCATTGATCCTTAATTCAAAGAGAGGCATGATTTGATGACCATGAAATCAAATGCAAAATTTTTTAAGTGAACCCAAAAATGACACAAAGAGGGTCAAAAAACTAGGGTTTTGCTACAATGATAATCATTGCTAAACATGCTCTTACCCTACCCCTGTTAAACTAATCCCTCTTTAGCATTTTCCCTTAATTATCTCCCTGCTTCCATTGTGATTATATCCATTTAGTTCCCTTGATTCCTATGGCTAAACACCCAAATCCTACCTCAACAAAATCCCAAAACCTATCCCATCAAATCTATACCCAAAATACTCCTAAATCCCTGATAACTTTCTCCTCTTAAATCCCCATTCCCCTTTCATCATTCCCCTCCTAACAACCCCTGTTTTATTGTCCCCTTGGTGACATATTCTCAGGGCAACCACCAGTTTCATTAGATTCAGAGGGCAGCGAAAGAAAACTCAGGGTATATACAACAATAATGGCATCAGGAATTTCATCGAATTATGAGGGGGATACACACAGTGACACATCTTTAGGAGAGAGGGCTCATAGGAGACATCACCGGAGTGGCAGACATCTCAGAGATGAGCCAAACACCCTCACAGAGCTACAGGCATGCCCACTTGCCATGTCTTGTTTCCAGCACTTGGCATGTTATGAATTTTTCCAAAGGGTGGAAAATGTCAGAGTACACCATGAGTTGGCCCACCTTTTTGCACTACATCTACATGGAGGTCAATCCATATTGGCTGGAGTCACTTTCACCTTGACACCAGAGGCCATATCAGTAGCAACAGGGATACCAAACATTGGGGAGCAGTGGCATAAGAAAAAGAAGGTGGAGAGGCATTTCTATGAGCCTTACATCAAGAACAGTTGTTTGAGCCAACTCATTAGAGTCTTTTTGTTCAGGTTTTTGAGGGATGAGTATGCCCCACTCATGAGATTGATCATAAAATATTTCAGTTGTGAGGGAAGGTTTTCCCGCCTCTATGCATATCACATCCGGTTACTCATGCACTTCACCAGGGTGCGGATGATGAACCTTCCATTTTTCATATGCAATAACATAGAGAAGATGAAGAACTTTATGCATCACAAGACCCCACGACAGCAGTTGAACAGTTTATATCACTTTTCTCTCATGAGGATTTTAGTGGATCATCAGTTGGGGTTACAGGGTATTGCTTGGGAGGACTTCATCTCCCATGATTTCTTCAGAGCTCCACCAGTGGTATCAGAGGCAGAGCCTGAGGTGGGGGGTCCTTCACATCAGTTTGAGCGCCACGACGCTTTCACCATGCCAGTGTACATATCATATCAGAGGGGCAGTAGACCACTGTTTGCAGCAACAAAGCGAGTGTTATCTCCACCCGGGGTGGAAGGGGCCTCGCTTCTGACATCGGTACAGCAGAGCAGAGGTAAAGAGCCATTGCACAATGAGGGACCTTCGGGAGTGCCATCAGGTGAAAGAGAGATCGAGTTTGTTCTCCTCCACGATGACGACACCGACATAGAGCCAACAAAGGAAGAGCTTAGAGAGGTAATCCAGGAGCAGCAAGCAGAGATAGAGACCTTGTCCCTCAACTTGGAGAGGGCCAAGTGGAACATAAAGTACCTGGAACAGAGGAACAAACAGCTAGAAGACCAGCACGCGATCATGGAGCTGCGAGACATTCGTGAGCATCGCCAAGCTGCTCAAAGTGCACGGATTGAGCTCACTTCCTTGGAGCAAGAGGTAAATGAAGATCGGGAGGCCAACCTTGAGAGAACTAATTTTCACTTGGAGAGGTTGCTAGAAAAATTAGATAAGGACCTTGCACTGCTGAGGCATATGGCATTCCACTACTGCGCAAGAAACATGAGCGCCAAGGCCCGAATAAAGAACTTGAAGGCTAAATTGAGGAAAGCAACAAGGAGAGAAAAATAGGCTAAGGAGCAAGATAGACTTAGAATCTTGGATGAGGCTTCCTTGGCTCAACATGTCACCCCATAGGGGACCTCCAGTCCAAATTTCAGCAAATTTGGAGAAATTTTGGGCAAATTTTGAATTTTTGTGCAAAAAACAGGAAATTCCTCCCTATACGCCGCGCCACTGGCACGACGCTAAAAATCTAGGGCTCCAATCGAGGAATGGTTTGCATTTTTGGATTCAGCATCAAAAATCACGCCTACTGGTGTTTGGGTAAGAAATTTTGAGGAGATCTGGGCCTCCTAAAGATCAAAAAACACCCAAAAATGGCCTCTCTGCCACTTTTTGGAAACAAAGAAAGCAGTCTTGGGAGAATGAAGTTTTGGAGGGGAAAATGAGCTCTAAATTCAAAAATTCTAGTTGGGTTGGAAAGTAGATAGGACAGGCTTTCCAAGAAGCCCACTTGGGCACATTTTGGACACCTGCAAGTGCTCCAAAACAGGCTCCAAATTGGCGAGACGCACAGGGGAAAAAGTGCCATTTTGCTCCCGTTTCGCGAAATTTTGGTTCACGACTTCTCCAAGTGGGCCCGGTCTTCTATGCTTCGGTTTTTTGGCACCCAAGGCAGAATTTAAATAGCTTTTTCTCCATATTGGCATCCATCCAAGTGGCAAAGGAATACAAAGGGTCATCCCATGCCAAATTTCATTTTCATGAGCATTGCACCTGTAGCTGATGGTTGGCTCTCTAGCTCCATTTTGTAATCATTCGAGTAACTCCCCAACCCTTGGGCGTTCTATCTATTCCTCACTCATTCTATATATTGTAAGCAAGCTATTTGCAAAGGGTTGGTTGGCTTATAACTTCTAGGAGACTGTGGGAGAGAAACTTTGTTTCTCCGCTGTGTAAATTTGACAGAGAATTAATGAAAGGCAGCAGCTCTGTTTCATAAGATTCTTGTGGTTGTGAGTGTAGCAAATGTGTTCTTATGTTTCATATGTATTTTGTTATGTTCCATATTTCATTTCATGCTTCATTTCAGTGAAATTTTCTGAGTGAGATCAGGTAGAATTCAATTTTTATTGCTCTGCCTGTGAGAAAATTTCATGTACAGTGTCATTTCTTATGTTGAAAAGGATTCATACCACTATGCCCTTTTCACTTTCTTCAGCAATCTATTTATGCCACGGTGACTCTAGCTAAATTGCTACATTTTCCGCCTACCTCGCCTCACGGAATAATCTGTGCCTTTATATTGAGTTCTCTGTTCATTGCTAAGCGCCAGTCCCATACATCCCAGAAGCTCGGCCATTCGTTAAATTTTGTTCCTGAAATCCCTACTTCCTTACTAGTCTAAGACAAATATTGCATTTCAAGTCACCTCAAATCATTTCCAAGCATTTATTCAACGAGCGTGACCCAGAGAGAGCCCTCTCCTGTTCTGGTAGGGCTAGCTACCAGACTGAGCGTGGTTTGTGGTTACCCTAATTTTTGCCCTCCTTCAGCCTAGGGGCGGATTTAGGTGATAACATAGTGGTGACCATACTGGGGACGATATCAAAACTAAAATCAAATCCCCTTGTTTCATCATAATTCTAGGCTTCCGGATGATGAGCTTAGGATTGGATAGGCTAATTAAATTGGCTGTGTCCCGTGATTTTTCTCAATAGCACGCTGGCTTCAAGACGATATACCAGAGCCAATCCAAACCCGGATCCTCCTCAAATCTACGAAAATCCCAATTTGATTCCAAAACTCCTTCATCAAGAAAGTGCCATACCTCCCGTGTTTAAATCCCATTCTTGTCCCGACATTTTTGAGTATCTTGATGAACTTGAGTTTGACGAAAGGTTCGAGATATCCTTGTTTGAGTCTAAGTCTGAAAGGGCTGCCGACTATACTGTTCCCAATCCCCAATTCCTTGTAGACTTGGAAACAGAAAGAGCTAATCGATTGATAGAAAATTGCATTGCGGAACAACCCCAAACTCCAAGTGTTATTCCCTTGCAAACTACACACACTCCTCCAACACCCCCAAGGTTGAATCCACCGAGAGCGATGGCTACCCGATTCGCACCCCTTGTTCTACCCCAAGTTTTAGACGATATGCCTTCAGATTATCAAAGTAAAATCCCATTTTTCGATGGCACTTCAAATGGCATCACTGCTCAACAACATGTAGACAAAATGGCAGACTTTTATGAACTGCATGAGATTGATGAAGAAAATGTGGCAATGAGACTCTTTGTGCAGACATTCGTGGGTGATGTAAGGAAATGGTTCAAAGGATTGGCAACAGCGAGTATCAGCACCTTGGCTGAACTACAGAGACAATTTTTGAATCGATGGGAAGTGAAGAAGAATCCTCTCCAAATTCTAGCCGAATATGAACAAATCAAAAGAAATGCTGGTGAGTCGGTTCAAGATTACTTTGTAAGATTTAATACGGTCTATAATGAAATCCCAGATCACTTGAAACCACCTGTAGGACTATCCATGATGAAGTTTCCAGATGGTTTCAATTCCGATATGGCATACCAACTAAGAGAGAGAGAACCGGCTACCATGGAAGATATGCAGAAAATGGCAGTCAGCGTTGAAGCAAATCTACTGTCAAGAAGAGCTAGAGTGAAAGCAGAGAAGAAAACTACGGTGAAAGAAGAATCTTCTTCAATGGACCAGCTGCTTAAAAAGGTAGAACAAATGCTTGAAAGGGTAAAACTTGACAAGCCTGAGCCACAAGTTAGGAATCCTAACTTTCGTGGCCAGAAACAACCACAATATAGGATAAGACAGAAAGATCAAAGGAACCAAGAGCAAAATGCACAACAGCCGGTACAAACACCTTTGCAGCAGAATTTTGTACATGGACCTGAATCAGATGAGGATGGAAATGTAATAGGCGAAGAGAACCACCTTTTCACTCCCGATGAGCTGCCTACTTACATCACTGAAGAAGAAGAATGTACAGTCAATTCAACTACACACCAAGACACAGATTTTATTCTAGCTAGTGACACGGTTTTGGAAGAAGAATCAGAAGAATATCAAAGGGGTTATATGAATGCTTTATCTACACAACAGCAGAGATATTCACTTAGGAATAGAGATGTGCCAGCCAAACCAATTTAGAAAAAGAAGGAGGTGGAAGCAGCGAAAATTGACTCATCAAACACACAGAGAAAGGGACAGGAGGCAATTGGTCTAGAGAGCAGCAAGTCCAAATCAGCAGAACAACCACAGCAGCCAGCTATGTCCAAAGAAAAGGAAAGGAAGGAGATCCCAGTCAAAGAGGCAGAAAATACTCCCACCTTTAGCCTAGTGAATGAGATTTCTAAGTTAAAGGTATCCATCCCCTTGACTGAGATAATGAAGAATAATAGCTATAGAGGACAGATTTCCAAAATGCTGAATTTAGACCCAATGTCTGACATGGTGAATGTGGAGGATGATCAACCTGAAATGATTTTTGAAAGGGCAACAAATGGTGAGTCTCATGATAGTGACGTGCCTCCATTTTATATCAGTTTGAGATTGCATGATTTTGTGTTGCATAATGCCATGTTTGATTCGAGAGCTTCTCACAATCTCATGCCCAAGGCTATCATGGATAAGCTTGGTCTAGACATCACCCGGCAATATCATGATCTATATTCATTCGATTCCAGCAGAGTAAGATTTATAGGGCTCATCAAAGACTTAGTCGTGAGTTTGGACCAACTTCCTATGAAAAATGTTTTGATGGATGTAGTGGTAGCAGACATTCCTCCAAGGTTTTGCATGCTTCTTTCAAGGTCTTGGGTGCAAAAATGAAAGGGAAAATACAACTCAATTTCTCCTATGCGACAATCCTGGTGTTTGGATAGATGAGGAAATTATACAAGGAACAAAAGATGAAATATATGATCACAAGCAAGGAGAAACCTGTAAATCATCCTATAAATTATGTACATATAGATTTAGAGTCTTTTGTTTTATTTTCAGATAGTTTAAATGATATAGATAGCCAAATAGTAGAAGCAGATGACATTCTGGAAATTACGGAAAATTTCAGAGAAATATTGAAGAAAGAAAGACAAGAAAAGCAGCAAAAGATTGGGCAATCAGCTGAAAATGACGGACAGCAAGCAATCAAGGAGCAACAAACAGACTTCCAGCACTTGCAAGAAGAAGAAGAGGGCTTATGGACCATGGATTTTGATGGAGCTGTAGGCAATGATGGTGTTGGGATTGGAATCTGGGTACGCAGTCCTTTCTCCGTCCCAAACAAAGTGCCCAGCAGCGTGAGAGTTTGCTCTTACAAGCTGGCCTTTGAATGTTCAAATAATGAAGCAGAATATGAAGCTCTGATTGCTGGTCTCAAAATTCTCAGAAAGCTAAAAGCAAAAAGAATTTTAGTGTATGGCGACTCTGAATTAGTGATAAAACAGGTCAGAGGTGAGTATCAAGCGAAACATCCTAGGATGCGGGCCTATCGCAATGTAGTTTTGGACATTCTGAAGTTATTTTCTGAGTACACCTTGACATGTGTGCCTCGTATGCAAAATAATATTGTTGATGCTCTTGCCAAGGCAACAAGCAGTCTGAAAATTCCCATGAACTCCAACAATAAATTCGAAATCCATGTCAAGCACCGTCCAACCATTCCAGATAATCAGTGATAGTGGTAGGTGTTTCAAGATGATGAGGAGATTAAGGATTTTCTGCTCAACAAAGGCAAATTCAAAGAGGTATCAATTGATGTGGACAATGATGAAGACAAAGGGAATGGTTTAGATGAAGCGCAGATCAACGAAATGGACGTATTGCAGCTGAAAAACAATGTGATTCCGAAAGGCTTAATACCTCTAGAAGAGTTGTTTGATCAGGATGATGTAGCCCGAAAGCCCACATTGCAGCCAACAGAAAAGGGTGTAGAAGAGGTTAACATAGGAATAGCTGCTACTCCTAAGATGGTAAAGTTGTCAAAAGCATTGCCGCCAAAGACCAAAGATAAATACATCAGTTTGATGGCCTCATTTGCAGATGTGTTCGCTTGGGATTATTCAGATTTGAATACCTATGATACAAATATTATCCAACACACCATATCGATCAAGCCCAATCAAAAACTATTCAGACAGAAGCTGAGAAGGATAAATCCTAAGTTGTTGCCATCAATAGAAAAGGAGGTAAATAGGTTGTATAAATCAGGTATCATTGTGCTTATCAGATTTTCAAATTGGATATCTAATTTAGTGCCTGTACGTAAGAAGACCGGTGAGATCCGCCTATGCATTGATTTCAGAAATTTTAACAAAGTATCATTGAAGGACAACT
This sequence comes from Pinus tabuliformis, assembly GCA_031772625.1. Lineage (NCBI taxonomy): Eukaryota > Viridiplantae > Streptophyta > Pinopsida > Pinales > Pinaceae > Pinus > Pinus tabuliformis. The sequence continues at coordinate 804,421,175 of CM062807.1, forward strand.
ACCCCTTGCCCAAGATGGACCATATACTTCAGCGAGTTGTGGGGGCATCTCGTATGTCACTGCTTGATGGTTATTTAGGATATAACCAAATTTATGTCCATGAAGACGACAGAGACAAAATAGCATTCACCACTCCATGGGGAACCTTCCATTATGCTAAAATGCCCTTCGGTTTGAAGAATGCAGGTGCCACATTTCAGCGGGCAATGGATTTATCTTTTGTGAATGAGAAAGATGTATTTTTGGTAGTGTATTTGGATGACTTGATGGTGTTTTCAAAATCTGATGAAGAACACATGCACCACCTAAAAACTGTCTTCCAAAAATGCAGAAAATATGGTCTATCGCTGAATCCAAAAAAGAGTTTGTTCGCCATGGAGGAGGGTAAATTGCTTGGGCATATTATTTCAAAAGATGGCATTCGTATCGATCCAGCACGTGTGCAAGCCATTCAGCAAATTGATCTGCCCAGAAACAAAAAGGAGATACAATCTTTCAATGGTAAGATGAATTTTCTGCGTCGTTTCGTGCCTAATCTTGCAGAACATTTAAAGGAAATGACCAACATGCTCAAGAAGGACAGCCAAGTGAAATGGACAGAAGAGGCTGTAAAGTCTTTTAACTTGGTCAAATTGGCTTTTTCTTCAGCACCAGTTCTAGTCAGCCTGGACTATACTCAAGATTTTATATTGTTCTCATTTGCTTATGAACACACTATGGCAGTAGTATTATTGCAGAAGAGGGATGATCATGAAAGACCTATTGCATTCTTTAGCAGGGCTATAAGGGATGCAGCTTTGAAGTACAACATCATTGAAAAACAAGCCCTAGCATTGGTGAAGGCACTGAAAGATTTCCGGGTGTATATCCTACACTCTCACATTCTAGCCTATGTTCCCAATACTGCTGTTAAAGATGTTTTAGTACAGACTAATTCGGAAGGGAGAAGAGGCAAATGGATTGCAGCTTTGTTGGAATATGATGTAGAAATAAAACCCACAAATCTGGTCAAAGGACAAGGGTTGGCAAAGCTGATGGCTGAATCGAAATTGCACGCACTGGACATAAATCTTATTGCTGCCATGTCAGATGAAACTGAGAAAGGAATGTCAGCTCAGGTATCCAAAATGATTGCTTTGTCCCCATGGTATGCTGATATAATATATGTGCTGAAAAATATTTCACCACCGCCCGGCATGACTAAAAACAAAGCAAGAACACTCAAAATGAAGGCAGCCAAGTTTTGTATTTTAAATTCTGCATTGTATTGGAAGAATCTCGATGGCATTTTGCAGAACTATTTGGTGGAAGAGGAAGCTAAGAAATTCTTTGGAGGATTTTCACGGAGGAGAGTGTGGTGGTCACCTCTTTTGGAAATCAACAGCGAACGAAATTTTGAGAGCAGGGTACTATTAGCCTACTTTGTTTGTTGATGTGCATAAGAGGGTCAAGTGCTGTCATAAATGTCAGATTTTTTAAGGGAAACAGAAATTACAGCCTTTGCCACTTAAGCCTATTGAGGTGAGCGCTCCTTTCCAGTAGTGGGGATTAGACTTCATTGGATAAATTCACCCCGCTTCTTCCGGGCAGCATAGATGGATCCTCATGGTGACAGACTACTTCACAAAATGGATTGAAGCAGCTCCTACCAGACAAGCAATAGACACGGCGATTATCTCCTTTCTTGAAAATAACATATTGTCTCGATTCGGTTGTCCAAACAAATAGATCACTGATAATGCAGCAGCTTTTAAGTCAAAGAGGATGGTAGAATTTTCTCATAAGTATCATATCACTTTGGGTCATTCAACTGCCTATCATCCGCAAGGAAATGGGTTGGCGGAATCTTCGAATAAATCTCTGGTCAACATCATCAAGAAGCTATTGGAATTAAACAAAAAAAGCTGGAACAAGAGGCTAGTTCATGCACTTTGGGCGGATCGGATCACTCAGAAAAAATCTATTGGTATGTCACCGTTTGAGCTGGTTTATGGAGTGGACACAGTATTTCCCGCTTCTCTTGCTGCCCCGGTGGTCAAACTTCTTCAGGAGGCAGGCAGTGAGGAAGATCCCATGCAGAGAAGGCTGAATCAAATGATCCACTTGTAGCAAACAAGAGAGGAGATTTTCAGAAACACATCCAAACTGCAGGAAAAGATAAAGAAGATTTATGACAGAAAAGCGAAAGCAGACAAGTTTCAAGTGGATGATGTGGTGCTGAAGTGGGATGCAAGGAATGAAGAGAAAGGCAAGCACGAAAAGTTCGAAAATCTTTGGAAAGGGCCTTTTAAAATTGCAGCATATAGGGGTTAGAACGCTTTTCTTCTGAAGGAAATGAATGGGGAAGATTGTCTTGGAGGGCTGATCAATGGTCGGCTGCTCAAACGGTACCATTATTGAGGAATTAACATTGCTTCCACTGTCATTGTAAATACCATTTTTTATTTCAGTTTGGTTTCAGTCTGTAAAGTTAGTTTTCAGAGTTATTTCAATGTCGAGTTTGAGTTAGTTTCTTAGTTATTCCAGTTTTTTTAAATAAGTCAGAGGCTTGTACTGTTTTTCATAATTTTGACTCCATAGCCCAATGGACCATAGGCACTATCTAGCTCCTCCAGAGATCTGCTGTTCTTGGCACCTCCAAGGAGCTACCATCCCCCATTGGAGCCAATGTTAGATTCGGTCTGAACAGTCCTCTGTCAGGGATCAAAACTCTTTATGCATTTCATTTTAGGTTTCCCGCTTCATCCGCTCAGCTGCATTCCGCTAGGGGGCATGCCATAAATCTTACGAAGGAAGTCATGATAGTTATTTTTCCCTCAAGTCTGATTCCTGCTAGCTCAGGTCTTTGTCGGTCATCACTAGAGTCCATGGCAGTCAAGGTCTAGTCCTTTACGGGACCAAGGTCAGTTTTTAAGTTTGGGTCTAGGAATCCATCGATTTGGTCTTGGAAAAACATGTCCAGTAAAGCCATGTAGGCCAGATTGAGGTTCTTACACAGCTATGGTTCAAAGAGTTTCATCGTCAAGTGAAAAGACTTCAAGCTCCTCTTCAAAACTCTGTTTCAAAGGAAAGGTTAAAAGAAGCCATTTATGATAAAATGTTCCAAAAAATGCACAAGTTGAGTTTTCAGGTGCAATCATGGTTTCCAGGACCAGATGACCAATCACAGTCCCCGCAAGGAAATGCCGAGAGTTTCATTAGAAGAGCCAAAATTTCAAAGAAAAAGGTGAAAATCAGGGTGTTTAAAATCAATAAAAAGGTGCAAACACAAACATTAGAAAGTGGGTTTTCAAATAAAGAAAATCAAACTCACCTTTCCTCAAATCCTATATATACTTATTGTGGCCCAAAACTAAGTCATTAAGCTATTGTAAGTTTGAGAGAGGCATTGTTGAGAGAGAGAGAGAGAGCGAAGCTGGAGGAATTCGAGTGAGGGAGGGCCGATTCCTAGGTGCGCGACGCATACACCAGGGCGCGCGGCGCACACAGAGGGTGCGACGCATTGGCAGTTAGCCCATAGTGCAAAAACAACAAGGGTGTGGCACACTCAGGGTGCGCAGCGCACTGGGCTTGACGCGCGACGCACACAGCCCGAGAGCTAAAAAACACTGCCAATTGCTCCATATCCCGATGTAAAGCTAGCAAGCAAGAGGTAGGCTCAAAATAAAACCTCTTCCCTGTAAATTTGGTAAATGTTTAGGTGTTTCTGAGATGTTGAAGGATATCCATAGCACATTGGCCATCCATTACAAATAACCATCATACAAAATTAATAAATGGGGTTGCAAATTGATGAAGACGCCACCAAGGTTTTACCTCCCTCCCCTTCTCCCCTCACTCCTCATCATTTTCACCTCCATTCCACCTTGTCTCCCAAGAAACCCCACTAAAAAACTCCACTAAAACCCCACCCCACATTTTCCAAGCCAATTCGAGTCATTTTGCAGTGCGCGGCGCACACACAAGGTGGCGCGGCACACTCAAGGCGCACGGCGCACTGGGAGCCCGGCCATAGTGTTAATATTACACTGGTGCGACGAATACCCGGCGCGTGGCGCACTGGGCCAAGCAGGCAGCGCACAGGCCTGTGAGCCTAAAAAATCACCCAAATCACTCAAATTTTTGTGAATGGCTCCCAAATTTGCAAAGGTGGCCATATATACATTTACCATTGATCCTTAATTCAGAGAGAAACATGATTTGATGACCATGAAATCAAATGCAATTTTTTTTAAGTGAACCCAAAAATGACACAAAGAGGGTCAAAAAGCTAGGGTTTTGCTACAATGATAATCATTGCTAAACATACTCTTACCCTGCCCCTGTTAAACTAATCCCTCTGTAGCATTTTCCCTTAATTATCTCCCTACCTCCACTGTGATTATATCCATTTAGTTCCCTTGATTCCTATGGCTAAACACCCAAACCCTACCTCAACAAAATCCCAAAACCTATCCCATCAAATCTATACCCAAAATACTCCTAAATCCCTGATAACTTTCTCCTCTTAAATCCCCATTCCCCTTTCATCATTCCCCTCCTAACAACCCCTGTTTTATTGTCCCCTTGGTGACAGATTCTCAGGGCAACCACCAGTTTCATTAGATTCAGAGGGCAGCAAAAGAAAACTCAGGGTATATACAGCAATAATGGCATCAGGAATTTCATCGGATTATGAGGGGGATACACACAGTGACACATCTTCAGGAGAGAGGGCTCATAGGAGACATCACCGGAGTGGCAGACATCTCAGAGACGAGCCAAACACCCTCACAGAGCTACAGGCATGCCCACTTGCCATGTCTTGTTTCCAACACTTGGCATGTTATGAATTTTTCCAAAGGGTGGCAAATGTCAGAGTACACCATGAGTTGGCCCACCTTTTTGCACTACATCTACAGGGAGGTCAATCCATATTGGCTGGAGTCACTTTCACCTTGACACCGGAGGCCATATCAGTAGCAACAGGGATACCAAACATTGGGGAGCAGTGGCATAAGAAAAAGAAGGTGGAGAGGCATTTCTATGAGCCTTACATCAAGAACAGTTGTTTGATCCAACTCACTAGAGTCTTTTCGTTCAGGTTTTTGAGGGATGAGTATGCCCCACTCATGAGATTGATCATAAAATATTTCAGTTGTGAGGGAAGGTTTTCCCACCTCTATGCATATCACATCCAATTACTCATGCACTTCACCAAGGTGTGGATGATGAACCTTCCATTTTTCATATGCAATAACATAGAGAAGATGAAGAACTTTATGCAGCACAAGACCCCGCGACAGCAGTTGAATAGTGTATATCACTTTGCTCTCATCAAGATTTTTATTGGATCATCAGTTGGGGTTACAGGGTATTTCTTGGGAGGACTTCATCTCCCGTGATTTCTTCAGAGCTCCACTAGTGGCATCAAAGGCAGAGCTTGAGGTGGGGGGTCCTTCACATCAGTTTGAGTGCCACGAGGCTGCCACCATGCTAGTGTACATATCATATCAGAGGGGCAGTAGACCACTGTTTGCAACAACAAAGCGATTTTTATCTCCACGCAGGGTGGAAGGGGCCTCGCTTCCGACATCAGTACAGTAGAGCAGAGGCAAAGAGCCATTGCATGATGAGGGACCTTCGAGAGTGCCATCAGGTGAAAGAGAGACTGAGTTTGTTCTCCTCCATGATGACAACTCCGATAGAGAGCCAACAAAGGAAGAGCTTAGAGAGGTAATCCAGGAGCAGCAGGCAGAGATAGAGACCTTGTCCCTCGACTTGGAGAGGGCCAAGTGGAACATAAAGTACCTGGAATAGAGGAACAAACAACTAGAAGACCAGTAGGTGATCATGGAGCTGCGAGACATTCATGAGCATCGCCAAGCTGCTCAAAGGGCATGGATTGAGCTCACTTCCTTGGAGCAAGAGGTAAATGAAGATCGAGAGGCCAACCTTGAGAGAACCAATATGCACTTGGAGAGGCTGCGAGACAAATCAGACAAGGACCTTGCACTGCTGAGGCATATGGCATTCCACTACCGCACAAGAAACATGAGCGCCAAGGCCCGAATAAAGAGCTTGAAGGCTAAATTGAGGAAAGCAACAAGGAGAGAAAAAGAGGCTAAGGAGAAAGATAGACTTAGAACCTTGGCTGAGGCTTCCTTGGCTCAACATGTCACCCCATAGGGGACCTATAGTCCAAATTTCAGAAAATTTGGAGAAATTTTGGGCAAATTTTGAATTTTTGTGCAAAAAACAGGAAATTCCTCCCTGTGCGCCGCGCCACTGGCACGACACTAAAAATCTAGGGCTCCAATCGAGGAATGGTTTGTATTTTTGGATTCAGCATAAAAAATAACGCCTACTGGTGTCCAGGAAAGAAATTTTGAGGAGATCTGGGCCTCCTAACAGTCAAAAAACACCCAAAAATGGCCTCTCTGCCACTTTTTTGAAACACAAAAAGCAGTCTTCGGAGAATGAAGTTTTGGAGGGGCAAATGAGCACCAAATTCAAAAATTCTAGTTGGGTTGGAAAGTAGACAGGACAGGATTTCAAACAAGCCCACTTGGGCACATTTTCGACACGTGAAAGTGCTCCAAAACGGGCTCCAAAGTGGCGCGATGCACAGGGAAATTGCTGCAGCGCACAGGGGAAAAAGTGCCATTTTGCTCCCGTTTCACGAAATTTTGGTTCGCGACTTCTTCAAGTGGGCCCGATCTTCTATGCTTCAGTTTTTTGGCACTCAAGGCAGCATTTAAATAGCTTTTTCTCTAGATTGGCATCCATCCAAGTGGCAAAGGAATACAAAGGGTCATCCCATGCCAAATGTCATGTTCATGAGCGTTGCACCTGTAGCTGATGGTTGGCTCTCCAGCTCCATTTTTTGATCATTCAAGTAACTCCCCAACCCTTGGGCATTCTATCTATTCCTCACTCATTCTATATATTGTAAGCAAGCTGTTTGCATAGGGTTGGTTGGCTTATAACTTCTGGGAGACTGTGGGAGAGAAACTTTGTTTCTCCACTGTGTAAATTTGACAGAGAATTAATGAAAGGCAGCGGCTCTGTTTCATGAGATTCTTGTGGTTGTGAGTGTAGAAAATGTGTTCTTATGTTTCATATGTATTCTGTTATGTTCCATATTTCATTTCATGCTTCATTTCAGTGAAATTTTCTAAGTGAGATTAGGTAGAATTCAATTTTTATTGCTCTGCCTGTGAGAAAATTTCATGTACAGTGTCATTTCTTCTATTGAAAAGGATTCATACCACTATGCCCTTTTCACTTTCTTCAGCAATATATTCATGTCGTGGTGACTCTAGCTAAATTTCTACATTTTCCGCCTACCTCGCCTCACAGAATAATCTGTGCCTTTATATTAAGTTCTCTGTTCATTGCTGAGCGCCAGTCCCATACATCCCAAAAGCTCGGCCATTCGTTAAATTTTGTTCTCGAAATCCCTACTCCCTTACTAGCCTAAGACAAATATTGCATTTCAAGTCACCTCAAATCATTTCCAAGCATTTATTCAGCGAGTGTGACCCGGAGAGAGCCCTCTCCTGTTCTGGTAGGGCTAACTACTAGACTGAGCGTGGTTTGTGGTTACCCTAATTTTTTCCCTCCTTCAGCCTAGGGGCGGATTTAGGTGATAACAAATAGAAACACCTCTAACAACATTATTGAATAAAGATGCATTTTCATGGACTCCAGAAGCAACGAAATCCTTTGAACATCTTAAAGAGGAAATGTGCCAAGCACCAGTCTTAGCTACGCCGAACTTCACAAAAACCTTTATTGTGGAATGTGATGCCTCAAGAAATGGAATCGGTGTTGTCTTAATGCAAGAATAAAGACCCATTGCTTTCAAAAGTCGTCCAATCAAAGGAAAATATTTACACAAAGCTATTTATAAGAAGGAAATGTTAGCAATACTACATGCACTTAAGAAATGGCGACTCTACCTAATGGGAAAACACTTCAAGGTAAAAATGGATCATGATAGTCTTAAATAATTTTTAGAACAAATATTATCTTTGGAAGAGCAAAAAAAATGGGTCACAAAGATGTTGGGTTATGACTTTGAAATCATCTACAAAAAAGTGAAGCAAAATGTTGTTGCAGATGCACTCTCAAGAGAGGATGAGGATGTGGAAGCATTGATTTGCGCCATTTCTATTATCCAACCAGATTGGATAAACTAAGCAAGGGATGAATGGAAGAATAACGAAGAAGTGTGGGCACTTATTCAAAAGTTACAACAAGATCCCAGTACATCTGATATATTTAGCTGGAAAAATGATTTGTTATGGTACAAATATTGCTTATACCTATGTAAGAATTCCCAACTCAAACAATGGATTCTTATGGAATTACACACCTCTCCCTTAGGAGGGCACTCAGCATTTTTAAAAACTTACCATAGGGTTAAGAAGGAATTTTTTTGGGATTGCCTTAAATTGGATATTCAAAAGTTTGTGGCGGAATGTTTGGTTTGCCAACAAAATAAAGTTGAAATAATTAAGACCCCAGGTCTATTACAACCTTTATCCATTCCAAGCCAAAGTGGATAAATTAGATTGGCAAAAAAATGAAAAGGTCCTCTTGTAATACTTCTATCACCCACTTTGCTAATTTTACTATTTCGCATTAATTTAATGTGAGATGATTGTGTCAGAATAACATATTTACTTTCGAGTGAAGTCAACTACAAAAAAATAATACTTCTTCAGAATCAAAGTAGACCTCTAGCACATAACAAAACTTTATTGAAAAACATATATCATATTCTCAACTTAAATAGTCTCTGTTTTAAAAAATACAACCTTTTATGTGATATTTGTTTATGATAATTGGTACAATTTAATAATTTTAAAATAATAATATTATTATTTTAAATTTTAAATTTTTTTTTTTATAATCTCACATATTTGTATATTAAAATTTATGTATATTATAAATGTCATATTCAATTAATATTAATAAAATTATTAATTAATTTTATTTGGTATTTATTGAATGTATTGGATTTGGAATCTAGATAACATGTCATTTCTAGTAGTAGTTTAAAGAGGTTTTAAATTTGTCGAGAAAATTATGGAAATTCTTGCATGATTTTGAAAATTTTTGGTAGAATTTTTTGTAAATCTAAATTATAGCTATTAATTTACTTTTTAAGTACTTATCCTTTTCCAACATCAAAAACACGATTTAAAAATTTCTCATACAATTTTTTTTATAGAAATCCACAATCTCAATTGTAAAATCCAGACAAGCATACATTTTTATGCTCTAAAAAAAATATAAAATCTAAACCAATTTATTTAGTAATGTTGTTATTCATCGTCTATTTAAAAATAAGAAAACGTAACCCTTAATTTTCATGGGTAAAAAAAATTATAGTGAAAAAGCGAAGAGTTTTGTTTTCTAGCAATTATCAAACAACTAATCTAACATTAAAATGACATCAAACGGCTCACCACTTCGATATATTGTCTTTGAAAATTAATCCCTTCGTTTGTTGGAGCGGTACCCACATCATGCAACTATTGGCATCATGGAGAAACAGAAGACAGGGGTAGGGTCTGTTGGAAATAATACTGAGAGGGGGGGGTGAATCAGTATTATCACATTAACAAAACTTTTTCATTTCCATAATCAGATTCATATATGCTACTTCCACAACTTCTTATGATTAAGTTAATCGATCTTCAATGAGTGCATTAGAACATTATCAACCATATTATCAGTTAACAGATGCAGTAACATAAAGTAGATCATCACACATAAGGCACACACATGAACACAATGATATAAGGTGGAAACCCAATGCGGGAGAAAACCACCTGCTGCAAGTCATCTCAATATTCTTCTTAATAAGAAAAATCCTTTTACAATATTTGTACTAGTGCAGTCTTATACCAGTACGGGAGCTACAACCCCCTTTGCTCTTGTACTAGCCGATCCATTTACTAGTACGCAGGCTACTACCTGCTACAATGCTCCAAAGATTTCCTTTAGCTCTTGTACTAGCTTAGATACTAGTACGTAGGCGCCGGCCTACAATCTTCTCTCCTCCAAGTACCACGTTTCATCAATTTTCATACTGGATACACTGAAGCACAACCCATAATCTGAAAGGCCACATTTCATCCAATTTTCTTACTGGACCCAACAACAACATTGAAGCTCATAATCAAACAACCTTCTGAAACACCCAATCACTAGATCAATACATATACAATGAGAGTCATCAATCAGATCTAGTCCATCAGATCATTAAGAACCTGATCCATCAATTCTGAAGCTAATCATAATCATTCACTCAATCACTGTTGTTATCAGAACATAATACCAGAAACCAGACATCACTTCAAAACCCAGAACACAGCAATGATAAACATGAACAGCTAAATTGATTTCAAGAGAAGTACGCAGCTTCACCCATGTAATGCCTGCGTCCAGGACGCACTGTTCTGAACTGTGCACCTGCGTACCCACGCACTGTGCCAAATAGACTTCCTGCGTACCTCCGCAACTGCAGCGCTTCTGCACCTGCGTACCGACGCACCTGCAGCGCTTCTGCGCCTACGTATCTGGACGCGGTTTTCTTTCACTGTACCTGCGTACCTTCGGGCATAAATGATTTCAAGACTTCAAGAATAACCCAGACAGTCAGATCTACAGATCTGATCATGCGCCGAAGAGATCTCAGTCCATCAGTAGATTCGCCTTCTTTAGATCTAGACCAGATCTAGCCCTCATGAGATATTCAACCAAAGACTTGCTCAAGCCAAATGGTCTCCCTTGCTTTATATAGGCAAGCTCCTCCTAAAATCATGGAACAATACCACGAGCCGACATCATAATAACCCAATACCGTCGGCTAAATACCAAGAGTAAACCATAAGAAAACCCCACATGTACTTTTCTCTGCCTTGAAATGTGTGCACTGGGGGGACGCACCTCCTGATCGGCTGGCCTGCGTATCTGGACGCAGTTTTTGCATGGTGTACCTGCGGGTACGCACTTTCTGTAAGGTGTACCTGCGTACCCCTTATTTTCTTCAATATTTGATAGCTGATCATCAACCTCTGCTGCTGACTTGAAGTACAGTGATCTATCACCTGAAAGGGTTGCCATCAAGGACAACACTTTAGCCATAATGCCAACAATCTCCCCCTTTGGACTTGATGGAAAAGCTTACTAAGAACTTGCCATTTGATTCCTTTGAGCTGTCCTGCATCTATGTATTATGTCCCATCTGATATCTCTTCTGTAGATTCATCTGAATGTATATAAGTGAGATGATCTTCTATGAGAGGGTTGCCATCAAGTACAACACATGCATCATAATGCCAACAATCTCCCCCTTTGGACTTGCATCAAGTACAACACATGCATCATAATGCCAACAATCTCCCCCTTTGGACTTGATGGCAACAACACCAAATCACTCTCCCCCTTTGACATCAAGGGAAAAGGGGTATGCTCCCCCTAAGAACATGCTCCCCTTGACTATAAACCAGATCTGCTGAAGTCTCTGAATGAGCTCCCCCTTTGTATATGTCATGGTGCTCCAATCTGATAATGGTCTTTCTGAGAACAAGCTGAGATGTCTGCTCTGCTATATAGTGCTGTTCATGCTCAAGCTCCCCCTGACTGTAAGCAAGATCTGCAAAAAGATGTTCTACAAGAAGAACATGACTCTATATATCATAAATGACCTTCCTATCAAAAGACTCAATACATACATCCATCACCCATCATAATAAGGATCATCCATATGAAAACCAAATACATTACATTTTCATCCCATGCATAGTGGGGGGACATAGGCCGTTACATGACCTGAAGAGATGACTACAATAGATAGACCATTACAACATGAGTCTTGCTATGACCTTTACATCAAACATCTAAAGATCATGACAAACATCATCAACAGCACTGTATAAACTGCTCCATAGTATCTGTCAACATCAAGGACTTCTGTATCAACTCATAACCATCCAGATCTTCATGAATCAAGTGCCATCAAAAGCATCTGCATCAATCAACATATGTATGAATAATCATCCCTGTATCCAGCCAACAATCCTCATCCATTTGTGCCAAGAAAGGAATCATGCATCATGCACATGTCAACAGCAGCATATGAGTGACTCATCATCATCATGTCTCCAACAATGCAACTTTGAATAATCATCCATGAAATCAGCCAACCTCATCCATATATGTGCCAAGAACAATAAAGACTCCATGCAAGCATCATTAGAGAATCAACCATAAATCTGATCATGTGACCAACTCATAATCATAGCAAGATGAATCATAAGCATCGTCACCAAGGACCATAATGCCAACAATGCGTTCAGGACATATGCTCCCCCTGAACCAGTGCCATCTGTCAAAACTGATCAAGAATATCAATAAGAAGAATCAGCCAATAAATGCCTTAAGACAGGTACGCACTTCAACTTCTGCTCCCCTGCGTACACCCGCAGATATCCTTTAGTTGTACTGCGTATATACGCAGACAGTCTTCTATTACAGAGCGTACCCACGCACCTGTTCCATCAGTTGTGCCGCGTACTGCAACTGCAGGGACGCACCCAAAAGTACTATCGCTTCGCGTACTTCTACTGCACGGACGCACCTGAAAATACTATCGCGCCGCGTACTTTTACTGTACGGACGCACCTGAACCTTAGTTGCTCTGCGTACCCACGCAGTTCTCCTTCTTCTGCTCTGCGTACCGACGCAGGTCTCCTGTTTCTGCTCTGCGTCCCCACGCAGATCTCCTGTTTCTGCACTACGTACACACGCAGCTCTTCTGTTAAACACCTGCGTCCTTCTAATTAGGGCCGAATTAACAGTCCTCCTTTGTGCCACTGACAGTCAGATTCCCAGATCTGATAGATTCATTTCCAACTTCACTTGCCTACCGCCTTTAAACCAGCATATACGCGATTGTGCAGTATCCAACTCGCGTATATATGCGACTTGCTTTTATGAATTTTGCATATGAGATTCAGGAACCTGAAGTTTTGTACTTTCAGCTCCCTCTGATTCTGGTATGTCTGTACATTGTGTTGTGCCATCCTTTTCTGACTGTACTTCCTTTTTCCTCCATATCTTCAAGCGTGATGATGACATTTTCTCCTTTTGATATGGTGCCCATACTTTGTTCCTGCATTCCTTAGCTATATGTCCAAGCTTGTTACATGCATAACATCTTACATGTTTCATATTCCTCCTGTAACAATCAGCAGCTTTGTGACCAAACATATTGCAAGCAAAGCAATATCCATAAAAGTACCTTGATTGAGATGACCTTTCTGCATAATGGTCTTGAACTCTTCTTCTTCTACATCTAGCTGCAACATGTCCAAGATTATGACATACATAACATTCAACATTATTCATAGGAGGAGTAAAGGATTTTCTTTGAGGAATCTCTTTCCTTGGTTGATGATGAGATTGATCTTTCATTTCTTCGTTGATCACTTTAGATTTCCTTTTAGAGTTTCTTGCCTCACCTTGTGAACTAGATTCACCTTCAACAGATTCATGGAAACCAAGACCAGTCTTTATAGCAGGAGACCTTTGACTACTAAGAATATCATCCAAGACTTTAGAACTATCTTGAAATCGTAAAAGCTTATATTTTTCTTCTAGTTTACCTTTCAAGATATTTACCTCAACCTGAAGCTGTTCTTCCTTTTCAAGAGATTGCCTTTTCAAATCTTCTTCAGCTTTCCTTCCTTCTTCCATTTGTTTCCTTAGTTTGAGAATCTCCTTTTCTTGTTCTTCATTTAGATCCTGCTGCATTTGACGAATTCTGAAAGCACATTCTAGCTGAGATTTTAGGCTGATAACTTTGTTTCCCTGTTTTTCAATATCTTGGACTAGATCTTTATTCTGCTTCTTTGATTCTTCAAGGTCTTCCTTTAGAGAGCAGATTGTGGCTTCAAGACTTTCATAATAGCTGGATCTATCTCTGAGTTTCATGATGGTTATGTTCTTTTCATTGACTTCATTTCTTAGTAATGTTACTTCATCCTGCAACTTGTGATATTTATCCTTGAATAACTCTCGTTGGGCCTTAGCAGTATCATCCTTTATGTTCATAAGTTCTTCTTGAGTTCTAATTTTGTTTGTCAGTCTTCTAAATTCTGCTTCTATCTCATTTCTTTCTTGTTCACCCATGAGAGCTAATTCAGTAGTTTCGCTTTCACTTTCATCTCTTTCATAAGGAAATATAGCTGGAACATCAGAGGATAACACATTCATACCTGATAATGATTCTGAATCTGATTCTGAGTCTGAAGAGCTTCTTATGCCTAATCCCCAATCGATTCTCCCACTATCATAGTTCTTCTGAGATGTCTTCTTCTTCTTATGAACTTTCTTCTTAAGCTTCTTTCCCATTGTTCCACGGATCTCCTTCAAGCGATCAAGCTTCTATTAAAGGACCTGCTCTGATACCAATTGTTGGAAATAATACTGAGAGGGGGGGGTGAATCAGTATTATCACATTAACAAAACTTTTTCATTTCCATAATCAGATTCATATATGCTACTTCCACAACTTCTTATGATTAAGTTAATCGATCTTCAATGAGTGCATTAGAACATTATCAACCATATTATCAGTTAACAGATGCAGTAACATAAAGTAGATCATCACACATAAGGCACACACATGAACACAATGATATAAGGTGGAAACCCAATGCGGGAGAAAACCACCTGCTGCAAGTCATCTCAATCTTCTTCTTAATAAGAAAAATCCTTTTACAATATTTGTACTGGTGCAGTCTTATACCAGTACGGGAGCTACAACCCCCTTTGCTCTTGTACTAGCCGATCCATTTACTAGTACGCAGGCTACTACCTGCTACAATGCTCCAAATATTTCCTTTAGCTCTTGTACTAGCTTAGATACTAGTACGTAGGCGCCGGCCTACAATCTTCTCTCCTCCAAGTACCACGTTTCATCAATTTTCATACTGGATACACTGAAGCACAACCCATAATCTGAAAGGCCACATTTCATCCAATTTTCTTACTGGACCCAACAACAACATTGAAGCTCATAATCAAACAACCTTCTGAAACACCCAATCACTAGATCAATACATATACAATGAGAGTCATCAATCAGATCTAGTCCATCAGATCATTAAGAACCTGATCCATCAATTCTGAAGCTAATCATAATCATTCACTCAATCACTGCTGTTATCAGAACATAATACCAGAAACCAGACATCACTTCAAAACCCAGAACACAGCAATGATAAACATGAACAGCTAAATTGATTTCAAGAGAAGTACACAGCTTCACCCATGTAATGCCTGCGTCCAGGACGCATTGTTCTGAACTATGCACCTGCGTACCCACGCACTATGCCAAATAGACTTCCTGCGTACCTCCGCAACTGCAGCGCTTCTGCGCCTGCGTACCGACGCACCTGCAGCGCTTCTGCGCCTGCGTATCTAGACGCGGTTTTCTTTCACTGTACCTACGTACCTTCAGGCATAAATGATTTCAAGACTTCAAGAATAACCCAGACAGTCAAATCTACAGATCTGATCATGCGCCGAAGAGATCTCAGTCCATCAGTAGATTCGCCTTCTTTAGATCTAGACCAGATCTAGCCCTCATGAGATATTCAACCAAAGACTTGCTCAAGCCAAATGGTCTCCCTTGCTTTATATAGGCAAGCTCCTCCTAAAATCATGGAACAATACCACGAGCCGACATCATAATAACCCAATACCGTCGGCTAAATACCAAGAGTAAACCATAAGAAAACCCCACATGTACTTTTCTCTGCCTTGAAATGTGTGCACTGGGGGGACGCACCTCCTGATCGGCTGGCCTGCGTATCTGGACGCGGTTTCTGCATGGTGTACCTGCGGGTACGCACTTTCTGTAAGGTGTACCTGCGTACCCCTTATTTTCTTCAATATTTGATAGCTGATCATCAACCTCTGCTGCTGACTTGAAGTACAGTGATCTATCACCTGAAAGGGTTGCCATCAAGGACAACACTTTAGCCATAATGCCAGCAGGGTCTTCATCATGGATGTTTCATGCCTGCATCCGTTGCTTTGAAGAAGAGAAATTCCATGTCATCATGGCACCTTGCCCACTCACCTGCCAGCTTAGACAATGACTGGGACGACAGCAAGGCATCTCCAATCCCTCCACCGGCCAGCTTGTGGTGTGAGTAGGGAAGGAACGCCAGTGCTTTGTGATTAAAACAGAGTATGTTATGTTGGGTTGTGTTATATTCTTTCCACGACTAGCTGCCCTACTTAACCGGGGGGTTAGAGGGGGGGCGAAGCCCCCCCTTCATTGTGCTGATTGCAAAGCAAGGGGGTCACAGGGGGTTTGAGGGGGGTAGGTAGCCCCCCTCTACGAGGTCTAGGTCAGCGCCCCAGGAATTTTTTTTTTTGGACCCTATATTAGGTTGGGCGGACCTACCTATGGTTTTGTGCATAGTTTTCGCACATGGTTTTTGGTCCTTGGTTTTGGACGCAATGGTTTTCGATCCATGGTATTGGATGCTTCGGCATGTATAAATATGTATTGTAACATTGAAAGGAACATAATGAAAAATCAATCTAGCAGTCCCGGTTTTGGGATCCATGGGAAAATCTATGTGTGTATGTGTTTTATGTGTTATTCTCTCGCATTGTTTATTTTCTGTGTTTTAGAATTCGTATGCAGGTAATTTATGTATGGGGTTAAAACCTACATTTGGTATCAGAGCTCTTTTGGCTTCAAGGGGACGCCTTTGTTACTGAGGGGTTTCGCTCGGGCCTATGGTAGACCTTGTTCAGTGGGAGATCTACGTGATCGATTCTAGTGGTGAAAGAAGATGGCGAGCAGTGGAAAGATGGAGATCAAGAAATTTAATGGTCAAAGTTTTGAGTTGTGGAAACTCAAGATGGAGGATCTGTTAGTGGATAAAGATCAGTGGATCATGGTAGATCCAGGTACTAAACCAACGGGAGTGTCCGATGAAGAATGGAAGAAGTTGGATCGAAAGGCAAAGAGCACAATATGATTGTGTGTCTCAGATTCAGTATTGTTGAATGTATCAGAGGAAGCTACTGCGAAGGCTTTATGGGACAAGTTAGGGACTTTGTACCAATCTAAGTCTCTGGTGAATAAATTGTTCCTACGGAAAAAACTGTATAACCTGAGGATGAAAGATGGAGACTTGGTGACAAAGCATCTGAATGCATTTAATACTGTGGTAAGTCAGTTATTATCTGTTGATATTAAAATTTCAAATGAAGATAAGTGCATCAGTTTGTTGTGTTCTCTACCAGATTCGTGGGATAGTCTAGTTATTGCAATAGGTAGCAATGCAACTACCTTACAGTTTGATTAAATAGTCTCATCCTTACTAACGGAGGAGATGAGATGGAAAACTATGGAAAGCCAGAATGGTGATGCCTTGTCCGTACGAGGATGGTCCCCAAACATAAACAAAATATGGAGAGCCAGAATGGTGATGCCTTGTCTGTACGAAGACGGTCCCAAAATAGAAACAAAAATAAGTCATCAAGTGGGAGATCTAAATCTAGAGGGAGATATAAATCTCCAGGAAAGCTTGTAAAGGTGGTGTGTTGGAAATGCGGAAAGGAAGGGAATTACAAAAGGGACTGTAAATCTAAAGCTCCTGACAAAGGAAAGGGATCTGATGATGCTCCTTCTACAGAGGCGAAAACCACCTCAAATGAAGGTGGTGATGTGTACTTTGCTTCTTCAAGTACACATGTAGATCATGATGCATGGTTGATTGACTCAGGTGCATCATTTCACTTCATTCCCCATAGAGAGTGGTTCTGTGAGTATGAGAAATATGATGGTGGTGATGTCTTCTTGGAGGATAATAGGAAGGCTAGAATCATTGGTCGTGGAAAAGTAAAGTTGAAGTTGCAAGGTGGAAGGGTTAGAAAACTTTTGGGTGTTCTGCATATTCCTGCATTAGCCAAAAATCTGATTTCTGTAAGCAAGTTGGATGATGCAGGTGTAAAAATAGTGTTCGAGAAGGATACCTGTAAGATGGTTCAGGGAGCACTGGTATTGATGTGGGGAGTTTGGATTGGAACTCTCTACAAGCTACAAGGTAGCACTATTGTTGGTGGGTGCAATAGTTCTGTGGTTCCTGAAAGTGGAGCAGAAAATCTAGTGGTCTCTGGAGAGAAGACCATGTTGTGGCATCAAAGGCTTGGACATATTGGAGAAAAGGTCCTTCAAATACTTCATGGTAAAGGTATGGTAGAAGGTGTGGGTAATACCTCTCTGGATTTTGATTTCTATGAAAATTGTGTATATGGGAAGCAGAATCGGGCGAGTTTCCCCTCTGGTGGTAAGAAGACGAAACAAATATTAGAGCTTGTGCATAGTGATGTGTTTGGACCAGTGAATGTTCCATCACTGGGTAAGTCTATGTACTATGTATCATTTATACATGACTTATCAGGGAATACATGGATATATTTCCTTAAGAAGAAAACTGAAGTCTTTGACAAGTTTAAAGAATTTAAGGCTCTAGTGGAAAACCATACAGAGAAGAAGAAAAAGGTGTTGAGGTCAGATAATGGTGGGGAGTTTTGCAGCAAGGAATTTGAAGAATTTTGTAAGAAGTGTGTTATATCACAACAGAAGACTACTCGATACACACCTGAGAAAAATGGAGTTGCAGAAAGAATTAACAAGACGTTGATGGAAAGGGAAAGAAGCATGCTCAGTGGCGCTGGGTTAGGACAAGAATTCTGGGCAGAGGCAATGGAGATATCATGTTATGTGGTCACCAAATAGCCTTCATCAGCGTTGGAGGATAAGACTCCACAACAAGTATGGACTGGTAAGAAACCCTCTCATTCACATCTAAGGGTATTTGGATGTAATGCATATGTACATGTTCCAAAGGAGGAAAGAACCAAGTTGGATAGTAAATCTGAAAAGTGCATCTTTATTGGGTATAAGGATGGTTTAAAGGGTTATAAGCTTTGGAACCCAGTAACAAGGAAGGTTGTGAACAGCCGAGATGTGGTGTTCAGAGAGGTGAAAGATGTTATTAAACATGAAGTCCAACCAAAGGAACCTAAGAAGATAGAGTTTGAGCTTAAGGAGGAAGAATCAGACTCTATAGTAGAGGAGGAATTAGAAGATGAAGAGCCACAAACTCCGGGTGTGAGAAGATCAGTTCAAGAAAGAAGGCAACCGGAAAGGTATATTCCATCTGCTTTCTATTCAAATTTTTCTTTATCTGTTACTGATGATGATCCAAGAACTGTGAAGGAAGCAATAGATTCAGAAGATGGAAAACTCTGGAAAGAGGCCATGGTTGATGAAATGGCATATTTGCAAAAAAAGAGGCTTGGGATCTGGTGGAGTTGCTGGCTGGAAGGAAACCCATTGGCAGCAAATGGGTGTTCAAGAAGAAGACAAATGCGGAAGGAAAGGTGGAGAAATACAAAGCTCGGTTGGTAGAAAAAGGTTATTCCTAGGTGCCAGGAATTGATTTTGGTGATATTTTTTCTCCTGTTTCCAAGGTAGCTTCTATTAGATTACTTTTATCTGTTGTTGCTACTTTTGACTTTGAGGTAGAACAGATGGATGTGAAGACAACATTTCTTCACTAGGATTTGGAAGAGGAGATCTACATGAAGAAACCTGAAGGTTTTGTGGTGAAGGGTAAGAAAGAACTAGTATGTAAGTAAATAAGTATTTTTATGGGTTAAAACAGTCACCAAGGATGTGGTTTCAGAAATTTGATACATTTATACGGGGACTTCGCTTCACCAGAAGCAAAGGAGATCACTATGTGTATTTTAAATTAATTGGTGACCGTGTTATTTATCTAGTCTTGTATGTGGATGATATGTTGCTGGTTGGAAATGACAAAGAAATTATCGAGGATTTGAAGACCCAATTGTCCTCCAAATTTGACATGAAATATTTTGGTGTTGAAAACTATATTTTGGGCATGGAAATTAAAAGAGATAAAGAGAAGAAGATAAAGGTGTTGAGGTCAACAGTGGAGAGTTTTGCAGCAAGGAATTTGAAGAATTTTGTAAGAAGTGTGTTATATCACAACAGAAGACTACTCCATACACACCTGAGAAAAATGGAGTTGCAGAGAGAATTAACAAGACGTTGATGGAAAGGGCAGGAAGCATGCTCAGTGGTGTCGAGTTAGGATAGGAATTCTAGGCAGAGGCAGTGGAGACATCATGTTACCTGGTCAACAGATCACCTTCATTAGCGTTGGAGGATAAGACTCCACAACAAGTATGGACTGGTAAGAAACCCTCTCATTCACATTTGAGGGTATTTGGATGTAATGCATATGTACATGTTCCAAAGGAGAAAAGAACCAAGTTGGATAGTAGATCTAAAAAGTT
This sequence comes from Pinus tabuliformis, assembly GCA_031772625.1. Taxonomy (NCBI): domain Eukaryota; kingdom Viridiplantae; phylum Streptophyta; class Pinopsida; order Pinales; family Pinaceae; genus Pinus; species Pinus tabuliformis. Next base: position 804,441,593 of record CM062807.1, read on the forward strand.
CATCTTTATTGGGTATAAGGATGGTTTAAAGGGTTATAAGCTTTGGAACCCAGTAACAAGGAAGGTTGTGAACAGCCGAGATGTGGTGTTCAGAGAGGTGAAATATGTTATTAAACATGAAATCCAACCAAAGGAACACGAGAAGATAGAGTTTGAGCTTAAGGAGGAAAAATCAAACTCTACAACAGAGGAGGAATCAGAAGATGAAGAGCCACAAAATCCGGGTGTGAGAAGATCAGTTCAAGAAAGAAGGTAGCCGAAAATGTATAGTCCATCTACTTTCTATTCAAATTTTTCTTTATCTGTTACTGATGATGATCCAAGAACTGTGAAGGAAGCAATAGATTCAGAGGATGGCAAACTCTGGAAAGAGGCCATGGTTGATGAAATGGCATATTTGCACAAAAATGAGGCTTGGGATCTGGTGGAGTTGCCGGCTAGAAGGAAACCCATTGGCAACAAATGGGTGTTCAAGAAGAAGACAAATGCAAAAGGAAAGGTGGAGAAATACAAAGTTCGGTTGGTAGAAAAAGGTTATTCCCAGGTGCCAGGAATTGATTTTGGTGATATTTTTTCTCCTGTTGCCAAGGTAGCTTCTATTAGATTACTTTTATCTATTGTTGCTGCTTTTGACTTTGAGGTAGAACAGATGGATGTGAAGACAAAATTTCTTCATAGGGATTTGAAAGAGGAGATCTACATGAAGAAACCTGAAGGTTTTGTGTTGAAGGGTAAGAAAGAACTGGTATGCAAGTTAAATAAGTCATTTTATGGGTTAAAATAGTCACCAAGGATGTGGTTTCATAAATTTGATACAATTATACGGGGACTTGGCTTCACCAGAAGCAAAGGAGATCACTGTGTGTATTTTAAATTAATTGGTGACCGTGTTATTTATCTAGTCGTGTATGTGGATGATATGTTGCTGGTTGGAAATGACAAAGAAATTATTGAGGATTTGAAGACACAATTGTCCTCCAAATTCGACATGAAAGATATTGGTGTTGCAAACTATATTTTGGGCATGGAAATTAAAAGAGATCGGGCAAAGAGGAAGCTCTGGTTAAACTAGAGGAATTATGTCGAGACAATACTGCAGAGATTTAATATGTAGGATAGTAAACCGGTGAAGGTTCCAATTCCTGTAGGTGTAAAGTTATCTGCCGAACAGTATCCCAAGACATAAGAAGAGGAAGAGGACATGTCCTGTGTTCCATATGCAAGTGCAGTCGGTAGTCTGATGTATACGATGGTCTATACAAGACTAGACATTGCACATGAAATGGGAGTATTGAGCAGGTTTATGTCAAAACCAGGGAACGAGCATTGGACAACAGTGAAGCGGTTTTTTAGGTATTTGCGTGGCACTAGTGATTATGGTTTGTGCTGCCAAGGAAGACGAGGTTTGGGCAGAGTTTTGGATATTTGTGGCTTTTTTTATGCAGTATGGGTTGGAGATCTAGATTAAAGAATATCTACAAGTGGATATGTGTTTAACCTGTTTGGAGGTGCAGTCAGTTGGATGAGTAAGAAATAATCTGTAGTGGCACTATCAACTACAGAGGCAGAATACATGGCAGCCACTCATGCAAGCAAGGAAATAGTTTAGTTGTAGAGATTGTGTTCAAGTATGGGGTTAGTGCAGGGAGCTATAAGGATAGGCTATGACAGACAATGTGCAATCTTCTTGGCAAAGAACCCTGCTTACCATTCAAAGACAAAACACATTGATGTTCAGTATCACTTTGTGAGGGATATGATAGAAGACAAAAAGGTGTTGCTGGTAAAGGTGGACACTTTGAAGAATACTGCAGATGCATTGACAAAATCTGTGAGCTCTGAGAAGTTCTCTTGGTGTAGAGAAACAATGGGCATTGCAGGGCTAGATAAATGACTAAGCTCTCCTGTGGCCCCCAGTGGAAAGAAAACAACAAGTGGGAGAATGTTGGTTTGTGTTATATTCTTTCCACGACTAGTCACCCTAGTTAATCGGGGGGTTAAAGGGGGGGTGGAGCCCCCCCTTCGTTGCGCTGATTGCACAGCTGGGGGGTCACAGGGGGTTTGAGGGGGACGGGTAGCCCCCCTCTACGGGGTCCGGGGCAACGCCCTGGGCAAATTTTTTTGGACCCTATATTAGGTTGGGCGGACCTACCTATGGTTTTGTGCATGGTTTTCACACATGGTTTTTGGTCCATGGTTTTGGACACGATGATTTTCGGTCCATGGTATTGGATGCTTCGACATGTATAAATATGTATTGTAACATTGAAAGGAACATAATGAAAAATCAATCTGGTAGTCCCAGTTTTGGGATCTAGGGGAAAATCTCTGTGTATATGTGTTTTATGTGTTATTCTCTCACATTGTTTATTTTCTGTGTTTTAGAATTCGTATGCAGGTAATTTATGTATGGGGTTAAAACCTACATGTTAATCACCCCCTGTTTAAAATACTGTTGGAGGAGGCAGAGAAAGAGTATGGATTCCAAAATGAAGGGCCTCTTGCATTTCCATGTCAAGTGGTATTTTTCCACAGGATTATGTGGATGTTGCAGGGTCATTAGAATTAGAAATGAATTCCTGCTATGGAATCTCTAGTTGATTTTACATACACAGTTTTTTAAGTTCTAATGTCGTTAGAACATGCAATTTTTTGTAGATTTCTATGGGAATGATCTTGTATGTGAGATGCTAGAAATTGCTTCACAGTTATATTTTTACTCACAGAAGCCTCAATTCAGAAATGTAGTCTTTCTCTTCTTTTTTTTTAAGATATGGGTATTTTTATGTCCATTGTAAATTTTGAGAATATCTGTGAGTTTAGAAAAGTGGCCATATGTTTGATGTCTTTTCTCCCCATTATCAAATTCCAAGATATTCCCAAAATCTGCCTCCAAAATAATTTTAATAAATTAGAAATGACAATGTCCATTAATGTAAATAGGTTTTTTAATCTTCTCTTTACAAGTTTAACCCATTCCAAGATATTCCCAAAATCTGCAACCGAAATAAGTTTAATATATTAGAAATGACTCTGTCCATTAATGTAAATATTTTTTTTAATCTGCTCTTTACAAGTTTAACCCAAAGGATTCATTGTAATCCTAGAAAAATAAGTCATGTGGTTGTGGTCCAACAGCCAGGTGCGGAGGTTTGGTCCCACAGGTCTCATGGTCTGATTCCTGGTAGGACTATGTAAGCCTGAGAGCTGTTCTAGGGGCTATTTCTTCAGTTGCAAAAAAATCCAGAAATAATAAAAGAATAACAAATACTAAAATAGCATAATAGTACTAAAACAATAAATAATGTGTCAGATATAGTTGATTATAAGTTGATATAATGGGAAAATTAATATAATAGAATATTATTGAACTTAATTGAAATCCAATTTCAATAAATACAGACAAAAATAAATACTTTATATTTATTAAATTTATTAAAAATATAAAATACTTAGTAATTTTTGAATTTTATATTTATTAAAAATATGAAAATGATTCATATCTTTTAAATTCTATATTTATTAGAACTTATAAAAAAATATGTAAAACATAAAACTTATTAAAGATATGAAAATGCTTCACAGTTTTTGAATTTACAAAAGATGAATATACCAAATTTACAATCTAAAAATATGCTCCATATTCATTAAAGCTCAGAAATGTTCCACATCTATCAAATTCACATAAAATAAATACAATAATACATATAAAAATAAATAAAAACACAAAATAAATACTCTATATTAATTAAAACTTAGAATGCTTCACAACTCTCAAATTCATACTAAATAAATACAAATAATATTACATTTACATAAAATAAATACACAAAATTTACAACTTACATACACTTAAATTTAAACCAAATTATTACAAAATTGACCAGAGATTGCATAGGTGTTGACAATACTTTGTAAATACATTTGCAATACTCTACTCCACAAAATTATATTCTCCTTGACATAAATTTGACCATCACATTTGAATATGGATTGTATTTGAGGATGTTTTTCATCATCCTCAAACATCTTTTTCTAACAAATTCTGACTGTACAGTTATATGAGATAGTGTTGGTTGCCATTAACTCGCATTAAGTCCTATATCTTTCTACCATTATAATAAGAGTTAACCTTCGTAAATGATGCGCATGCGAACTATTAAATCTAATTGTGGTTAAGAATGATTTGTTACAAACATCAACCTAGATACATTAATCTATTCTTTTTATATTTTTTTAAATAATTATTAAGCTAAGAGGTTTATTTTATAGTTTAATACGAGGAGATGTGTAAGTTTGTCTTTCACTCTCTGTCTTTTTAAAATTAAAATTAAAATTAAAAATTATGTTCAAAATAAAAAAATTAATGTCCGCTATAATTAAAAAAAATGAATACGCCGTAAAATAATTAGAAGTAAAAAAATGTGTGAATGAGATGCTTAAATCTTATACTTTTCAAAAATATTTCAACATGAGATTTAAATAAACTATTTGAAGATCTATGTTAACTAATTTATGTCCATATCAACTTCATATATATATCTATATATAGAAAAAAATAAGCTTTTATGGTTAAGATTTTTATTTGGTCTTATATATACTCTATTTAGCATTCAAACATACAATTTAAACAATGAAAAATAACACATTGTATTTTGTACTCTAAAAAAGTTTACACGTTAAGAAATTTGATCCCTCTCAACCCATGTTAGATCCGTACATAAGATGGATCTATGATGGTTTATATCCAATGTGAATATGATTATGTTGCCAAAGGATGTGAGTAGATTTTTGGATTTTAGTTAAAAAGGGGGTCTCCACAGTATCAGGTTCTCTCTTATTGGTTATTTAGCGTAGTTGCCAAATAATGCACTGTATAGATAGAAAAGATCTTTATCCTTAGCAATTATAGCAAATATCTTTATCCTTAGCAATTATTGACCATAAGACCCTGATTTAGTTTTTTGATTGAACATCCATATGTATTTACACTCGCAACACTTGTGTCTGAAGTATTTGTCTACTCGAATAGTTGAAATTTATCCACACCCTATTTGTATTTTCCTACTTGAATGGTTGGAATTTATCCACACCCTATTTATATATGCCAACCTTATTTGGGATTCAAGATTTCTTGCAATCGATACAGCTCTCTTGTGTTTCATTCAAATCCATTTACATTGTTCCCCCAATTCAAACTCTAGGGATAAATTATAAGAAGATCAAGTTGAATTCAAGCCTTCTAAAACAGATGCCAAAGGTTAGATAAAGAGATACAGTTTGAGCACATTCAACATGTGGACGAGTTTGCTCATAAATAATTAATATGCTTTAGTCAAATGTTCAACCTTGGAAGAAAATCACATCAAGGCTCCAGGTAGGTGCATATCTCTAGTAGCTACAGTTTCTGAATAACATAGTTGAAATTTCATGGGCCATCCAAAACAGGTGTGAAATCTTCCTATGTAAACTTAGAAATAGCGTGAAAGAGATTTCAATGCCCTGAGATATGTGATTACCATGAATTGAGGCAACAAACATCCTAACAAATTGTATCACTACCATTTTTCATCGTACAACTAGAGTGTACATTCATTTGAACTGTAATTGGAGTGAGCACAGTTGATCATGTGATGTCACACCAATGTTGGTGGTCAATACCAGTCTCTGGAAGTGAAAGGCACAACAAAAGACGGGGAAATATATCTCACCAATCTAGATTAAAAGGGCTTAACCCATCAAAATACACAAGTAAAATTTAGCCTACTGAAGCTGAGAATAGATCTCACATGTAAGGGAGAGATAAGTGAGGACTATACGATTTTGGAGTCTTTCACTAATGATTTTTTTTTTTGCCAAATCGTGGTCTTTATTATTTAAAATGTGTTTTTAACAGCATGTATGGATTCAACAGCATGAAAAACCCTTGGAGAACTCTAACTTGTGATCAAAACAAATAATTTTCAATTCTGGGCAAATTAGATCGAAAAATACATTGAAAAACCCTCTGAAACATATGACATAAATATCACTCTTATTGACCAAAAAAATAGTTTTTAAGTTATGAATATAAATGAATAATCACTCAAGTACAATATTTATATTCAAATTCTAGATGCAAAGAATTTACATTCTCTTAATAAACATTTTATGCCATTGTTGAACTCTTTGCAATAGAGTCTACACAAATTTGGTCGTTTTCTCTATAAGAAATTTACACTTCACATGAAATAATAATTCCACATTATTGGTGTCATACACAGAGTAGCTAACAAATGTTTTTTCTTTTGTTTGCATATGCACAATGTGGGGCTTCTAATGGATGGTGAGTCTGCATATGAAATCTTATAAATGGATCTCCATGTTGATAAAGGTGAAGAGGATACCAAAACAAACAAAAAAATAAAACAAACTCCATGCAACATTTATCTTCAACAATCCATATTATCAGTCGATTGATAATTCTCAAGGCTTATGAGGAAACAATAAATTTCAAACTAAAACCCAACACAAAACCCTAGTTATTATTGCCCTACTATTAAAGGGAAATCATGAAAGGTACCTATCGGCATGGATAAGCATGGTGTAAATCTGGCAAAAATTCGGATAATGATCGCATTATGATTATCCCAAACGTGAATAGGTTAAATGGTTTGTTTAACCACAAGCTAGCACTACTTTGTTATTATTGATCCGAGGAGAATAGATCAACGTTGATGTCATTGTTGAACTCTTTGCAATAGATTCTGCACAAGTTTTGGAATTTTGTCTATAACCAATTTATAGTTCACGGGAAATAAAAAGGCCACATTATTGGCGTCATACATAGAGTAGCTAACAGACATTCCTACTTATGTTTTCATATGCACAATAAAGGGCTTCTAATGGATGGTGAGCCTACATATGAAATATCATGGTATCCACAATCTTCTAAATGGCTCTGCATGTTGATAAAGGCGAAGAGGGTACGAAAACAAACAAAAAGTTAAAGCAAACCCTATGCAACATTTATCTAAAACAATCCATATTCTTAGCCTATTGATAATTCTCAGGATTTTTGAGGCAGCAATGTGGCCTTCATCCTTGGTTTCCATGCTATGTGAGGACTATAATATTCTTCTTCTTATCTCGGGCAGCATTACAAGCAAGTTCCAAAACCTCAGAAGTAATATATTCAAAAACAATAGTGAGGTACACCAGAACACTAACCCTGAATGCTCCGCATACTTTCGTCTAGAAGGAACGTGGAAATTCTTCCTACTGAGAATTGCAAGCCATCCTTCTATGACCTGAACACAAACTTTGTAGACTTGGCCTTCCCATGACTACCTTTTGCAACAGAAGAACTCATTTTTGCAGGGATTTAGACTCAAGAACCAAACCTCATATTTTGCATTTCCTTATTGGATTGGCACTAATCTCTATTTTCTTCCATCACCTCTTTGATATCCTAAAATAGTGAAAATTTTGTTTCACTAAAGCTACATTGACATCACCTTATGCCTCATTATTAATCCTACTAAGGATAGCCTTATTGAGCCATAGGAAAGTTAGTCAATGAAGATATATTTCTTAAGTGACAATGGTGATTGTCATAGTATTTCCCTATGGGGTTTTGCCTTGTGAATTAGAGCTTTTATCATCCAATACAATTTGAAGTGTAATAGGCTTGAATCAAGATGAAGAATGCATACCACATGGAGAAATAACCTATGTGTAATAGTTTGACATTGTGATAAAATATCAAAAAGGAACTATAAAACAATTTATGGATTGATTAGGATACCTTGCAAGAAAATGATTTAGCATGGTAGGCTATGTAATTCTTCTTAGATAGAGTTTTCATTCAATTTGATCCTCCAAAAATCATTTATAACCAAAACAATAAATTTATCTACTACTTTTGGAAATTATTATGGAATTAGTTTATACCAAACAAAGGGAAGTATTTTCATCCATTCACATGATAATGACTCAATTGAGGTAGAAAATTGCACTATGATTCAATAATTATGTATATTCAATTAGAAACATTCAAAAATATAGAATGTCAGCATCACATGTCTACAACACAATTACAATCATGAAATACACGATGTGATAAGAACTTCACCTTTTGAAGCATGTCTTGGATTCTTGTTCAATAATGCATTATCTATTTTGGATCTTTGGGTTCATATTGGAGGTGATAAGGACGAAAGAGGTCATTGAAAAATAATATGTAATAAAGTTCCTTTCCCACATCTAAAAGATTCATAATCAAATTCAAAAGCCTTAATATAATAACATCTCCTGAACCCATTTTTCCACAGATTTAGACTCATATTTTGAGTTTCCTTGTTGGATTGGCACTAATATCTATTTCCTTTCATCACCTCTTTGATATCCTAAAATAGTAAAAAAATTATTTCACAAAAGCTACATTCACATCACCTTATGCCTCATTAGCAATCCTACTAAGGATAACCTTATTGAGCCATAGGAGAGTTAGTCAATGAAGATATGTTTCTTAAGTGAAAATGGTGATTGTCATAGTAGTTCCCTATGGGGTTGTGACTTGTAGATTAGAGTTTTTATCATCCAATACAATTTCAAGTGTAAGAGGGTTGAATCAAGATGAAGAATGCATGCCACATGGAGCAATAACCTATGTGTAATAGTTTGACATTGTGATAAAATATCAAAAAGGAACCACAAAACAATTTATGGATTGCTTAGGATTCCTTGCAAGAAAATGATTTAGCATGGTAGGCTATTTAATTCTTCTTAGATATAGTTTTGCATCCAATTTGATCCTCTAAAAATCATCTATAACCAAAACAATAAATTTCTCTACTACTTTTGGCAATTGTTATGGAATTGGTTTATACCAAACAAAGGGAAGTATTTCCTTCCATTCACATGATAATTACTCAATTGAGGTAGCAAATTGCACTATGATTCATTCATTATTTATATTCAATTAGAAACATTCAAAAATATAGAACGTCACCATCACATGTCTACAACATAATTACAATCATGAAATAAACGATGTGATAAGCACTTCACCTTTTGAAGCATGTCTTGGATTCTTGTTCAATAATGCATTATCTATTTTGGATCTCTGGGTTCATGTTGGAGGTGATAAGGACGAAAGAGGTCATTGAAAAATAATATGTAATAAAGTTCCTTGCCCACATCTAAAAGATTCATAATCAAATTCAAAAGCCTTAATATAATAACATTCATTAAATTTACCCAAAAAATGAACTACTCATCTCCTGAACTCATTTTTGCAGAGATTTAGACTCAAGAACCAAACCTCATATTTTGAGTTTCCTTGTTGGATTGGCACTAATATCTATTGCCTTCCATCACCTCTTTGGTATCCTAAAATAGTAAAAAAATTGTTTCACTAAAGCTACATTCACATCACCTTATGCCTAATTATCAATCCTACTAAGGATAACCTTATTGAGCCATAGTTGAGTTAGTTAATGAATATATGTTTCTTAAGTGAAAACGGTGATTGTCATAGTAGTTCCCTATGGGGTTGTGCCTTATGTATTAGATTTTTTATAATCCAATACAATTCAAAGTGTAATAGGCTTGAATCAAGATGAATAATGCATACCACATGGAGCAATAATCTAGTGTAATAGATTGACATTGTGATAAAATATCAAAAAGGAACCACAAAACAATTTATGGATTTCTTAGGATTCCTTACAAGAAAATGATTTAGCATGGTAGGCTATGTAATTCTTCTTAGATATAGTTTTTCATCCAATTTGATCCTCCAAAAATCATCTATAACCAAAACAATAAATTTCTCTACTACTTTTGGCAATTGTTATGGAATTGGTTTATACCAAACAAAGGGAAGTATTTCCTTCCATTCACATGATAATGAAAGGGAAGTATTTCCTTCCATTCACATGATAATGAATTAATTGAGGTAGAAAATTGTACTATGATTCAATCATTATGTATATTCAATTAGAAACAAAATTCAAAAATATTGAACATCAATATCCCATGTCTACAACATAATTACAATCATGAAATACACAATGATATACATGAAGTGATAAGCACTTCATCTTTTGAAGCATGTCTTGGATTCTTGTTCAATAATGCATTATATATTTTGGAACTTCGGGTTCATATTGGAGGTGATAAGGATGAAAGAGGTCATTGCAAAAGACTATGTAATAAAGTTCCTTTCCCGCATCTAAAAGATTCATAATCAAATTCAAACAGCTTAATATAATAACATTGATTAAATTTATCCAAAAAAATGAACTACTCATCTCCTCAACTAAGAGTTACATTAAAAATGAATACAATAATAACCCATGATGATGTAATGATTCTCCCTATGATCTCCTTGAATGATGAATCACTTTTCTAACCTACTCATATTATTTATATAATTATGATTATATACACTTATTATTACAATATCATATATTTTTTAAAAGTAAATTTCACTTTAAAAACAAAACAAAAGCATAAGCATAAATCAGGTCAAAGCAACCTAACCCTATGGATTCTAATAACTTTTCCATTAGTTTTCTTGTACTTCTCATGCATGCAAAGTCCAATATATCTAATAAATATAAATACATGAAGTTGTTGTTGTGGGAATTTTATACAGAGAATAGTGCTAAGATGCTTAAAGGAGAGGGGCCCGTACCTGGGCTACAAAGGATAAAGTGTCTATTTCGTTCTTCCTCGTGCACATTTTGACAATAGAATTCTATGGAAATCATGGCATGTTGGAAAAAATTGGAGAAATTTTCAACTCCAATCGATTATGTAAGGCGCCACTTTCATGTTATTTGTCATTCTGATAGTTCTCATTAAGTCAGATGAGAGTTGGCCAATCTATTTGATCATGGAAAAAGCACCAGGGTCGAGTCTCTTTATCCTTTCAATGTGACACTCAGAGGACATAATACACTTTTGGGACCTCCTCCTTCCACAAATAGAATCATTCAACACTCCAAAATGCTAAAAGTAGAAAAACACACAGTAAAGATCAGACATATTTGCCTATTTCCCACCCAATAGAAGCTTTCATGGCCACATATGTTTGTTGTCACAATGCTAGCTTCTGCATTTTGGAAAAGCACATCTAGTTTTAAATATTTGAAGCAATTCAATTGATCTCTGAAATTTTTGGGCTCCATGGCATTTACAAGAAAACATTAGTCTGGGAGTTTGATAATATGGCAGTGAGGTTAGCTCTCGGAATTACCCGAAACAGAGAAGATCTCTCAGATGGGTCTGGCAACCAACAACCATATGAGTGATGGAATTTCCTTCATGACACCATATTAGGCATCAAGAATTGATCGATCCCGAGCTGCTACACTGGATCCAACTCTACATTTTTGCTTCTGAAAATAACAACAATGGGTGGCGTCGGAGCAACCCCAGGATTTCGTAATTGCATACCCGAGAGAAAGAACATGATTCATAGATGTAATTTCAAGAATGAGAAAAGAAATCATATACATGATCAGAGGGATCAAATAGATTCATTTCGTCAGTGATCAGAAATAAATTCAATGAATCCATTATTCACCCAACAAAAGACAGGCTGCTAATACAATACATTTGTGTAGTTATTAACATAGGCATTCATGTGTGGGCACAATACTACTTACATAGCACATGAGGAGATCCATTGGTTCCCTTTCAACGAGGGGCTCAGATCTTGAATCTACTTTGTTGGAGCTTGACAGAGCAACCTTGAAGGGTTTATGAATAGATAGATCTTTATCATGTGAATAGGGGACTAAGAAAAATTCCCAGCAGCCTGGGAAGGATTCTAGTATAGCGATAGTCACATTTGTAAAGCGTGATCCCATCGGCTAAAATCTATAGGCAACAATCGAAAGAAACAACTTCCTTTGGCAAGACTGTAACATTACTCTCTTAAAATGGATCCCCTTATGCAGTGCATGGTCACGTTCATCCTCTCCCTACAATTGAGCACCTTTAATAACATCAACTCCTTTATTAACTTCCCTCTGGGCACAAATGATATGGTAAAATAGAATATATCCATGGGAACATATGATGAAGCCCAAGGAGCCGGTTCCAAGCATGTATGAACCATCGGTTGAAGAAAAGGTGGAAACCCTGATGGTTGAAGAAGTTGAAAATCTAGAGGACCATGAAAATGGTTGATAATGGCTGAACACAAACAGTTGGTTCACAATTCAAATAGGATTCGGTGGTGGAATCCAATAGCTAACATTTTTTCAATCATTTAACACTCAATCCAACGTTGCAGATGAGTATAGAGTGGCAGTTGGGGGAGTTCTTCTCAGAGGGGAATGCCTTACAGCATAATTATATCCCATACACCGTAGTTCCATACACCATTTTGATTATAATTATCATCATAGTATTTTCCAAGATTTGATATAAAATAAATTTAATGTAACCTTAAATTACTTTGAAAGCTGCACTTATGAAAGAATTTGCTAAATATGAAATTGCATAGAAGAAAGATTGAAAACCTATTAATGTTCTTCTTCTAGATATCCAGTGTTATAATCGTGACCAAGAAATCTGCACCCCACTGCCCCACTAAATACTTAACCTAGGAAGAAATTCACACCCTATTAAATACAAGAATTAACCCAGAAAAAAATGAACACCCAAAAAGAAGGGTGGAACCTTTACCATCATACCAGGGAGTGAACCCCTACCCTATGCTACTTATACTTTGACCACCTCATGTCATGCACCTCATATTGTACTACATAATCCACAATTAGTTATGTCTTCTTCCCGTTGACCACTTCAACCAAAACTTTTTTCTCTTCCTTCTATCCTTGAATGGATTTGTTTTGTGCTTTTGTCTTCTATTTGAAATATCCTTGTTGGTTCAAGATTTCCACCTGCATGATCCAGAGGTTAAAATGTTTAGACTACAAAGACAGTGTTCCATGCACAATAGGAGGCCTTAATTCTAAGACAATTCTTTCTAGGATTTCCTTAGAGGGCTAATTCACTTTGCACACCAAGAAAAATTATCGTTCAGTGCTATTGATGTTGGGCTATAGAACAAGAAAAATGGGCATATGATTTTTTGTTGCACCTCTGCAAATACTGTTGAAAAATATTGATGTCCTCCAATCAAAATGGAGACCATGAACATAACTTTCTACCTAGAAGTTAGAATAGTCTGTGGGAACCAGAAAATAATAAATTATGAGGAGGTTTATAGGTGTTGAACATACTACTTTATAACCTCCGCAAAAATTCAGGTTCCTAGACTAAACACCTCAAACAAAAAATCTATTATTTATGAGTGAGATGCAAAAATGATGGAATTAGAAATTGGTTCTTGAGATGGAGTGGTGGCCTTGGATGATTTTAATGGCTCTACTTATCACACCAAGTGAAAAATTGATATGCATAAATCCTCATCAACCAGAAATTCAATACCCAGATTCCTAAGAATCCAAATCTCTAAGATGAATGTCACACCTAGATACAAAAACCAAAAATGTCATACCTAGATACAAAAATTCAATCTACAAGGGGGAATGTCAACATCCAAGAGAAAATCCAATACCATAAATTCCATGCGCCAAGAGCAATGTCAATGTCCAAGCATCAAATCACTACCCATAAATTATTTCCAACCATAAAATTAGGTAGATCTATCTATTTGTTTTGTTTCTATACGTCCACTTTAACACCTTAAATGTTTCTTATGTTGGTGGTATTCTTCTCTCCAAACCCTAGTGGCTGGCTAGCCATTGCTTCCTCCAAATACAATGAGACTTTGACTTTAGTATCTTTGTTGAAAAAATGCAATATATTAGGATATTTGTGTTCTATATCTTTTGTGAAAGTGATGACCATTCATAAACACCATACAATAATTTCTCTGTCAATGTCTCATCTCTTTAGATGTGATAATCTAATCACCAATGACACTACAGGGTGATTAGACATCACAATTGAAGTGCACATTTCTTTATTTTTGTCTCTTTATTATCATCATTATCAATTTTTGTGCCACTAATTTAATTATTTTTTGTTAATATGGAATTATTATGTGAGTGGCTTTACTTCATGTTCGTGCTTTAATGAATCTATTCTCACATGTATTATCATGTCAATGATTTTAAGAATATATTAAAGGAAAAGCAAATGAATCATTTTGAAATCATTAAAAAAATGATAAATTCAATGAAGATATTATTTGCATGCATATTTGATTGTCTATTTGTATGGAATTTGTCAAAATAGTGATTAAATCATTTAATTTGTGTTTATATATATATATATATATATATATATATATATGGAGAGAGAGAGAGAGAGAATAAAATAAAAAATTGTAATTTTGAATAATTAATCATTTAAATTGTAATTTTAATTTAGATTTAAATCAATGAAATTATAATATATGATGATAAATTTGTAAAACTTATTTTTTTAATAATAAAAAAGGTATGTCACGTCTGCAATATGTGTGTGTGTAAAAATGAAAATAACCATATAAATAATAATAAAAACTACAATACAATTCAACCAAAAAAATTGGAAAATATTACTCCAAAACCTTTTAATATTTTTTTTGTTTTGTAGAAAACAATATGTAAGGTTGCAAACTATTGATTACATGTAACTAATTCACAGTTTGTCTCTTACATATACCCAATTTTGTTTATATGATTTGACAGACATATTGATAGTTTCACACTCTCATGTGACCAGTCATTCATCATATTTTTCAAGACTTGCAAGTAGAAACTCTGATCAAAAAATAAATAAATTTTAATAATTATACGGCGGTTAATCTTATTTTTAGTGAGTAAGCCTATTTATATTATATATTGGAGGAGGTACAATTTTCAAAATACTGAGCGAAATGTAAACAAAACAAGAAAATGGTTAAATTTTAGTAATTATATTGCAGCTAAGTCTATTGATATCGTATATAGGAATTTTTTTATTTTCAACATTATACCATCTGCCATATAAAATTATTAAAAATGTGTTCACATGCATTCTCAATCCTTCGATTTATTAAAATTTACATTTTTCAAACATATAAATGTATCACTATTATATATCTCCATTTTGAAATTAGAAAGTTATCACCAATACTCAAACAACATAACTCTAATTACATTATCATTAGTTCGAGAGTTTGATAAGATGGGAGTGAGGTTAGCTCTCAGAATTACCCAAAAAAGAGGATCTCACAGATAAGTCTAGAAACCAACAACCATATGAGTGGTGGTATTTCCTTCATGACACCATATTAGGCGTCAATAATTGATCGAACCCGAGCTGCTACACTGGAGCCAACTCTACACTTTTCGCTTCCAAAAATGACAACAATGGGTGGCGTTGGAGCAACCCCGGGATTTTGTAATTGATCACTTACATTTTGCAAACCGGAGAGCAAGACAGTGATTCATAGATGTAATTTCAAGAATGAGAAAATCAATCATATACATGATCAAAGGGATCAAAGAGATTCATTTCGTCAATGATCATAAATAAATTCAGCGAATCCATTATTCACCCCACAAAGGATAGGCTGCTAAGACAATACATTTGTGTAGTTATTAACAGAGGCATTCATGCGTAGGCACAATTACTACTTACATATCACATGAGGAGCTCCATTGGTTCCCTTTCAACGAGGGGCTCAAATCTGACATTTTCCTTATCAGAGCTTGACGGAGCAACCTTAAAGGATTTATGAATAGATAAATATTTATCATGTGAACCGAGGATTAAGTAGACTTCCTGGCACCCCGGGAAGGATGCTAGTATAGCAACAGTCACACCTGTAAAGTGTGATCCCATTGGCTAAAATCTAGATGCAACAATCGAAAAAAATAAATAAATAAATAAATATAAATATAAATATAAATTAATTAATTAAATAAATAAAAAATAAAAATAAATAAATAAAAAATTGGCCTTAGCAAGTCTTGGGAGCTAAACTTGCATGTTTTTACTTACCTTTTTATCCTATTTTCCCTCACATTTGCACTCCTAACTAGGTCATTTCATATCCTAAATCGCGCAGGTATACCTCTAATCATGTCTTTATGAATTAGTCAATCGTTGAAGCATAGTCTAGGGAATTATGACCAAAGCGCTTGCTAAACTTCATCTTATGTGCAGATTTCCAAGTCAAATGGCTAAGTTTACACATCGAGTTGGCAGAGCTATTATCGAACTATAGCTGTAACGGCAGAATTGATCCAAACTTCCTCTTTCTATCTTTTGTATTCAGTTTTGGGCTTATTACAGCCTTCATGTAAATCACAGGCAACATTTACCTTGATCTTAGGAATTGTTTTTGTATAAGGATAGAGAGTTTGAAATAGGGGGTTGGAGACAAGAGAGTTGAGATTTGTAACATAGACTTTTACATTAATGAAATTTACAGCTTTCTGATCTTTCTTTGAGTTCGTGAGTTCATCACAACCCTGATCAGGGAGTTGGGCCCACTCTCCTGATCAGGTGCTGCTGAGATAGTGTGTGCTAGTTTCCTTTTCATATATGTATTTCTTTTCCTCGGTGTGATGGTTTGATGTAAATGTTGTGAATCGAATTGTTGTTACAGTTAATTGTTGTTGTCATTTCTATTTGTTGTTTCAGTTAATTATTGTTGTCATTTCCATTGTTGTTACAGTCATTTATTGTTGTTAATGAATCCTTGGCCAACTCTGGGTTGTACAATTGTCCATGCATATACATTGCGCATTAGCCCTGCAATAACCAATAGATCTTGGATTGATAATTAATGTGGGAAAGGGTTGAATAGTTGTATTCACACTTGGACACCAACATTTTGGCGTCATTGTCGAGGAGGTTATCGAAGGTACAAGAGCACAGTCGACGTTGGTCGCTAGATCAATCTCGTGTCCTAGGGAGAGAAGTTTTCTTACTCTGCTCCAGGTTCCGAGCTTTATTATTTTTTTTTTCATCTTTATTTCGATTGATTGCGTAGGGGCCGCTCTCTCTCCCTGGGGAAGGAAGTTTTCTTACCTTACTCCAGGCCCTGAGCTTAAAATTTCTTTGCTTATTTTGTTTTTCTTTTTGCTCTTAAAAACTTTCTCTAGTCCTGGGGAGGGAAGTTTTCTTACCCTACTCCAGGTCTTGAGTCTAGAATTTTCTTGATTGGATTTTTTTTTAAGAATCACTCTCTCACCCTGGGGAAGGAAGTTTTCTTACCTTTCTCCAGGCCCTGAGCTTATGGTTTGTTTTACTTTTTCTTTTGTTTTCTTTTCTATTCCAAACCATTCTCTCGCCCTAGGGAGGGAAGGTCTCTTACCCTACTCCAGGCCCTGAGCTGTGAAGACTTTTAATGTTGTAAATGCATGAATAAAGATCCGAATAAAAGGGGAAGAGGAGGACCCCCAAAGAAAGGAAGGAAGGATTTAGGTAGGAACACCTACATCCAAGAAATCATTGCAAAATCTGAAGCTGAATCATCTTCACGAGCCACTGTTAGCATAAGGACTCGCATGCAGTTTGAGGGGCAGTCTGTTGAACAACCAATATTACCCTCTGGAGTGAGGATATCCCTTTCAACGACAGAAGGAGAAGAAGTAGAGAGCAAGGCATCAGATAAAATAGAAGTACTCCCTTCAGCAGCAGAAGAAGAGGAAGTAGCAAGCAGAGGATCAGAAAAAGAAACCAATCCAAGTGCACCTGCAGAAGGAAATTTGGGGGGATTTGCTTGACTGCGTGATCAGGGAAGTGTTGTTAAGCAACCTCAATCATCAGTTGTCATACAACAGGAACCTGTTGAAATTTTGAGTGACTATTGGAGGGTATTCATGGCACGTCCAACCTCCTCGATTGAATTTCCAATTGGAGACATTAGAGGTGATGCGCCGATGAAGCCCATTCCTCTGACTGCTTTGCCTAACTTCGATGGGCTTTCCTCAGAAGATCCAAATACATTTCTGTTTGAATTTGATATTGTTTGTAAAGGATATGACTACGTGGTTGATGCTCATAAATTGAAAATATTCCGTGCTACTCTAAAAGGGACAACTTTGTGATGGTTTATGGGTCTGGGTGGAAAATTTGTCTCCTCATGGGAAGAGATGAAGAAAGCTTTTCTAGAGAACTACCAGGATTATTGTAAATCCTGGGGTATAAAGGAAGAAAATTTTAAATTTATGCAGAAGGAGGATGAGAATATGGAGGATTGTGTGGAATGTTTCAAATATACCCTATAGAGATCTGGCCATAGCAACCTGGATAAGGATATCTTGAAAATTATTTTTCTCTGGGCCCTAAGGGAGGACTCTCTGGACCTTTTGAATATAGTAGGAAAGGGTGATATATCTAAAGAGGACTTTGACTCTATTTGTGAGTTATGCATTCAGTGTTCACGAGGGGATACAAGGAATAAGTAAGGGATTCGAACTTCCAAAACATCCAGCAGAGGAATTACAAAGGCAGAAATTGGGAACTTGTTGGATAACTTGAAAACCGACATCCTGAGTACACTTTCCTCTTAGATGGACACGTTATAGGCAAAACAAAAGAAAATGGAGTTAGAAAGGACCATGTCCATCTTTTGCCCTCAGTGTAGGAAGAAACATCCATTAAATATAGTGGAGATGTGCGCAATATGTGAACAGGCTCACTCCACCAATTCATGTCCATCTCTTCCTAGGCTAAAGGCAGTATTCCAGGGAACAAGTGAAGGATTAGAGAAATTATGCTTTATGGGTTCTAAGAAACCATGGTAGCCACAACCACCAAGCTCAAATCAAGTTATGTCTCAGGACCTTTCTCAGTATTTTAGCAATTTAAATATGGGCCCTCAGTCAGTACCTTTTCCATAATCATGGCCTCAATTTTATCAATATCCACCCTGGCAGTCTTGGTTCCCTCAATTTAGTTTAAACCCTTCATGGTCTTAGAATTGGCGAGGGCCTTCCCCTTCTCCTGGTCAATTTCCTCAAACTATGCAACAACAACAGTTACAACTGCCTTCCAACATCCCTTCCAGTACTCCTCCTCGCCCTCAGATTCCTATCCAACCTAATCCAAATCCTAATAATAAGGGTGCTCAGCAGAATGACACACTCAACCTTCCTTCATATAACATTTCTACCGCAGAATGTAATGAGATAAATTTGCGATCTAGTCGGGTGGTGAATGCTCAGACTTCACCAATTATTGTTGAACATATTGGTGATGAAGATCCAGAACCAGAAGCCCAAGTAGTCGAGAATGAGTCAAATCAGAATTTTGTCAAACAACCCCCCTCCTCATTTGGGTGCTACTCAGGGTTTCCCAACTAATCTGCCTTATCCCAAGAGATTAGCCTTGAGTAAACAGAAACCTCAACCAAAATTTGACCTTTTAGGGGAACTGCAAAACCTGTTTGTCAAAATTCCCTTACTCCAAGCTATGAAGGATGTGCCTATTTATTCTAAGACAATTAGAGAATATTGTTCCAAGAAACCTGGAAAGAAAACAAAGGGTCCGCTTACCATTCATGTTATGGGGAAGCTATCAAACATTATGCTGGGAAAATCTGTACCTATGAAATATGTAGATCCAAGGAACCCAATTCTGATAGTGCAGATTAATAGGGTTAAAATACGAATGCACTGGTAGATTTGGGGGCTACAATTAATGTTATCACATCTGAAACTATGCTCACATTAGGTCTACGAAATCTAAAACCAACTCCTACTGTCTTGGAATTAGTAGATAGATCTACAGTAAGGCCGATAGGGAAATTGGAAGACATAACAATTTCAGTAGACTCATGGCATTATCCCGTTGATATTCTGGTATTACATACACAATCCCCAGCTGGTGGTCACCCTCTGATTTTAGGAAGACCTTGGCTAGCAATTGCAAACTCCTATATCAGATGCCGGTCAAGAAATATGGTGATATCTAATGGGAAAGATACAAAGAACCTTATTCTTTACCCCCTGTGGAACCAAGTTCATCAGGTAAAACAACATTTAAAAAAAATTCCCTACCCTGAGAAGGACCTTAAGCCGAAAGCGAGGAAACCAGACCAGTCCTTACTATTAGTCAAGCCCTTTGTTTTAAAAATGAAATGAAAGATGATACTATTAATACTTTTATCAGTAGCCCCCATGTCATTTCTGATACAACTCGTCAATTTCTAGAATCTATTATGAGCTGTGAAATGCAAGAAACTATTGAATCAGGAATTGAAGACAAAGATATTCCTGTAATTGCACCTAGTGACAATATCCCTATAGAAATTGAGCCAGGGAAGACATTTAATATCAACCTAAATCTTTCACCATCCCAGACCGAACAACTCCTAAAAGTCCTTCGTGAACATAAGGAAGCATTCGCATGGGATTATATAGATATGAGGGGTATCCCTGTTGATTTATGCACTCATCATATATACATTAAAGAAGATTGTCAGCATGTGAAACAACCCCAGAAAGAATTAACCCTGGTCTAAAAAACATTGTCAAGGACGAACTTTAGAAGTTGTTAGATGTAGGATTTATTTACCCTATCTCGGATAGTCAATAGGTGTCTCTGCTAGTTATTGCTCCCAAAAAGAATGGTAAGTGGTGGGTTTGTGTGGACTATAGGGAGTTGAACAAATCAACCTTGAAGGATCATTTTCCTTTACCCTTCATTGACCAAGTCCTTGATACCTTAGCTCGGAAGAATTTTTTTTCCTTCTTGGATGGGTTTAATGGGTACAACCAAATCCGAATAGCTCCTGAGGATCATGATAAAACCACTTTTACATGCCCTTGTGGGAATTTCGCATATTGGGTCCTTCCATTTGGTCTTTGTAATGCCCCTGCTACCTTCCAAAGGGAAATATTAGGGATTTTCTCTAATCTAGTCAATGAAAGTGTCGAGATTTATATGGATGATTTTACACCATATGGGGAATCATTTGAGGAAGGGTTGGAAAACTTGGAGAAGGTTCTTAAAATATGCATACAAATGCATGTTTCTCTAAGTACAGTTAAGTGTCATATGATGAGAGAAGAGGGTATGGTGTTGGGACACTTGCTTTGAGCTGTTGGAATTCAAGTTGATCCGGCCAAGGTAGAGGTAATATTTCATTTTCCTGTACCAAAGACACCGACGCAGGTACGTAGTTTTATTGGTTGCGTTGGCTATTATAGATGTTTTATAGAAAAAAATTCTAGAATAGCATTCCCACTTTTTCAGTTGTTAACTAAAGATGCAGAATTTTTGTGGACAAATGAGTGTGAAGAGGCTTTTGCAAAAATCAAGGAACTAATATTCCAAGCTCCAATCTTGTGAGGTCCTAATTGGGAACTCTCATTTCACATCCACACTAATGCCTCTCAAATAGAAATAGGGGTAGTTTTAGGAGAGCAAGAGGAAAATAATTTGTATGTGGTATACTATGTCAGCAATAATTTGACACTTGTTGAATTAAACTATATGGTAATAGAAAAGGAGTTTTTGGTTGTTATTTATGTTGTTAATAAATTTTGGCATTACATTACTAGATATCCTACTTTTGTGCATACTGACCATGCAGCAATCAAGTACTTAATGAATAAACTTGTAACTCTTGGGCGTGTCACAAGGTGGTTATTATTACTTCAAGAATTTGACATTACCATCATAGGTATACCAGACAAGGATAATGTATTTGTTGACTTCTTGTCTAGATTAGATACTAATGATGAAGGTACACCTGTAGAAGATAATTTAATGGATGAATATATTTTTGCAATTTCTACTCACACTCTGTGGTATGCAAATATTGCTAATTATCTTGCTACAGGGAAGGTACCCAAGCATTTGTCATACAGGGAGAAACGGAAGATCATTCATCATAGCACCCATTATTAATGGATAGTAGGATATCTGTTTTATACAGGAATCAGCCAACAGATCTGACGCTGTGTAGCAGAAGATGACATCTATGATGTCCTAAACGCTGCTCATGTTAGCCCCTGTGGGGTACATTTTGCAGACAAACAGACCAGACATAAGGTGTTACAGATGGGATACTATTGGCCCTCCATCTTTCAGGATGCGAGTGATTATGTCTGAAGATGTGATAGTTTCTAGCGGATGGGTTAGCCTGGTCGATCAGATGAAATGTCGTTATAGACTCATGTGGTCCTTGAACCTTTTGAGAAATGGGCTATTGATTTCGTTGGCCCATTTAGTCTGTCTTCACATCAGAAAGTTTATATGTTAGTCTGCACAGATTATCTGACAAAGTGGGTTGAGGCCAAGGCTATGGCAAAAGCCACAGAACAAGTTGTCTTAGACTTTTTGTTTGAAGAGATTTTTGCTCGATATGGCACCCCGAGAGAGATAGTTTCAGATGGGGTAACGCAATTTACATCACATATGATAGCAAGGCTTGTGAAAAAGTATGGGATCAAGCACATAATAACATCTCCATACCACCCTCGAGAAAACGGTTAAGTGGAAAGATTGAACAAGGTATTAGAAAACATTCTCACAAAGACTGTGGCAAAGCATCACTGAGATTGGGCTGACAAACTTCCTAAATCTCTTTGGGTGTACAGAACATCATGGTAGGATACAACAGGGTTTTCACCATTTGAGCTTATCTACGGTAAATATTTATTTTTTCCAATAGAATTTGAGATCAATATGCTTAGAATGGCTCTCAAAGTAAGATTGGACCTTTTGGAAGCCCAGAAACACCAGCTGGAATAGCTAAATGAACTAGATGAAATTCGTTTTTCTTATTTTAATGGATGTCTAGAGAACTACTACAATTCAGCAGCAGAGAACAAAATGGCATGATAAATTTATTAAGAATAAGGTGTTTCATAAAGGGGATTGGGAATTACTGTATGATTCTCGTTTTAAGGACTTTAAGGGAAAGCTTTTCTCTCATTGGATGGGGCCTTACGAGATTGATGAGGTATTTGATAATGGAACTGTCAGACTTGTCACGATTCATGATACACATGATTCTTTTATTATAAATGGACATCGTCTCAGACTGTATCATCGTACGGGCTCTAAAGATGCCTTCATCAAACATCTCTCTGATAAATCTAGTTTGAAGGTTGTCAGTGTAGAGAATTCCTCCTCTGCATCCTTTGATTAAAAATAAAATAAAATAAAATAAAAAAAAAATATATATATATATACATATATACATATAAATAAATATTGTTACCACTCAATTGTTTTTTTGTAGGTACTACCACTGGTGTTTATATCCTATGGAGGCAAGAAAATTTTTCTAAGTACCCGTGTTGTTACTCCTTCGGTGTTGTTACTCCTCCGATGTTGTTACTCCTCTAGTGCTACTACTCCATGGTGAAAATTTTTCTAAGTACCCGGTCCTTCGGTGATTTTACTCCTTCGATGTTATTACTCCTCCGATGTTGCTACTCCTTGGTGAAAATTTTCTAAGTACCTAATGTTGTTACTCCTTAGATGTTGTTACACCATCAATGCGGTTACTCCTCTATGCTGTCACTCCGCCAGGTAAGTTCCAGGTATGTCCCCAAGCAGACTTTGTGGCTTTGATTAGTAATTATTTTGACATGACTTGAGGTGACCATGGATGGTCATTTTTTAGCTGCGGGGAGGTAAAACTATATTTTAAAATGGCGACAATCAATTTCAATAATGATTTGTCGGCGTCATCATAAAAAGCTTGTACCAATACGTCTGTTAGTGTCAGTATCTTCATCCCTCCATCAGTGATCAAAATTCTCTTGTTGCATTGCATTGTAGGTGTCTCATCCGATCAGCTGCATTCCATTAGGATCATGGATCATCTAATGGCAGTGGTATTTTATAAATATTTCCCTCATGATCTTTACCTGCTAGCCCATTTTCAAGTCATTTACAATCATTTTTGTCTTTACATCTGCAAAAAGTCATTTTTAGGGTTTTAGGTCTCATTAGGTCTAGGGTTTGTCCTCAAGGTTTTGTAAAAGGTCAATAATGGTCAGCAGGCACATGGGGAAGTCAAATAAAGTCTCAGCAATAAAATTTTCAATAATCACATGCTCAAAAACAGAGTTTTCTATATTTTATGTACAAAATTTCATGTAATTTCATTTTTCCTATATGTAATAATTCTGAGATGCATCCCTTGTCACTTTGCCAAGCTCCTACACTCCAACTCCTGCAAAAGAGTCAAAAATTCAAAGCATTTAGTCCATCAAAGGCAAAAAGCAACTCAAACTGTCAAAACAAAGTATTTAAAAGACAAGTGAAAGGCAAACATTAGAAAGTGGGTTTCTATAAGTGGAAAATTAAAATCCTTTGTATATAAAGTCTTTTTCATGTTGAAGAAGTTCATTTGTGTCCAAAGACTGAAAGAGAACAAGAGCCAAGTCATTTTTGAGCCGAAGGAGCGAATTTGCAGCAAAAACTTGTGAAAGTCCCTGGCGCGGCGCACCTGGGTTGAGGCGCGGTGCACCTGGCCAGCACGGCACACACAGTGCAGGAAATACACTGAAATTTACAAAGGCGCGGCGCACCTGTTTGTGGGTGTAGCGCACCTGCCTTCAAAGCCCGAAATTTATCCAAATCGCCTCCTCCAAGCTCCAAACTTGCAAATTCCTCATTCCACAAGTAAGTTAACAATCCCAAGTGCCACTGTGATGGTTTTTTATCAGTTTTTATGGTGTTTCAATAGGTAAAAAACAAAACCCTAGTTCCTTGCACAGTCAGTTGAAAAAGCTGCCTAGGGTTTGCAAAACTACAGTTTTTGCTATCTAATTCCCATCCCTCATTTCCATTTTTCTCTCACTACACTTCACTCATATCACCTTCCCTCTCCTCTTCCATTCAAACTCACCTATCCCCTTATTCCTAAAACTAAAAACCCTAAATGCCTAATCCAACTACTCCCAAACCCTAACTAACATCCCTAAGCCCTAATCCTTATTTCCCAAACCCTGCCATTCCTAAAGACCCTACAGTCATCACAAAACTTCCACATTCATAGTCCCCATCATCAAATCTCTTCATACTCATCAAAGAAACATCAAACAATGGCAAACATGGAGTCAAATTCATCTTATGATAGAAATGAGGAAACAGTAAGTGATTCCTCCAAAGAAATTCATGCACCAAGGAGACCTCACAAGGGAGCAAAACATATCCGGGAGGAGCCCACTACACTTACTGAGTTGTTGGCTTGCCCTCTTGTTGTAGCATGCTTCAAACATCAATATTGCTACCAATTTTGTGAGATGGTGGAAAGAGTCAAATATCACCATGAGCTTGCCAGACTTTTTGTACTCCATCTTCACAATGGCCAGGTCAATTTGGCATGTGTTACATTCACTTTGACACTTGAATCAATAGCAACAGGTATTCCGAATTTGGGTGAGCAGTGGAACAAGGGACAGCTGGTGGACAGAGATCATTATGAGCCTTATATCAAGGTTGGCTATCAGAGGCAGATCAGTAGAGTTTTCCCTTTCAGATACCTTCAGGACACATATGTTCCATTGATGAAACTCGTAATCAAATATTTCAGCTGTGAAGGCAGATTTTCTCGCCTGTACGCCTACCACATCAGATTATTGATGCATTTCACTAGGGTGAGGATGATGAACCTCCCCTATTTCATGTGCTAGAATATTGAGAAAATGACCACATTTGTGAAAAGAAAGCCTCCTCATCAACAGTACAACAACATTTATCACTTTGCATTGATCAAGATTGTGGTGTTGCATCAGCTGAGTTTGCTGAATGTTTCATGGGATGATTTCATTTCACATGAGGTTTTCACAAGTCCTCAAGTGACCTCATCAGTTTTTCATGAGGCAGGAGAGCCTTCACATCAACAAGAAGTGCATGAAACTCAAACCACCAGTGTGCCAGTATTCATCACTTATCAAAAGGGGACAAGGAGGCTATTTGCAGCAACAAAACGAGTGCTATCTCCACCCCGGGTGGAAGGGGTCTTGTTTCCTTCAACAAAAAAGTAGGTACAGGACAAAGGTAAAAAATTGGTGCATGATGAGGGGCCTTCGGAAGGCCAAGAGACAGATTTCATTCTCATTCAGGATGATGATGTTGATTTGGGCCCCCAAAGCTCAAGACTGAAAGAGATCATCCAGGAACAGCAAGCTGACATTCATGACTTGTCTCTTAACCTAGAAAGAGCTAAGTGGATTATAAACTATCTTGAGCAAAGAAACAAGCAACTGGAGGATCAACAGATGATCATGGAGCTGCAAACTATAAGAGAAAACCGGCAAGCAGCCAAAAGGAGGAAAATCAAATTGACACCACTAGAACAAGAGATTGAAGTTGATCGTGAATCTTGGCTAGAAAGGACAAATATGCACTTGGAGAAAATGCTGGAGAAGGCCAACAAAGAGAAAAAGATGTTGAGGCACATGGCCTACCACTATTTGGTGAGAAATAAGATTTGCAAAGCAAGAATAAGGACCTTGAAGGCCAAATTGAGGAAAACTTTGAGGAAGAGGAAAGAGCAAGACAAGCTCAAGATTTTGGCTGAGGATTCTTTAGCCCAACATAGCACTTGATGCAGGTCACTCAGCCCAAATTTCAAGAAATTTGGGATACTTTTTGTCAATTTTGAATTTTTGGAGCAAAACACAGATTTTTCTGCCTGGTGCACCACGCCACCTGGCGCTCGCTTTTGCTAGGGACCTCCTTTGGAGGAAAACTAAGCATTTTTGGATTCTTCATGCAAAAATATGAATGCCCACAAATGGCCCAGAAATTTTTTCAAGTTTTGAGCTTCCAAAAGGGTCAAAAACACCTCAAAAATGCCCTTTCTGCCCCTTTTTGGCCACACAGGAAGCAGTGTTGGGAGAACTCACTTTTGGAGGGGCAAATGGACACCAAATTCAAAAATTCCACCTGTTATGGAAAGTAGACAGACATAAATTTCCAACAAGCCCACTTGGAGCAAATTTTGTGCATGGGAAGGCCTCCAAAATTAGCAGCAAAAAGGCATTATGCACAAAGATAATGGCGTGGTGCACAGGATGGAAAATTGTCATTTTTGCCAAAAAAAACTCTGTTTTTTTTGCCTAGTTTTTTCTCAGTTTGAATTTTCTCTCTCTCATGGTCAAATTCTTGATGTAAATTCATGGAATTTGATGTAAAAATGTTGAAAATTCACTCATGGAGGTAGATACATCATGAAAAAGTAGTTTTGAACTGAATGAATCAGTTTCCTAGATTTTAGAGGCAAGCTATTCCACTGCCTACTTTTTAGTTCTTAGTTTAGATCTTGTTGGAACAACTCCTAAACTCATGAATTCGACTCCTAAATCCTAGCATGAGTTGTTTATTGCCTATATCTAGTACTTTTTCAGTCATTTGTTAGGGTTGGACTTTTGTGAAAGCTTTGAGCAGCATTGTACATTCATCTTTGCAGTTTGGCAAAGGAATAGACCAAGGTTTGCAGCCTTTTGTGGGATTCTTGTGGAAAATTGATTTGGTATTGTGTCTTCTTATGTAATTCAAGTTTTACATGTGTTTATGTATGCCATTCTCTCTCTTTTTCAGCTGAACTAAATGAATCAAGGATAAAGGTAGAAATCATTGAAGTTGCAGTGCTCTACCTAGGGTTTGTTTAGTTATTTATGTATTTTACTGTTTGAAGAGGATCCTTGAGACTTACATGCCCTCTTTAGCTCCTCACCAATCTTAAGACTTTCCATTTCACTTATTTCAAAGTACTAAAGCATTTTCCTACCTCGCCCCACAGAAACCTCTGCAAGACTGAGTCCATTCCCCAGACCCAAAACTTCCTTTCACTTTTGATCCAGCAAACCAACATAAAACTCAATCAAACTCCTCTGAGCATATACCTAGCCTAAAATTAGTCTTTACATCAGTCATCTCAAGCTTCATTTTCTATATTTTCCTGAGATTGACAAGGAGAGAGCCCTCTCCTGACCTGGTAGGGCTAGCTACCAGGTTAAGCGTGGTTTGATGTTACCCTAGACCTACCTTTCTCAGCCTGAGGTAGATTTAGGCCCTAAGAACGTTCACTCCATGATTCTTACCTTACTCTGCACATTTATCAATAGATATTGGATTTAATGAACCTATCCCTTTGGAGTCTGTGGAGTAATTACCATAATGGCTCGCCATTATTTCCATAACTTGCCATGGATTTTACCCATCTTTCTAAAAATATCCATTCGTACACCCCGCTATCATTATTTCCTATTCCTTTCTGCAAAAATTACCTTTCGATACTCCCTCTTGTTGGCATTATGATATAAGTGTTGTCCTTGATGGCAACTCACACAGATGACAGATCATAGTGCAGCAGGTCAGTAGCAAAGAATTGATGATCAGACTACAAAGAATGAAGAAAGAAGAGTATATACATAGGTTCACTATATACCAAGTCGTGTACACACGCAGGTTCACTATATACCAATTCGTGTATATATCCAAGTTCGCTATATACCAAGTAGTGTATACATGCAGGTTCACTATATACAAAAGCGCGTATACACGCGGGATTGCTGATCAAAAGTCGTGTATGCGTATACACGCACTTTCATGCACGGAAAAGTGTGTACATGTGGGAAAGCTTATTTTTGGGTTCGTGGTATTTAGACCTATGGTATTTGGTCCTTGGTATTGCGTCCGAAGTGTTGAACCCAGGTATTGGGTCCCTAGTATTGGTTCTAAATGGTTTTGGACCATGGTATTGAGTAAGGCCTATGACTATAAAAGGAGAAGAAGATCATTAGGCAAAGGCATTGAGAAAATCTTGAATATCTGATGATGTATGAGATCTAGTATGCAGGTTATGGGTTCATGATACTTTGCTTGATCTGAGATAAGGAGGAATCTTAGCAGTTGATGGAGAACAAGATCAAGGATAGATCGGGATCAAATGGTTTGGAATGAATCATCTCTATATGGTTTGATCATGCTTGTTCTAGATCTGTATACTGACGCATGTAATGTTCTAATATGGGTATAACTTAAGATTGAAATAGCTGCAAAACATGAATGAATATTTACAGATGTATACGCTGGCTAACTTTGATAAAAGCGCGTACATATGCAGGTTAGATACATCTAAGTAGCATATACAATATGAACTATGATGGTTGAAGTTACAGGTGGTTCTGGTTGTTGATACAAAGTCTGAGTTCTGGTGACGGTTTACTGGTGTCAGTATTCTGCATATTCAGTTTGGTTGATTGTGAGATCTATAATGGATCAGGATCATAATGACCTATCTTTATGTGATCTGATGGACTAGATCTGGTTTCTAACATATGTATTACCCTTGTATACGTAATGATCAGGGTATGTCTAAAGTCAGGAAATGCAGCGAAGTTATCAGTAAGTAATTGTTGACGTATACGCTGGTTCACTTTGGTGAAGTTGCGTATACACGCGGGTTCGGCCCTTCCAAGTAGCATATGCATGATTTCTGATGATACAGTTGGTTCTGAATATTGTTGCACAATTCTGTGTTCTACTCTGTGTTCTGGTGATTGCAGTTTGTTGACTGGGTTTCATTGATTCAATATTGGGTGATTCAGAGATTGATGATGCTAGTGTTGATTGATTTTGTGCTTCAATGATATTGATGGGTCCAGTATGAAACGTGGCCTTTCAGATTATGGTGTTGTGCTTCAGGAGTATCCAGTCTGAAAATTTATGAAACGTGGTACCTGGAGGAAGAAAGAGAAGGTTGTAGCCTTCTGTAGGTTGGCACCTACGTACTAGTACATCAGCTAGTACAAGAGCTAAGGGGGTGATAGCTCCCTTCCAGTAGCAGCTGGAAAACGAGTAAAGGTTGGAGCATTTCAGTAGGCCGGCACCTACGTACTAGTAAATGGATCGACTAGTACAAGAGCTAAGGGGGTTGTAGCTCCCTTCCAGGAGAGTCTGGAGAACAAGAGAAGGTTGTAGCCTTCTGCAGGTAGAAGCCTATGTACTGGTATAAGACTGCACCAATATAGAACCATTGTAAAAGGAAGATTCTTATTAAAAAGAAGATTGAGATGACTTGCAGTAGGTGGTTTTCACCCACATTGGGTTTCCACCTTACATCATGGTGTTCATGTGTGCTTCTTGTGTGTGATGATCTGTTCTATTTTACTGCTCCTGTTTACTGTTCATATGGTTAATAATGTTCTGATGCACTCATTAAGGATCAACTAACTGAATCATAAGTTTACTAGATATACGCTTGTTTCATTACACACAGTTGCGTATACACGCGGTTTGCCTTCACTGAAGTAGCGTATATGAATCTTAATATGGAAATGAAAAAAATTATATTGATTTGATAATACTGATTCACCTGCCCCCCTCTCAGTATTATTTCCAACAATTGGTATCAGAGCAGGTCATTTGGTAGAAGCTTGATCGCTTGAAGGAGATCCGTAGATCAATGGGAAAGGAGCTTAAGAAGAAAGTGCCTAAGAAGAAGAAGACATCTCAGAAGAGCTATGACAGTGGAAGAATCG
Source organism: Pinus tabuliformis (assembly GCA_031772625.1). NCBI lineage: Eukaryota > Viridiplantae > Streptophyta > Pinopsida > Pinales > Pinaceae > Pinus > Pinus tabuliformis. Next base: position 804,472,060 of record CM062807.1, read on the forward strand.
ATTGGGGAATATGTGGAAGAATCACTTCAGAATGAAGATGAACAAGCAAAAGAACTATCAGGTATGAATTTGTTATCCTCTGGTGATACATTTATCCATCCATTTGAAGATGATGAAAGTGATAACGAAACAACTGAATTTTCTCTTATGGGTGAGCAAGAAAGACATCAAATAGAGGCAGAATTTAAAAGGCTTACAGACAAAATTAGAGATCAACAAGATCTATTGAACAAAAGGGAATGTGCCTTCAAAGAAGAAGCTATCAAACTAAAAGCTCAACTAGAGGAAGGAAACAAGGTAAGGAAGTTATTCAAGGACAAGGAAGATCAATGTCAAAAGTTGCAGGATGAAGTGACATCATTAAGAAATGAAGTCAGTGAACGGAGCACAACAATCCAGAAACTTAGAGATAGATCCAGTTACTATGAAAGTCTTGAAGCTACGATTCTCTCGCTAAAGGAAGATCTTGAAGAATCAAATAAGCAGAATAAAGAACTACTCCAAGCTCTTGAAAAATAAGAAAACAAAGTCCTTGAATTAAGACACCAGTTGGAAGAAGGAAGAAAAGTTGAAGAAAACATGAAGAAGTAGTGTCGTGAAAAGGAAGAGCAACTTCAGGTTGAGGTAAATATTCTAAAAGATAAATTAGAAGAAAAGGATAAGCTCTTACGATTTCAAGATAGTAATAAGATCTTGGATTATATTCTTAGTAGTCAAAGGTCTCCTGCTATCAAAACTGGTCTTGGTTTTCACGAATCTGTTGAAGGTGAATCTAGTTCACAAAATAAGACAAGGAACTCTAATGCACAATCTGAAATAATCAACAAGGAGATGAGAGGTCAATCCCATCAACAACCAAGGAAAGAAATTCTTCAAAGAAAACCCTTTACTCCTCCGACGAATAATGTTGAATGTTATGTATGTCATAATCTTGGACATGTTGCAGCCAAATGCAAAAGTAGAATGGTTCAAGACCATCACACAGAAAGATCATCACATTCCAGGTACTTTAAGGGATATTGTTTTTCTTGCAATATGTTTGGTCACAAAGCTGTTGATTGCTACAGAAGGAATATGAAACATGTAAGATGTTATGCATGTAACAAGCTGGGACATATAGCAAAAGAATGCAGGAACAAAGTACGGGCACCATACCAAAAGGAGAAAACATCATCACACTTGAAGATATGGAAGAAGAAGGAAGTACAGTCAGAAAGATGTGGCACAGCACAATGTACAGACATAATCAACTTAGAGGAAGCTGAAAGTGTAAAACTTCAGTGTTCTCAATCTCATACGCAAGTTTCATAAAGAGAAGTCACGTATATATGCGAGTTAGACAGTGCACAGTCGCGTATATGTCAGTTTGAGGAAAGCAGTGGGACAGGCTCAAAAAAAGGGTATGATATGATTCTGTCCATTATTTTCTCTATAATGGTTACAATCTGCTGATGATGTGTGGAAATGTCTTAACACTTGTAAGAATGTTTTAAAGTGTTTTGATCTTAAATTAATGATGATGATGCCTTGATACTTCTTGATGATATATGCATGAACAGATCTGATAGTGAACAGATGGCACACGTTTAGGGGGAGCATATGCTTTTAATAATGCATTGTTGGCATTATGGTTAGTAGTCCTTGGTAATGATGCTTATATGGCTAAATTATATATCTTGCTATGATATGGTTATGAGTTATCCATGACAAAATCTCATATGATTCTTGTGGTTACATAGTTGATGTTAAGATCAGATTTGTGGTTGATTCTCTGATGATGCATATATGGTGCTTACATGGTGATCTTCATAAGGATAAGGAGAAGTACAAAGCTTGAATATACATCTTCATTACTTGATGATGAGTCACTCATATGCTGCTGTCATCATATGCATAAAGATCATATAATACAGTTATGATGTAGGATTCCTATCGTTCTTGGCGCTCATGTGAATGAGGATTGTTGCTATTGATGATATCAAGAAGTCTTGACAAATGATCTTGAGCTCAAAATACATAGTGCTGATACATGGATGATTACTCAAAGTTGCATTGTTGGAGACATGATGATGATGAATTCTTACCTATATGACTATAGGTTGATACTTACATATGTTGATTGATGTAGATGTTCCCAAGTGATGATACCTGGATCATGCAGATCTCGATGTTGACGAGATGGTTATGGTGTTTTTCACATATTATATAATGTGAATGATTCTGTATGTCATATACATAATTCTGTTCAAAAGGATGAGTTGATGCGAACACACCTTGATGACTTATACACTAATGAACATATACAGGTTGTTGTTCGAGATGTTGTTGACAGATGCTTATGGAGCAGATCATACATTGTGTATGATAGTTTCTGATGACTATCATGATCTTATTTAGATGTTTGGTCTCTGTTATAAATGTCATATCAAGACTCATGATGTAATAGTTTGTCTCTATCTATTGTAGTCATTTGATCATATGATGTAATTTGTACCCCCACTATGCATGGGATGGATGATGTAATGTTCTTGTTTTATCATGTATCCCCACTTGGTTGGGTGGATGAGTCAATATTGGTATATTCCCACTTGGCTGGGAGATGGATGTATGTATGAGTCTTTGGTGATAGGAAGGTCATTGATGATAGAGTCATGTTATTCTTGTAGAACATCTTTTTGCAGACCTTGCTTATGGTCAGGGGGAGCATGAACAGCACACTTCAGCAAAGCAGAGATTTCAGCATGTACTTAGAGGGAGCATGGACAAATTGGTACACCTTGGCATATACAAAGGGGGAGCTCATTTAGAGATTTCAGCAGGTACTCAGGGGGAGTATGGACAGCGGAATGTTTATCAAGGAAAGAGAATATCTTGGTCCACCCTTTGCCCTTGATGTCAAAGGGGGAGAGTGATTTGGTGTTGTTTCCATCAAGTCCAAAGGGGGAGATTGTTGGCATTATGATACAAGTGTTGTCCTTGATGGCAACTCACACAGATGACAGATCATAGTGCAGCAGGTCAGTAGCAAAGAATTGATGATCAAACTACAAAGAATGATCACTCCTAGGATATATGGTCTTCCTAAAATCCATAAGGATGGGGTCCCCCTGAGACCCATTGTTAATACCATCGGTGGTCCGACTTACCTCCTGGCCAAATTCCTCGCCGCTAAGTTGAGACCCTTGGTTGGGCAGACTGAGTCTTTTGTCAAAGACTCGGCGTCTTTTATTGAGGATCTTAAGAGAATTAAACTTGAGCCCGAGGACATTTTGGTAAGTTTCGACGTGGTCTCTCTTTTTACGTGCATTCCTATCAGTGAAGCCATGATGGTAATTAATAAGCTAACTGACCCCGATACGGCTAAGTTGGTTGAGCTTTGCCTTACCTCTACCTTTTTTAGCTTCGAAGGAGAATTTTATGAGCAGACGTGTGGAGTTGCTATGGGCTCCCCCTTGTCCCCGGTTGTCGCTAATCTCTTCATGGAGGATTTTGAGTCTAAGGCTTTGGCCTCCTCTCGTCTCTTACCAAAGCTTTGGAAAAGATTCGTCGATGATACTGGCGTTGTCTGGTCTCATGGTCCTGAGGAGCTTGATCGTTTCTTCTGTCACCTTAATAACCAATCCGTCGCCATTAAATTCACGATGGAAAAAGAAGAAAATGGTTGTCTTCCATTCTTGGATGTTCTCATCTCTAAGAAGGTGGATGGTTCCTTTTCTCATCAAGTGTTTAGAAAGAAGACGCATACTGAGCAATATTTGCATGCTTCTTCGCATCATTTCCCCGCTCAGAAGTTAGGGGTTCTTAGCACTCTTGCCACCCGTGCTGTGAGAATTTCGGATGAGGAGAGCCTGGAAACTGAGAAGGCTCACCTCCTAGATGTCTTTGAGAAGAATGGTTACAATAGGCGCCTCGGTCAAAAAGCCTTCCTCAAGGCCAAGAAGGAGCCTTCAACCCGAAGGGTTCCTAAAGATCATGTCTTTGGTGTGAACCTTCCTTACGTCCAAGGGACCACGGACAGGATTGCGAGGATCCTAAGGAAGTATGATGTGCCCACAACCTTTAGACCTCTCAATACTATCCGTGGTTCCCTCAGGTCTGTTAAAGACCCGATTGACCCAAAAAGCATGAAGGGTGTCTATGTCATTCCCTGTTCCTGTGGGACCCCTTATATTGGTGAGACTGGTCGTTCTATCAAACAGCGAATTAGCGAGCATTCAGCTGACTTAAGGCATGGGAGGACCAAGTCCTCGGCCTTGGCTGAGCATGCGGGGAAGACTATGCATCATGTTTGTATAGAGGAGGCTCGAGTCATTGCCAAAATTGCGCATTTTCACCATCGCAAATTTAGAGAGGCCCTGGAAATTGAGAAAAGGCCGGAGAATCTTAATAGGGATGATGGCTGGAAGATTAGCCGTTGCTGGGTCCCAGCCTTGTCTTCCTAGGTTCCTCATTCCCCTTTGGGGTAGGTCTTAGGTTTCTGTTTTTTCCCCCGCCTCTTATTCTTCTTTTGGCTGATTTATGAAGTGTTTAAGTCCTTTTTAAGTTATGAATTAGGTAGGCATATTACTTTTAGATTTGATTCCATTATTAATTCTATTATATCCTTAGTATTGAGTTGACCTTTTGTCTAATAAAACCTTTTTATTTTGACATAATTAACCTTAATATATTTTTATTGGAATAAATAAATTAATACGGATTATCATTGAATATAAAATTTACCATTAAGGATTAGTTAGGATATACCAATAAATACCATTTTTAATAAACATTACCTTATAAGTAATTAAATAACGTCTTAGTTAAACTTGAAATATTAAATTATTATTAATTATTTAACCATAAGGATAATTAGTTATTCTATGTACCTAATGGAACTAATTCCTAGGAATAAGTAATAATTTAACAATTTGTTTGGAATTATGGATTATTAAGTAGATATAGTTTATTATTAAACATTCATTACTTATTAATTTAAAGACCATTATATTAAAATAATAGATAAGAATAATATAATTTAAAGATCTAACTTACCAATGAACCTTTAATAATTATTACGCATTACCTAAATAATAATGATTTATCACCTTTTAGTTGTATTTAAACAATATTGGGATGATTACTAATATAAATATGTACTTTATACGAGATATAATGACCTTTATAACTAAAATATGAATTTTCTTAATATTTAGTATTAGATTTATTTATTTATAAATAAACAAGTGAAATGCCTTTACTTACCTTTTCTAGGAATATATATATATATATATATATATATATATATATATATATATATATATATTCTTTTTATTTTTGAATTTGACTAGGGTGATTGGTCAAAATTAGTCGTTGGCATTATAACCGTTGGAGTCTCTGCACCTCTATTTAATCAAGCTAATCCAGATTGGTTCTTCAACTTGTCCTGACGATGAACCACACTGGTTGGTTCGAAACGCGTCGACAAACGATTTATTATGTGATTTTGCCGAAGATTATCTAAACAAGTTATGGATCACAGAAGTCTAAATTCCTTAAGAATATATACGCAGGTTCACTATATACTAAGTCATGTACACACGCAGGTTCACTATATACCAAGTCACGTATATACGCAGGGGCGCTATATACCAAGTAGTGTATACATGCAGGATCACTATATACAAAAGTGCGTATTTACGCGGGATTGCTGATCAAAATTCGCGTATGCGTATACACGCACTTTCATGCACGGAAAAGCGCGTACATGTGGGAAAGCTTATTTTTGGGTCTGTGGTATTTATACCTATGGTATTTGGTCCTTGGTATTGCGTCCGAAGTGTTGAACCCAGGTATTGGGCCCCTAGTATTGGTTCTAAATGGTTTTGGACCATGGTATTGAGTAAGGCCTATGACTATAAAAGGAGAAGAAGATCATTAGGCAAAGGCATTGAGAAAATCTTGAATATCTGATGATGTATGAAATCTAGTATGCAGGTTATGGGTTCATGATGCTTTGCTTGCTCTGAGCTAAGGAGGAATCTCAGCAGTTGATGGAGAACAAGATCAAGGATAGATCGAGATCAAATGGTTCGGAATGAATCATCTCTATATGGTTTGATCATGCTTGTTCTAGATCTGTATACTGACGCATGTAATGTTCTGACCTGGGTATGACTTAAGATTGAAATAGCTGCAAAACATGAATGAATATTTACAGATGTATATGCAGGTTGACTTTGATAAAAGCGCGTACATACGCAGGTTAGATACATCTAAGTAGCGTATACAATATGAACTATGATGGTTGAAGTTACAGGTGGTTCTGGTTGTTGATGCAAAGTCTGAGTTCTGGTGACGGTTTACCGATGTCAGTATTCTGCATATTTAGTTTGGTTGATTGTGAGATCTATAATGGATCATGATCATAATGACTTATCTTTATGTGATTTGATGGACTAGATTTGGTTGCTAACATATGTATTATCCTTGTATATGTAACGATCTGGGTATGTCTAAAGTCAGGAAATGCAGCGAAGTTATTAGTAAGTAATTGTTGATGTATACGCTGGTTCACTTTGGTGAAGTTGCGTATACATGCGGGTTCGGCCATTCCAAGTAGCGTATGCATGATTTCTGATGATACAGTTGGTTTTGAATATTGTTGCACAGTTTTGTGTTCTGCTCTGTGTTCTAGTGATTGCAGTGTGTTGACTGGGTTTTAGTGATTCAGTATTGGGTGATTCAAAGATTGATGATGCTAGTGTTGATTGATTTTGTGCTTCAATGATATTGATGGGTCCAGTATGAAACGTGGCCTTTCAGATTATGGTGTTGTGCTTCAGGAGTATCCAATCTAGAAATTTATGAAACGTGGTACCTAGAGGAAGAAAGAGAGGGTTGTAGCCTTCTGTAGGTCGGCACCTAAGTACTAGTACATCAGCTAGTACAAGAGCTAAGGGGGTGGTAGCTCCCTTCCAGTAGCAGCTGGAAAACGAGTAAAGGTTAGAGCAGTATAGTAGGCCTGCACCTACGTACTAGTAAATGGATCGGCTAGTAAAAGAGCTAAGGGGGTTGTAGCTCCCTTCCAAGAGAGTCTGGAGAACGAGAGAAGGTTGTAGCCTTCTGCAGGTAGAAGCCTACGTACTGGTATAAGACTGCACCAGTACAGAACCATTGTAAAAAGAAGTTTCTTATTAAAAAGAAGATTGAGACGAATTGCAGTAGGTGGTTTTCACCCACATTGGGTTTCCACCTTACATCATGGTGTTCATGTGTGCTTCTTGTGTGTGATGATCTGTTCTAATTTACTGCTCCTGTTTACTGTTCATACAGTTAATAATGTTCTGATGCACTCATTAAGGATCAACTAACTGAATCATAAGTTTACTGGATATACGCTTGTTACATTACACACAGTTGCGTATACACGCAGTTTGCCTTAAATGAAGTAGCGTATATGAATCTTAAAATGGAAATGAAAAAGTTATATTGATTGGATAATACTGATTCACCCCCCCCCCCCCCTTCTCAGTATTATTTCCAACACCTCCTAACGGTTTTTCTACTACTCCGAAGTGTTGCTACTGAGCTATAGCAAAATGGGTGGAGTGGATGTGAGACATGAACCAGAGAGCACAATTTTTTCCGCAGTAACACAGATGTATGGCAGGTCTTTGTAAATGCAGGTTGGGATAGATATTTTGAGAGATTGCAAGGGTTTGACGAGACTATTACAGTTGAATTTGCGTTGAACTTGGAAGAAGATCATTCCAGAGTTTGGGGTCTCAATATCCCTGTCACAGAGGCAGCCATCTCGGTCGTCAGTGGACTGCCACATGAAGGGCAGAAGTGGTTTTCATGAAAGGCTCCCTTGCAAGAGTTCCTAGAAGTATTTTTACAAGCCGGGGAAACAATAATTCAAAAAGGAAGGGGGTATGATCATCAGTCACTACCTTATCCCTAGGGAAAAGTTGCATACTTCGTGTTGAGATACATTACCTACGAAGGGCGCTTTGTAGTGATGTTCAAGTATCATTTTAAATTTTTAGTGTCCCTTCGGTTCCGGCATGCGCAAATTCATTCGTTGAATATGCCTTTCTTCCTTTGGAAAAGTCTTCAACTGATGGAGCAATTTTCCCGTCACTCTCGGCAAGTATTAGCAGCCCTCACGAATCATGGGTTGGTCCGGCTACTGGTAATTCAAACATTGGCTCGAACTCCTGTACCTTGGCCATAATTCATTGAATTTTCAGAAGAAGAACTGAAGAGAATTAGACCTACAGAGGGGGAGGATAGTGAAGGCTCAGCTAAGAGGGAAGACACCATAGCTGATGATGTTCCACAAGAACCAACATTGCCTGTTGACTCGATCGAAATGGAAGACACCACAGCCGATGCTGCTCCACAAGAACCAACATCGCCTGTTGTCTCAGTTGAGATGGAAGACACCACAGCTGATGTTGCCCCACAAGAACTAGCATCGCTTGTTGGCTTAGTCGATATGGAAGATGTTACAGCCGATGTTGCTCCACAAGAACCAGCATCGCATGGTTGCTTGGTTGAAGTGGAAAGGATGGAAATTGAGGACATGGTTGATTGTTATGTCCCTATAATACTAGTGATTACCCCATTACTATTGTAGTTATATCCCTTATTAATATTGTTGTACCCCTATTGTCCCCATATTGTTATTACTGTGCCCCATAGAATCCCTCTATTGTTATTTTTGTGGCTTTATATTATTATTGTTAAGTCAGCTGGATTATATTGTGACTCCTTAGACTCCTATATATAGAAAGGAGGTTTTGTCATTTGAATCATCCAAGAATTATTCATTTTTGTAATTTAAAGGAGGTTTTCCCCTCGAAGAGGCTGAATTCTAAGGCGTTCAAATATCTTTTATTTCTTTTTGTGAGCTAGTTTCATAACATTTGGTATCAAAACTTGGATTCTAGGGTTTCGCTGCCCCAAATAGCTCATCGCGGCATTTTTGCTATAAATTTATTTCTGTGACCTTTCAGAAGTTAAAAAAAAACCCATTTGAGACGAAATCGCATTAAACCTAGGGTCCTAATTTCAAAGCTTTTCGCACTATATTTGTGGAGATATGATCTGAGGAAGTTGGTCTTCCCAAACCAGTGCTCCCCGTATCAATACCAGTGCTCCCCAAACCATCTTGCAGGTATCCTTATCGAACATTGTTTTTAGACCTGTATCATCCAGCTTACTTACAGAAATCAAATTTCTAGCCAATGCAGGAATATGAAGAACACCCAGAAGTCTTCTAATCGTTCCACCTTGCAAATTCAACTTAATTTTTCTGCAACCAATGATTTTATCCTTCCCTTCATCCCCCAAGAAGAAATCACCACCATAATATTTCTCATACTCACAGAACCACTCTCTATGGGGAGTGAAGTGAAAGGATGCACCTGAGTCAATCAACCATGCCTCGTGATCTTCACGTGTACTTGAAGAATCCATGTACACATCCCCACCTTCATCTGGGGTGGTTTTTGCCTCTGCAGAAGGAGCATCATCAGATCCCTTTCCTTTGTCAAGAGATTTATATTTATTGTCCCTTTTGTAGTGCCCTTCCTTTCTGCATTTCCAGCACACCTTTATAGGTTTTCCTGGAGATTTAGATCTCCCTCTAGATTTAGATCTCCCACTCGATGACTTATTTTTGTTTATGTTCTAGGACCATCCTAGTACAAAAAAGGAATCACCATTCTGTCTCTCCATATTTTTCCATCTCATCTCCTCCGTCAGTAAGGATGAGACTATTTCATCAAACTGCAAGGCAGTTGCATTGCTACCTATTGCAATAACTAGACTATCCCATGAATCTGGTAGAGAACACAACAAACTAATGCACTTATCTTTATCTAAAATTTTAATATCAAAAAATAATAATTGACTTACCACAGTATTAAATGCATTCAGATGCTCTGTCACCAAGTCTCCATCTTTCATCCTCATGTTATACATCTTTTTTCATAGGAACAATTTATTCACCAGAGACATAGATTGGTACAAAGTCCCTAACTTAACCCACAAACCCTTCGTCATAGCTTCCGTTGATACATTCAGCAATATTGAATCTGAGACACACAATTGTATTGTGCTCTTTGCCTTCTGATCCAACTTCTCCATTCTTCATCGAACACTCCTGTTGGTTTAGTACCCGGATCTACTACGATCACTGATCTTTATCTACCAACAAATCCTCCATATTGAGTTTCCATAACTTAAAACTCTGACCATTAAATTTCTCGATCTCTATCTTTCCACTACTCGCCATCTTCTTTCACCACCAGAATCGATCCCCCAGATCTCCCATTGAACAGGGTCTACCACAAGCCCGAGCGAAACACCTTAGCAACAAAGGTGTCCCCTTGAAGCCAAAACATCTCTGGCACCAAATGTAGTTTTTAACCCCGTACAGAAATTACTTGCATACAAATTCTAAAACACAGAAAATAAACAATGCGAGAGCATAACACATAAAACACATATACACCCTAGATCCAAAAATAGGGACTACCAGCTTGATTTTTCATTATATTCCTTTCAATATTTATACATGTTGAAGCATCCAATACCATGGACCGAAAACCATCGCGCACAAAACCATAGGTAGGTTCGCCCACCTAATATAGGGTCCAAAAAAAAAATTCCCTGGGGCGCTGCCCCCCTCTACGCAGTCGGCGCAATGAATATAAAACAACCCAACAATTATTTCCTATGTATCGGAATATCCTAACATCCCCCCTTAGTGACAACTTCCTGAACTCCAACCATAAATCGAAGTTTAGTAAACTTTGCCTCTATGAGAGCCTTTGTAAATATGCTTGCAACTTTAACATCGGTTGAACAATATTGCACTTCAATAACATGGTCATGAATGAGATTTCTGATGAAAGGCATGTGTAGTTCAATGTGTTTGTTGCGTTGATGTTGGACTGTATATTTTCATAGTTGAATGGAACTTTGATTATCACACCAAAGTGTAGTCGAATGTTGCTGTTGAAAACTAAACTCTGATAGGATTTGAAGAAGCCACGGGGCTTGCTTACTAGCTTCAACGCTGCCATGATACTCTGCTTCTATTGAAGAAAGATAAATGGCACTTTATTTCTAATAATCCCATGTAATAGGCCAGAACCAAGAGTGAAGACATAACCTGCAATAGACTTCCGATCATCAGGGTCACCAGCCCAACCAGAATTAGTGAAACCAACCAATAGAGGAGATCCCTCTCCACTCTAATGAATCCAAAATTGAATTTTACCTTGAACATAATGAAGTATTCTTTTAGTTTCTTTCCAATTACTTTCATGTGGGTTTTTCACAAACAAATCAACAAGGCCAACAACAAAGGAAAGGTGAGGACTGGTACGAGTCAGATACAAAAGTTTTCCAACAAGTTGACAGTATAAGGTAGCATCAACTTCAAGGGAAGTACAAGTCACTGAAAGTTAGGCTCCAGACTAAAAGGGAGAAGGGGTTGGCTTACAGTCTTCCATGTGAGAGTGGCATAGAATATCACAAGCATACTTGGACTAGGAAAGGGAAATACCTTCTTTGGATTTCAAGACTTGAAGACCAAGAAAATAATGCAAGTGTCATAAGTCTATCATTTCAAACTAATTTTTAAGGTTGGACTTCACATGGTTTATATGGTTGGGATCACTACCAGTAATAATAAGATCATCAACATAAAGAACAAGAATGATAAGAGACTCACCCACTTTCTGGGTGTAGACATTATTGTCAGAATGACACCTAGAAAATCCAGTATCTAAAATAAAGCTATCCATTTTGGCATACCAATCCCCAAGGGGATTGCTTGAGACCATAAATGGATTTCTTAATCTGACATACAAGGCTAGAGTCTGTTTGTATAAATCCAAGAGATTGTTCCATATAGATTTCTTCATGCAAGTCCCCATGCAAGAAGGTGGATTTAGCATCCATCTGATGGACTTCCCATTTGAAAGAGGTAGCAACGGAAAGAACAAGGCAGATAGAGTTCATATTGGAAATAGGGGAGAAGGTTTCAGTGTAGTCATTGCCTTCAACTTGTGAAAAACCATTAGCAACAAGACAAACTTTATGTTTATCAAAATTTCCATCTGGTCCAAACTTGGTTCTGTAAACCCATTTGCATCTAACAAGTTTTCATCCCTTTGGAAGAGGAACAAGGTCCCATGTATATGTTGAAAATAGCAACAAGAAATGATAAAAATAGAATCCAGAATATTCCAATTTTAATTTGTCCTTGAATTAAAATCGAATTTAGTCTCACCAGCTGCATGGAAATAATTAATTAATTCATTATGGATTAATTAGTTGGAGAATTCAAGCTAGAAGTCTTTCTGAAGTCATGAAAGATTTATCCCTTAAATTAAGGAGATAAGATTGAATTATATTTGAGTTTTAATTAGTTAACTCAGTTTGTTGAGTTAAGTCCAGTTAAATTAGTTCCAAACTGTTTGAGGAACTAATTGTGAGTTATCAGTCAGTTGATGCATGCATGCACTCAACTAGTGTACTCCAGATAACTGAAGATTCCCTCTTCAGAAACTTGTGCATGTCTATTCTGAGAAAGACCCAGTTGAGATTAAAGTCAAGGACAGTGTACTATGAGTTGCATGTGTTTTCCTATAAAGGAAACTCATGCATGTAGTCAAGGTAAAGTTCCTTGAGGACTGCACAATTTTAATGTGTATAAGTGCAGTGTTCCACTTGGTTGAAGGTGAATCATCCCAGAGGAACAGCACAAGGAAATAGGAGCTTGGAGGGAAGAGAGGAAGGCTTTTGAGAAGCTAGGATTTCCTATGAGCATCTGTGAGGATTGTGCTAAGAGTTGGCTAGCTGTGAGAGCTAAGGATTTGTATAATCTCTATGTATTTCCACCTTGTATGATAATACAATAGTGGGGTTTTTGGTTGAGGCTTTCCCAAAAGTATTTTCATGTGTATTGTGCATTGATTCTTCTTCTTCTGGTTATATGTGTTTAGCTCGATCTTTCTCTATCTTTAAGCTTCCACAAATTGATAGTAGAAGTAGGTTATAGTATTTTGCTTTGGTTACATTGCATTATCGGGTTAATCTATAGTCAAATTTTCTACATGGTCTTAGTGCGAGATTTGTAGAAAATTTGAAGAATTTCTACATGGTATTAAAGGTAGGTTTATCAGAGTTGTGAACAGTATACTGAGAAGAGAATTTGAAGTTTGAAGTTCGGGGTTGCAGGTGTAAATCGAATTCATATCATACTCAATTGAGATGGAACATTATGCAACTAATTGCCCATCGAAGAAGTCCAAGAATGGATCCTCGGAAGGATCGAAAGGTGAGGCATGAGCCTCTCAGTTCGAAATGGACTTTACCCTCATCTCATGCATGGCATCATCGATGATGGGTTGTGTCTGGTATCTTGACAATGGAGCCTCATTCCACCTGACTGGTGATAAAATTTTATTCAGTACCTTGGAGGAGAAAGACCTCAAGATGCGCATAGAGATGGGTGACGATGAAAGGTATAATGTTTCAGGAGTGGGCACGGTTGCTTTTCAGAGGGAGCATGGAGATCCTATCACCTTGACAGATGTGAAATATGTGCCAGGACTGAAGAAGAACTTGGTATCGGTCGCAATGTTGGAGGACAAAGCCTATGATGTTGTCTTTAGTAAGGGAAAGGTTTTCATTAGACACATCACCACGAGACAGGTGAAATAGATCGGTTCACGAGTTAAGAACCTATGCTCTTGAGGTTCAAGATGCATGCAAGCCTTGAGGAGCAAGGCAAATGTTAGAGACTTGGTGGTTGAGAGGGAGAGTAAATGACCACTCAACATGTAGTCCCAGAAGAAGTCTCGGACAATTGAGGAGGAGCCACAATTGGAGAAGCAGAGAGGAAACCAAGTGAAGAGATCCACTCATATAGATACCTCTATTAGGGGGGAATTTCAATCCAAGTGGGCAGAGGGATCACATGCAGCCATACCTCCAGGTGTGAGGTGGGGTGATATGAAGTGATAGTCCCATGAAGGCTGAAATTGGGCAGGGTCCATTGAGAGGTTTTATTTCATGGATTGTACCTTGCTATGGGATCCCAAAGTAAATAATAGCGGGAGGAATCGGTGGGATTGATGCAGTCATAGATCAAAGTGACAAAGGCTAGAGAAGTCAGATACTGAAGAGGGCAGAGAAGGATTGACAACAGTGCAGAAATGCAGAGTCAGCAGAAGCGCAAAGTTTTCAGTTCACAGAGGCAATAGCAGTCAGAGACTTTGATGACAAATGCATCATATTAATTCAGGTTGGATGTTTTTGTTTTTGTTTCTGGAGTTGTTGGAGCAACAACGCGATGTTTTTTTTTTGTTTCTGGAGTTGTTGGAGCAACAACACTCGAGAGAAGTGTTGCATGCATAACATTCCAAAGGTTCACGATCGGAATCGAGTTGAATTTGTTTCTTGTTGAGAGGAAGTGTTGAAAATAGCAACAAGAAATGATAAAAATAGAATCCAGAATATTCCAATTTTAATTCGTTGAATTAAAATTGTGAATTAAAATCAAATTTAGTCTCACCAGCTACTTGGAAATAATTAATTAATTCATTATGGATTAATTATTTGGAGAATTTCAAGCTAGAAGCCTTTCTGAATTCATGCAAGAGTTAAGCCTTAAATTAAGGAGATAAGATTGAGTTATATTTGAGTTGTAATTAGTTAACTCAGTTTATTGAGTTAAGTCCAGTTAAATTAGTTCCAAACTATTTGAGGAACTAATTGTGAGTTATCAGTTAGTTGATGCATGCATGCACTCAACTAGTGTACTCTAGATAACTGAATATTCCCTCTTCAAAAACTCATGCATTTCTATTCTGAGAAAGACCCAGTTGAGATTATAGTCAAGGACAGTGTACTATGAGTTGCATGTGTTTTCCTATAAAGGAAACTCATGCATGCAGTCAAGGTAATATTCCTTGAGGATTGTGTAGTTTTACAGTGTGTAAAAGCAGTGTTCCACTTGGTTGAAGGTGAATCATCCCAGAGGAACATCGCAAGGAAATAGGAGCTTGGAGAGCAGAGAGGAAGGCTTGTTAGAAGCCAAGATTGCCTGTGAGAATCTATGAGGATTGTACTGAGAGATGGCTAGCTGTGAGGGCTAAGTCTTTGTATAATCTCTATGTATTTCTACCTTGTATGATAATACAGATAGTGGGGTTTTTAGCTGAGGCTTTCCCAAAAGTATTTTCATGTGTATTGTGCATTGATTCTTCTTCTTCTAGTTATATGTGTTCAACTTGATCTTGCTCTATCTTTAAGCTTCTGCAAATTGATAGTAGAAGTAGGTTATAGTATTTTTCTTTGGTTATATTGCATTATCGGGTTAATCTACAGTCAGATTTTCTACATGGTCTTAGTGTGAGATTTGTAGAGAATTTGCAAAATTTCTACAGTATCATTTGCCAATAATGAACGATATTATTTATTCATAGTTGCATCCCAATCTAGATGGCTTGAAGCTTCTGCAAAGGTGTCAGGATCATAATTCGTTGAAGCTTGAGCTAGTAAAGAAGAGGCTCTATCAAACTGAGAACGTGTATGACGTTGATCTGTAGGATCACCTGCAAGAGCACATGTTGCATCCTGAGTAGCACAGACCCATTTTGGAAGCTGAGGAGCTGAAGGAGGATCCTGAAAAGGTGGGGGAGGATTTTCATCCTCGCTTTCATCATCTGAAGAAGGAACATTTTCAGAAGTAGAAGGGATAGAGAGAGTTGTCACATCTACCGAACTAGGCTCGTATGTCGATATATTTTCAGAAAACTTTACATCTCTTCTAATGACAACATTTTTGGATTTAGGTTGAAGAAGTATATATCCTTTGACATCTTCATATCATCCTCGCTTTCATCATCTGAAGAAGGAATATTTTCAGAAGTAGAAGGGATAGAGAGAGTTGGCACATCTACCGAACTAGGCTCGTAGGTCGATATATTTTCAACAAACTTTACATCTCTTCTAATGATAACATTTTTGGATTTAGGTTAAAGAAGTCTATATTCTTTGACATCTTCAGATCATCCAACAAAAATACATTTTTCACTCTTAGCTTCTAAGGCTTTATGTTTCTCATCTGGAATATGGGCCCATGCTTCACTTCCAAAAACATGAAAGTGACTTACATCTGGTTTAATTGAGCTCCATGCTTCTTCTGGAGTTATATTCTTTAAAACCTTAGTAGGAGTGTGATTTACTATGTAATTTGCACAGTTAATTTCTTCTGCCCAAAAATTAAGACTAATTCCTTTAGATTGAAGCATACAACTAAAAATTTCATTTAAGGTGTGATTGTTCCTTTCAGCTACACCATTTTGTTGTGGAGTATATGTAACAGTATGTTGCAATTGAATTGCAATTGAATTCCATACTCAATGTAAAAGTTGATGAATTTGTTGTTAACATATTCTCTATCATTATCAGATATTAGCTTAAGAATTTGATGTCCAAATTGTTTCTCAACAAAGGCCTTAAAGGCCAAGAACATGTTAAATACTTCACTCTTGAGTTTTAGGAAGTATACAAAAGTTTGTCTGGAGAAATCATCAATGAAAGTTAAGAAATAATTGTAGCCAAGGAATGAAACAACTAGAAGTGGACCGCATAAATCACTATGCACAAGCTGTAAAGGGGTTGAGGCATGCCAAGAGGCACGTTTTTCAAAACTATTCCGATGATGTTTCCTGAGTATACATCTGGAACAAACACCATCTCTGCAAGATACCATAGGAAGAATTGTCACCCTATTTTCTTTACATAGATTTTGAAGGGAGCAATAGTTTAAGTGACCAAATCGTTCATGCCAAAGTTTTCTCACTTCATCATTATGAGCAACAAATACAGAGGGAAGAGTTGATGACCCAAAGCTGCTAAAATTATACAACCTTATAGAATCATCAGCAATTCTAGTAGCTAAAATCTATCTAGGATCTCTTAGGTCCTTAATTACAACAACATGAGGTGAAAATTCAACGGTTTTACCTTCACTTGAATCAGTTATCTGATATACAAATAGAAGGTTGCAGGATAAGGTAGGAACACATAATACATCATTAAATTGACCATTGTTTAGATGAATAGTTCCAGTCCCCACAACACTAAGAGATCTATCATCACCAACATATATATTTTTGGTGTTACAATCATTTAAATTAAAAAACATGGCTTTGTTTTTTGCCATGTGATAAAAAGCTCCAGAATCAATGAGCCACTCATGAGAATGATAAGAATAAGATACATTTAGTGCATAACCATACCGAGATGCTTGACAATCACATGCAGAAATTGTTATTCATGAAGATGAAGTTGAAGTTGAAGAGTGCTCCAAATGGATGTTATGCTTCATCATTGTTGCTTCCAAGGCTTCCATCTTCTTAAAGCATTTGGATTCTAAGTGGCCATCACAATTACTTTTTTGCAATGTCTATCAGCCTTCTTCCCATTGTTTTTAGTTGTCATTTCATTTTGTTTAGTTGATTTTTCATTGTGAGACTGAAATTTCTTAGGACCTTTGTTTGTTTTAGGACCATTCATTTTAGGATGTTGCTTCTTAGGATTCTTTGAACTTGGTTTCTACTAAGTTGTTAAGGATTTCTTATAAGAGTTTTCAGTATTAAGAAGTCCAAGAAGTAAGAGTTTTTCTTGCTCTCTTATTAAAGAATCACAAAAGAGGGGGGCTTGTAGGCTTGTCCTTGAGAAATAAAGGCTTCTCTAGTAGAATGGAAGGTAGATCCTAACTTAGTAAGAATGGAATAAATAAGGCTACCATATTCTCTCTTAACCTTGACACCTTCCAGGAGAAGTCTAAGGGTCTTAAAATTGGACAAAAAATCTTCAATGAAAGAAAAATTATTGGGGTCCAATGTAAGAAACTCATTTTCGAGTTAATGGGCTACAATTTCATTTTTAATTCCAAAAACATTACTGAGCTTTTTCATTACTTCATCGTGGGTATCAATTTCTGCAATATGGAATCTAAGGTCTAGAGAAATAGACATCCCTATCAACCCATGTGCATGATCTTTCTTATTTTCCCATTTGGCTTGTTTATCTTTATCTTGAGGTTTAGACTCTTGGCCTAAGGCTATTCTATAAACACATTTACTTCTAAGTAAATCCACCATGTAGGATAGCCATTGGAAGTAGTTGGTGCTGTCAAGAATAACTAGGCATGGACTTTCCGATTTAAAAGATACTAAAGTTGTATATGATGAAACTAAGTGTTCAAATGGAAAGATCTCGAAAAATTAGGCCGATTAAAAAAAAATTGCTCTGCAAATGGCTCCCGGATGAAGAAGTTATGGCTTTTTGAAGAAAAGTTGTTGAAGATGTCAACGAACCACGTGAATGTTTGGAAGTTGATGATAATGTTATATTTAAAATAAAAAACCCCCCTCTTTTCCAAACTTATTATAATTAGCTCACTTTTTAAAAAAAGATTACTTTATGTGACCCACTTTTATAAATAAGTGAAGGTCACTTTTACAATGGTAATTTATGAACTATCGACTAAATTGTAACTTAAATAAAAGATAAAGTGACTTTAGAAATATAAGTGACTCACTTTTTACAATGGGTGAGAACATTTTTACATAAAGTAACTTTAAAACATAAGTTACATGTGTTTTTTGAAAAAGTAACTCAACAAAAGGAAAGGCTTGAACCCAAGACCTCTATTCTAATAAAGTAATTTTAGACCAAGTGAGCTAGTTTAAAAGGTTATTAATTGTTGGAAAGGAAGAATGATTTTTTTTCTTTATTTATTTATTTTTTTTTCTCTTTTTTCAGACATTGAAGCTTTGGGGTGTGTGCTTACTGAAAAACCATTTTTTGCCTACAAAACAAAAAACAACCGCACAAACCAAACAAACAAGCAAATGTATCCAATTCTTATGCCTTAAAGTTCGATTTTTCCGGAAACTAGATATTTTCCTCAATGTTTATGATTTTCTGAGATCACATTTAGGCGCGGCGGAAAAGAGCATACGCATGAGAAAAATATTTTATTTATGTTTATGGTTTGCCCATATTGCATAGAGTCCCAAGGTAAAGAGTTGTTGAAGGCTTGAAAAATCGAGACTCCAACAAGGGGGATAACCACCCTGTCTAGACCTTAAGACAGCTCCTTTTTCGTTTGGAATAGTGGCTCCGACTGGGGATGATGGGACCAGTTTCCCAATCTATTTATGATGTGTGTGTGCTAACGGGATGATGTTTTTCTTTTTGGGGTTTTATGGGGTGAATACTTGTTCTAAATCTAATCTATCTTCTAACTATCATATGCAATCTATCGTAATCAAAGAAAACATCTAACTTTAAAACTATCCCAGGAGTAACGTTTACATATGAGATCTAAAATAATTTCTTAAAAGCGATTGATAATGAAGATCATTCAATCACCATAAGAAAAGAATCCATTTAAAAATGATTGTTTCATATAAAAAGTTAGCCGAAACAATATGAGAAATATATCGCATAAGAGTCATTCACATATTCAGCATAAAGAGTAAGTCATCACCATACAAAAGTGCAATAATGATAACTAAACATTTAAACTTTCATATATAAATAACTGAAAATGATTTATTACTTGACACACAAGTAAAAAGCATTAAGAGATAAAAGTACCATTTGTAATACGTCCTACTCATGAGCTGCAGCAATATCGATCTATCTTCAAATCACTTAACATCCACTAAGAGAACAAAAGTGAAATTCAGTAACAGATATTAAACTCAAATAGAAAATAAATCTCATTCCATTAATTTTATCAAAACCTCCTCAGTGGGGGGCAAGATGCACGTTCTGAAGAATGTTTTTGATAAAACTCTGGACCCCTCTCTAAATGCATGAGAGGGGTTTAAATACTACTCTATGAAATCTAAAAATAAATATTACAAAAATAGATGAGGAGGTTTAAACGACCTACCTCATTTTAAGCAAAGTTAAATTAAAACAAAAATAAACTATACCTATGACTAATCCTGCATCTGATTCTTTAGATCGCAAATATCCAGCATCGGTTTTAAGAGTGTCAGTTGGCCGACTTCAGCTTTCAACTATCCTACAAATATGGCGTTGGTGAGAGCTGGCACTATCTTCTCGGCAGAAGTCATCAGGCACTTCAGGGTCATCCATTGGCTATGTGGTTTCACCAAGTACTGCCAGTATGCTTCCCAGTTCAATATGTTTACCTATTTAATCACCTCTGCCCTTTCCTCTGCTGCTTGTTTCCACACTGTTTGAAGCTGTTGTGCTTTTGGAAGAAAGACAGGGGTGGTCTCTACTACCAAATTAACCTTGTGCAGATTTTCATTTATGCATTCAATGAGACTATTTGTTGCTGCCACTGCATCTTCCATTGCCTGTTCTGCTTCCTTTAGCCGAGAATCCCATTTCGTGAATGAAATTTCTTTGTGCGATTCATCAATTTTGTGCATGTCTGCTCTTTTCCCTTCTTCGGATTTCTGCTAGTTCAAGAAGTCTGAGACTTTCTTAAAAATTGAATCATATTCAAGTCGTAATTCTACGACTTGATTTGTAATATTATCGCTCATTTCACAATGGGAATTCCATTGCGAAATCTTCTGGCATAGTAGTTCTTTCTGTTGCAAGAGTTGGGAATTGAGACCAAGTGCCTCTGTGACAAACTCCCCAATTTTGGGATCATCTTTATGCAGTTCTATTATACCTTTTAACTGTTTTTCTTTCCTAGTTAAACTGCTCTATTGTGCCAACTACATCTACTGAAAGTCTTGTTCAAGTTTTTCCAACTGTGTTTCCGCTTGTTGTAACTGTTGTTCGAAAAATAAAATCCTATCTTATTTTTCTTTAAGTAGCAATTGAACCTCTGCTGCCTTATCAATAGTTGCTGAAGCGTATGTACCTGCAACCTGTGAGAGCCTAGTGAGATTTTCTAAAGGATCTCTAGAGGGGTCTTTCCAAACAACATCCAAAGGTTCATCCTCGAGAGCGAGCACAAAATCCAACTTTCTTTTCTTTCTTTTCCTTCTAACAACAGCTTTATGTTGAGGGCTATAAAATACATCTAGAGGAGGAATTTTCTCTATTCTTAGTACAATCTCAGATGAGGGAGCAATGGGAATGTGCTCTGTTTCCTGAGTGTTAACAGCCCTTTCTATTACCATTTCCATGGTCGCCTCTTTTGGATTTGTTGGTGGCTCTGCACTCTATTCTTCTGTGTTAAGTATCTTATTAAAATTTTCCCATTCCCCTTCTAGATCAATTACGAGTGGCTTTGTTTGCTTTGTAAGAGGAGTGGAAACTTCAGCTTGCTTTGCAGACAAAGTCTACTGATCAGACTTTGTTGTAGACTGAGCTGTGTCTTTTATTGACTCCTCGCTTTTACTGTGTTCATTCTTGGATTGATCGCCAGACTTTTCAGCTGATTCTTTTTCAGAACTTGTTTTGGACTTCTCTTTTGAATCCTCACTTATGCTAACACTGGGAGTAGGTTCTCTTATTGGTTCGATGAGTAATTGGTCCAATGGGACCTTAGATAACCTTTGTTTTCTATAATTGTCAAAATTTTGGAGACTTTCTTGGTCAAAAAGAATTCGTGTTGTATGTTGAACCTCTTTGAAGGTGTTTTTCTACAGGAAAACATCATCAAAGGGATCTTCTTCACAGGAAAATATTTTTATTTTAACCATTGTAGTAAAATCACTTACAACACCAAAGGGATCATATTGCCTTCCTGGGAACTTGGGTAGTTGTAAAGATAATACATTATTAACTTCTTTGAAAGCATGACCTAATTCATGCAATGCAAATGCTCCGCATATTACAGGAAATTGGGGCCAAATGGCCTTCTTGGATATTTCAGTACTTTGCTCATTCCCCCACACCGCAGCTCTGATAGGCTATCTCCCTAGCCATCGGTTTGTCTAGGACGTAAAAAGGTAGCACATGGAGTGAAGCAATGTTTCCAAACACTCTAACATACGTGAACAATTCTTCCCCAAACCATCTTGCCATGGGGAGAATATCTACCTCAGCTTCTTGGGAAAATCTTGGGGCATCTTTGTTGTAGATCTTTTTATGGATCGGGAGTATAACTCCATGACAAATTTTGAAGAAATGTGGCACAAAATTTGATTCCCACATGGCTTTGTGATAAATTTGAATGGGAAGTGGATTTTGAACCGTCCACTTCCATCCCATAACAGGAAATTTGGAAACAAAACAAATAGCGTCCATAACATAGGCGCTTATAAAAAATGGAGGGTAAACGCTCGAAGCAATGCTTCTTTTTCTTCTGTATTTTAAACTTGCAGTGGCTAAATTATCTGACAGGATTTGGGTCCAATTCATTATTGTGGCATTAATAGCCGCATCCACTAGGGGTAACCATTCTGATGAAAATTTGTTGATGTCTGGTTTACCAAACAATCTACATAACATTGCAGCGGCAAAACAGTAAGGGGAACAAAGAGAACCAATGGCGTACATACCATTTTTATCTTTCTTCAGTCTTTCCTCATTGGCAAACCAATTCTTTTTGCATTCCTCCAAGTCTTCATTCTCCTTGGCGAACTTCTTGACAAATTTCTTGTTGTAGATGGCCTGGGGTTCTGGTAAGTGGTACATGAGCCTCAGATTTTCTGAAGTAAATGACCCCATGACTTCCTGGCTTTTCGTCTTGAACTCTCTGTCAGATATGTCTGCATCATCTATAATCCATTTCACCATGTCGGTGTAGGGGAGTATCTTTGGCCTTGCAGCAATGCGGTGTAGAAACGAGCATGCAAGTTCAGTTATGGATGCATCAGAAGAGTCGCGTCCATCCGCTGTAACTGTTACTTCCATAATTCTCGGTTGTTCTTCCTCCAACAACTGATACATATTTTCCCACGTAGATGTCCCTGCATCCTGACTACAAGTAGTGTCTGTGAATAATGGGGTCATTTCTGACTTCTCAGACACAGGAGCCTTGCCTTTCTTCACCATTTCTTCTTGTATTACGCTCTGTGTGTTCTTACTAAAAGTTGCAAGCAGAGAGCAAAAATATGATAAAGATAATAGTGAATATAGGAATAATCAATAGAAGGAAGAAAATAAGGTGACGGGAGGTCTTTGATTATGAATCACATCAAAAGATATCAACTTGCGTCCAATGGTCCTTTACACTAATCCTAATTGTTATTTTAATAAATGACCACTAATGGATTGTTATGCTAAACTTTAATGTTCATAACTTTGCATCGAACATCAGAAAGTACTCTCATAGAACCCTGAGCCCTTCAAATTGTGATAAAAAGTGATTTTGCGATTTGCTTCGCAATATTGCAGATCGCTATATCGCAAAACCTATTTTCGTTAAAAACCATTGCCAGATGAGTTGCTGCGATATGTGATTTGCGAGATGCTATCGTATTTCATGATATTTGCTTATGTTTCATCAAGTAGTGCTGCGATATTGAAATTTGTGATGCGATAAGGTTATAGGATTTATGATCTCGCATTCTCGCAGATCGCATTTTCAAGGGGTAATTTTTATAAGGGATGTGCATCGTAACTTTTTTACGATGCGAGAATAATCTTTCTAAAGTGGGTTATTCAAGGTTTACCTTAATGTTCACGACTTTCTATTATAAAGTTATTCTAAGGCTTTTTATCATGTAGCGCTTTCTATAAGAAACTCGTAGTTTGTGAAGTTTTATGCGCTTAAAGTATGAAAAGGTAAATTTCCATGTTTTAGCAAGTTCCACTTTCACATATTATTTTAAAAAACAAGAAAGCATGATTAAATGATAAGATTTGATTTTTTGGAATGGTCCCCATTTATTAATGTTATTACTAATACTAATAAATGGGGGGGTTGTTGACAAGCACAACAATTGGTGATTCACTTGGAAGAACCAGTTATCTCTGAGGGTTTTTTTAATTTTCTAAAACTTCCAAAATAGAAATGGTTTTGAAAATAAAACTTCATTGTACAAAATATAAGGTAAATAGTGTTATTTATTAATAACAACGTCTTATTCTAACTATTTTTATTTTGATTATCTTTTTTCCAGAGTTAGTCATTTTACTCACATCATTCATTACTTGGTTGTAAAGATAAAAAAAAAAAACATCTCTTTAGACCAGTTTTGGTGTATTCATTTGTCGTAGGTAGAGCCTCTGCTACCAGCAGACTTTCATATCCTCAACAGGGTTACCTGTTACCCAGCAATGATCCAGTGTCCCACTTGAGAAGCATGCAATTTTCAAAGATAAATCCTCATATACACTTATTGCTTTTTCTTTTCTTAATTCACTTTTAATTCTTAAAGAACAATGTCTTGGTTTGGTGGCCAAAATTGACAGTGCCATTCACTTGATTTATAACTTAACTGAACACGCTGGCTCGTGATGAGACCCCTTGTCTTTTGATTTAAACAATCTCAAGCCATTACCCTGTTTTGTTATGCAGTATGGTAATGTCAATTAGTTATAATCTTTATTATTATGATAATCCGGCTCTTGATGAGACCTCTTATTCTTTAAGTTTAAAGTGTATAGTTGGATTACTCTTTGAATCTCACAATTTCCTCGAGTGGGGGAAAGTCATTGGTTCCTTAAGAATTATTCTGGACAACAATTGTAGAGTTTAAAAATAACTTTTCCGTAGAGAATCTTTGTTTTTTTATTGATACCTTTTGTGACTGATGTAAGGAAAACTTCTTCCTAAGGTTGATTCTAACCAAAAACTTTAGATAGTTGAAACAAAAGAATAGGCGAAAATTTTTGAAATAATAGCACTTACCCATCTGTTTTGTAAATGGAGATTAATTTTCATAACCACTCCCATTTATACAAGCGAAAAACAAAATTAAAATGAGACACAATTCTTTTCGTGAAACCAAAAGTGAACATTCTCAATCTGTTTTATTATCAAAAGAAAACTTTAACTAAAAACTATAATCTACATAAAATAGAAGAGATCATCTTCTATGGAAAATATTTATTTAGGATCTGTCCATTAATAGGTAAAGACTCTCTTTTCCCTGCTAAATCTTGTAACATGAAAGTTGATGGACCAATGAGTTCGACAATCTGGAATGGTTCAAGCCACATCCGTTGGAATTTAGTATGCTTGCCTTTCTCCTTGTGGGCTTTATCCCATTTTAATACTAAGTCTCCAAGTTGAAAATATTTTCTAGACATTGAGTTTGAATCAAAAGAAGCTTTTACTAATTGTTGATGATGCGCGTGGGTAATTCTGGCCTTTTCTTGTTCCTCTTCAAGTTTAAGAATCTGCAATTGTCTTAATTGCAAGGATGAGGAAGGGGTTTCTTCAATGAATTGAACTAAGGCTAAAGAAGGAATAGCTAGATTTGTTGGTAAGACCACTTCTTTCCCATAAACTAAATTCAAAGGAGAAGTGCCAATGGAGGTTTTCTGAGTTATTCGATCTCCCCAGAGAGCATACACTAAAGACTTATGCTAGTTTCTATGATTTTGATCAATAGTCTGTTTAATGATTCTAATAAGGTTTTTGTTTGTTGATTCGGCCAACCCATTTCCTTGCGGATAATAATTAGCAGAATATTTGAGTTTAAAACCTCTTTTGAGAGAAAATTTTGTCATAGCATTACCTGAGAAATAGGATGCATTATCGAACATCAAATCAGAAGGTAAGCCAAACTTGGTGATTATGAATTGATCTATAAATTCGATGATACTCTCAAAGTTGGTTGTCTTGAGTGGAACTGCTTCTACCCATTTGGTAAAGTAGTCAGTAGTTGTAAGGATGTATTTATGTTGTTTAGAAGAATGAGGAACGATCTCACCTATTATATCTAATCCCCATTGTTCAAATGGTTGATCGATGTTGACCAGCTGGAATGGAAACGATGGTTTCTTTTGTCTTCCGGCAGCAATCTGGAAAATCTAACATCTCCTTACATAGCTATGTGCATCTTTAAATAAAGTTGGCCAGTAGTAGCCAGCGCGCAACATTTTATGTGTTGTTGCATCTCCTGCGTAGTGTCCGCCTACTGGTCTGTCATGGAGTTCCTGTAATACTTTTTATGCTTCAAACTTCTCGAGGCATCTAAGGAGAACAGAATCATAATTCATTCTAAACAGTACATC
This sequence comes from Pinus tabuliformis, assembly GCA_031772625.1. Lineage (NCBI taxonomy): Eukaryota > Viridiplantae > Streptophyta > Pinopsida > Pinales > Pinaceae > Pinus > Pinus tabuliformis. Next base: position 804,498,220 of record CM062807.1, read on the forward strand.
ATCAACGATTGATATTGTTTAGCTTTTAGCCTTAGGGCTCTTTTCTTTGTGTGATTCAAATGTGGAGGAGCATATCCATTTTTTTAAGTAGAACATGATATCAGCATACCTTGATTCAGAGTCGTTTAGGCTTACCTCATACACTTGTACTTCAGTGTCTAGAGACTATGTTTCTAATATGTTCGATGCTCCTACCAACATCCTGCAAAAACCTTGACCTTTTACAATATTTGCTGGTTTAATTTCAGCGTCATATTCTTGCAGGGTTGTGACCCAATTTGCCCTCTTTTTGCCCACATATTTTTGTACCAAAATATTTTTTACCTTTAGAAATGGTACTATTATTTTGGTGTGAGTCTTGAGAAGGAAGGGTCTGAAGTGTTTGATTTCTTTGAAAATAGCATAAGCCTATTTCTCAACATCGAAGTAATTTAATTCAACTCCTTGTAAGTTTGAACTGAAGAAGGAAATTGGGGCTTCGGCTTTATCTTGATTCGCTTGTGTGAGTATGGCAGCATACGATTTTTCGAGGGCGAATGTATATAGAGTGAAAGGATCAGAAAAGTTTGGAGTCGCTAGAGATGGGGCATTTATAATTGCTTGCTTTATCAAGCTAAACGCCTCATGTTCTGCATGACCCCATTTGAAGAGAGAGTTTTTCTTTATCATGGCTTGGAGAGGTGACATGATTCTTGAGAATCCAGGGAAAATCTTTTAACAAAATTGATCTGACCAAGGAAAGACTGCATTGCTTTTTTTTATGCGGTAAAGATATCTCAAAATTTTCCTTAATCCTATCTGGGTCAATATGGATTCCGGATTTGGACACTATGAATCCAAAAAGTTTTCCTTCACTTAACGCAAAAAAAAAATAATAATAATAATAAAATAAAATAAATTGGATTAAGTGAGATTCCATATTTTTGACAACATTGGAAGATCTGTTTTAAGTCTCTGAGATGATTACTGCGTTTTTTAGAATATACTGTTATGTCATCTAAGTAGATCATCACTAACTTGTTTACTAATCCTTTAAACGCAATGTCCATGGCTCTTTGAAATGTGACCCCAGCATTGATTAGCCAAAATGGCATCTTTTGATACGCGTAAGTGCCCCATTTCATTCTAAATGTAGTTTTCAATTGATCATCCGGGTGGACCAAGATTTGATTATACCTTGAAAAGCCATCTAGAAAGGACATCAGTTCAGACCCTGCGACTGATTGTAATATCTATTCCATAGGGGGCAATGGAAAATTATCCTTTTGGCAAGCTTTATTAAGATTTCGAAAGTCAATACAAATCTTAATATCACCATTTTTCTTTCTGACTGGGACCAGATTGGAGACCCATTTGGAATGTCTAATGGGAAAAATAATCTTGGCTCTTAATAATTTGTTCAACTCATATTTAATCTGGCTTTCCAAATTAGGATGTATTTTCCTCAATTTCTGTTGAACAGGCTTTTCATCAGAGATCATCAAAATTGTATGTTGTATAATCAAAGTGTCATAGGTTTTAAGATCATCGTAATTCCAGGCAAAGACACTCTTGTATTGTTTCAATAATCGAATGAAAGCTGATTTTTCCTTGGATGTTAGGCCAAGACCTAGGTTGATGTTCTGTGGTTTTATGTCTGTCCCCAGATTCACTAATTCATATCTCAGAGTTGAACTCTGAAGTTTTGAATTGGTGGACTGTTTAAATCTGTCCTTTAAGTCATATAGGTCCTCTAACTTGACTACCGATTTTGGTATAGTGTTATTGCTATTTTCTTGTTCGGGTTGTTTGTCATGTTCATCTTCATCAATTATCTAATTATTGTAAGAGCCTTCTGAAGTCAGAAAACTCACAATATCAGGGTCATTGTTGAAAACTCTCCAGTCGGTAATGTTATCAGGAATAGAGGGTCTAAAGATTAATTTAATCGAAAATTTGTATGGGCTATAGCCCTCTAATGGAATAAGTTTGGAGGCTACATTAGCAAGGAGATCAGCACTAGCGTTTTGGAGTCTTGGAATGGATGAAATATTGAATGTTGTAAAGTGTGAGGTCAGGTCTTGTACTAAAGTTTGATAGTGTTTCAAGTGTCCCGATAGACAATGTATAGTATTTCTTACCTGTTTAATAACAATCTCAGAGTCTCCAAATACTTGCAGGTATTTGATATTAAGCCTGATTGCTTTGTATAACCCTTGAACTAATGCTTCATATTCAGTAGTGTTGTTTGTGCAATCGAATTCAAGTCTACATGTTAACATGGTTTTTTATCCTTTTGGGCTAACTATTATACAACCTGCTCCTGCTCGATCGTTAGATTTAGAACCATCAAAAAATAATTTCCAAAACAAAGTTTTATTTACAGGTTTATCTACAAAATTGATGCATCTAGAAGTGTCCGTTTGAGAGAAATTTTCTATCTGAGATAAAATGGAATTTTCCAAAAAAGGTGAAGTATGAGTGTTGAAATTCCCTAAGAACAAATCAACAGAATAGTTTCCAATTATGTTGTTGCTATATGCTACAGGATTGTTTTCTCCTTCTAACTCTGTCACTATATACTTTTGGTGTCTTTCTCATTCAGCCTTGATCTGATTTGGTTTGTCGTTGTAATGGAGCCACATATGAGACCAGTCGGTCGCAAAGTAACCGTGAAGCTTTTCTGAGACCGATCTAGCTGTACTATTCGTACTGCAGATTTTTGAGGTTGGACATTTAACTTTGCGCAAACTGTCTTAGGTAAAATGTTAGACGAGGCACCAGAATCTACCAGACAGTTATGCAAATTTTTATCGAAAAATTCAAAGGTAAGGAGAAATGGCAAAGTATGGGATTTTTATCTTCCCCCAATCAGAGCAATGTCAGTTGGATCGACTTTATTTGAAATGCCAGTCGAAGGTCTCCCTATTTCATGAGTAGCTTGTGAAATTACAGTGGAAAGTAGAGGCATAATAGGTACTCAATTTAGCTCTTTCAAGAGCAATTTATGTTGATGCTTTAACTTGTTGAGCTCATGAAGAGTAATATTTTCTTTGGTTTTCTTCATATCTTCAACAATGTTATATTCCATTTCATCTGAAATGATAATCATTTTGGATGAAGGTGTGGAATCAGATTAGACTGGGTTTGTCTGAGTAGACTTTGGTGAGGATTTCTTACCTATGATTTTATCCTTGGGAGTCAGACTGTTTAGCACTGGATTGTGGAGGATCAAGTTGATTTATACTTCTAGTAGCAACAGGTAATGCATCTTGATCTTCCTCGTCTGGAAGAATGAAGTCCCACATTCCTTGTAGTTCTATGACTTCATCATCATCGGTTTGTTCCTCATTTGAAACTTCTTCCTCTTCCCCTTCTGATTTTGCATTTGTTATAGCATTTGGAGGTTTAGGATCAGTTGAAGGATTTCTTCTAAAGGGTTTAAAAGGTTTCTTGGAAGAGGTTTCTGCTACTTGTTTCTTTATATCAACCATTTCATTTGACATGGTTTTTAAAACTTTCTGTAACCCTTCCAGGTCGAATGGATCCTTCGGTTGTTTTTTCTTAGGATCATCTCTAAAAGACACTTTTTTAGACTTTCTTTCATCTATAGCGTTTTTCTTTTCGACGGCTAGGATACGTTTTTCTACAGCTATTACGTCTTTCATGTTTTCTGCTAACGTTGGCTTGGCAAATCTATCTACAAAGATAAGCGAATTTGACGGTAAAGCATAAATATACCACTCATTTTGGACTTCATCGCTAGGATTAGACATTGTTGATATTTTGTTCAACAATTTATTGAAGCAAGAGTTGAAATCCTTAATTGGTTCCTTTGGTTCGACTTTTAAATTGGAGAGGTCATTTATTAAAGTTGTTGTTGACCTATCATCTCCAAATTTTGTTAAAAACTAATCTTGAAATGTATCCCAGTTATTAATGGAGCCTGCTGGTAAAGAAAAATACCAGGATCCTGCTGCTCCTTGTAAAGTATAGGGGAATAATCTTACAACTGCGTCCTCTTCTGTTACTCCATTCAAATTAATAGATAGCATAAAATTATTTATGTGTTCCTCAGCTAATTGGCCATTGTCAGGATTGAATTTGGGCAACCATTTCTTAGGATGAGCTGGTAATTGAGATAAAGGTGTAGGCATTCTTACAGCCCCTAGATTGGCCCATGGCCTTGGTGGTGGATTTCCTGCCATCATCGGGGTATGAGCAAGAGGAGGTGTAGTAGTAGTTGAAGGTGATTGGGTAGAGGAAGATTTTGTTCCTGTACCTGTGTGAACCACGATCTGGAGTTGAGGGATGGATGAATGACCTGGTGATGATATGGATGGGATGGTAGACGAAAATGATGATAGAAATTCACTCTAAGATTTTGCTGGTGTTTTCCTAGCTTTCTGTCAGGCCAGGCAGTAACTCTCCAAAGGCATTCAAACGGATGGTCAGCGGTCAGAGAATATGTCAGGCGCAGGCTTGGGTTGAAACTCACAATGAATCCATGAGTATAACGCATAGCAAAATGGAACTCACACACAACGAATATATTAAACAATGACTGAGATTTCGCAGGGATATGACAGACATGTCAGCTTGCAGAACATGGGCAGGATATGAGCAGAATATGCAGGAGGGGTTACAAGGAAAAAAAGCTAAAAAGGAGTTGGCTCTGATACCATGTCAGGCCAGGAGTAACTCCAGTTTTGCAGAAAACTCAGAAAATTGATTCGTATATTATTCCATAGGTAACCCATTGTTATATACAATAGGGAGTGATTGTTCAGTTCATCTCCCGATGACTATTCACCTTCCCAATTTATTTATTTACATAAAATTCCCAATCATGAAGATTAGGTGTCAGCACTTTCTTACGACTCAGTAGAGGAAACTCAACTGGTGGGATTCCTAGCTTTTCGCTTTGTGCTCTAGTCAGTCGTTGAGATGGGGTCAGATGAGAAGTGACACTACATTGGGATAATATCTACCTCAACTTTTTGGGAAAACCTTGGGGCATATCTGTTGTAGATCTTTTTATGGATCGGGAGTATAACTCCGTGAAAAATTTTGAAGAAATGTGGCACAAAAATTGATTCCCACATGGCTTTGTGATAAATTTGAATGGGAAGTGGATTTTGAACCGTCCACTTCCATCCCATAACAGGAAATTTGGAAACAAAACAAATAGCGTCCATAACATAGGCGTTCATAAAAAATGGAGGGTAAACCCTCAAAGCAATGCTTCCTTTTCTTCTGTATTCTAAAATTACAGTGGCTAAATTATCTGACAGGATTTGGGCCCAATTCATTATTGTAGCATTAATAGCCGCATCCACTAGGGGTAACCATTCTGATGAAAATTTGTTGAAGTCTGGTTTACCAAACAGTCTACATAACATTGCGGCGGCAAAATAGTAAGGGGAACAAAGAGAACCAGTGGCGTACATACCGTTTTTATCTTTCTTCAGTCTTTCCTCATTGGCAGACCAATTCTTTGTGCATTCCGCCAAGTCTTCATTTTCCTTGGCAAACTTCTCGACAAATTTCTTGTTGTAGATGGCCTGGGGTTCTGGTAAGTGGTACATAAGCCTCAGATTTTCTGGAGTAAATGACCCCATGACTTCCTGGCTTGTCATCTTGAACTCTCTATCAGATATGTCTGCGTCATCTATAATCCATTTCACCATGTCAGTGTAGGGGAGTATCTTTGGCCTTGCAGCAATGCAGTGTAGAAACGAGCATGCAAGTTCAGTTAGGGATGCATCAGAAGAGCCGTGTCCATCCGCTGTAACTGTTACTTCCATAATTCTCGGTTGTTCCTCCTCCAACAACTGATACATATTTTCCGACGTAGATGTCCCTGCATCCTGATGACATGTAGTGTCTATGAATAATAGGGTCATTTCTGACTTCTCAGACACATGAGCCTTTCCTTTCTTCACCATTTCTTCTTGTATTATGCTCTATGTGTTCTTCCTGAAAGTTGCAAGTAGAGAGAAAAAATATGATAAAGATAATAGTGAATACAGGAATAATCAATAGAAGGACGAAAATAAGGTGACGGGAGGTCTTTGATCCTGAATCACATCAAAAGATATCAACTTGTGTCAAATGGTCCTTTACACTGATCCTAATTGTTCTTTTAATAAATGACCACTAATGGACCGTTATGCTAAACTTTAATGTTCATAACTTTGCATCGAATGTCAGAAAGTACTCTCCTATAACCTTGAGCCCTTCGAATTGCAATAAAAGAGATTTTGCAATTTGCTTCGCAATATCGCAGATTGCTATATCGCAAAACCTAATTTCGTTAAGAAACACCACCACATGAGTTGTTGCGAGATGCTATCGCATTTCGCAATATTTGATTATGTTTCATCAAGTAGCGCCGCGATATTGAAATTTGTGATGCGATAATGTTATAGGATTTATGATCTTGCATTCTCGCGGATCGCATTTTCAAGGGGTAATTTTTATAAGGGGTGTCCGCCATAAATTTTTTGCGATGCGAGAATAATCTTTTCTTAAGCGGGTTATTCAAGGTTTACCTTAATGTTCACGACTTTCCGTTACAAAGTTTTCTAAGGCTTTTTATCATGTAACGCCTTTTATAAGAAACGCGTAATTTGTGAAGTTTTATGCGCTTAAAGTATGAAACGGTAAATTTCCATATTTTAGCAAGTTCCACTTTGACATCTTATCTTAAAAAACAAGAAAGGCATGATTAAATGCTAAGATTTGATTTTTTTGAAGAGTCCCCATTTATTAATGTTATTACTAATACTAATAAATGGGGGGGTTGTTGACAAGCACAACAAGAGCATACGCAAAAATGAAAGGTATAGATCTGGTAATAATAAAAAAATATAGATGACTAAAAACCGATATAAATAGATAGATAAATAACTATAACTGGAAATAAAGACTATATACCTCCAGATCTTAAAAATGACGTAGCTAGGGCTACCAAAAACCTTTTTGCGTGAAACAAAAGGGGTTCCTCACTGAAACAGATGCTCCTAATACAATAGAGCATTCCTCTCGGCCCGAAAGAAGTCAAAAACGGTAGATATAGGAAACGACAGTCGAATGCAATTGTACCGACTTCGGATTTGGATCACCAACGAATGCGGCCATAGAATAGCTCTGATACCATGTAGGAATTTACAAGTTAAGTTCCTTAGATAAAACACCAAAGGACACCGCTCACAATCAGATCACAAATCAATTCACCAGTATTCTTGACGTGGTTAAAACCCTCAAAGAGGGAAACAGCCCATGCTTGAGCCAACACGACCACTTCAGACAATTTATTAATGTAAAAGAAAGAAAATTTACATAAGCTTATCTCATGAATGGTCACCTAATAAATGACCCTCCATACTCTTTAAATAGAGATATTGGACCAATCGGGTGTCAAGCCACAAATCAAGTGTTGGTAATACCGAGGAGAGAATGAACCGTCAGATCACTTTATGTCTAGAACATATCGTGACTGTCGGATTGTAAGTTACAAAAAGTACATACTAAAGAAACACACCTTACATAACTATAAACGAGACCAAGTTATACTTAACTATTTCCTATGTGTCAGAATATCCTAACACCTAGGCATAAATGTGAGGAACATAAACTATTTATAACTAGACATTATTTTATGTTGAAGTTGAAAAGTTGAATCCATAGGAAATCACACCTCCTACATAGGATGTTCTCACTCTAGACAAGCATTGTGAAGAACCCAAAATCTCCCCTCATACCTTGAATGGAATTTCATCTCCATTGACATTAAATTTTGGTTGCTATATCAATCATAAGAAGATGATTGTATTAATAAATACTACTTAAGCACCCACAATTTCATTCATCATCATATTGCAAAAGAAACCTGCAATGATATCCATGTTATTAATGTTGGGTTGTGTTATATTCTTTCCATGACTACCCCACGCGCAGGGGGGTCACAGGGGGGGTGAAGGTCTCTCCTATACGTTGCGCGAGGCGCTCTCAAGGGTTCACAGGGGGGTGGCTACCCCCCTTTTCAGGGGGTATGCAAGGAGGTGGTAGCCCCTTGCACGGGGTCTGGGGTATCCCCCGGGAAAATTGTTTTTGACCCTATATTATGCGGGCGGACCTACCTATGGTTTTGTGCATGGATTTCGCACATGGTTTTGGGCACGATGGTTTTATGTCCATGGTATTTTGTAGATCCAGTCAAGGGAACTATTGTTATGTTCTAATCCAGAGTTGATGGATTGGGGTTTATTGATGCTTCAACATGTATATATATGTATTGTAACATTGAAAGGAATATAATGAAAAATCAATCTGGTAGTCCCAATTTTGGGATCCAGAGGAAAATCTTTGTGTATATCTGTTTTATGTTTTATGCTCTCACCATTGTTTATTTTCTGTTTTTAGAATTCGTATGCAGGTAATTTCTGTAAGGGGTTAAAACCTACAATTAATGACTTTCAAAATCATGATTTCAAATAAGGGATCTATGAAATGTGGTGGCTAGCATGACAATGTGAAACTCTAAATGGGTGATTGTTTCTACAAAACTCACATGTTTTTCATTAAAATGAAAATTGTGATATCATTTTTGGTGCAAAATGGTTGGGAAAATTGGGTCCAATAACCATGGATGTCTTGGGATTATACAGGAGTTTTGAGAAGGATGGGAATTATTAGACTCTCAAGGTATCAAAGGAAATTCTAAAAAAAAATTGATTCTCACCATATGTAAAAGCTCTTGAAGAAGGTTCAGTAAGGAATGATTGTACAGTTCCATGCCATCCACATTCATGAGAATTATTCCCTATATGTTCATCCTGATTTTGCAGTTGGTATTGGAAAAACACCAGTAGGTCTTCAAACTTCCCCATGGAGTAGTATAATCACTTGGTTATAATTATCATATCATGTTATTAATATCCATTACAACATGGCCCTCCTCATGGTGGCTCTAGAGAAGAATTTTCGACATTTTGAGGAGGTGTTTGGCTATATATCATAATTTGAATAGGATGAGAAATCAGGGGATAATGATAACCAAGAAAGAAGTTGAAAAAAGAGCTAGAGAAAAAGGAATTAAGTTCTAGTTTCATCAATTCTTCAAAATCCTTATTTAAAATGGAGGTGAAAATGGTCATCACATCCTACTAAGGTGAGATTGATTTTGTTAAGTTGAATCACTAGTTGCAACAGTTCGAATTTTATTTCAATGCCCATAACATAGGAGAAAGAAAAATATTTCATTTTCTTAACTAAAATTAGGGGTCCATGCCCTAATCTAGTTGGAAATCCAACACTTAGGCTAGATGGTGTTCCAAAAATAATTAAATGGATACTTTTAAAACCCTCATATTTTCTATATTCTACCCTATTGGTATTGTAGGGGACTAGTGGATTTTCCAGCATCACTTTAGGTAGAGATAAGGGCATAATGTGAAAGAGTACACTATTGAGTTCAAGAAGGTAATAATTATGTTGGGTATATTTCCCAAGAACATAGATGTACTCCTCATGTATTTGGAAGGTCTGCACAGTGGAAGCAAGTGATCCTATTTAAAACTAGGAAAATTGATGAGGATTATGTGTAAGCATAGTACCTAGAGAAAACAAACAATAATAAAGGACAACCAAGTGGTTGCAAACATAAATACAACCAAGATGATTCCAAAGAGGAGAATAAGAAGTGGAAAGGAAATACAAGAAGACAACAACCACTACAAATTACTTTAGGGATCCAAGCAACCATATTAACCATTGTAATATCAATGGTCACATGGAATATAAGTGTTAGAAGCTACATCTAGAGATGAATCTAAAGAAACATAAGAAGGATTCCAAGACGAAGACCTACCAACCATGAATTCAGGAAACTAGGTATATAGAAGTTTGAATGTAGATGAAAATATTATCTACACTACAGTGCATAAGGATGTGAAATTGAGTATACTTCATCACAAGGAAGAGAATGAGATGACTATACTCTTGTATATTAAGGTATAGGTTAAAAATAGAAAGGTAGATGCTATATTTTATTCTTCTTCATAATCTAATCTGATAGAATAATATTTGATTAAGAATCTTGGATTAGAAGTTCATCATCATCTTAACCCATCTCTATTGGGGTGAGTAAATAAGGATGCAAATCTCAAGGTCACTCAATATGTAAAATAAAATTTGTTATAAGTGAATGATATATTGATGAAGTGGAGGTAGATGTAGTACCACTTAATGTGTGTTGTGTAGTATTTGGAAACCCCCACATGTATATTAGGGATGCAATCTTCATGATGACAGAAAACCAGTACCATCTGATCAAGGAAAGGAATGATTTCATCATCAATGCACACAAAGGTATATCCAATATCCCTCTGATAAGTTCTAACCAATCCAATATATTGATCAATTCTAGTAGGAAATTTGATTTATTTTTGTTAAGAGAGAGTCAACCAAGTTATGATTTGGTAAAAGTAAAGGCATATCTAGAGGAATGCACTAAAGAGAAGAAAGATTAGTTGGAGGAGTTATTGTAGGAATATAGACAATATTTTTTATTATTTGAAGGGTTACTGATCCAAATTGGATCCTAGAACACTCTCTAAGTTTTCATGAACTGTTTAAAAATCATGCCAAGGATTAAAAGTCTTATAAAGATCAAGCTTATTGGAGATATCCTCGTAACAGTTGCAATTTGTGATCAGTGCGGAGCAATGACGACCGTCGATCAAGGCGCAGACTGTCAGCCCATGGTAATGCATGTTGTCGAATCTGGAGGTCATTTCAGGAAATGGGGGTAGTTTCTAATATGTGATATCACAGGGCAAACCCCTCAAATAAGGAAAGGTTGCAAGTGCCCAGACCCGAAAAATCATAAAATGCAGCGGATATTGTTCTGATTCCGTCGAAATTAGGATTCCACAAAACTAGCAGAATATCAGAGGGGTTTCGAGCGGTAAGCGGTTTCAACCAAGTCCCACCCAATTCCATACAGTGAGTGCCACGTGTCCTGTGGAAGGGAGAGAAAACCATTCACATCAGACAGGTAACCATCGTGCTACTTAGCCGCCTGATATGAGCAATGACCATAGGATCTGGGGACCCTAGATCAACGGTGGAGATGTGTTCTGATGGATGACCAGATTTGATAGGGTCAACAGGCAGAGTTGTATAGGATTTGAAGTCCGATATGGACGATGTGTTGGCAGAGATTCGTGTTTCGCGAGCATTGTTGGAGTAAACAGAAAAAATGGTCATTCAAACATTTCTAGTGAACCTGACACACTCATCCGTTACAGAATAGGTGGCCACCTCCTTGTGAAGCATTATGCAGTGACTGTAAACGCCGAAAGAAGGGAATTCGGACGGACATAGGCAGGGAACCAGAAAGCCGAGAAGCGGAATGAACAACCAGAAAGCAGATTGGCTTAAAAGCCACAAGCTAATAGAGAGAGTAGTAGGCAGTAAGCCGCAAGTGAAGCAAGTAGAACAGAAAGTAGAGAGAAGAAGTCGAGCTAACCAGCAGAGCAAAGGCAGCATCGAGCCAGAGTTAAGATAGAGAGAAAGAGAGTCAGAGAGTGTGCAATCCATAGATGACTTGAGAGGTTCAAGTGAACTCCTCTGTATATGCCTGGCATGTATGAGTCTCAAATTGGGCTCATACTACTGTGACCAATAGAGGTCCAGAGTCAGTAAAGAGAGTCTGTGTACTCCAGAGACTTGGGGGATCCAAGTACAGTCTTGTTGATTTATATCTGTTGAGTGAGACTCAAATTGAGCTCATTGTTGTAAAACTCTGCTTGAAAACATAATAGAGAGGCCACCACTGAAGGCTAGACTGGGAGACGTAGCCCAGGAGTATTGGGTGAACTCCTTATTAAACTTGATGTGTTTATATGTTTGCCTGTTATGTTTTCTTTAACTGCTTCATTGCCTGTGTACTTCGCAATCTTATCGATCCGTTGCATAAAGTAACATAGGCACATCCATGCACATGAGTATGTAATACCTTATTAATTGTCTTAGATCAATTCCAGATCAAGTGGTATCAGAGCTCTAAGTTACTAAGGTTAGACAAGCTTGTGTTGGAGTTTTTTTGTTGAATGCTAACTAGGACAAAGCTCCAATTAGGAGAAGGAGAGTTGATTGAAGCTAACCTAGAAATTGGAAGAGTCTATCCTAAGAGGAAAATGGCAGAAGAAAGTCCCTTGAAATCGGAATCCCAGTTCATGGATAGTTTCATGACCATGAGGGCCATGGTAGAGGAAATGTATATAGAATTTAAGAAAGGTCAAAGTGGAGATTCTTCAACTTCCCAGCATGACAAAGAAGTATAAGAATCTCTCCTAAATGACCATTCTAAAGGCAAAGGGAAAGAAGAAAAGCTTCCCACACCTCCTGATAGTCCTGAAAATAAAAAGAAGAAAGAATATTTAATTAAATTAGATGTTAAATTTGATTTGCCAATATATGATGGAGATTTGAATGCAAAGAAGCTGGATAATTGGATTAGATAGATGATTTATATTGTAGGGTGCAGAGCATTGATTCAGACAAAAGTAAGATTCAGCTGGCCAGCCGACGCCTTGGAGGAACTACCTTGGTATGGTGGGAAGGCAGAACACAAGATGACATGAAGAAGCATGGTAAAATTATTTCTGTCTTGAGTGAATTTGTTTCTGCAATAAAAAAAAAATTCCATCCACTAGCTTACATGCAGAAAGCTATGATGAGTTGGCAAACTCTTCGCCAATTGAAAGGGCAAAGTGTACAAAGTTACACCCAAGAATTTAGAAAAAGATCTTTGATTCTAGGAATTTCTTTAGACTCACCTGAAACTCTGCTAAAGTATATAAGTGGTCTACACAGCTATTTAAAGCACACAATTCTCATGTTTAATCCTACTAGCATAGATGAGGTATCTGTTTAGGCTACACATCTAGAGGCTATAGGTAAGAATGTGAACCCAAAAGTTGGGGGATCATCAAAACCCACTGCAAACAAGAACAAGGAAAAGAGAAAGCAGAAATGGAAAGAGAGGAATACAAATATTGTACAAAAGACCAAACCTTCATGCACTCACTGCAAGAAGGATGGGCATGATGATGAACATGGCTCGATTCTACATCCAGAGCTGAAGCCCAAGAAGTACAATGGAAAAAATAAGAAGACTGTTGTAGCCATTCAGAAGGATTTGGGGTCAGACTCAGGGGATGAAACAACAATCACAGCCACAGGTATAAAAGGTTGTCCGCTTTAGAGAATGCAGAGATCAAGAAGCAAGTACAGGAGCTTCTCGAGAAAGGGTTCATAAGACCTATCACATCACCATGTGGGTCTCCAATTGTCTTGGTGAGAAATAAAGATGGCTCATGGAGAATGTGCATTGATTACTGAGCACTGAATAAGATAACGATCAAAAATCGTTATCCCCTTCCTCGCATAGATGATCTATTAGATCAGTTGAAAGAAGTTGTTTACTTTTCCAAGTTGGATTTGCATAGTGGCTACCATCAGGTCAGAGTTGCAGAGCAAGATGCATGGAAGACTGCTTTCAAAACGAAGCAGGGATTGTATGAGTGGTTAGTTATGCCTTTTGGCTTGACAAATGCTCTTGATACTTTCATGAGAGTAATGAATGGTGTACTCAGGCCTTTTATTGATGATTTTGTCATTGTATATCTAGATGACATTCTTGTATTTATTAAAACATGGGAAGAACATTTGAAGCATGTAAAGCAGACTCTAGATGTTTTGAAAAGAGAAAATCTTTATGTTACGTTATCAAAATGTGAATTTGGCAAAACATCTTTCAATTATTTGGGTCATATTGTAGGGGGCGGTGAATTGAAGATAGATCCCTCTAAGGTTGCAATCATTGTAAACTGACCTAAACCCAAATCTGCTACAAAAGTTTATTGCTAACTTTTAAGGGAGCAGCCCAGTATTGGAGAAAGTTTATTGCTAACTTTTCCTTGATTGCAGCTCCCTTGCCTGCTTTAACAGGATTGAATAAGGTGTTTCAGTGGGGAGGCAAATAGTAGAAAGCCTTCGACACCTTAAAAGAAAATATTAGTACGGCACCAGTACTAGCACTGCCCGATCTTCAAAGACCCTTTGAGATTGAAATGGATGACAGTGACTATGCCATGGGAGCAATGTTGATGCAGCGCGATAAACCCATATGTTATCATTCTGAGACATTTAATTCTGTAGTAGTTAATTATCCCACATATGATAAAGAATTGTATGCATTAGTACAGAGCGTGAAAAAGTGGAAAGATTACCTAATGGGCAAAGAGACAGTTATACATACTGATCATCAACCACTTCAATATTTACACTTACAAACTAAGTTGCAGCAATCAAGAAACTATAGGTGGATGGGTTTTCTACAATAGTTTCATCTTGTCATCAGATATAAAAAGGGCATACACAATAAAGTTGCAGATATGTTGTCTAGACCAATCATAAATGCATCTACTATACTTAAGCATAACTCAGTATTGCATGACAGCTACATTGAATAGTATGCTCAAGATATAGATTTTAAAGATGTATATGCAACTTTAATTCGTGGCAAACAAGTAGAAGAATTGGATTATCATGTTAAGGACCAACTCTTGTATCATTTTGGAAAGTTATGCATTCCTGAAACTGAAAGAGTAAAGATAATTAGGGAGGCACATACTTCCCTGATATCAAGTCATTTTGGTGTAAGTAAAACAGTTGCACAGCTACAAATATTTTTTTATTGGCCAAAAATGAATGAAACAGTTTCTAGATATGTGAGAGGGTGTACCATGTGTGCTAAAAGCAAGCCCAGCAATAGAAATCTAGGCTTGTACACTCCACTACCAGTTCCTTCTCATCCTTGGGAAAGTGTTTCCATGGACTTTTTTGGGGGACTGCCTAAATCTAGAAAAGGTCATGACTATTTATATGTTATTGTGGATAGGTTCAGCAAAATATGTATTTTAATACCTTGTAACAAACAGATTACAGTTGAACAAACAGCAAAGTTGTTCTTTTAGCATGTATGGGTTCATTTTGGATTACCAACTTCCATTGTATCTGATCGAGATTCTCGATTTGTTGGGAAGTTTTGGTCAAGTCTGTGGGAATTGATGGACACCAAACTAAAGAAGAGCACAACCTTTCATCCACAAACAGATGGCCAAACAGAGGTGGTCAACAAGACAGTGATCCAGTTGCTCAGAAGTTATTGGAGCAAGCATCCCAAGCTTTGGGATGAACATTTATGTTATGTGCAGCATGCTTACAACCGGGCTAAACATTCTTCTACATAGAGATCTCCTTTTGAGACATGTTTTGGTTTCACACCAAGGTCTCCCTTGGATTTTGTCTTTGGTAAAGACATAGCGGTTGATGGACACAGTGATGTGGACAAGGAAACCAAGTTTATTGAAGAAATCCAAGAGATTCACCAGGCAGTACAGGGATTCATAAGGCAAGGCATGATAAGCATCGGATTGAGCATTGTTTCCAAGTTGGTGATCAAGTCTGGCTATATATCAACAAAGACAGAATGCAAGGTGAAGGTAAGAAGTTGAAGCCAATAAGGTATGTACCTTTCAAAATACTTGAGAAAATCGGTGAGAATTCTTTTTGCCTTGATTTTCCAGCTTATATGCACATCTATTCAGTAGTTAATGCAGAAAGCTTGAGACTATTTGAACCTTCATTGATTGAAGATCTCGAAGAGTAGATTCAATTGCCTTCTATTGATGAGCTGTTGCCTGAATATCTCAATGAATTGCAGGAAGATACATTTCTAGACAAGAAGGTGAGAACAACGCGCAGAGGTGATGTTGAGTACCTAAGGATTGGACTCAAAGGTTCAAAACCAAGCAATGCAAGATGGATAGAAATTTGGCAAACGAGGAATCTATATCCTCACTTGATTGATGCTTAACCAACTTTTGGTGGTCCAAAATATTTTTCAGTGGGAATTCCGTGATCCAAATTGGATCCTAGAACACTCTCTAAGTTTTCATGAACTCTTTAAAAATCATGCCAAGGATTAAAAGTCTTATAAAGATCAAGCTTATCGAAGATATCCTCGTAACAGTTGAAATTTGTGATCAGCGTGGAGCAACAAGGACCATCGGTCAAGCGCGCAAACCGTCAGCCCATGGTAACGCGCGCTGTCGCAAATTAGCAAATCTGGAGGTCATTTCAAGAAATAGGGGTATTTTCTGATATACAATTAGCGAAAAGTCGCTAATGCATATCACTGGGCAAACCCCTCAAAGAAGGAAAGGCCGCAAGTGCCCGGACCCGAAAAATCATAAAATGCAATGGATATTGTTCTGATTCCATCGAAAGCAGGATTCCACAAAACTGGGAGAATATGGGAGGGGCTTCAAGCAGTAAGCGGTTTCAACCGAGTCCTGCCCGATGCCATAAAGTGAGTGCCATGCGTCCGGTGGAAGAGAGAGAAAATTGTTCATATCGGATATGTAACCATCGTGCTACTTAGCCACCTGATATGAGTGATGACCGTAGGATCTGGGGCCCCCAGATCAATGGCGAAGACGTGTTCTGATGGATGACCAGATTTGACGAGGTCAACAGGTAGAGTTGTATAGGATTTGAAGTCCAATATGGACGATGCATTGGCGGAGATTCGTGTTTCGTAGGCATTCTTGGAGTAAACGGAAAAAAAACGGTCATTCAAACATTTCCAGTGAACCTGACACACTCATCTATTACATAATAGGTGGCCACCTCCCTGTGAAGCATTATGCAGTGACTGTAAACGCCGAAAGAAGGGAATTCGGACAGACAGAGGCAGGGAACCAAAAATCCAAGAAGCAGAAACGAACAACTAAAAAGCAGATTAGCTTAAAAGCCACAAGCTGACAGAGAGAGCAGTAGGCAGTAGGTTTCAAGTGAAGCAAGAAGAACAGAAATCAGAGAGAAGAAGCCGAGCTGACCTGCAGAGCAAAGGCAGCATCGAGCCAGAGTTAAGACAGAGACAGAGAGAGTCAGAGAGTCTGTGTACTCCAGAGACAACTTGAGAGGTTCAAGTGAACTCCTCTGTATATGCCTGTCATGTATGAGTCTCAGATTGGGCTCATACTACTGTGACCAATAGAGGTCCAGAGTCAGTAAAGAGAGTCTGTATACTCTAGAGACTTGGGGGATCCAAGTACGGTCTTGTTGATTTATATCTGTTGAGTGAGACTCAAATTGAGCTCACTGTTGTAAAACTCTACTTAAAAACATAATAGAGAGGCCACCACTGAAGGCTGGACCGGGAGACATAGCCCAGGAGTATTGGGTGAACTCCTTATTAAAATTTTGATGTGTTTATATGTTTGCCTGTTATGTTTTCTTTAACTGCTTCATTCCCTATGTACTTCGGAATCTTATCGATCTGCTACATAAAGTAACATAGGCACATCCATGCACATCACCTAAAATGGAAGTGTAGCATGATATATACTTGTTTCCTGACTCCCCAAAGCTAAATATTGGTCTATAAAAATAGATTGTCTCAAAAGTAGATCAAGTGAAGACTATTGGAGTAGGAAGTAACTTGACCAAGCACCTCACCATGTGGATCACCTATCATCATAGCACCTATGAAGGATGGGACTTGGAAAATGTGTACTTACTACATACCTTTCAACAAGATAACTCTTAAGAATCTATACCTTCTACTAAAAATTTATGATTGTTAGATTAGTTTCAATATGCCAAGTACTTCACGAAGTTAGATCTCAAATAGGGATACCACTAGGTATGAGTTAAATAATAATACACTTTGAATACCACCTTTAATACAAGGCAAGGTCTATAGGAATGGATAATAATGCCTTTTGGTTTATGTAATGCACCAACTACGTTTACATATTTCACCAATGATGCATTGCATCGCTTTCTAGATTCATTTATGATAGAGTACTTAGATGATATATTGGTTTATATCTCTACCCAAGAGGAGAATATACCACATCTCATATAGGTGTTATAAATCTAAGAAAAACATCAAATAGTAGTGAATCTTAAGAAATGTGAGTTTTCTTATTAAGCATTTGTATATTTGGAGTATGTGATTGGTGGAGGGGAACATAAGATAGATATTGTGAAGATGGAGACCATTCTCAAATAGTTAGTTCATATTAATTTCATTAAACATAGGATCTTTGTTGGATAGTGTGGTATTTATGAAAGTTTATAGCATCCTTTTTAGCTATAGTTACACCATTGCATGTCATAGTAGCTTGTGATAAAAGTTTCCAATGAGGGAAAAATTAGTAGAAATGTTTTAATGACATGAAATGGAAGATCAATCAAACATTAGCTCTTGCATTTCATAATTTGTAGAATTATTTGAAGTGGAGATGGATGCAAGTGTATATGATATGGGAGAGATCCTTAGGTAGGGAAGTAAGCCAATATTCTATCACTGCATAATATTTCATGGTGGAGTCTTGAAATACCTTATGCACAATAAGGAACTCTATGCCCATAGTCAAGCTGTTAAGAAGTTGAAGCACATATTTATGGGCAAGGAAACCATTATTTACACTAATCCCTAGCCATTTTAATACTTGCAAGCCCAAATTAAGTTTCAAAAAATCAAGTCTTACAAGTGGATTGGGTTTTGAAGTATTTCAACTATTCATTGAGGGGTAGCACTAATAAGTTGGTAGACATGCTTTAAAGGCCACCCACATCCAATAGTATATCTTTGTGAAATATCCACAGGGATCCGTTTACCCATGATGCATAAAAAGAGGCATAAATGGAAGATGAGTACCTTAAATAGGTGTTTCAACACCTACATGGAAAAAATTGTGTAGAAGAAGGTGATGATAAAGTTGAATATTATCTCCCTAATTGGTTGCTCTATATGATAAACAAGATTTGAGTTCCTAAAGGTGAAATATTGTAGCTTACTAGAGAGGATCATACCTGTTGTAAATTTTCTTTACGTATGCAATTTTTTTTAAATTGTATATTTTAAATAAATAAAAATATAGATATCTTGCACTTTGTAATAAAAGTCAGCATATTTTACAAATGTCACTTTTAATTTGAATTTTGGGAAAATAAAATAGTTTTATTTTATTTATTGTGATTTCCGCCAAGACGCATTAACTTCCACGCACGTTTCAACGGCTGGAATGTTTCCCACCACAATCGAAGGTTAATAATGTATTGTTGGACCCACCCCCCCACCCCCCGCGCTCCCAACATTTAATGGGGGGGTCCGCAATATTTGGTTTTCCAAAACCATCGAAATCAACGTGGCAAGTGCGCGTGCATTACACACCCCCCTCTGCAAACCACTCTCCAGCTTAGCTATTACTCCCACTAATTTATCCCTCCATCATCTTTTCGCCAACTACCCACTAAAATAGTTACGACTATTTCTCCCACTACTGCTAATGTACAACCACCAATTCATCAAATTAATCTGCGCCAACATTTAAAAAACCAATTAAATGTCTCGATCATTAAATTGACAATGGATACTCCATTTCTTTCAAAACCAAATTGTCTTACACCAGTTTGCTAAATTTTCTTGATTCGCTCAAGGTTGCAATATTGCAGGACATCCATACAGGTTCCAAGTTCACGGTAGCTGAATTGATTCACCATATGTATTATTCCTGGGTAAAATCTTCATGTTTTCCTTCCATTTTCAAAATGAGTTCCTCCAAAGGGAAAAGTAAAATTCAAATTGAAAATCCTATGCTTCCCCCAATCCTAAATTTAGATTAATTACCACTGGTAGACCTAGATTTTAAAATTACAGAGACCAAATGTGAATTTGATATGTATGAATTACATAATTGGGCTTTGTAGAAGTTTTAAGATGCAAGTGATGAATTTAGTTTTTGGGAATCTATGTTGCCTCAATTTGTCTTCCCTCAAACTCACCATTTTCTGAAGTTTGTATCCTGGTGTGAAAGTCAATATTTGCCCAGTCATAGAGCAATAGTAGTAAGGAATGGTGAAATATTATTCCACATAACCCTAAAGTCTATTCTCCAAGCTTTGAATATTAATCCTTCAAACTCATTACATACTTTTTTCAGTTGACCCTGTAGTAGAGATTTACCAAAAGCTTATTTTTCAACAAAGAGCCCATATTTTTTAGTCGTTTTTACCATAAGGTTCTGAATTTCCACGCCATAATCCACCATACTCTTCAGCTACATTTCCTGAAATTTCTAGACAAATAATTTCTATGGTTAGTTGTCTTTTGGGTTGATGAGGCCATCCTAGGATTTATATCTTTATTTTCATCTGGGAAAAAACCTTCTGTCTTTTTCAATTTTGCCCAGTTTATTTTAGATACCATTCATGAGTAATTCTTGAAGTTTAATATAGAAAGATCCTTCAGGCATCAGCCTGTGTTAGTTTATCTATTCTTATATCACTAGGATGAGAGATTTAATATGCGACTACAGAAGTTGGATTCACGGGGAAGGCCACAGTCATCTATTCACTGGACTTCATTAGACAGAAAGGATTCAAAAAATTATTCATTTAGCAATTTTATAGACCATTTCTTGTATTTATCACTTTGTCTTCTTAATAGCGATGTGGTCCCAAGAATTTCATCTGAAATTAAATGAATTTTACATTAAGAGAGTATACAAAGGTAGGATATTGGTACCTAAATCATAATTTTATAGATATTAGGGTTTATGGTTGTGAATTATGTAATATCCCTCCCCTTAATAATAAATAATAAATAATAAATAATAAAAAAATACTACAAAATAATAAATCATAAATGTTAAATAATAAATTACATTAAAAATATAGTAATAACCATACTAAAGCTCTAAATAAGAATAAATAGAAATAAAACAAGAAAACTATCAAAAAAAAAGAAAATAAAACAAGAAAGCTAAAAATCAAAAGAAAAGTAAATAAATAAAACAAGAAAGCTAAAAATAAAAAAGAAATTGCATGTAGACACATAAAGTGTGTACGTGTGGTTTCCCATCCAGTGTTTGTTCTATTTATTAGATGGTGAGGAGGATGGGAGGCATTCCATCATTCCAAAATTCTATCTTTCATTCTCTTGGGAGAATGTTGTTCTAAGACATAGAAGTCACTGGCAGTAGTATGTCGATTAAGGGCTCAGGGGTGGCTAGTTGTAGCAGATTCTTGCGCGATTGAGCCTACGGTTCGGTGGAGAGTCGTCCCCATGACTTTGTTGCAGGTAGCAAAATTCAACTAGTGTTCAACTAGTGTTCCATAGGTAAGTTGTCCCTCCCTTCTCTCATATTTTTGTAATTTAATGTTAACTAGTTGATAAAGTGCTTGTTGATTATAGATCGCTTGATTAATCTACTTAACTATGTGTTGTTATTTTTGGGCTATTACATATGGTATCAAAGCCAAGTTCAAACCCTTCGAGACCTTATGGCTTTAAAATTTTAGTTAGTAACACCTTCTTTCTCACAAGAACAAGGCTACTTCCGAAAAGCCCAGGCAGAGAATTGTCCACTTCCTCGTGAGTTTGCAGCAGGTAACCGTATTTTTCTTAGGAAGGGTGGCTTATATCCTGCTTACCTCTATCACTAGTATTTGAAGTAACAACTTGCTGGTTATTTTCATTAAATTTTTTTGGGGTTCATGCGCTGATACGAGTATAACCTGCCATTGATTTTGTGTCCTATATCAATCTTTTTTCCATATCTTATCTTCATGAAATTGCTGCTCTTCACAATAAAGTATCTAGAATGTCCTTGTGGAAGCGGTATTGTAGTAGAGACTCTGTTAGGTTGACTGAATATTTAGTTTTTCCATGGGGTTTAATGATTGGCCTTGACTTTGATTTTTCCCTGAAAACACCTGTGTCTACCCTTCATGTAATCAGCCAGGACTACAGAGCTCACCGGAAACTTCACCATCACCTTGGCACAGGAAGCCATGGCTAACTGATACTCTTCTGTTATGGATTGAATGCCTCTCGACCATTTCCTTTCCATGTCTAACATATTCCAAGCTAGAGCAAGCAGGGAGGACGCTGGCAAATGTCTTTGAGTCTGGCTTCACACCCGCAGCTTGCATCTTCCGAAAGAACTCGATGACCTGATCAACAAGCCCATTCTCTGCATAGCCTCCAATCATCACAATCCAAGAGACAGCATTTGGCTGCCACACTCTGGAAAACACGTCACGTGCCTTCTCCATACATGTAGAGAGCATCTGATGATACAATGCCTCCTCCGCAAACCCATGTCTACTATAAGCTCTAATCATCATGGTCCATGAGAAGATAGTTCGTTCAGGAATTTCGTCAAATACTTTACGCGCATCTTTCATACATGTCCACTAGAGTGTTGAGTAAAAATTTGTCTAACATGAAGCCATTCATATTCATGTGTGCATGCGTTATTTTTCCCTCCGGCAAAGCCCTCTTCTCAATGCAGCCATGCAAAATGCACTGATAAGAAACCCCTGTTTACAAAGTGTTTTAATGATCTTTCGAGGATCGTTGTGGGTGTTCAGTTCTGTTTCAGGAGCACCAGTGGAAAAAGTTATGTGCTGGTTATCACTCATGAGCCCAAAAAAAAAAAAAATACCACCTTCCTCTTCTTCATGTTGTTTCTCAATGGTTGTATCATTGTTATTGCCACCATTGCTATTGCTCTGCTCTTGATCTTATTTCTGTAAGCGCCATTGCAGTTCTTTCACTGCAATTAGTTTAAACCTGATACTAGTATTTAAATAATGACTTCAATGACTTGTGGCTAACATCAACATGTTACTAACGCAATAACGTTAAGAGGAAGAACACACAAGAAGAACACTAGCAAAGGTGACTGAGCTAGGTCTCACATCTGCCAGTTTCATTTGCTGAGATATCTTCAAAGTCTCATCATAATATGCATTGCTTGAATACTCCACGATAATAGAACTTGAAGACACTACACCCATTTTTGAGCTGCCAAACGGGCACATGCCGGAAAAACCGTGGTAATAGACGACCACAGGTATCAGGATCGGCATCACACCCAATTTCTCTATTCCAAACACTCCAAATGCTAGATGAATTATTGTTTTCTATTGATTCTCTGTACAATTTCTATGTGTAGAAATTTAATATTTAACACCCAAATCAGATAGAGTTGTTTTCCTCTATAAGCCCATCTGAATGCGGTCCAATTTTGCAGGGAAACTGTTGATGTTATTACCATGAATAAATTTCAATCATGGTTTACTTCTAATGCTTAATATGTAGATAAATTCAAACTTAATCGGAAAATAGAGTGCAGCTGGTGAATCCAAATCATAGGAATTTGAATATAAGGTGCATTAATTTTACAAAGATAACCTGTACGATAACTTTCTGTAGTGAAAATAGAGTGCCTAGCTGATAACCTATCGTTGTATGTTTGGTTGTGTCTTTTTCTTGCCATAGCATCTTCCATTTAACCAAATATTTGAGATCTATCGTAAGACTCTATACCAGCTGTTACAAGGGAAAACTTAGTAGGATCAGGCTTCACACCTGACCATACCATATCCCGAAACAATTTCAATGCCTCATCACACTGCCCACTGTGCACAGTCGCACCAATCATGCCACGCCAAGTGTAAAAAAAAAAATGCCTGAAAGAGATATGGCAAAATCGTTCAGATTTGGAATAGTTTGATTTGCATTAGAATTAATTTATTGTTGTTATTCTAGTCTCAGATTATTGATTCAATCCATTTATGGAAGCGATGCAACCTTTTGTCAGGATAATAAGAAGATCGTATATTGGAACATCTAGATGTCTCTGCTTGCTTCTTGTGATATAGGAAATGTTGGGTCCCTATAATACTAGTGATTACCCCATTACTATTGTAGTTATACCCGTTATTAATATTTTGTGCCCCTATTATCCCCATATTTTTATTACTGTGCCTCATAGAATCCCTCTATTGTTATTTTTGTGGTTTTATATTATTATTGTTAGGTCGGCTGGGTTATATTGTGACTCCTTAGACTCCTATATATAGAAAGGAGGTTTTGTCATTTCAATCATCGAAGAATTTTTCATTTGTGTAATGTAAAGGAGGTTGCCCCCTCAAAGAGGCTGGATTCTAAGGCGTTGATCTCTCTTTTCTATCTTTTTGTGAGCTGGTTTCATAACATTTGGTATCAGAGCTTTGGATTCTAGGGTTTCGCTGCTCCAAACAGGTCATCGTGGAATTTTCACTATAACCTTTTTTCTGCTACGTTTCAGAAGTTGAAAAAAAAACCCATTTGATAAGAAATCACGCTGAACCTTGGATCCGAATTTTAGAACTGTTTGTGCTATATTTTCGGAGATACGATCTGAGGAAGTTGGTCTTTTTGCAGACTCCTAAATTACATTCCAAACAGGTGACCTGGGGAAAAGCGTCATAACTTTCTCTCTGGGGATCGGATTGAAATTTTGTAAGAAGGTACAGAAATAGGACGGACTGTAGTTTCTTTTATGCATTTTTTAGATCCAAAGGTGGAAACGGTGACTCGTGGCACGTCATACAAGTTCGCTCTACTGAACTAGTCTATAATCAAGTCACTGTGGGAGATTTCGCATAACTCTTCCTTGGAGAATCCAATTTGGGTCAGACTTGTGGCATTGGAAAGAGGACATAGAGGGCTACTGCAGGTCACAAATTCAGATCTAGATGATTGGAAAGTAAAGAGATACATCAGAGGGAATATCGAGCTCCTACAAAGTGAAAAAAGGTGTGTAGATTTTCTTAAATTTTTGCTTAAGCTTGGTTTGAAAATTTATTTTGAAGGAATTCAAAGGGCATAATAGAGCATTATTATCGGTAACTAATGCCCCGAGGAAAGAAAATGCAAACACCTAGTAAGGAACCTGAAAGCTCTAGCATGACTCATGAAGAAGAGGAAGAAATGAAACATGATATATCAAACTTACAAGACCAAGTGCAACAACTGTCCCTTGCACAAAAAGGAACAAAATCTAAGATGGATGGTTTAAAGAAAGGCGTAGAAGCTAAGATTGATTGTTTAAAGAAAGGTTTAGAAGCTAATATGAATGACGTGGAAGCTAAGATGGATGATTTGAAGATAGATTTGAAGACAGACATGGAAGAATTGAAGATAAATATGAATAAGTTGCTACAAGAAAGGGTCACTAATGGTGAAAGGGTAGTAAAGGAAACTCATGATGAGAACAAAAGAAATGTTAATCATGATTCCATAGACTCTAATGTTGGATCAAAGACCCACCATATTCCAAAAATCGATATGAGGAAGTTTGATGGCAAGGATCCCGCAACATGGATATTACAGATGGAGCAATTTTTCGATCTCAATAATGTGCAAAACACACAAAAGGTACGTATTGCAACTTTATATTTGGAACCAAATCAGTTTGTATGGTATCAATGGCTTTGCTCTCGTAAACAATTTATCACTTGGGCAATTTTTACGAAAGAATTGATAGCACATTATGAGAAGCAACACTTTTTTTAGCCAATTGATAAGTCTCAAACAAAAGGGTTCAATAATGGAGCACATTGAGGAGTTCCAAAAATTGAACATAAGGGTAAAAGATACTCCAGAGAAGCATAGGATTGATATGTTCATAGGTTCTTTAAAGGATAATATCCGACATGATGTTCACCTTTGGGAACCTGATTCATTAGAGAAGGCATTCAAGTTAGCAAGAAAAATGTAAAGCAAAATTATGGCAACCAGGAAGCATACCACTCACAACTATAAAGACAGAAGTGTTGTTGCCGCTAGTATTCCACAACCTATAAGGTTGACACCACAACAATTGGAAGAAAAAAGAGCAAAAGGGCTTTGTTACAGTTGTGATAGCAAATACACTAAAGGTCATAAGTGTGCTGAGAAGAAATTATTCTACATAGATTGTGAAGAGGAAGAAGAAAAGGATCAAGAAAGGTCAAAAGAAGAGGATATACTCCAGGAACAAATCCTAGATAAAGAAGAAATGAATCCGACCATATCTTGTAATGCATTGGCGGGAATTACCACTCCTCAAAAGATAGAAGGACAAATCAAGAAGAAAAAGGTAATAGTGTTGATTGATTCAGGAAGTACCCACAATTTTATTCATTGTAAGGTAGCAAGAGAATTGAATTGCTTCTTATATCTAGCACCAGAGTGTCAAGTGATGGTTGCAAATGGAGGAACAATAAATTGCTCGGAAAGTGCCATAATATCAAGCTATCCATGGGAGAATATGTATTGACTAGCCCAATGCTTTCCATTCCAATGGGAGGTGCTAATGTTGTACTAGGAGTCCAATGGCTACAATCCTTGGGTACAATAGCTTTTAATTTTCAAGAACTTTTCATGAAATTTTCTGTGGAAGGAAAGGAAGTTGAATTAAGGGGTACAGGGAAACAGGAAAGATAATCAGCTCTACGGTATGACAAAGCTTCTAAAAAAGGAACAAAGAGGTGTAATTGCACAATTATGTTCGCTAGATGTGTCCACAGTGGAATCATCTATTTCTCCAGATCTCCAAAAAGTCTTGGACAATCATTCCAAGGTATTTGAGACTCCCAAAGGTCTCCCACCTATTCGTGATCATGATCATGCTATTCATCTAATTCCAGGAAGTGTTCCTCCAAACATCAGGCCGTACAGATATCCCTATGCCCAAAAGAGTGAAATTGAACGTATGGTTGTAGAAATGCTAGAGGCTGGTATAATTCAACCAAGTCAAAGTTCTTTCTCTGCTTCAGTCGTATTGGTGCACAAGAAGGATGGATCATGGTGCATGTGTCCAGATTATAGGGAGCTCAACAAGCTCACTATTAAAGATAAGTTTCCCATTCCTGTCATTGATGAATTACTGGATGAATTGCATGGATCAATTTACTTCACCAAGTTGGATCTTCATTCAGGATATCATCAAATTAGAATGAAGATTGAAGACATTCCAAAAACAGCATTTAGAACTCATGAGGGTCATTATGAATTTTTGGTCATGCCTTTTGGCCTTACCAATGCACCTTCAACATTTCAAGGTTTGATGAATTCAATTTTCAAACCATTCCTTAGAAAATTTGTGTTAGTATTTTTTGATGATATACTAATCTACAGTAGTCTTGGAAGGATCATGTTGAACATGTTGACAGGGTGCTACAACTATTGGAGGAGAAACAATTATATGCAAAAAGATCCAAATGTTTCTTTGGAGTACAAGAGGTGGAATATCTGGGTCATATTGTATCTCATGAAGGAGTTAAGGTAGACCCTAGCAAAATTAAAGCCATTAAGGAATGGAAAATTCCCACATCCATAAAGCATCTGCGAGGATTTCTCGGGTTGACAAGGTATTATCGCAAGTTTGTTAAGAATTATGGGAGAATAGCAGCACCTCTAACAACATTATTGAAGAAAGATGCATTTTCATGGACTCCAGAAGCAACAAAGGCATTAGAACATCTTAAAGAGGCAATGTGCCAAGCACCGATCTTAGCTACACCAGACTTCACAAAAACCTTTATTGTGGAATGTGAAGCTTTAGGAAATGGAATTGGTGTTGTTTTAATGCAAGATGAAAGACCCATTGCTTTTGAAAGTCATCCAATCAAGGGAAAGTTTTTACACAAAGCTATTTATGAGAAGGAAATGTTGGCAATACTCCATGCACTTAAGAAATGGCGACCCTACCTAATGGGAAGACACTTCAAGGTAAAAACGGATCATGATAGCCTTAAATACTTTTTATAACAAAGATTATCCTCTGAAGAGCAACAAAAGTGGGTCACAAAGATGTTGGGTTATGACTTTGAAATCATCTACAAAAAAGGGAAGCAAAATGTGGTGGCAGATGCACTCTCAAGAAAGGATGAGGATGTGGAAGCATTGTTGTGTGCCATTTCTATTATCCAACCAAATTGGATAAACGAAGTAAGGGAGGAATGGAAGAATGACGAAGAAGTGTGGGCACTTGTTACAGGGAAAAGTGTCTATATAGAACTGCTCTATCCCACTAAGGTGTGACAGCTGCCTTAGAAAAAAACAGAGAAAAACTACTTTCGTTTTTCCTTTATGAATTATAAATAGAGAAGAACAAGAAGACCAACCTCTGTCTTGCGCTAATCTCCTGATTTGATTCCTCTCTTCTTTGATAGTCTTCAGCTATCTGCTCCCTTGCATGCCCAGCGTCACAAAGTACCTGGAAGATCACAGAAGCACAACACTACACAAAGACATGGATCTATAATCATAAACAATCTAGGATCAGATGTAAATTGACCATACAAATGCAGCAAACATCAATTATACAAAAGCATGGAGGAAAACTTGAATAGCTTTTATTGATAAACAAGAAAGAGCCAAGAGGAGTTACAACCAGTTGTTCTGACCCAGCATCAACCTCCCAGCAAAGAAGCCCCTCTTCACCTCAAACAAAGCTTAGATCACCCAACAATCTGATGTTTATCTCAAGAAACCAACAGCAATTCCTTACAATATGCAAAATTCCAGCCTCTGGATCTCTGGGATGAGGGATCCATATATAGATATCTGTAAGGGAGATGAGTCAGCTTGTGATTTGACTAGTGTCTTCCCTCTGATAGTTCTTGCTTCCACTTGGAGATTGATGGTCTCTTACTCATCCTTGGTCGAATTCAGTGAGGCAAGTGTCACAGGAGAAGATTCTGGAAGCTTCCATTGCCTCTCCACCTCGCGGAATGACACTGCCATTTGTCATTTCTCGCCCATCGCACCCCACAGAAGGGATTTTTGAAATGCAACGCACTCTCACAGTGTATTTAGCTGAGATGCAATGCACTTAGCCAGTGGAGCAGCTGAAATGATCCTATTTTGACCAATTCTGAGCAGTTTTTCATGGAGAACTTCTGGGAGAAGCTGTAATTTGTTGACCTTGTTCCTTTAGGGGTTGGAACAACACTTTTAGGGACTTAGGAGCCCTTGATTTATGGACATTTCATGCTTGGGGTTGTAGGGCCCAAAAATATCTATAACAGTTTCCCCCTAAAGCATGAGGTTGTTAATCTTTGATGTCGGGTGAAATGATTTATTATGAGGATCCGAAGTTCTTTCAATGTTGGGAGGAGACCTGTAATAAGATACAATACAATACATTATCTTCATTATATTTCATGATCTAGCTGAGGCAGGCATTCCCATGCTCAACTTTATAAATTCATTTTCATGTACATAGGACAGACAATCGTCTGAGTGTAGACTGATGATTCTGATAGAGCCATCATCCTTTTGATTGGTTGATTATCTGTGCAGCAATGATGTACATTTGATGTTTTTATTTCCCTGAATATATATCGTAGCCCGGATGGATGAAACTAGATCCGGGGTCTTCAATCTTGTTCGATCTTCACTCAAAGAACAAGTCGATCCATGTGAGAAATGTTCTGAAGTCGAACATGGAAAGACATCGCTTGATTACCAGCCAATGATGTAAACTGTTAACAAGCGCGAGAGGAATCACCGATAATGATAATGACCCTCAAGGTACTGTAGTACAATTCACGTGGTGTGAATAAAGGACTTGGCGTCGAACACCACACAAAATCTTTCGGTCGAAGGCCATTGATGTAAACCTGTCGCCGGAAGTGAGAAACTTGCCATTGAGGCATGCAAGCTTCAAAGTACTGAATGGGGTGTTCCTAGATCAACTTCTTGGATAATGAGCTGATGTCGACAAGAAGCGATCCGTCATAGAAGGGCCTTAATAAATCCCACATCAATGACACGGAACGGAGCAAATGATTTTAATGGAGGTGAAAACGGTCTGGCGATATAAGGTTCAGGGTGGCGGTCATGAAAGAATGGAGTATAAATGTATGGTAGTGGGTGAGACACACGTGAATTCTCTGAATGACTTCTCTTGAACATATCGGTGACACTGATGTGATGGATTGGTAGCATTAACCCAAAATGTGGATGGTATGATGGGACCATGGTGATGTGACCGGTGAATGAAACAACCCAACCCGTCTCGGACATGGAGCGGAAGTGTCATGTTCAAGAGCGACTTGCTACCAACAAATTTTCTTCAAGTTTTCTTCCCAATTTTCCCCAGTCATTGCTGACCAGTACCTCTTTATTTTTGTCAAGCTTGAGGAGGATAACATATGCTTGTTCTATAATTTTCCCTTCGGGCAAACCCATCCCTATGTTTTAACGAGCCTAGCGATAGTGAAACTCGTTCTCGTCTATAGACAAGTTTGTCACTATTAAAATTTTAACGAGCTTAACGACAAAGATAACTTGGTCCTTTTCAATTTTAGAGAGTCTGAAAAGGAACGTAAAGGAAACTCCAAAATCCCTTTTTCGTCATCAAATCCCTTAAGTCCGAAAAAGTATAAAACAATACAGAAGGGATGAATTTTGATACTTTTAACAAGCCGAACAAAACAAGCGCTCGATATTTTTGTGTAATAATCCCTCAGGTCCAAAAAGATTAAAATTTAGAGGAGGGATAGCACTTCCTGTCCCTTTAACGAGCTAGAGAGGCCAATGGCTCGGCAATATTTTCATAGTTTACGAGTCAGTTGAAAAGAGCTTAAAGGAGACTCGTCTTTTGAGGAACGAGTGATAAAATGGGTAGCAGCTGATTCTAGGTAAGGTTTGGAATTCTCCAATCACGGCAGTGTTACAAGGATGGCTAGTGAGATCACTCTTCGCAACTGTTCCTCAAAAAGGGTAAACAATCAAATGGAGGTGAAAGATCGGCCAATGCAAAAGTGGAGGTGACGATGCAAACACGACCAAGGCTTTAAAGGCTGAAGTATTACATTCACGATGGTTATTTACCGGAAATTGGTTCATTTTTTAATGAGATTAAACTCTGGAGGAACATGTGCTCATTGCTTATGTTTATTTTTTAACGAGCATGAAGTCCGCATTAAAATTGCTCGATTAATCCAGTCATATGATAAGAATGTCTCATATAAAAACGACAGCTTTTAGATTTTTGCCCCACATCCTTTCTTTATGCAAGTTAGGAAACGACCAATCCTACGAGTTTAGAGGGTTAGAGGACCTACAAATTTAAAAAATAAATAGTCTCTCTTCGCTTGCATGCCAAAAGGTTTGCATGCCCCCAGGTATAAAACAAAGTTTCAAGGTTACCCCTACTTCTTTCCGTCAAAACAATTGTCTTGCCGAGAGAGGCCTACCTCTTACAAGTTACCAAATATTTTTCTATCTACGGCGTAAACAAAACACTTCTTCAGCGATGTCTACTGAAATAGACAAAGGTGAGTGAAGGAGGTTACCCCACTCACATAACTTTGACAAGAGAATCTTGTTCTAGAATAACTCCCTCTTCCAATCACGGACAGGAGTACAGACTAGTCATATTTTCTCGCGGAAACCTACCCTATACCCGAAGTTTTCCTGCCGAAGCAAACCAGGGTGCATGCCCCCTAGGTTTCAGTCATGTCCCCCGAATCACTCATGCTCATCGGGTGGACGGACTGGGGACTAAGACATTTCTTGTGTGAAAAGACCATTCAGGGATGGTATATGACTATTTGCTATGCGTGATCCGGGAAATGAAAGCTGGTCTACGAGCTTGACCACTCTTCCTTTGTGCGGAAAACACATCACTCTAAAGAGTGATGAGACAATGGCTCTCATGCAATAAATATAGTCTCGTCCAAGGAGTAGATTGTAATCCAGGGGTCCTTGAACTACCATCACGTTCATGTGAACGGTTTTCCCTCTCAATGTTATGGGCACATTGGGAAGGGTCCCTAATGGTCGACTGGTTCCTTTATCAAAGTCTGTTAGATTTCTCATCTCAGGCAAAAGCGATGGCGAACCAAGCGCTTTCCAAGCAGTTGAGGAAAGGATACTCACAGAATCCCCTTCATCTATGATGGTACCGGCCATAACCATTCTATATATTTGAACAATGATTCGGAATGGTATACTAGCTGGTAAACGGGGTCTGCCTAGTTGATTCCAGTCGAAGGAGACAACTAGGCTGCTTGGAGGTGGGACTGAATAGACGGCCGGGTATGACTCTGACGAACTTCCTTCCTGCAGTAAAGGAACGGGTAAATTGCCCCCATGTTCATTGGAGTCTGTGCTTATGAAAAGAATTTGGACGGTGTCATCCTTGTTCTCTTCGGTGACTATATCATCTGAAGATGGAACCTCTAAATGCAAGACCGGGTCAACTGCCGCCTCGACCTTTTGACTTTCTCCTGGTATGGGTTCAGATGGTTTGTCTTCAACGATAAATGCTTCAGCCGACCACCTGAGCGGGCCAGCTGGATTTTCAACTAGTGACGGACTCGGCAAGAGTTTCTATATCCAGGAGGAAGTCGTAACGGTGAAACTGGACGATCATCCAAAACTCTTTTCGCCTCGTCTAAGAAGGGACAACGATGGACGGCATGGTCACCTTCGCACAGTTTACAAGGAAATCTATATTTTCCTTTTTGTCCTGGGGCTTCACTTTCACTAGTCGACGGTGTGTTTTCAACATGATCATCAGAGGTTGACGACGCTAGGTTGTGCAAACGAGGAGACCAGTCCCTTAAGATCCGAGGGATGCAAGGAAAATCTCTGTGATAGTGGTCTCCTTTGCAAATGACACATGGCAATTTAGGCCTGGTCGGTGCAGTGTGTGGATTTTCGCTAGACAACGCTCGTTTGCCCCCATTCACTTTTGGCTCCTTCTTCTTCTTCTCTTTCTTCTTCTTTTCCTTCTTCTCCTTAGGTACTTGACTTTTGGCTTTACCAGCCCCATCAAGAGAAGAGGAAGGAGGAGAGGAAGAATTAGAGGAAGTAGAAGGTTGGTGGGTAACTCTGGACTCGTCTAGTTGCTGACTCGATTGTTCAGGAATTGCGGTGTTCTGAACGAAAGAGGTTGAGAAGAGCCATACAGGCAAACCAATTGTCAGTCCTGGAAGAACCAATGTGGCCATATGGGGTGCACCAACATCTCCCCAAGAGGAGAAGGGACTAGGATTTCCCCAAGGGGAATTCCTTGGTTGGTGGATTCCATTTTCTCAACCCAAGATCAACGTAGGAAAGGGTAATGAATATTCCATTTAAAATAAATTTTAGACGCTTTGACACAACTTGTTTTTTCAGTTTTTAAGAGTCGATAAAAAACAAAAGATGACTCTAGTCTCCTTCGATTTTTAATGAGCCTGAAGTGACAAGTGCTCAGATGGACCTTTTTTGTTAAAGAGTCTGAAAAGGAACGAAAGGGACTGCTCTGGAAATCTAGGTAGAGGGATTACCAAACCAATCGCAAAACTGCAGAATACTTTTTACGGTACAACAGTCAATCTTCCCGAATGCTGTGTTCAGTGCATTGCGATCGATAGGGCGGTAGACACGGCTTCCTATGGATAAAGGATTAAGCCTATTGGGGTCTCCCAAAATATACTCGACGGTACGTGGGAGCACAAGTCCGTACTGGCACTTATCATCTTAAAGTGTAGGAATCACCCAACCATCAGTAAGAACAACAGTTACCAGGCTTTACGACGTCGGAATACGTCTCTAGCCTAGACTTCTAAATGTTGTGCGTTAAGTTCCAAAGCATTGTTAGATTAATTAAATTTATTTTAAGTTGATCTTGTTTATGAAGTTTGCCTTTCAGGTTCACCACGAGATGTAGATGTAATTCATAAAATGCAATCTAAGATGATAAATAAACTTTTTATCTTCTTTGTGCAATGAAAATCCTAGCTACTAAGGACAAGAAAGACATAATCTTTTCACAAAGAGCAAAGAGCACACTCTAAATGCACTTTCCTAAATCAAGCCAATCAGACTGTCTATATGCAAATGCACATGCATGTATTTTTTTTTCGACTTTCTTAGTATATGAATGCTAAAAAGAAAGTTGATGCACAAATCTGAATTTCTTTTCAAGCGACAAATATCAACAAGTTTCTTTTTCGAAATCAAAAATGGAGACGATCACAACACCTTACGATTTTGAAATGAATACTTGTTCTTGACACTAGAAAATTACAAATTCAGACCAAAAGCAATAGTAACAGGATAATCGACCATCAACAGCAATCAAACTCTTTCCTACGATTGAAATCGACACTTGCGACAGTTTCAAATCAAAGGACGACAGTATGATTATGTTACTTTTGCAAAGGAGAACTGAAAATGACTCAACAAACACACAAAAAACATTTACAGTTCTTTTGTACAAAGGAGGCGGAACAACAGCAAGGAAAAGGGGTTTCAAACAGACATATACTGATCACAGGCAGCAAAATTCAGGAATAGAACTGGAAAGAATGAATCACAGAAACCACAACTGCACAGAGCTAGTCTGATCAACACACCTGTAACACAAAGAATCTGAAATGCAGCGCAGCTTGTCCACTCGAGAAGTGCGCTGAAATTTAGAATCTTTGAACAGTACCTGTGCTGGGCCAGAAACGAGACTCTGTTCGGGTTCCGGGTCACAGTTTGCAGTTCAGTTCTTGGGTTTTGGCCGAGCAAAAAGCAATCAGTAATGCAACAATCAGGGGTAGATCTAAGGAGGATCTAAGAGCTATCACAAGGGCAATCAGAGAGTTTGTGAATCAGTTGTTTAAATCATAAACAGATCCTGGAGATTGACTGAAGCGGCATTTATCTACTTTGCAAATGCAGTTCGAAAGCTACCTGGCACAACTTCAGGCTCTGTCTGTAAGTTTATGAAATAGAAAACAAGGAAGATAAACAAACAAACTAATTCGTCCCCAACAGAGTTGCCATTTTGGCACGGGGAAAAGTGTCTATATAGAACTGCTCTATCCCACTAAGGTGTGACAGCTGCTTTAGAAACAAACAGAGAAAAACTACTTTCGTTTTTCCTTTATGAATTATAAATAGAGAAGAACAAGAAGACCAACCTCTGTCTTGCGCTAATCTCCTGATTTGATTCCTCTCTTCTTTGATAGTCTTCAGCTATCTGCTCCCTTGCATGCCTAGCTTCACAAAGTACCTGGAAGATCACAGAAGCACAACACTATACAAAGACATGGATCTATAATCATAAACAATCTAGGATCAGATGTAAATTGACCATACAAATGCAGCAAACATCAATGATACAAGAGCATGGAGGAAAACTTGAATAGCTTTTATTGATAAACAATAAAGAGCCAAGAGGAGTTACAACCAGTTTTTCTGACCCAGCATCAACCTCCCAGCAAAGAAGCCCCTCTTCACCTCAAACAAAGCTTAGATCACCCAACAATCTGATGTTTATCTCAAGAAACCAATAGCAATTCCTTACAATATGCAAAATTCCAGCCTTTGGATCTCTGGGATGAGGGATCCATATATAGATATCTGTAAGGGAGATGAGTCAGCTTGTGATTTGACTAGTGTCTTCCGTCTGATAGTTCTTGCTTCCACTTGGAGATTGATGGTCTCTTACTCATCCTTGGTCGAATTCAGTGAGGCAAGTGTCACAAGAGAAGATTCTGGAAGCTTCCATTGCCTCTCCACCTCGCGGAATGACACTGCCATTTGTCATTTCTCGCCCATCGCACCCCACAGAAGGGATTTTTGAAATGCAACACACCCTCAGAGTGTATTTAGCTGAGATGCAATGCACTTAGCCAGTGGAGTAGCTGAAATGATCCTGTTTTGACCAATTCTGAGCAGTTTTTCATGGAGAACTTCTGGGAGAAGCTATAATATGTTGACCTTGTTCCTTTAGGGGTTGGAACAACACTTTTAGGGACTTAGGAGCCCTTGATTTATGGACATTTCATGCTTGGGGTTGTAGGGCCCAAAAATGTCTATAACAACACTTATTCGAAAGTTACAACAAGATTTCAATATGTCTGATACATTTAGCTGGAAAAATGATTCGTTATGGTACAAAGATCGCTTATACCTATGTAATAATTCCCAGCTAAAACAAAATATTCTTATGGAATTGCACACTTCTCCCTTAGGAGGGCACTCAAGATTTTTAAAAACTTACCACAGGGTTAAGAAGGAATTTTTTTGGGATGGCCTTAAATCAGATATTCAAAAGTTTGTGGCGGAATGTTTGGTTTGCCAACAAAATAAAGTTGAAACAATTAAGACACTAGGTCTATTACAACCTTTATCCATTCCAAGCCAACATTGGGAGGAGGTTTCAATGGATTTTATCACAGGTTTACCCAAGTCTGAGGGAAAGAGTGTCATCATGGTGGTAGTTGACAGACTTACCAAGTATGCACACTTTTGTGCATTATCACATCCATTTAAAGCCAGTACAGCTTCTACTGCATTTATGGAAACAATTCAAAAGCTACATGGAAACCCAAAGATTATTGTAAGTGACAGAGATCCCATTTTCACTGGAAATTTTTGGACAGAATTATTTTCTTGTCTTGGTACTCAGTTAGCTCATAGCTCATCTTATCATCCTCAATCTGATGGGCAAACTAAGATAGTAAACAAATGTTTGGAAGGATATCTTCGTTGCTTTGTATCTGATAAACAGACACAATGGGTCAAATGGTTGCCTTTGGCTGAATGGTGGTATAACACTTCCTTCCATACAGCAACAAAAATGACCCCATTTATGGCACTTTATGGGTATCAGCCACCATCCATCACATCATATTTAAGAGAAAATTCTAAGGTTCGAGCAGTGGAACATCACATTGAACATCAACAACAAGTCCTCCAACTCTTAAAGGATAACCTCATGTTGGCACAGAATAGAATGAAACAACAGGTAGATCAACATCGTAGTGAAAGAAGTTTTGATGTAGGTGATTGGGTATTCCTACAGCTACAACCATATAAGCAAATGTCCCTCAAGCAAGCTAAGAAGGATAATAAATTATCACCAAAGTATTATGGTCCATACAAGGTGTTGCAAAATATTGGTACTATGGCATACAAATTGGAGCTTCCTGCAGCTTCTCGATTGCACCCAGTTTTCCACGTTTCATGTTTAAAGAAGGTTATAGGCGACAATTTCCCAGTTCAAACAATATTGCTAGAACTTGACGAGGAAGGAAAAATTATATTGGAATCGGAAGCAGTCACAGAAACAAGAACTCGACAGCTACAAAATCGATCAATTTCGGAGTATCTTATCAAGTGGAAGAACTTATCCGCTGAAGATTCCACATGGGAGGATGAGAATTTTATACAGAAGCATCCAGAACTTCTCAAGCATTGAGGACAACACTTTTTTGAAGGAGAGGGGCATGTTAGGTCCCTATAATACTAGTGATTACCCCATTACTATTGTAGTTATACCCCTTATTAATATTGTTGTGCCCCTATTATCCCCATATTGTTATTACTGTGCCCCATAGAATCCCTCTATTGTTATTTTTGTGGCTTTATATTATTATTGTTAGCTCGGCTAGGTTATATTGTGACTCCTTAGACTCCTATATATAGAAAGGAGGTTTTGTCATTTGAATCTTCGAAGAATTGTTCATTTGTGTAATTTAAAGGAGGTTGCCCCCTCGAAGAGGCTGAATTCTAAGGCATTGATCTCTCTTTTCTATCTTTTTGTGAGCTAGTTTCATAACAGGAAATCTTCTGTGTCCAAAAAATATGAAGCCTTAGATGTGTCACATGATATTTATGCTCAAGACCATTCACTATTTCGACACCCTTCATCACCGTAGACATCACACTGACTTCCTTGCCACTAGCATACTTGGGAATGTTTCTTGAAAGGAAGAATTGTTGCCTTTCCTTTGTGTAATTATCTGTTGCAAGAAATTCATTATACAAATAACTTGAAAAGGTGGGTTCCAGTGCATTAGGAATGACTTCAAGCTTCTCGAGCCCTTCCGTTAGTTGAATTTTCAAGTGATAAGGATTAGATGAAAATTCAAACCTATAAATATTTTCACCATGCACTAGCGTGGAAGCATTTGCATGGTATATTGAATCAATAAACCTTGAAGGTGATCTTTCTATCTCTTACAATTCTAACTGAAACAACTTGTTTGCCATATCGTCTGATGCAATTATTTGGAGCTGCTTTACGAGTTTGAAAACCAATTTATCCAAAGTAAAAAACATATATGACGGTGTTCCAATTACTGCTCGACATACATCCTCAAACTTCGCATTATCAGTTGATCCATCAAGCAAACTGTATAATGCACTCATGAATTTTGCATACAAATTAGGAGGTGTTGTATCCTTCACATTCTTCCAATTCCACTCTGCAGTTAATGCATTCTTCTTTGCAGAGAGTATGTGTTCATATAAAGTCCGATGCAGCCTAGAAAGCACATAATAAGTATCATTGCCATAGAAAACAGATCTCTTCTCTGATATGTTGCTTGAAGTAGTAGAGTAGAAATGCTCTGACAGAGGCTTGGCCAGGGACAGAAAGCGATCCATCACCATTTCCAGATTCACTTCCTGAGATATCTTCACCACCATCAGAAGCATTCTCACTATCATCAACTGATTTGGGTGCACTCTCTTCTCCATCTTCAACCTCATTCTCTACCACTACATAATTAAACTCGTCATTTTTTCCTGTCTAACCATATAAGTTCTGCCTTCCATCTTGTCATTTCCTTGCAGGATAGCATTCTTACCAGAGACGAGGTCACTATAACAGTGCACATTTTCTTCATCCTCCACCACCGGAGGTGGAGACAGAGTTGGGGACAATTCACCTTCCTCCATTTCAGTTTTCCATCTACCACACACTGCTTCATGATTATTAAACCTTCGATTAAAGGCATCCGATTTACAATCTGTAGCCCCACATTCTCTTTCTAGTGGTGGTGATGCCCTGTCATTTTCAATCTCCTCTTCAATTGAAATCTTCTGTGTCTCTTCGTCTAACAAAGCCTTCATTTGAGACTTTAATACATAACCACAAGGCATAGCGGGTCTATAGTGACATTCTTTTTCTCCGTTGGTTTGGTTATATTCCGTTTTCTTGGATTCTACAACCTTTTCAAGCGTCTCCAGGTCCCAATCATCCATAGTTTCTTCATCTCGCTTAAAAAAAAAAAAAAAAACTTTTCTATATGTTATGCTATATTGAGAAAAAATAAAAAGAAAATAAACTTTTCTATATGTGTTTCTATGTGTAACTGCCTATTACAAACAAATACGTCAAGAAAAGTGAGAAAACTAGTGGTACTCAAGTTTATAACAATATCTTTAGTATTTAAATGCAGCCATTGAGTGATGTTGTAATAAAAAAAATTACCATTGACAGAACGTTACAACAAATTATACCACTTTTAAATTTGATGACATCGCTAAGGGCAACCCTGGAATTGCAAATGGTATCTTATTTGTAATGGTCTCCCCTTCTTACAATGAGTTGTTGCATGAAAATAAAGAGAAAATAAAGCTAATGAAAAGAACACAATGAATGAAAATTCCATATGGATATCATTGATGAATTGAAGGTGATTATGATCTAAGTCATAATTAACAATTATTTGGTTGACTTTGATCTAAAGATGTTAATTCTCAAGAAGAGAAAAAGGTAAAATAATATATTGGTTGACTTGAAGAAAATAATTTCCTTGATCTTTGATTACTCTATATCCATTGATGTTTAGTTTCTACATCTACTCAGTGGTAACTAGCATAAGAAAGTTGTGTTTATATGGATAATTAATGCACTAAATAATGTAAATATTGTGCTATTGCATTTGTTTTATTTTATGATCCACATTATTAACAATGATAAGGAAAAATCATGAGATGCAATTAAAAGTATGAAATAATCGATCAACTTTTGTTAAGCTCTCTATAAAAAGTCAATTTTCATAAATAACGTAGGAAAATATTGAAATTTCCTTAGTAGATGTGTCATTGATGAGTTATGTAATTGGATAAGTCAAAGTATTGGGAGTGAAACAATGTTTTATAGAACATTGGTAAGGCTAGTAATAGCTTAATTAAAGGTTAAGGCTCTAGATGTTGAAACTTGCAAATAAATAGACTACATTAGAATTGTAGCATACAAATTGTGTGATGAACTAATTAGGAGTGCTTACTTAGCTAAGACAGTTACTTTTATGGAGCATCTAAATCATGTTTTATTGTTTAAACTTTATGATACATCTAAATCGTACACTATGATTTTAGTTTAGTTAACTGTTATGATGTTGAGTATAATGTTATATGAGGTTTCGTGATATAATGGTAGGAGGATATGACCTCTCTACACTGCTATACAACTGCTTTGTGTAACAAATAATAAAGTTGAATAATAAAGAAGATCATTTCAATGGCCCTAAATGGAATGATAACATTAGATTAAAGAAGAGAATCCATAATAAAAATGAGCAATTCAAGGAAGATAAGTTATTATATTGGAAGAATAGTAGCAACATTTCAAGTGTAACATGTTTTAAATTGAGACTAAGGGAAAAATAAATTGTGTCTATGAATATATGGTAGGAGGAAGTGAAGGGATGTTTCTATCAAGAAGAAAATTCTCTTAATGATATTGATGATTGAACCAAGCAACATGATTAGTAAAGGACATAGTGATCATCTATCTAGTTTAAAAGTGCAAAGATAGGAAGTTGAGAATGCTCGTAATTGAGGAATGACCAATGATAAACTATGAAAATGTTTAAAGATATACATGGTAAAAAATAACAGTTGAAGTATAAGAAGGAATGTTGTTGGAAATTTTATAAGTAGACTATGAGAAGTATTGTGTGCATATTGACAAGTGAGAGTCAACTAATAGAGGTTTTACTTTACTAATCTACACTCATTGTTTCATGAATAAGACTTCACATGGAGAAACTTATCAAATTTTGTTCCCATAGCGTTAAAATAGGTTGTTTCCACATAACACCACACATTTAAATGTTTCATGGACAATGATGGTAGTAGTGTTTCCAACTGTTTCAAAATCTAAAATAAAGATACTATTTAATGAGCAAGAATCTCTTGTCGAACTTGAAGAAGGGTGAATTTTCGATAAAGCAATCAAATGGTATTGAGATAGTAACTCGACAAGATAAGAGAATTTTATTTTTTTTTCTTGTGGATGAAAATGATAATTGTTAAGTGATGTATGTATAAGTCAACATGGATCAACAAACCCTCATGCATGTAAATTAAGCATGATATAAAATTAAATCATGATGACCTAGTGTTTATATGCAATTGCATATAGCGATATTGGAATCGGTGAAACAAAGGGTAATTGGATGTAAAACCAAGGGATTTTAATTTTGAGATAGATGATTTAAATAATGATTGTATAACTAGTAATGTCTTAACAATGAATTTCACCAGAATTTCCTTGGGGAAGGAAGAATATATGATGAGAGATTAAGACTCAAGATGATGAGGCTCATGTGAAATTTAACGATGTATTTAGATAATTATACCTATGGTGTAAATGGTCAACTTCTTAGTTGAAAGAAGTGGAAATGATTATTGAAAAACTAATTGGTGTCTTGATGAAAACATAACACTAATAACATTGATGAGATAACATAGATCCTAGATGGATGTTGAATAATCTTAGTTCATAGTTGAATGTTTGTAAAGTAAATGAAATTCATTTTTCTGATGAATCATGATAAGAATTCTTATAGAGTATTATTCTATATTTGATAAGTATTGAGATGTTTCTCATATTGATGATGTTTCATGATATGATGGTATGAGGGTGATCATGCCCATGTGGTTCATATTTATATAGTGGTTACAATAGTGATGATGTATACTTATGATGATTATGATATGCATAGGCATTATGATGTTATGTCAAGGTATATTGACATATTCATTTACTACGTGATGATAGGTATTTAATGTTGAAAACTCATGATGGATATGATATGCATAACGTGGCATAGGAATCATGATGCTATAATATGAGGTTTATTGACATGTGGTTCATTTATTATGTGAAGTCATGATATATTTTTATTGCAAATATGTTGATGTTATAACTTATGATGGTATTTCATGAGGTGAAGCATGTGATAATTGCGTAAAAATTTATGACATGCATGAGCATGTAGTTCGTTATTATTCATAATGTTGCGATTAACAATGATGAATGTTACATGATGACATGCAAGACTTGGCATGTGGATTATTTTCTATGATACTATGATGGTATAGCTAATGCATTGGTTGCATGTTGAGGTATGA
Source organism: Pinus tabuliformis (assembly GCA_031772625.1). Classification (NCBI taxonomy): domain Eukaryota; kingdom Viridiplantae; phylum Streptophyta; class Pinopsida; order Pinales; family Pinaceae; genus Pinus; species Pinus tabuliformis. The sequence continues at coordinate 804,540,320 of CM062807.1, forward strand.
TGATTCACAGGACTCCACAAATGGGCCAAGAGGGCCGGTTTATTTGATGATCTTGTGTGAGCCCATACGCACGAGGGAGAATAAGTAACACCATATGGGCCGGGACAAACTCAATCAACACTACATATGCCAGTGGTTCCTTTGTCTTATGTAGCTCTTGATGGATAGCTCTTGAAGAGCTATGGGACCATCTTGAGGAGGCCAAGTGCCTGATGTTCTAGGCTAGGTGCCTGTTATTGGATTGGGATGTCGAAGTCTGGAAGGGATGTAAAGGACTTTGATGCCTGGGGATGTGCACCTTAGTAGTTGTGGAGGGAGTGGGCCAGCCTTGTGAGATGCCCCGGGTCATTGAGTACCGGACCGGATGTCTGCCTTGGGGCAGATGAGGTCTGAGTCAGGCGTGAACCTTGGGGCCAACCTTGGACTAGGATACAAACCAGATCAGGCTTATGCCTAGTGCCGAAAGTGGAAAAAAGGACAAAGATTCCTTGAGATTTCCCGGGGTGTTGGGGACTTTCGATGCCTGCTGGTTATACTAGTTCAGCAAAGGGTGTTGGCAACATGAAGTAAATAAAATATTAAATAATAAATAATTCAACTTAACTTCGGGACGAAGTTCCTTAAAGTGGGAGAGTATTTAATATCCCTCCCCTTAATAATAAATAATAAATAATAAATAATAATAATTAATAATATAATAATAATTAATAATTAATAATTAAAAATACTACAAAATAATAAATCATAAATGTTAAATAATAAATGATATTAAAAATATATACAAGAAAATAAATAAAAATAATAAAAATAAAAATAGTAATAACCATACTAAAGCTCTAAATAAGAATAAATAGAAATAAAACAAGAAAACTATCAAAAAGAAGAAAATAAAACAAGAAAGCTAAAAATCAAAAGAAAAGTAAAGAAATAAAACAAGAAAGCTAAAAATCAAAAGAAAGTTGCATGTAGACACATGGAGTGTGTACATGTGGTTTCCCATCCAATGTTTGTTCTATTTATTAGATGGTGAGGAGGATGGGAGGCATTCCATCATTCCAAGATTCTATCTTTCATTCTCTTGGGAGAATGGTGTTCTAAGACATAGGAGTCACTGGCAGTAGTACGTCAATTGAGGGCTCGGGGGTGGCCAGTTGTAGCAGATCCTTGCGCGATTGAGCCTACGGTTGGGTGGAGAGTCGTCCCCAAGACTTTGTTGCAGGTAGTAAAATTCAACTAGTGTTCCACAGGTAAGTTGTCCCTCCCTTCTCTCGTATTTTTGTAATTTAATGTTAACTGGTTGATAAAGTGCTTGTTGATTATAGATCGCTTGATTAATCTAATTAATTATGTGTTGTTATTTCGGGGCTATTACAAATTACCACCCTACAAACTACTATATTTTATCCAATAAGAATTTTTGATTTGGAATTCATAAGACAGAGCATCAATGTAGATAAAATTCATTTTGTGTCAAGAAAACAAAAGGCCTAGCTCATGCTAAAAGCTCAGGTTGATCCCTTCATAGCAAATAACAGAGCAATTGATAAAGAGGTAAAAAATTTGCTAATCCAAATGAAATTTAAAATGAGTTTTAAGTTGGCCTTATGGCCCTTTGGGGAAAATTTCAACTATTAGGCTTGAGCAGATGTCTACTCGCTATATTCATTTTTCAAAGCCATAAATTGAGCATTATGCTAATCAGGGAACTTAGGAGGAAAATACCCTACAAGAAATTGAAGAACAGGTATCAAACTAAACAGTATTGGAGACACCTCATCCAGAGGAAAACGAGTTGAAAACAACAAGTGAAAGTACTTTTCCTGCAATCTTAGCCTCTAAATCAGTAGAATTCAAGGTTTTTAAAAGAAGGAAAACCAAAGAAATAGAAGAGGAACTATATGAAGTTATAAATACATAAGTTTCAACTTCAGTGATGTAGTCAAGCGAGCTTGTGTTCACTCTACATCAGATGGAATAAACAACAAGTGTTGCATCTCCTTCTACTTCTTCTAGTAACAAAAGAATTTTTTCCAAATTCAGAGAGATGAAGAGAAAGAGTGAACTGCTAAAAACTGCTACATATTCTCAATTTTGGAAGCAAACAACCTCTACTCAAAATAGGTTGCTATCAACACTAGATCTTGATAGAGGAAATTTTCAATTGGCATTCCTTGAGCCAAAAGTTCCAACTCCAAAAACTGTAGAAGATTACAAAACTTCCTTATTCTCTTTTGATACAAAATAGATCCACCCAATTGACCAAATTGATTTACATAAACAAATAGGTGAAATGATTTATTCATCATTAACAAGTTCTGCCATGGCTTCTTTAAAGTTACAGGCTTCTTTGAATAACATGCACTCTCAGTTAAAATTGGAAAGAATGTCCTCATTTTCCAAAGATACAAGAGTAAAATCCTTAGAAGATCTTATAATTAAGTTGGGTGTTGATCCTAGTGATGTTGATGTAGCACAGGAAATTACTAAAAATAGGAATGTTAATATCTAGGCCCTACGAAAGAATTTAAAGTTGACAACAAAAGAACATCCTTAGGCTCAGGAAGTAGGACAAATTGAAAAATAAAAAGAAATCATGTTGCAAATGATTGCAGAACAAAGTCTGTAGATACAAAAAATGGAAGAAAAAATGGAAAAGCTACTGAAAGAGGAGGAGAAAAATATCAGTGCAGGAGTTCCATCAATATAGACATGATAAATAGGTCAAGACTCAATAGAACAATTATCAAAATTCATGGTTGGTCTATCAATAAGAAATGAAGAAATTGAGAAACTAAAAGCATCATTACAAACAGGTGAGGACAATAAGTTGAAGGCAGACAATGCATACATTTTAGAGGTGCAGAAAAATTTCAAGCTTACAAAGCAGCTTGAAAAATACATGGACGAATCATTCAGTGCACAGAATTTGTCAGAAGCAAAAGAGCAGATTTGGTTAGATATAAATTATGCAATCTTAGATTTTTGGCCTTCCATAGAAATATTTTTGAGTAGGAAAAACTATTAGAAAAAACAAAGGAAACAATTGAAGAAATCAAAGAAGAACTGGACAATAAACCTCGAGAAGCCACAATAATTATTAAAGTCTTAAATTCAAAAACCAAAGATGAGTTAGAAGAAATGGGAATTGAAGATAGAATAGAGGAAGTTCTCGAGGTAAGAAAAGTATTGACTAAGAAAAATTTGATGTTGTAGTTGGAGAATAAATGTCAGAATTTAGAAGTTCAAATTAAAATGTTTCACAAAAAATTATTTCTACTTCACTAGAAAGGACTTCCATCATTAAGGAATTCTCATGGTGAATTGGTTCAGCAAGAAGATTATCAAAAAACTTTACATGATATAGCAGTAGACAAATCTAAATTTTCTAAAGTTAAAGGGATTATTAGTGGTCAAAATGTTCTCCAAGGCATAGCAGATGACTTGTTTATTTCACATGAGATTCATCACCTTTTTGTCAGTAAATCGACTTTTGAAAAGTATATTGAGGTAGATGAGGCATACAAAAAGTTAATTAAGTTTTCATGTCCAGATGATGACGAATGGGATAATTTTGTTGAGCTTATCAGTTGAACAAGAAGCAGATTTTCAGGAATATTTCAGCAAAGAGCAGAATATTCAGTAGCACAATCAGAGAAATGAAGATTTAAAGCCAAGCAATTTGAAACAACATCCTCCAATAGTGTGTAGTTCCACTAAATTATTTCGTGGATATTTATTCTAAGTCTTTTTTAGTAGAATTATCCAAAATATTTCGGAAGAAGTTTTATTTTCCATGAAAAAGTTGTAACAGATTATTTATTTTTCAAAGACTCTATATATACTTTGTAATTCGAATTAAGAAGGGTTGATACTTTGACAGAACCCAGATACATTGTTGTATTTTGGAAATTTTGAAGATAATCAAAGGCTTATGGCTTTAGTTTTTAGCAACATTTTTGTTAATGTGAGTTTTCATGTGTAATCATTTTTGTCATTCTTCATATATTTGAGGTAACATAAAAGTATTGGGTAAGGCTACGTTTAGTGTTGACCTCCCTGATATCCCACCGCAAAGTTATTATCAATACTGAGAATAGCTAATTGAACATTTTGTTTAAATTAGTACCCCTACATCAACAAATTGTTGCCTTTTGTATTCAGGAAGGATATTTAGTTATCAAATATTTTCTTGTTTCATCTATCACAAGCATTTAAAGGATTGTATGTTGTTAATATTGAGATCATCACTTTGAGAAATCTTTGAAGTTTCTGGATCATATACATGTAAATGGTTAGAGTCATTGATTATCCATTTCAAATAAAATCCTCATTTAGATGCTTTGGCATAGTTCTCCAACCAAGAACTATCTTCAAAGAAACAACAATACCGCTAAGGTTTGAGGACATTTTAGTGTTGTGAAGACAATTTACAACTTGCATAGGTATATTTATTAGCCCATAATGCAAGAAGCATCTTGGTTTATTAGAGGATGCAGACTTTTTTGTCCAAACAAGCCTAGTAAGAGAAATAAAATTTTATATCATATCTTACTTGTATGCACTAGACCTCGGAATAACATATCTATGGATTGGCGGGTGGTTTTCCAAGAAATAAGAAGGGACATGACTATGTACTTATGGTAGTATACAAGTTTAGTTAGATGCACATTTTTATGCATTGTGAAAAGATCATCAAAGGATAAGAAGCGACAAAAATGTTCTTTTTAATTGTTTGGTTGCACTTTGGGATACTAAGGAGTGTCAAGGCTCATATAAAGATACCATATTTCTTGGTGCCTTTTGGACTACACATTAGGAGAATATGGACACCCAGTTGAAGATATATAAATCTTTCCATCCATACGTTGAAGGATAAACAAATGTAATCAACATGAAATGGGTTCATATTTTGATGGGTTACAATAATAATCATCCTAAGATCCAAAATGAAAATTTGATTAATATTCAACACACTTATAATGAAGCAATCCACACTTCTATTAATGTCCCCTTTAGAAAATTGTTTTAGGTATTTGACACCATCACCCCTAGATGTTGCATAAGGACATGAAGGAGGAGTGATGGAAGACATTGTAAGAGATGCATTCGAAATAGAAAAAGTTGTTGAAAAAAATATATAGATCCATTAGCAAGTACAAGAGACATTGAAGAAGTCATAGGAAAAGTACAAGGCTCAAACATGATCACCACATTCTTTAGAAAACATTCAACGTAGGATATATTTTGGTTGTTTCTAAACAAACAAAGGTTGTAAGGTCCTAGTAAGAGATCAAGGATCTATCATATGGTCCTTTTAAAGTGTTAGATAAGGTTGGTGATAATGCTTTTTCTGGAGGAAAAATTCTTGTGTATAGGTGATCCCTCTCATTTATGTAATAGAGATAAATAACTCACTAAAGGATAAACTACAATGGATTTTCCACTAGATCTAATTGTAAGTTCAATATCTATTAATAAGTGAGTAAAATAGGTCTTAGTTTTAATTGGTGGTTGTCTTATCATATACAGGTTGATGCAACTCCTAAATCCACTCCAAGCTCCTGAAGCAGGCCACTTGCACACAATTACATTATCAACCTTGCCTAGCATGAAATAAATCTAAAATATATATATATATAGATGTATGTATGTATGATGTATGTATATATACATACATGTATGTATGTATATATACATACATGTATGTATGTATATATACATACATATATATATATATATATATATATATATATATATATATATATATATATATATATATATATATATATATATATGTATATATATATATACATACATACATATATATATATACATACATATATATATATATATATATATATATATATATGTATATGTATATGTATATAGATATATACATACATACATATATATATATATATACATATACATACATATATGTATGTATATGTATATATATATATATATATGTATGTATATATATATATACATATACATAGATATATATATATATATATATATATATATATAGTCTAATTTCCTCAAAACAAATCAAATCTACCAATGCATAGTATAAAATATCATAGATCACACATATTTGAAGGGGAAAATACCACATATATATATATATATATAAAATAAGGTATGTTACCTTAAGACTACTACAACACCTTTTGGATTTAAGCTCTTAGAGATACTTCATTTACCATTCTTGATTTCTCTCCACTAGCATAAGGCCCCTTAAACTTTAAACTTTCTCTTTATTTCACCAACATAAGGATTCATAATACTCTATCTACTCTAGATTCTCCCTATCCTTTATTTTGCCTATTCAAATAGGAATTCATAAGAGCACGGATATAGGCTTCATGTAATGTGAATTGGGTGGATACAAGTCATACATAGGCTTCATGGCATGTAAATTAGGTGCATACAAGTCATATATAGGCTTCATGGCATGTGAAATAAGAAATTACAAGTCATAGATAGGCTTGATGGCATGCGAACTAAGAATTTACAAGCCATGCACAAGTTCCATCCTTAGTTATGATATTTTTCCAACCTATTATGAGAATTTCCTCTATTATGAAATTTTTGCTCAAGTTCCATGCTCATTTATGACTTTTTCCAACTCGTTATTAACTTTCTTATAAATTATGAATTCAAATGATTATGATATTTTTACTCATTTATGTACTTTCATACTCATAACATATAATAACATCCTTGTAAGGAGTAAGGTAGAAAATACAAGCAACATCCTTGTCTTCTATGAGATAGGACAACATTGGCCCAGTAACTAGGATGGTCATATGATAGAGGTAGAGGTCAAGCTTGGATTTTGCCCACGTTTCTGATTTGTATGTCCCAACCATCTTTTGCATTTTTATTTTTCTTTTGTTTTCCCTGTGTCCATTACATGCTCTTTCTTTTTTTTAGTTGCATCAACCTCCCAGGGTACATTTCCAGGCCCTACCCAAGGTATGAGGATGTGTGTATGCCAAATCCCAATGAACCAATGGTCAGTTGACTCGAAGAAGGGAGGTAGAATAGGGGCTCATAATGTAAGATGGAAGGTGGTAAGTATGGAATAGGGATAGATGGGGATACGTTATCTCAATCATGGTTTCCCAAGCAGTGCTCCTTCCTAAATACATGGGCCATTAGGGGAGGTCGCACTGGACTAAGATAGAAAATTAACCCCCATTTAAGGTGAGGGAATAAGACCGTGGCCAAGACCCTTATTTTTTTTAAGTCACCCCATAATCCATGCCAAAATTCCAAAATAAAAACAAGCATAAGCACCTAATTTCAAAATGAATAAAGTATCTTTTGATTAGAAGCCCACCTTCCAACATGTTCTCTGAACAAATGGGCAAGGAAAACATGACATGTGCAAGTGATGGAGATATGAATAGCATGTCAAATTAGCTATAAAGTGGCTCTCAGGGGTTGTTGGTTTCCTGCTGAAAGCAATGAATAGGGTAAAATCTTCTCCTAGGGGTCACCCACTTTTCGTGGGTAACATCTATCCCTAACTAGGACATGAGCTCACCGTAGAGTGCATGATCCATGTACTTGAATGGGAAGTTCATGAGAACTTCAATAATCTCTTTGGACTGCAAACCTATAACCTACACATTACAGTACAACTGTTTGGGAGAATGTGCATTAGGCGTACTATAATTGCGTATGTTTTTCATAGAAGTAATAATCCATGCAGAGACTAAAATATAAGCTAAGTGCAATCTAATCTATCATGAGAACATGATATGATGATATAAGTTATTAAAAAGGAATATGCAATGCACCTACACTACCATGCATGTTATATTATTCTAGAGCTAAGTATAGTAATGTAACCAATGTAACCAGCATATTAATAGATCAATATAATACCCTTTATTAGTAATGAAATGGGACAAGAAAACATCACAATCATTGATGCAATATCTATATACGAGATCATAAGGGTGGGAGGTGGGAAAATAATATGACCACTCTTTATGAAAAGGATTCAATGATACAAGGAAAAAAGGGGAATCATGCTCATGCCATTGAGTGATTCATTTGAGTTTGAATATAGAGAAGTGAATGATCAAGCTCAAGCAATCCTAATAAAAAATCCTCCTTGTGATATCCTTAGGGACACTATGGAAAGGATGAGGAGATGGAGGATCAAAACAACTAGGTTGTTCATTACAAGGATCATATTGAAAAGGGGAAACCAACATAGGGTTAAATCCTTCAATATTCATGAATTGGGGAATAATAAGGGGGGAAGCGATGATTTAAATACACCTCTTTGATCATAAGGAAGATAATACAAGACAAGGTTTCTATTAGTATCATCATCGGTATCATAGATAGGGTCCTTGTCAAAATGATGGCTAGTGATTTCCCATTTCCCTTCTTCAATATGAAAGTAATCTCTAATGTTGACCTCCAAGGGATTAATGTGACCATCTTCTCCAAGGTCACCAAAGAGTACATCATCAAGAATACTCTCATTGAAAAAATTAGGGTTAGCCTCAACTTCACTTTTCATAAACTCATCATCTCCATCATCCTCACCATGCTTCTTTTGAAAACCACACTCGATGACTTCAATAGTGCTTTCATATTGATGTTATAGAAATGACTCTTTCTCTTACTCATGGTGTTCTTCTTTAACTGCTTCATCATACTCAACGAGCCCATGAATTTGGAGAGCTATATCAAATATTTGACAAGCTTCCTCCATAGTTTGAAAACTTGGTCTTTTGTATGCCAGGAATTATCCAACAAATATAGGGAAAGAAGGAATGCTTTTTTCCTCACATTAATAATTAAGCCAATAATTGTTTCAAGGTGCAATAGGTAAAAGAAACCACCAAATGAGAATGCCTTGATGAAGCACATTAATGTTTTAAGTATACTTGATGAACCTAGCCACATGATTGACTTCTTTAGACCGATCCCCATCAAACTATGGGAATCCTCTTGATGGGCCTCCCATGTAGGTACAACTTAAGGACCATCTAACCATTCCTAGGGACATTTAACCTCCTTCTACACTTAATAATGTATTTTTCAACTATAATATTTTCTTAGGAGGGTTCAGAGATGATTGTGATATCTTGTGTTCCTAATACATTTATTGTGCATGATATTAAGGATATTTTTTTGGAAATGGATTCACCACTGAAAACTTAATTTTTAATTTTTAGTGATTGTGATAATTTAATTTTTAATTCTTTTAACGAAAGCACAGGATTCAATAATTCATTAGCTAAACTTGTGGAACCAACATGAAATCAATGTATCAAAGCATGTAAAATCACCATATAAAAACACCATAAAGAATCAACAAGGAAATCATGCATATAAGAGGACAGAGATGTTTTCTAGTGGAAAACCCTCTCCAGGGCGGAAAACCACCCGTTGTTGCTGCTCAATTCTTCTATTATGCTGAAAAAATTATTACATAGAGGAGATACCACCCAGTCGCAGGAAGACTCGACTACTAAGACAGTCTTCTAGTAATATCAGTTGGAAAGTCTCTTCTCTCACAACTCTAAGAATAACCATTCATTGGAAGCCACCACAACCAATGAGCCTCACCCAATGCCACTGGACTCTGGAGAAATATGTTTCCCGTTATGATATTTCTTCTAGAAGGCCCCCACCTTATCTACACATTGTCTATAATAGAACCTCACGCCTTCAATGCCTCCATGTGAACCACATTTCATGCATTTTCAAACTAGGTTCTCAAACTTGCTCATCATGAGAAACCTAGAAGAATCTCTAATATGAATAATAAAATCTAATATGAACTCTAAACTTAGTTATAGATGTGCAATTATCTATGCAAATAATTGTAGCAGTCACTCACTTCATCAGTCACACAACTCACCAAATCAATCCACACTCGGACTCGAAAATAATCACAAGAATATATGTCAAAATATCATCAATAATCTCCAATCAATACCTTGCGAAAACACCATGGTTATCCCAATACCATGGACATTTGTACCAAAGTAAACTTTGGGGCAGCACCACGAGTCAATACCATGGCTATGTTAATACCATGGACCCATCTACCATGGTAATTTACAAGCCAATACCATAGGTAGATACCATGGTTAAGCCAACACCGCAGACCCTTGCACCATGGTAATTTGCAAGCCAATACCATAGGTAGATACCATGGTTAAGTCAATACCAGGGATACTTGTACCATGGTAATACCAAAACCCAAAAAAAGCAACATAAGATTACATCTGTAAGCCCATCCATCAAAGAGTACATCTACATGTAACACAATCATTTGCACACACAAGACAACTGTAACACATGCCCAGGTTGGCATCAATGTTAACCATCAAACACTACAACACAACACTTGCATCATCAGTACCTCTACAACACATCATCAATGCCAAAAATCTCCCCCTTTAGCATTGATGGTAACCTCCGCTGAACCAACCAATTGATAATGTCCTTTGAAATTGAAAACTATAGACACTCCCCCTTTGACATCAATGGAAAAGGGCATGACATCATAACTCTATTGATCATAAAAAACTCCCCCTGAACACTATCTGGATCAAATCACAATGCAACAACAAATAATACTCCTTAGGCATCATAAAGCACCAACAAACCATATCCATCAGCAATAGGGTAGCAACACTTACTCTCCAAATGAAAATGAGCAGCAACACATCATAAGCTTCACTCAACATACATCAAAGAAAATATGATCACCAACATATAGCAACAATAATATACTCTCAAGTAGCATCATAACCATCAGCGGCAACACATCATAAGAAGCAAGAGCAAAGACAACCAACAACTCCAACCACATTAACATCACTGTCAATCAAAGCAACTGTTAGAAAATCAGAAAGGATGAAATATTTTCTTATGTTGATAATTTCTTGTGATATTCGTGTGTTCGTATTAAATTTCTTATGTTATTTTTTATCTTTATTTCATCAATAAACTATTTAAAGTAAAACATGAAGATCAAGGACACTAGATGTAGGTGGACAAACAGGTTGATTAAAACCCCTATATAGGGGAAAACCCAGTCAATAACTCTTCCTTCAGTAATTCAGATTGAGATGGACCAAGACCCTAGACCAATAGACCTTCCTCCTCCACTGATTCCTCCTTCCAAGATGATGTAGTAGTCAACAATCCAGCACTTTGACTTCCCAGTTGTAGAATTTCGACCCTCGGCAGTAGAATTTCGGCCTCCCAATAACTGCAGAATTTCATCCCCCTTCTAGCAGCTGCACAGCTTCACATGTGTGGTTAAGAGAGATAAAATTTTGACTTTTATGCTTCAAAGAGTCCTTCTTATTTTTTATCCTTCTTCCTCTTCTTCCTCTTCTTCCTTAAATTTCACACTTTTTTCTCACCCCAGAAGTTGTAGATCAAACTTGTTGTAAGTGTGTGACAAATGAGGTCAAGTTGTTTCCTTTATATAGTGATTATGTTGCCCAGATTTAGGCTGGATTGTCTAGTTTGAGGCCGACTTTGTGGAGGAATCCTAGAAGACTTATTTTAATAGAAAATAAATTTCTTTCTTGACAAATAATTCCCAAGAAAGGTTCTTTACATTATGACATAGACAAGGACACTTGACATAAACCCTAGAAGCCTACAATGGAGACTTTGAACTAAAAACAATTGACCCAATCATGAAACCCATGCTTTAATAAGTAAATTTTAATAATAATAAAATTTCATTTCTTTCTTTTGGCAAATACATTATACTGTGACTTAAATACATTTATGAAGACTAAACCTAGTTACATTCTTCGACACTCCCTCTTAACTAAGGAGGTATTCATAATTACAACCATATAGAGGTACATGGAAGATCTCTAATATGAACTACAAAGAGTTCAGGCACACTCAGGTCCATAGACTAGATACCCAACCATGGTTATCTATTTGGGTGGGAATAAGATGGACTAAAGTTTTCAGCCACTCTAGGTACCATCAAGCTTACTAACTAACCGTCGACCCAGGGATCTAGGTGTGTATCCAAGGTCAGAGCTCCAATACCAATGCCAGCCTCCCTCTTCGGGATCAAGATATCAAACAGACATAGGTTAGCCACATGTCCTCCTAAGCATCCACCATTAGATGCTTCAACTCTCCTTATTAAACTAGATATACCCATTTGTCCAAGCATGCTTCCAGAGTTTTCAACCGTTGTATGGAGAGATTTATTTGTATAAACACAACCCCAATCAATAATAAACTTTCAAATATACATGCAATTAGATACAAACCTTTGAGGTATTCATTCATTCGGATGCTACTTATATCAAGTTATCCAAATACGTCCTGTCAGAAGCCTTCTCCTACCACTTCTTTAGTAGCACCAAATATAGCCTCGGTACTTCTCAAGTATTTTGTTTGCAACTTCATATACATCAATAGTGCTTTTTCTTACTTTAAAGTATTCATTGTCATAATATGCCCTCCCTCTCAATTGGGGAGATATACCCTTTCTTCTATCCCAACTCCCTCTTAACTTAGAGAGATCAACTACTTTATTCTAATATAACATCATAGAAGCTTCAAACTTTCATAACTTCATCAAGGTCGTCTCGATCATGCTTATACGGAAATCACATGCACCTGCAAAACTTTAATAGCAAGTATAACCACATATATATATATATATATATATATATATATATATATATATATATATATATATATATAGTATCAAAGTTATGTCAATATAATGGAAGCATCAAAACAATTAAATACTTTAGACATCAAACACCTAAACCTAGTTAGGTTCATAATCATTAAGAGACATATACTTCTAAATTTCAACTTCTTGTTATGGTTTTATTACAAACCCTAGAGTAAAACATAAAGTAACTTAGATTAGTATTATTCTATCTAGGGCCTCAATATTATTTTCAGAGATATATGACAAATTCTACTATGATCCATAACAAACCCTAGATTTCATCTTAGAGACACACAACCTTAGATATCAGCAATTCAATTAAATAACAACTCTACTATACAATTTAGACTCTACTAGGGTTTGTTGCAAACCCTAGATTTAACACTCATATCCTATAATATCAAACTTTTACTAGGGCTTTGTTACAAACCCTAGAATTTACATACTATGAGCATCAACAATTAGGTTAGCATATATACATATCTAGGATTTCATAATCATGCATAAGCATAACAATATCTACTAGGTAAACCCAAGACACAAATATTAATACATTAAAGTTAGACATACAACAATTTTGATCGGGCTAGGGTTTCTATCAGACATACGAACATACACCTAGGGCTTCATTCACAGGATCTTATTATAGATACTATAAGGGTTTTTCTCATAAACCCTAATTCATCAAATCCTAAAGATCTAGGGATTGATTTAAACATTAACAGAAAACCCTAAAGGACTAGGGTTTCTATTATAACAATACCAAGACTCTAAACATCAAGTGAATAGGATTTCTATACTTCATCATTAACCCTAAGTAGACTAGGGTTTCATAACTATAGGCATACCCTTATGTTAAGGCTTTATAGATAACCTTTTAGGGTTCCATACGAATTATCAAAATATAATGAGGATAGATTCAATCTAATTATCAATCACCCAAACAAGAATCTCTTATTATTCAAAACCCTAGACATAACGAAGTTAGTAATGTAGAGCAAAATTTAAAAGAAACAATGACCATTCCTTTTGTATGAAGAGAAAATTATAACAAAACTTATAGTTTTAATATATACCTCGAGTTGTTCCTTAACAAACATTGTATGAAAACAGTTCTTGAATGGCATACCTCCTTCCATGCTTCAAGTCTATCTCTGAAGTCTTCTTCATGATCCTTGAGCAATTAACAAGCTTTCCTAACCAAGGAAAAATATAGAGAGAAAGGTTTTTAGCATATAATACAAACACATCTTGATAATAAAGGGAAACCAAACATAAATATTGGACAAGGAGTAAGATACTTATCTTTGGTAAAATTGTGAGGGCACCCTCTTAATCCAATCTTGAGGGGTACCTACAACTTTATCAAAATAAAAGGTGTTTTAACAATACCAGTTAGTCCTACAAATTCTAGAGATCAAAAATAATTAAAAACTTAGAATAGACGACCAAGGGAGGATATGCGTAAGAGAGGACTTCATAGTATAGGTACTTGACTTCTGATTTTTCTTCAGTCTTGTTCTTCTTTGGTGGCCCTTCATCAGCAACATTTGTTTGATTCCTATTTCTTTTCTTATTTTTTGTATTCTCAGGACAATGACTCTGGTAATGTCCCAACTTGTGGAAATTGTAACGTTCAAACTTGGATAGGTCCATTTTCTTCTTTGGTCCTTTGAACTTCTTGAAGGTTCCATTTTTGTGATGAGAAAAGTAAGCATTTGAGGTGTTTTCTTCTCCATTCTCCTTTCTTTTCTCACCATCGATATTATGGCTTCTTCTTGGCTACATGCATTCCACATTTGTTCAAATATTAGCATATCCTTACAATTTTTGAGTGTTGATGCAAAGGAACTCCAATATTTAGGTATTCCTAGAAGGGCAGTAATTAATAACTCCTTTTCTTGGATAATTTCATCTATTTCTTGGAGTTCATCCCTGATTCTAGATATCCTTATGAAGTATGATGAAATAGTATCATCATTTGTCATTTTGAAAATGTTTAGTTCATTATTGAGGCTTTCTATTTGTCAAATGTTCCTGATTGTGAATAACTTGGAGAGACCCTCATACATTTCTTGAGCATAAGTTATGTTAGATATGTATGGAATTAAGTTATTCTTAACTCCATCTACCATCATATTCATAACCACGTTTTCAATTTCTCTAAACTTCACTTTATCTGCATTGCTTGATTCATTAGTAGGCTTCTTAAATCTTCCTTGAACAAGTTCTAAGACTTTATTCTTCTCAAGAATCAGGTATATTCTATTTTTCCAGGCCCTGTAGGTTGAGGCTCCTTCTAGTTTGTTCTCTACCTTCACTAAGTTTGTCATTGTTCTTGTACATAGTAGACTTATCCCCTTATATGATCCTCTTTAATGAACTTTCCTTGATTCTTTTCTTCAATAGATCTTTAGGTTGCCTTTTTCCTTCCTTCTTTCACCTTAGCTCTGATACCATGTTAGAAAATCAGAAAGGCAGAAATATTTTCTTATGTTGATAATTTCTTGTGATATTCTTATGTTCTTATTAACTTTATTATGCTCTTATTTGCCTTTGTTTCATCAAGCAATTATCTAAAGCAAAACATGAAAATCAAGGACACCAAACGTAGGTGGACAAGCAGGGCTAAAACCCCTATATAGGGGAAAACCCAGTCAAGAACTTTTCCTTCAGTAATTCAGATTGAGATGGACCAAGAGCCTAGACCAATACACCTTCCTCCTCCACCAAGTTAGCCTTCCAAGATGATGTAGTAGTATCTTCTTATCCAACAACTTCAGACCAGCAATAGTCCAACACCTCAACTTCCCAGTTGCAGAATTTTGACCCCCAGCAGCAGAATACTAGCCTCCCAGTAACTACAAAATTTTGGTCCCTTTCCAGCAGTTGCAAAGCTTCACACATGTTTGAAAGAGAGAAAATTTTGAATTTTATGCTTGAAAGAGTCCTCCTTCTTCATTGTTATCCTTCTTCCTCTTCTTCCTTAAATTTTGCACTTTTTCTGGACCTAGAAGTTGCATATCGAATTTATTGTGAGTGAGTGACAAATGAGGTCGATTTTCTGCCTTTATATAGTGATTTTTCTACCCAAATTTAGATCAACTTTTCCAATTTGAGGCTGACTTGGTGGAGGATGCCTAATGGACTTATATTAATAGAAAATAAATTTATTTATTGACAGAGAATTCCCAAGAAGGGTTATTTACATTATGACATAGACAAAGACACTTGACATAAACCCTAGAAGCCTATAATGGAGGCTTTGACCTAAAAACAATTGACCCAAGCATGAAACCCATGCTTTAATAAGTCAATTTTAATAATAATAAATTTTCATTTTGTTTCTTTCGGAAAATACATTATATTGTGACTTAAATACATTTATGAAGACCAAACCTTGTTACATTCTTCAACAACAACAACTCAACATCATAGCTAATCAGCAACTATACATTCTCCCCCTCGGCATCATCGTCATCATCAATCTGCAATGAAAACTTTCTCTTTGTAGACTACACCTCATAGCCCAGAAGAGTGACTCTAGACCAAATATATGACCGTAAATTACAGGGCTTTATAGGCTTTTTACATGGTTGTAGCAATCAAATGACACCAAGCATGAAAATCACTAAGACTTCATAAGCCCATTCACGGCGAAGATTTATGATGGACACTAGACTCTCTCTATCACAAAAAAATGGCACTAAAGTGTGCTTACATGGCTAAAAATTTCTTTTAATGACAATACACACACTTTTACAAGGCTTCATAATAAAAATGAGACTATGACACTTGACATCAGACATGTATGTGAATATCTTCTTTAATACAAAAGAACTCATAACTCACATCAATGCATACTTCAGCATAACCCATGACAATATGGGTTTGCAAACATTCCCATTACAAGAAATAATATGAAAACATCAACAATTCACCATCAAAATAAATCATTGTTGTTCCAACATCAACAGTAGAATCCCAACAACTATATCGAATCTCTTCCAATCACATAATAAGCTTTCAACATTTAGGTGTTCACATAGTTGATTCCACTCACCTTTGCCTCATAACAAGGAGGAGATATAAGGTAGTAACAACAGTATTTTAAAATCATTGTCTCCACAAATAGGTTTTACTATTTGGTTATCATTATTTGGAGCATCATATAAGGATGTAAATATTGCATCATCATTTTTTTAGGTGAGTCTCAGGTTCAAATTGGAACTCATTCATTTTTTATTTTTATTTTTTTATTTTTATGTAGAGTTTCTATTCCCCTTCTTCTCCTCATTTTATGTTTATAATGTTGCTGGAAAATCCTCCACAGAAGGATCATTTTCATCTTTTATAATCCCAAAATCATCATCACTAGATTGGCAAGGAAAATGTCCATGAATGAAAATACTATCTACCATACCTTTTACCAACAGAAGAGGTTTTCCAGATTTTGCAGCACCTTTGATTTGTTTGTAGCCCTTCTTCTTTTGAGATTGTTTCCTCTTGTTCTTTGCCATAATCCCACTATCTTCTCTCAAGCGATTAAGCTTCACCGAGTGAACCCCACTCTGATACCAATTGTTGGAAATGGATTCACTACTGGGGGGGTGTGAATCAATAGTGACTGCGATAATTTAATTTTTAACTCTTTTTACGAAAGCACATGATTCAATAATTCATCAGCTAAACTAGTGGAACCAACATGAAATCAATGTATCAAAGCATGTAAAATCACCATATAAAAACACCATAAAGAATCAACAAGGAAATCATGCATATAAGAGGAGACAGATGTTTTATGGTGGAAAACCCTCTCCAGGGCGAAAAACCACCTGTTGTTGCTGCTCAATTCTTCTATTATGCTGAAAAAATTATTACATAGAGGAGATACCACCCAGTAGTTGGAAGACTCGACTACTAAGACAGTCTTCTAGTAATATCAGTTGGAAAGTATCTTCTTTCATGATTCTAAGAACAACCATTCATCCACTGGACTCTGGAGAAATATGTTTCTCGTTATGATCTTTCTGCTAGAAGGCCCCCACCTTATCTACGCATTGTCTATAATAGAGCCTCATGCCTTCGACACCTCCATGTGAACCACATTTCATGCATTTTCAAACTAGGTTCTCAAACTTTCTCACCATGAGAAACCTAGAAGCATCTCTAATATGAATAATAAAATCTAATATGAACTCTAAACTCAGTTATAGATGTGCAATTATCTCTACAAATAACTATAGCAGTCACTCAGTTCATCAGTCACACAACTCACCAAATCAATCCACAGTCAGACTCGAAAATAATCACAAGAATATATGCAAAATATCATCAATAATATCCAATCAATACCTTGGGAAAATACCATGGTTATCCCAATATCAGGGACATCTGTACCAAAGTAAACCCTGGGGAAATACCACGAGTCAATACCATAGTGTCAATACCATGGACCCACGTACCATGGTAATTTTCAAGCCAATACCATAGGCAGATACTATGGTTAAGCCAACACCACGAACCCTTGTACCATGGTAATCTGCAAGCCAATACCATAGGTAGATACCATGGTTAAGCTAGTACCAAGGATACTTGTACCATGATAATACAAGCACCCAAACCAAGCAACATAGAGTACATATGCAATCCCATCCATCAAAGAGTACATCTACCTGTAACACAATCATTTGCACACTCAAGCCAACTGCAACACATGCCCAGGTTGACATCAATGCCAACCATCAAACACTGCGACACAACACCTGCATCATCAATTACAACATATTTGATTCAGATCATAGAGGATTCCAGCAAGAGAAGAATATGAGGATTGTCCCTTACCAAGGGATAATCAAAACTCAGTTGGCTCAATGAAATTTATCCCCTCCCTGTAGCTGTGAAGTCATTAGGGAACCATTTCCTACTTTCTAGGGTTTTTGGAGGGAAGCAATCCTCTCTTCAAGTAGGTTTCCCCTCAAGCATTTTTTTGTATAAATAAGGGTCCTTAGTAGCCCATTAGGGATTCAATATTTTGGAGAATATATTCTACATTAGAGAAAGGATTTTTCCTATTATTTCAGTTTTTCCATGTTTCAAGTATGGCACATTTGTTGATTAATTAAAAGAACTCTTTTGTTTCTAGTATAATTTTCCTTTAAGGGACATGAGTCTTCTTGGGTTAGGGCCCAACCTAGTTGCTGAAGCCCCCATCTTGTATCTTTACTTTCCATGAATTTAGTTTAGTCATGCATTTTTGCAAATCACATCTCTGAAGAATACAGTATTTGTAGGGTTAGTGAATGAGCTTCTCTTTAATTTTGTTTGTGTATCTTGCTCTGATTAATTTAGAAATAGTCTCTTTCATGCAATGATACTCTTCATTTAAAATTCAACTTATCCTTTCTGTTGTTCTATTTTTTTCTGATAGTAGTTTATCAATCATTCACGCACTTTGATTTTACTAGTAAATTATGAATTTTTCTTTCAGTTAGGCAGTAATGCTTTCATCCTTTCACTCATTGTTACCCATTTCCTACAATATTTTAACAAGCTGATCTTTAATGTATCAAATATTTTTTCGGAAGCAGTCACATTAAAGATTTTGGTCGACACGTTTCGAACCAACAAGTGTGGTTCATCTTCAGGACACGATGAAGAAACAGATCCAGGAAGAAGGTTAAATAGGGAGACAGGTCAACCTAACAGCTAGAAGAAAATGGCTATATTTGACCAGGGGAGGAAAAGGGAAAAGTTTAATATTATTTAATTAAATTTAATTAATTTATTAATTGTTAATTTAACACACACACACACACACACAGATATATATATATATATATATATATATATATATATATATTATTGTCAAATGTCAACTTATTAACTCAACGGTTATATTTAACTAGAGTTTTAATAATATTTATTAATTTATAAAAGGGTTATACTTGAAACTATGTATTTATTTTATTAATATATTATCTTATTATCTCAACAGCTATAATATCTATTTAATTTATAAAACGACTGTTATTATTATTTTTTTTTTTTTTATTATTATTATATATATATATATATATATATATAGATATATATATATATATATATTCATATTACCAATAATGGATATAAATTTTAATATCACTAAATACTAATATTAATATTAATGTTAATAGTATTATTAAAATGACCAAATCTTTGGCTTATTATTATTAAAATAATGTTCACTATTAATATTAATAGTATTATTAATAATGCTAATACTAATAATAATAATCTTAATTATTTATAGTAATGTTAGTAATACTAGTAATTCTAATATTAATATTCTTATTAAAAAAAAAGGAGACAAAGGGTCTAGACAAAGACAGACAAAGGCGGAGGAAAACTAAGAAGAGAGGGCGGGAATCTAGCAACTACTAATTTTCCAGCCGTCATCCCTATTAATATTACTGGAAGACCTCTCAATTTCAATGGCTTCCCTAAACTTACGATGATGAAAATGAGGAATCTTAGCGATAACCCTAGCCTCCTCAATGCATATATGATGCTTGGTCTTCTCTGCATGTTCGGCCAAAGCCGAAGATTTGGTTCTCCCATGCTTGATATTAGTAATGTGTTCCTTAATCCTTTTTTTAATAGAACACCAAGTTTCAACAATGTAAATTTTGAAACGGGAACTATAAACTCAAAACGGGAACTCTGGCCAAAAAACCCCGAAAAAACATCAAAAACAGTGCTAAAAATGAAAAGTGTGTATACTGGAACGATGATTTTATTTTTTAGGGGTCAATTTTGAACATGTTTTAAAAATGGCAGTGACTACGAAATTTACTACGAAATTTTCATGCAAAATATAGCTTAAAAATGAAAGTGATGATACTGGAACAATGACTTTTTTTTTAGGGTCAATTATCAAAATTTTTAAAAAATGCTAGTAAAACCAAATTTTTATGTGCCAAACAAAGTTGTTTATGAGGAAAAAAACACATTAATGTTTTTGGTAGGATATCATTTTTCTTTCCTAAGTATAAATTCAACATGTTTTCAACCATAACATGCTAGATACAAAAGAAAAATGATTCCAGGAATTGCCCAGCCACCAGCCGGGTGGACGGGCGGGCCGCTGGGGTGGCGCCAGCCCAGCCGAGCCACCCCAGCGGCTAGCCTGCCCACCCGGTTGGTGGCTGGGCAATTCCGGGAATCGACCAACCACTAGCTGGGCGGGCGGGCAGGCCGCCGGGGTGGCATGGCTCATGACTGGGTGATTCCCGAAATCCCCCAGCCACCAGCCGAGCAGGCTGGCGGGCAGCTGGTGTGGCGCCAGCCCAGGCCGCGCCACCCAGGCGGCCTGCCCGCCCAGTGGCTGGGTGATTCCCGGAATCACCCATCCACCAGCCAGGCGAGCGGCTGGTGGTCGGGCAATTCCCGAAATCGCCAAGCCACCAGCCATGTGGGCAGGCGGGCCATCGGCGTGGCGCCAGCCCAAGCTGTGCCACCCCGGGGGCCTGCCCGCCCGCTCAGCTGGTGGTTGGGTGATTCCCGGAATCGCCCAGCCAATAGTCGGGCGGGCGGGCAGACCACCAAGGTGGTGCCAGCCCAGGCCGGGCCACCCAGCGGCCCGCCCGGCTGGTGGGTGGGTGAATCGCACCACCCCGCCTGCCCGACTGGTTGGTGGTTGGGTGATTTCGGGAATCGCCCAGGCACCAGCTGCCCACGCCCGCCCGACTCGTGGCTGGGTGATTCCGGGAATCACCCAGGCGGCTGGAATCACCCAGCCACTAGCAGCCCGCCCGACTGGTGGCTGGGCGATTCCCGGAATCGCCCAGCCACCAGCCGGGCGGGCGGGCGGGCCACCGGGGTGGCACCAGCCCAGGCCGCGCCACCTTGGTGGCCCGCCCGCCTGCCTGGTTGGTGGCTGGGAGATTCCCTGTGCCCGGCTGGTGCCTGGGTGATTCCCAGAATCACCCAGCCACCAGCCGGGCAGGGGACTGGTGGTTGGGTGATTCCCGGAGTCAACCAGCCACCAGCCGGGCGGGCGAGCCATCGGGGTGGCGCAGCCTAGGGTGGCACCACCCTAGTGGCCCGCCCGGCTGGTGGCTTGGAGATTCTGGGCCGCCCCACCCCGGCAGCCCGTCTGGCTGGTGGCTGGGTGATTCCCGGAATCACCCAGCAGGAATCACCCAGCCACCAGCAAGGCGGGCGACTGGTGGCTGGTTGATTCCCGGAATCACTCAGCCACTAGCCGGGCAGGTGACTGGTGGCTGGTTGATTCTGGGAGTCACCCAGCCACCAGCCGGGCGGGCGGCTGTGCGGCTGGTGGCTGGTTGATTCCCGGAATCACCCAGCTAGCAGCCGCCCGTAATCAACCAGCCACTACCCGCCTGCCTGGCTGGTGGTTGGGTGATTCCGGGAGTCAACCAACAACCAGCCGCCTGCCTAGTTGGTGGCTCCGCCCGGCTGGTGGTTGGGTGATTCAGAGAATCAACGAGCCACTTGCCGGGCAGCTAGTGGCTAGTTGATTCCCGGAATCAACCAGCCACAAGCTGGGCGGCCAACTGGTGGCTACTTGATTTCCGAAATCAACCAGCCACCGGCTGGCTGCCCGGCTGGTGAATGGTTGATTCCCGGAATCACCCAGCCACCAGTTGGGTGGCACGACTGGTTGGTGGCTAGTTGATTCCGGAAATCAACCAGCCATCAACCGCGTGGCCGGTTGGTGGCTGGTTGATTCCAGGAATCAACCAGCCACCAGCCGGGCGGGCGGCTGGTGGCTGGTTGATTTCGGGAATCAACCAGCCACCAAATGGCCGCCCGGCTGGTGGCTGGTTGATTCCGGGAATCAACCAGCCACCAGATGGCCGCCCGGCTGGTGGCTGGTTGATTCCCGGAATCATCCAGCCACCAGCCGCCCGCCCGGCCGGTGGCTGGTTGACTCCCGGAATCATCCAGCCACCAGCCGGGCGGGGGAATCAATCAGCCGCCCAGTTGGTGGCTGGCTGATTCCAGGAATCAACCAGCCACCAGCTGGCCGCCCGGCTGGTGCCTAGTTGATTCTGGGAATCAACTAGCCACCAACCGGGAGGGTGGCTGGTGGTTGGTTGATTCCGGCAATCAACCAGCCACCAGGCGGCTGGTGGCTGGTTGATTGCCGGAATCAACCAGCCACCAGCCAGGCGGCCAGCAGGTGGCTTGTTGATTCCTAGAATCAACCAGCCACCCGCCCGGCGGGTGGCTGGTTGATTCCCAGAATCAACCAGCCACCAACCAGCCACCCGGTTGATGGCTGGTTGATTCCTGGAATCAACCAGCCACCAACCGGTCGCCCGGTTGGTGGTTGGTTGATTCTAGGATTCAACCAGCCACCAGCTGGCCGCTGGGTGGTCGGCTGGTGGCTGGTTGATTCGCTGGTTGATTCTGGGAATCAACCAGCCACAAGCCGGCCACTCAGTTGGTGGTTGGTTGATTCCCGGAATCAACCAGCCACCAGCCGGGCGGGCGGCTGGTGGCTGGTTGATTCTGGTAATCAACCAGGCACCAGCCGCCCGCCCAGCTGCTGGCTCCGCCCGGCTGGTGGCTGGTTGATTCCCGGAATCAACCTGCCACTAGCTGGGTGGCCAGCTGGTGGTTGGTTGATTACCGGAATCAACTTGCCACCCACCGGTCTAACCAACCATCAACAGGGCGACCGGTTGGTGGCTGGTTGATTCCGGGAATCAACCAGCGATCAACCGGGTGGCCGATTGGTGGCTGGTTGATTCCAAGAATCAACCAGCCATCAACCGGGTGGCCGGTTGGTGGCTGGTGGTGAGCTCCGATATTGTAGCAATAATGCTACAACTCCGGGGGCTCCCTGTCTCTCAATTTATCAACCCGGTAGTTCGTACAAACTTGGAAGCGACGGTGCTGTATGCACAAGTACTAGCTCTTGTCGCAGCTGTCACTTGGTCAGCTGGCACAAGTCCGCTAGGGCTCAAGCCAACTTCTATAGGCTCTCAGAAGAAGCTTGTTAAATGATGGACGAAAGCTAGCTCAAAGAAAACTAATCTACTTGGCAAAAATGAACTGAAAGCAAACCAAAGCATGGAAACCCTAGGAAACCCTAATCTGACTAGTCTAACCTCTATGATGCAAAAATGTAAATGAATCTTCTACCAATGATGCCATTACCTCTAGGAAGTGCAATTACATGAATCTAAGCTACTTGCATCTGAAAAGACATGTTTTTGTATTTTTTTCTTAAGTGAATGGAGTGATTGTGATTTTGTTCTTATTAGGGTTTGGTTGTGCAGAGGTGGTGCAGAAGGAAGGAAAGCTTGGGAAAGGTTGGGGAGGCTAGGAGAGGTCCCAAGAGATCCTTAGCATCAGTCCACAGAGGTTCCTCACGTTCAGAGGCTCAGCAACCGAGTGAGTGGCCTCCTACAGGATGTCTGCAGGGGATTCTACAGGAAACTCAGGGAATCCTACAGGAAGTCTGTGCAATTCTACAGGATGTTTGGCCGTGGAAGTTTTGGGAGATGGTGAAGTGTTGGAGTGGTGTGGGAGGATAGGTGAGATGGAGATGGAGCTGGTGATGGCTCAGGAGCAGAGGATTAGGATGGAGAACGAGTGTATGAAGTCGGTTGGTAGATGGAGGGCTTAGAACAACGAAAAGTCAAGAAAATGAGACTACGTGGGGAATGGAGGCTAAATGAGCTGAACAGAGGTCAAGGATGTGGCTTTAGGAGTGGTCAAGATGAAGAAGACGGAGATAGAATGATGTGGAGCAGTGCAAATAAAACAAATTGCTTATGACTGTAACCAAAAACGAGAACTCACTAACCTATGCTACCTGTGCTATAAACTCAAATGAACAGCAATGTAAATTGTGAAAAGAAGTGTGCATGAAGCTGTGATGAAAGCGTATGACTCAAGATTGAAGTGCATGGAAAGATCTATCATAACCGTGACTGTGTTGCAGCATACATAGAAGTAAAGGACTGCGTTTCTTTTTGGTGGTTGGTTATGGACTGCACCCCAATCCCTAAGAGAGATGGCAGTGAGCCTTAACAACCTTTTGCTGGAGCTCCAATAGATTATATCTATCCTCTTCTAACCTAAGCAACTGGAAACAAATTCACCATAAACGAATCCTATCTAAACTCATGAAAAAGGCTAAATTAACAAACTGTAAATTCGAATTGCATGTTAAAGTAAAAACTCAAAGTGCTGGAACGAAATGCAAACGACATTACAACACCGAGGAGATCTATTGCTCTCAGGTTGGGCCCTAACCTGAGAGCTATAGCTCCTTGAGGAAACTCAGAACTAGATCAAAATCTGCCTTCTTTATTCATAATCTGATGTCATGCCAAACTGGCTTACAAAAGGAACAAAAACACAGAGCTGTAGCTCGTACTTCCAAATTACAAGAGTAATACAAAAGTTCAAAAAGCTTCTATCCAAGGCTACGGCCTCAGTATTTATGCAAAATGATCATCCAACAGGTGTCCTTGATTTTAGGAGCTCGGCTGTCCAACTGAAGTTTAAACTGCTAATCCTGTAGGACAGTCATAACTGTTGTTCCTGTAGAACAGTTGTAACTGTTGTTCCTGTAGAACAGTTGGCTACTTCTAAGCTCAGTGGGGAGATGGATTGGAGCTCGGAGCTATGGTGGGAATTACGAGGAAGGTCCCCAAGACCGTGGACATCCTCTCCTAAAAACCAGCAGTGCCACCTCATTGTCTCCTTGTCTCCTTTTTCGTGGTATTTTCTCCCTTTTAATGCCAAAAACCTGAAAGCATCATGCATTAGTCACGTAGATAGAATGTCTACCCTTCTTCCTACAAACAACACGAATAAACTAAGAAATGCATGCATAAGCAATAAAAAGTGAATGGTTTGAGCAAAGCAAGTAGGCCAAATGAGCCCAAATTGTACCAAAAATTGGGGCTCATCAGTTGGTTGATTCCGGAAATCAACCAGCCACCAGCCGAGCAGGCGGCTGGTGGCTGGTTGATTCTGGGAATCTACCAGCCACCAGATGGCCGCCCGGCCGGTGGCTGGATGATTCCAGGAATCAATCAGCCACCGGTGGTTGATTCCCGGAATCAACCAGCCATCGGTGGTTGATTCCCGGAATCAACCAACCACCAGCCGCCCGCCCGGCCGGTGACTGGTTGATTCCCGGAATCATCCAGCCACCAGCCGGGCGAGGGAATCAATCAGCCACACAGTTGGTGGCTGGTTGATTCTGTGAATCAACCAGCCACCAGCTGGTCGCCTGGCTGGTGCCTGGTTGATTCCGGGAATTAACTAGCCACCAGCCGGGTGTAGCCACCAGCCAGGACGGTGGCTGGTGGTTGGTTGATTCCGGGAATCAACGAGCCACCAGCTAGCCGGCCGGCTGGTCCACCAACCGCCCGCCTGGCCAGTGGCTGGTTGATTCCGGAAATCACCCAGCCACCAACCGCCAGTTGGCCGATGGCTGGTTGATTCCGGGAATCACCCAGCCACCAGCCGGGCGGGCGGCTGGTAGCTGGTGGCTTGTTGATTCTGGGAATCAACGAGCCACCAACTGTCCGCCCAGCTGGTGATTGGTTGATTCCGGGAATCAACGAGCCACCAGCCGCTCGCCCAGGCAGTAAATGGTTGATTTTGGAAATCACCCAGCCACCAGCCGGGCGGGCGGCTGGTGGCTGCCCGGCTGGTGGCTGGTGGCTTGTTGATTCTGGGAATCAACGAGCCACTAGCTGGCCGTCCGGCTGGTGGCTGGTTGATTCCGGGAATCAACGAGCCACCAACCGCCCGCCCGCCCGATGGTTAGTGGCTCGTTGATTACCGGAATCAACCAGCCACCAGCCGAGCGGCCAGCTAGTGGCTCGTTGATTCCCAGAATCAACCAACCACAAGCCGGGCGGCCAACTGGTGGCTCGTTGATTCATAGAATCAACCAACCACCAGCCACCCGCCCGGCTGGTGGCTGGTTGATTCACGGAATCAACGAGCCACTCGCTAGCCACCCTGTTGATGGCTGGTTGATTCCCGAACTCAACCAGCCACCAACCGTGATCGGTTGGTGGTTGGTTGATTCCGGGATTCAACCAGCCACCAGCTGGCTGCCCGGCTAGTGGCAGGTTGATTCTGGGAATCAACCAACCACCAGTTGGCTGCCCCGCTGGTGGCTGGTTGATTCCTGGAATCAACCAGCCATCAGCCGCCCACCCGGCTGGTGGCTGGTTGATTCTGGGAATCAACCAGCCACCAGCTGGGCGCCCCGCTGGTGGCTGGTTGATTCTGGGAATCAACCAGCCACCAGCCGCCCGCCCGGCTGGTGGCTGGTTGATTCCCGGAATCAACCTGCCACTAGCCGGGCGACCAACTGGTGGTTGGTTGATTCCCAGAATCAACCAGCCTCCAACCGGACGACCGGTTGGTGGCTGGTTGATTCCGGGAATCAACCAGCCATCAACTGAGTGGCCGGTTGATTCCAGGAATCAATCAGCCACCTGCCGGGCAGAGCCACCAGCCGAGTGGGAGGCTAGTGGCTGGTTGATTCCGGGAATCAAGCAGCCACCAGATGGTCGCTCGGCTGGTGGCTGGTTGATTCACGGAATCATCGAGCCACCAGCCGCCCGCCCGACCAGTGGCTCATTGGTTCCCGGAACCATCCAGCCACCAACCGGGCGGGGGAATCAATCAGCCACTCGGTTGGTGGCAGGTTGATTCCGGGAATCAACCAGCCACCAGCTGGCCGCCCGGCTGGCGCCTAGTTGATTCCGGGAATCAATCAACCACCAGCCGGGAGGGTGGCTGGTGGCTGGTTGATTCCCAGAATCAACCAGCCACTAGTCGCCCGCCTAGCCGGTGGCTAGTTGATTCCGTGAATCACCCAGCCACTAGCCAGGCGAGCGGCTGGTCGCTGGTTGATTCCAAAAATCAACAAGCCTGAATCAACCAACCATCGGTCGGGCGGGCGGTTGGTGGCTGGTTGATTCCCGGAATCAACCAGCCACCAGTCGCCCGCCCGGCTGGTGGCTGGGTGATTCCCGGAATCAAACAGCCACCGGCCGGGCAGGCGGCTGGTAGCTCGTCGATTCCCGGAATCAACCAGCCACCAGCGACCCTCCCGGCTAGTGGCTGATTGATTCCCGGAATCAACTAGGCACCAGCCGGGCGGCCAGCTGGTGGCTGGTTGATTCCCGGAATCAACCAGCCACCAACCGGGCCGCTGATTGATACCCCCACCCGGCTGGTGGCTGGATGATTCCGGGAATCAATGAGCCACCGGCCGGACAGGCGGCTAGACCAGCCACCGGCCGGGCGGGCAGTTGATGGCTCGATGATTCTGTGAATCAACCAGCCACCAATCGGGCGGCCATCTGGTGGCTGGTTGATTCCGGGAATCAACTAGCCACCAGCGGCCCGCTCGGCTAGTGGCTCTTCCCGGCAGGTGCCTGGTTGATTCACGGAATCAACAGCCACCAACCGGCCACCCGGTTGATGGCTAGTTGATTCCGGGAATCAACCAGGCACCCATGGCCGGTTGGTGGCTGTTGATTCCGGGAATCAACCAGCCACCAGCGGGGCAGCCAGCTGGTGGCTAGTTGATTCCGGGAATCAACCAGCCACTAGCCGGGCGAGCGGCTGGTGGCTGGTTGATTCCCGGAATCAACCAGCCGCAAGCGGGGCGGCCAGCTGGTGGCTGGGTAATTCCAGGAATCAACCTACCACTAGCCGGGCAGCCAACTGGTGGCTAGTTGAATCCTGGAATCAACCAGCCACCAACCGGGTGATCGGTTGGTGGCTGGTTGATTTCGGGAATCAACCAGCCATCAACCGGGTGGCCGGTTGGTGGCTGGTTGATTCAGGGAATCAACCAGCCACCAGTCGGGCGGGTGGCTAGTGGCTGGTTGATTCCAGGAATCAACGAGCCACCAGTTGGCCGCCCGGCTGGTGGCTGGTTGATTCCGAGAATCAACGAGCCACCAGCTGGCCGCTCGACTGGTGGCTGGTTGATTCCTGGAATCAACGAGCTACCAGCTGGCCACCCAGCTGATGGCTGGTTGATTCCGGGAATCAACGAGCCACCAGCCACCAGCCGGACGGGCGGCTGGTGGCTCGTTGATTCCCGGAATCAACCAGCCACCAGCTGGGCGGCCAGTTGGTGGCTCGTTGATTCCCGGAATCAATAAGCCACCAGCCACCAGCTGCCCGCCCGGTTGGTGGCTGGGTGACTCCCGGAATCAACCAGCCACCGGCCAGTGGGCGGCTGGTGGCTAGGTGATTCCCGGAATCAACCAGTCACCGGGCGGGCGTGTGGCTGGTGGACCAGCCGGCCGGCTAGCTAGTAGCTGGTTGATTCCCGGAATCAACCAGGCACCAACTTGGCAGCCAGCTGGTGGCTGGTTGATTCCCCCGCCTGGCTGATGGTTGGATGATTCCGGGAATCAACCACCCGGTGGCAGGTTGATTTCCGGAATCATCAAGCCACCGGCCGGGCGACCATCTGGTGGCTGGTTGATTCCCAGAATCAACCAGCCACCAGCCGCCCGCCTGGCTGGTGGCTGGTTGATTCCTGGAATGAACCAGCCACCAACCGGCCACCCGGTGATGGCTGGTTGATTCCCGGAATCAACCAGCCACCAACTGATCGCCCGGTTGGTGGCTGATTAGACCGGTTGGTGGCAGGTTGATTTCGGGAATCAACCAACCACCAGCCTGGCGGAGCCAGCAGCTGGGCGGGCGGCTGGTGCTTGGTTGATTCCCGGAATCAACCGGCCACCAGCCGCCCGCCCGGCAAGTGGCTGGTTGATTCCGGGAATCAACCAGCCACCAACCGGGCAGCCAGCCTGTGGCTGGTTGATTCCCAGAATCAACCAACCACCAACCGCCCACCCGGCTGGTGGCTGGTTGATTCCCGAAATCAACCTGCCATTAGCTGGGCGGCCAGCTGGTGGCTTGTTGAATCCGGGAATCAACCAGCCACCAGCCGAGCGGAGCCACCAGCTGGCTGGCCGGCTGGTCCACCAGCCGCCCGCCCAGCCGGTGGCTGGTTGATTCCGGGAATCACCTAGCCACCAGCCGCCCGCTGGCCGGTGGCTGGTTGATTCCGGGAATCACCCAGCCACCAGCCGGGCGGGCGGCTGGTGGCTGGTGGCTTGTTGATTCCGGGAATCAACGAGCCACCAACTGGCCGCCCAGCTGGTGGCTGGTTGATTCCGGGAATCAACTAGCCGCCCGCCCTGCCGGTGGTTGGTGGCTCGTTGATTCCCGGAATCAACCAGCCACCAGACGGGCGGCCTGCTGTTGGCTCGTTGATTCCGGGAATCAACGAGCCATGAGCCGGCCGCCCGGCTGGTGGCTGATTGATTCCGAGAATCAACGAGCCACCAGCCGTTCACCCAGCGGGTTGCTGGTTGATTCCGGGAATCACCCAGCCACCGGCCGGTCGGGCAGCTGGTGGTTGGTGGCTTGTTTATTCCAGGAATCAACGAGCCACCAACTGGCCTCCCGGCTGGTGGCTGGTTGATTCTGGAAATCAACGAGCGACCAGCTGCCCGCCCGGCTGGTTGCTGGTGGCTCGTTGATTCCCGGAATCAACGAGCCACCAACTGGCTACCCGGCTAGTGGCTGGTTGATTCCGGGAATCAACGAGCCACCAGCCGTCCGCCCGGCCGGTGTCTGGTGGCTCGTTGATTCCCGGAATCAACCCGGCGGACGGCTGGTGGCTCGTTGATTCCCGGAATCAACCAGCCGGGCGGCCAGTTGGTGGCTTGTTGATTCGGGGAATCAACCAGCCACCAGTCGCTCGCCCAGCCAATGGCAGGTTGATTCCCCGGAATCAACCTGCCACTGGCTTGGCGAGCGGCTGGTGGCTCGTTGATTCCCCGAATCAACCAGCCACCAACCGGGCGGCCAGCTGATGGCTTGTTGATTCCCGGAATCAACCAGCCACCAGCCACCGACCCGGATGGTGGCTGGTTGATTCCCGGAATCAACCGGCCACCCGGTTGATGGCTGGTTGATTCCCAAAATCAACCAGCCACCAATCGATCGCCCGGTTGGTAGTTGGTTGATTCCGGAATTCAACTAGCCACCATCTGGCTACCCGGTTAGTGGCAGGTTGATTCCGGGAATCAACCAGCCACCAGCTAGCCGCCCCGCTGGTGGCTGGTTGATTCCGGGAATCAACCAGCCGCCCGCCCGGTTGGTGGCTGGTTGATTCCTGGAATCAACCAGCCACCAGCTAGCCGCTCCGCTGGTGGCTGGTTGATTCCTGAATCAACTAGCCGCCCGGCCGGTTGGTGGCAGGTTGATTCCTGGAATCAACCTGCCACTATCCGGGCGACCAACTGGTGGTTGGTTGATTCCCCGAAACAACCAGCCTCCAACCGAACGACCGGTTGTTGGCTGGTTGATTCCACTATCCGGGCGACCAACTGGTGGTTGGTTGATTCCCCGAAACAACCAGCCTCCAACCGAACTACTGGTTGGTGGCTGGTTGATTCCGAGAATCAACCAGCCATCAACCGGGTGGCCGGTTTGTGGCTGGCTGATTCTGGGAATCAACTAGCCACCTGCCGGGCAGAGCCACCAGCCGCAGCCGAGCGGGCGGCTGGTGGCTGGTTGATTCCCAGAATCATCGAGCCACCAGCCGCCCACCCGGCTGGTGGCTGGTTGATTCCCGGAATCAACCAGCCACCAACCGCCCGCCCGCCCGATGGCTCATTGATTCCCGGAATCATCCAGCCGGGCGGGGGAATCAATCAGTCGCCAGGTTGATGGCTAGTTGATTCCCTTGATTCCGGGAATCAACCAGCCACCAGTTGGCCGCCTGGTTGGTGCCTAGTTGATTACGGGAATCAACTAGCCACCAGTCGGGAGGATGGCTGGTGGCTGGTTGATTCCCGGAACCAACCAGCCACCATCCGCCCGCCCGGCCGGTGGCTGGTTGATTCCGGGAATCATCCAGCCGCCCGCCCGGCTGGTGGCTAGGTGATTCCCGGAATCAACCAGACACCGGCCGGGCGGGCGGCTAGTGGCTCGTTGATTCCCGGAATCAACCGGCCACTAGCCAGGCAACTAGCTGGTGGCTCGTTGATTCCCGTAATCAACCAGCCACCAACCACCCGTCCGGCTAGTGGCTGGTTGATTCCCGAAATCAACTAGCCACCCGCCCGGCTGGTGGCTGGTTGATTCCCAGAATCAACCAGCCATCAATCGGCCACCCGGTTGGTGACCGCTTGATTCCGGAAATCAACCAGCCACCAACCGATCGCCCAGTTGGTGGCTGGTTGATTCCGAGATTCAACCAGCCACCAGCTGGCCGCCCGGCTAGTGGAAGGTTGATTCCGGGAATCAACCAGCCACTAGCCGAGTGGCTAGTGGAAGGTTGATTCCGGGAATCAACCTGCCACTAGCCGAGTGGCTAGTGGCTGGTTGATTCCGGGAATCAACCTGCCACTAGCTGGCTGCCCGGTTGGTGGCTAGTTGATTCCGGGTATCAACCAGCCACCAGCCGCCCGCCTTGCTGGTGGCTGGGTGATTCCGGGAATCAACCAGCCACCAGTCGTCCGCCTGGCTGGTAGCTGGTTGATTCCCGGAATCATTGCCCAGCTGGTGGCTGTATGATTCCCGGAATCAACCAGCCACCAGTCGAGCGTCCAGCTGGTGGCTGGTTGATTCCCAGAATCAACCAGCCACCAGTCGCCCGCCCGGCTAGTGGCTGGTTGATTCCCGGAATCAACTAGCCACCAGCTGGCCCAGCCACCAGCCGGGCGGCCAGCTGGTGGCTGGTTGATTCCGGGAAGCAACCAGCCGCGAGCTGGCCACGCGGTTGGTGGCTGGTTGATTCCCCGGAAGAATCAACCAGCCACCAGCCGGGTGGGCGGTTGGTGGCTAGTTGATTCCGGGAATCAACCAGCCACCAGTTGGCCGCCCGGCTGGTGGCTGGTTGATTCCTGGAATCAACCAGCCACTAGCCGCTCGCCCAGCTGGTGGTTGGGTTATTCCCGGAATCAACCAGCCACCAGCCCGGTTGGGGGCTCCGTCCGGCCGGTGGCTGGTTGATTCACGGAATCAACCAGCCGGGTGGCCAGCTGGTGGCTGGTTGATTCGAATCAACCAGCCACCAACCGGCCGCCCGGTTGGTGGCTGGGTCATTCCCCCGCCCTGCTGGTGGCTGGGTGATTCCGGGAATCACCCAGCCACCATCCGGACGGCCAGCTGGTGGCTGGTTGATTCCGGGAATCAACCAGCCACCAGTTGGGCGGCAGCCACCAGCTAGTCGCCCAACTGGTGGCTGGTTGATTCCTGGAATCACCTAGCCACCAGCCGGGCGGCCGATTGGCGGCTGGTTGATTCCCGGAATCAACCAGCCACTAGCCGGCCGCCCGGCTGGTGGCTGGTTGATTCCCGGAATCACCCAGCCACCAGCCAGGCGGCCGACTAGTGGCTGGTGCGACCGGCTGGTGGCTGGTTGATTCTTGGATTCAACTAGCCAGCAGTTGAGTGGCTAGCTGGTGGTGGTGGCTCGTTGATTCCCGAATAAACCAGCCACCAGCTGGCTGGTTGAGTGGCTAGCTGGTGGTGGTGGCTGGTTGATTCCCGGAATCACCCAGCTACCAGCCGGGCAGGCGACTGGTCGCTGGTTGATTTCCAGAATCAACCAGCCACTAACCGGCTGTCGGGTTGGTGGTTGGTTGATTCCGGAATTACCCAGCCAATAGCCAGGCGGCTGGTGGCTAGTTAATTCCGGGAATCAACCAACCACCAGCTGGCCGCTCGACTGGTGGCTGGTTGATTCCCGAAATCAACCAGCCACCAGCCGCCTACCCGACTGGTGGCTCGTTGATTACCGGAATCACCCAGCCACCAGCCGCTCGCCCGGCTGGTGGCTGGGTGATTCCGGAAATCAACTAACCACCAGCCGGGGGGGCGGCTAGTGAGTGGTTGATTCTCGGCTAGCTGGTGGCTGGTTGATTCTCGTAATCAACCAGTGGCCGGCTGGTGGCTGGTTGATTCCCGGAATCACCCAGCCACCAGCCACCTGCTCGGCTGGTGAGAATCACCCAACCACCAGCCGCCCGCCCGGCTGGTGGGAATCACCCAGCCACCAGCCGCCTGCCCGGCTGGTGGCTAGTTGATTCCTGGAATCAAAAGCAAAAGGAGAGATAGTTAACATTTATCAAAAACCACAATTATTATTAACTATCTTATAGACATTTGTCAGATGAAGGAGATTGGGTTCTTGATTTATTTTCTAGCTCAGGTAAGTTTTATTATATGGAATTGAATTTCAATATGTTATTTTTAATTAATATGTCATTGTACTAATTTAGTTCATTATTTCTTTTGTGCTTGATAATTAGGTACAACGCTAGCATGTTGCCTTCAAAAAGGAATAAATTGCATTGCAATTGAAAAAGATCCAGTACAGTGCAATTTCATTCAGCAAAGAATTAATGTTCTTCAATTTCTTCCAGATGCAATGCAAGAAATTGGGTTGAATAAAGGGGACTTTAGTGAATCACGTGTGGCAAAAAAGGCAAAGGAACGCCAACCACCATTACATGGAATGTTTGGAAAGAAATACATTGGGAGATTCACAGACATCAAAGACCCATTAGAAGAGGAAAGTGAGCAAAAAGAAACAGAAAATATTGTGGAAGAAGACAATGATGAAACTCTAAAGGACGAAGAGTTTGGATTACATGACGTTGTTGATTAAATTTAAATTATGCTTGTAAATCAAGCTTTGCAATGTTTTGACTTTGACATTTTATGAGAATAATAAACACTCAATTAGGGTTGTTATACGTTCAATATTTGTAATATGTGATTTTCGCATTGATTTTTAAGTTAATCATTGTTTTTTGAAAAAAAAAAAGAAGAAGTGATTATTATTATTTTTTTGACATGAAATTCATAAAAAAGCTATTATTTAACTGTTTTTGGTTAAAATTATCGTATAAAAATTGTGATTTTGACATGTCAATTCTAGCAAAAAATTATCAAAACATGTAATGTTTTAGTTATATTTATGTTAAAAATGGTTATTTTTATGTCCATTGTTAAAAATATTGTTTTTTAGAAACAATTATTTCATGTGGATTCAAAAATTAATTAAGGATGTATAAATATGTAGAATATCGAAAATTCTAAATATCGACCTCCTAATTTAAAAATGCAAAACAATAAAAACCTCACTAAAAAAAAGTTAAAATTAAAATAAAAAACAAGAAAATGTGAAGATAACGGCCACTTCAAAAATGATCAAATTTACAAAATAATTATTTACATTTTATAAATTAGAAAATTTAAAGCCAAAACACAGGTCTTTTAAAAAAAAGTGGTGATGCAGAATACTCGCTTTTTTAAATCAGCATGAAAATCACTACCATTCTAAAACGATTCTAAAATGTAATGTACATAAAAAAATTAAAGTGCCAAAAAGTATGCTCTAAAAAAAACATGTTCGTTCTGCATCACCCTTTTTCAAGATCAGGTCACTTTTTTGCTATCTCTACGAAACGGGTAACAGTATCAGTTCCCGTTTCAAAGTTTACATTGTTTTTCACTGATGTATGAGGTTCCACAGAAACAAGGGATGATATAAACACCTTTCATATCCATCGGTTTCACCTTATCTTTGACAGTGTTTAGGGAGATTCTAATGGTGCTGAGGGGTCTAAAGGTCGAGGGAATATTATGCTTTTTCAGGATTCTCGCAATATTTTTTGTTGTCCCTTGGATGAAGGGGAGGTGGACTCCTAAACTATGATCAATGGGTTATTTCTTGACATTGGGACCCTTACTCGCTTTGAGGAAAGCTTGGACACCTTGTTGCCTACTATAAGCTGATTTTTGTCTGGATGAGTTATAGGAAACTCCAACTTTGAATATCCATTGGAGGTACCTGAACTTGGAAAATATTTAGTTATCCTTCTACAATCCTCCTTCACCTTCTTCGCCCCTTAGACCACATTCAAAATGCATAAGACTTCTCTTGGTTGTTTCTTGTAGCAAAACAAGTGCATCTTGTAGCAGTACACAGATTGCACTAGAACACCTCAAGATTTGCACCCAAATCATGTTTATCATTCCTTAGCACTTTAAAACACACATCAAAACCCAAAGATGGAGTTTAGAAGTTAAGAGACCCCATAGAAACTTCACCCTAATAGATGTAGCAAAAACTGCTTCCTTTATATAATTAGGGTTTATTATTTGAATGTTTTCTTTTAGTTGTAAGTTGATTTGTCATGCATCATAGAATATACTTGATTTTTATCCATAATTCTTTAAATAACTTACTTTCCTTTCCTGTAGTTAGCATAGGTGTATTTCCTATCATTTACTTTCCTGTAAAACAGAGTAGGTTTATTTCTTGTCATTTACTTTTCTACAAATAGAGTAGGGTTAGATTTTTTTCATTTGCTTTTAGGAAAATAGAATAGGGTTACTTTATGTATTTATTTTCCTACAAGTTGTAGTATGTCTATTTATTATTCCTTGTTTTTTTTAGCATTTCATGTATCCTAGATAGAAAAAGTGGCCTCTATACATTTTAGCTTCCCTTCAGTTGCATTAGATTAGCCAAAGGAGAATACCTTGCATGTTGAAAATATTTTGTGATTCAAAAAATGTTATAAACTAGTTCAATGAAGTTCAAAGATTCCATATGTACACTCTTGCTCCACTGCTTCAAGAAGTCCTCCAACTTAAGCATTTTTTGAATATATGACATGTGATCATATCTACATGGAGTCTAACAGTGTATTAGATTCTTTATCCAAAGAAGGTACTTCATAGTCACTAGGGATTTGGAAAAAAATTGCATAGGTGGAAGGCTAGGTTTATGAGTACTAGCATCGGCCTTTCATTAAGGAAGGTCAACTGGAGGTATAAAGTAGAATTTATGACATCCCCTGTGGGTTAATTTCCATTGTAGTAATTATCAATAATTCCCTTGTAATTATGTAATTACAAAATTGAAAATGGCTGAGAAAGGGACACGGATTCCATTGTTTAAGGATTTGGTTTCTTTAAATTTATTCATGGGTTGACTGAGTGGTGTTAATGGAGCTTACTGTGTTACCAAATTCAGCTGGAAAAATTAAGGACGGTCCCATGTTTCTTTTGGGATTGACTACAAGCAAGAAAGGGACAACAATTAATGAAGAAGATGGGCCATGCTGCCTAAGGCAATTAGACCATGTATACCCTGCAAGAAGAGGACTCCTTCATGGAGGGAGGGATGTGTGCTAGAAAAAATTGACACAAACAATGAAGGAAAGAAGGAGGGGTTTGAATTGAGAAAAAAAGGGATCGGGGAAGGCTTCTAGGGAAAAAAATACAACCACAAAAAACTCATACTCACAGGTAGAGGAAGGGGAATAGGAAAATAGGAGTTTGAGAGGCTCCTGAGGATCAAGCACATCGTTGAGAGGCAGAGAAGATTTGAGAACTGAGAGGATTCATGGAGAAGAGAAACTTTGATGATAGTTAGCTTAGAATCCATGGGGCTTCAGTAATAATAATCACAGAGTAATAATTGTGCCTTATAGAGCTTAAAAATCCACTAGAGACCTTGTTGGTTGATAACCTTGAAAGAGGGAGGCACACAGGGCTAGTGGGATGATAACAACTTATGGTAGTTCCATGGGATTTGGGATGAAAACACAAGTGGAAGATTCCACTATGTTGTTGGGATGTGCATTCTTATTCCTGCAAAGGTAACATGGAAGATAAATCCTCCATCTCATTAACTATATATCACTCTCTCCATATCTTAATTGAGAATATTTGTAACTAAATCCCTAAAGATGTTGGGTGTTTATTTTTGTACCTTGGGAGGTACTCCAAGCCTGGAGGATCGCGGGTTTGGAGGAAGGAGATCCACAAGTGGCCTTGTGGGATTGAAACCCATGCCTTTGGTTTTGTACCTATCAATGTTTGGGCCAAAATCATGACAATAATTTGACATGTGGTGGATGGACATGATAGAAGATGTCGAGACGAATCCAAAGCATCAAGAATCATAGAATTTTGAGTTGTCAATGTGGAGTTATGAATTTTTGAAGTTAGAGTGTGGGCTTGTGCATGAAGAGATCAAGTTAGCCTAGTTTTAAGAGGCGTAATGGTAGCTAGACAAAGCCCTAAAGGGTAGTCGTTGGAGCCCTTGTGAATCCTATATAGTGAGGCATTATGTGAGGTTATAAAACAGATCCCGGGGCAGAAGATAGAACTCGCTTTAGGTGAGGGAGATCTTTGAATTAGCCACAGGCCTAGGAAGACTCCAAGCGAAGGGAAAGGAGGTTGTGTTTAGCATCCTTCATGATTGTTTTGGAGGCCAAGTGTATTGAAGGTCAAGACGAGTAGGAAAGGGTGGTTTCTAGACTTTTTGGGGCTATGTTTGAGGTGCTTTGGTGGATGGTTATCATCCTTTAAGGGAGCCACATATTTGGGTTGAAGGTCGCAGCCCTAGATCATAGTTTTGAGGGGTAGTGGGTTTGTTCAGAGGGTTGGAAATAATCCCAGAATCTAGCATATTGAAGTAGCACTCAAGGAAGGGAAGGTTGCAGCAAAACGAGGTAAGTTTGATGTGATT
The DNA here is from genome assembly GCA_031772625.1 of Pinus tabuliformis. Lineage (NCBI taxonomy): Eukaryota > Viridiplantae > Streptophyta > Pinopsida > Pinales > Pinaceae > Pinus > Pinus tabuliformis. The sequence goes on from CM062807.1 coordinate 804,578,626, forward strand.
TTTGTGTATATTTATGTATGGGATCTCTACTACATGTGGGAAGCATATTGTTGTATCAAACAATAGGTGATTGGTGGAGAGTTGAGGGTCATGATGCCTTATGAAGAAGTCTATCTCTAGGTCGCAGCCTCTAGAGGAACAACACATCATGTGTAGGGTTTAAGGAGACTTCAAACATGATTCTCCTTCCATAACAGTTTGAGATAATTTAGAGCCTTGTGGAGGTTTCGAAGGTATCTTGAAGATTAAGGAAGGGACAACAAAGTAGATAAAACTTTGGACAAGGAAAGAGCAGTTTTCGAATATTGGTTTAGGGTTGTTGTGTTCCCTAACCAATATTGTGAATGAACAGGAATCGAGGTCAAGGAGGCAGTAGTAGTGAGTTGGAGATGTCACCTTTTTTATGATTGGATGTTATAAAATGTAGTGTCCTAGGAGAGGATAAGTTTAGGAGTCTAATAGAAGCCATGTGGAAGGGTCTCCATAGTTGTTGGATGCCCTAACTAGGAGCAGATTCTACAGCGGGATTGGTCAGTCGTGGTCTATTGGAGGGCAGCGTGAGAGTAGACCAAGTGTGGACAAGGATTGGGAAGTTATGGTCTGGTGGAGGACAGTGTGATAGTGCCCAAGTTGGAGCTTGGTGTGCACCATCTTCATGGACTTAGGTGGTTTCTAGAGTGGTAGTTCTTGAAATCAAGATTTGATGAGTTAGAGGAGCAGTTGAACAACCCTAGATTTGTGTGTGGAGAAGGACTTATACAATAGATGATGGGCATTCCTCCTATCCCATGGTCATTGTGGGAGATGGAAATCTTACATTGATAGGTGGCAGCACTTCGTGCCCTACGTTTGTCTTCATTGGAGTAGTGTAGGAAGACCATAGTGGGATGAAGTCCCTGAGTAGCTAAGGAGCAGCAGTGGGCAGATTGAGAGTTGTTCACAAACGAGGTTGTGAACAGCTTGACAAGAGTCTCGATGTGTTTTGCCCTTGATGGACTAAGGCACAACTAATGATTAGATTGGATAGACAAAGTTGAATGGCCAGATGGACTTGGATCATTGATAGATGTAGTGTTGTAGATTGGGAGCTGAAGGACCAAGAAGGTATAGGGTACGACCAAGGCAGTTATGAGGAGCTCTAAATCAGCTAGACGATCATAATATCTTGTTGAAGGTAGATTGGTTGTCGATGGATTGACACCAAGCCCCAGTTTTGTATCTTGTACTAATGGATGTATGAGGGCCATTATCCCTAGTATGAGAGCCCTAGACCTTTGTATTATTCAGTTTGATTAATATAACAAAATTGGGTTAAAAATTGTAAAAGGTTGTATATATTTCATTGTGCAAAGTAGTTTTGTTGTGATATTTGGTTTGGTAGCGTTAGAGATTTAAGATTCTATCACAGACATCAAGATCATGGAAATTCAACATTGGGATGTTGTAATATAAGTCCCTATGTATAAAAGAAAGCATTCCCTGCCTGATGTGAAATATTTGAATAGTTGGTGGGTGAAGGAAGTGTGGTCTTGAGACACCTTGTTTCAGCTAATAATAATAATTTAAAAGTCCTTTGAAAGCACTCCACCTCAAGATTTGGAATTTGGCTCAAGGGTGATAGCTACAAGTAAGAGTGGTTGTAGCTTATCTATGGTTGGGTGGAGAGTTAGAATCCCACTCTCAGTTTCTAAAACTTGCATAAGATAAGTATCACCTTATGTTGTGATTGTGATTGTCATATTTCCTCTGCTATTTACAATGCGATAATGTCATACTAATGATTGAGGAGTGTTTTTTCTTGCATTTATCAATTACCTAATTGTTGTGTTGACCATAGGCCTGTAATGATGTTAATCTCATGCTCAAGTGTGTGGTTTAATCCTGTGAATCGAATAGGGCATGAGGTATCTCGTTTATCTGTGGAACATTAATTTTCGATAGGAATTTTGAGCAATACATAGTATCATGTTGCTTATATGAGTTTATTATATGTTTATTATTAGCCCAAGGGACTAGTGGATCTCGGAAATGAGATGAACTTGATTTTTTTCCATTATTATCGGCTTAAGCAGCCTATAGACTTTTGATTTGTTATGAGTTTTCCATTTGTTCGATGGGCCTTAGTAATTATGAAGGGGAAAATCCTTGTTTTATTTATTGTATCATTTACAGAAATGGCGGTTAAGCCTTGTTCCATTATTTTTATAAGCTTGGAAAGGATAACGTAAGGTATGTGTATATATATACTAAGGTTGAATGGGTCAGACAGAACTCTTGTTGAAATCTTAGGAGAGATAGTTCTAAATGGGTCATATAACAACCTTAAGGGTGACGGGCCAAGTCCTAGAGCAGGCACAAACATTCACAGAACCACCGCATCTGAGGCATATTCTAAGACTTTGTAAGCACGGTGAATATCTCATATCAACGTGGTCCCTCTACTATTAGTTCTCGACATCCTTAAGACTCAGGCTCATATGACCCTTCATTGGTGATTGGGACTTCGAAATCTTAGATCTCAATGTATTGGAACCCAGGTCATTTGTGCCTTCCTTTGGTTTCTTCTAAGACAAAACCTCTGAGATTCTATTCTGAGATGGAGAAAAAGGTTTTTGTCATCTGTTGTGCTTAAATTTCCATCCCCACACCTTGACTCATCAAACCTCATGATGACAAATATTTTATATCTCTTAACTAATGCTCCTTCTGTCAATTATTGGCTAATTTCTTGGTCTCAGTAGTTTGGCACGTAGTATCTCTGAGTTTCTCCGAGAGGGTTTTTACTGAGGAAGAGTTTGTTGCCAAGAAGGAATTTTCTCTAAGGAGGAGTTTTCACTGAGAAGGAGTTTTCTCTGAGAAGGACTTTTTGCCAAGAGGGAGCACGAAGGTTCTCGGCGGTAATGTTTCTTGGAGGAAATGGTTCGCGTGAGGAAAAAGTTCTCGGCAGTAATAATTTTCATTGAGAATGATCTACGATCATACTTCTCTCACAACTAGATTTTCCTCCAAGGTAGGATTTCTCTAGGGTGACATGGACCTCAGACATCAAAACCACGGAACCTCGATGATTACACCAGGACACATAGGAGAGGTAGTATGAGTGTGTCAGTAGCTTATATATTTATTTGTGTGTGTGTGTGTGTGTGCGCGCGCGCGTGTGCGTGTGTGTGTGTGTGCGCGTGCATGTGCGTGTGTGTGTGTGTCTGTGTCTGTGTTATGACCCGAGACATGAACGGGTTAACGGCTAATACACAAATTCCAAGTGGTGGTGTGGAGGTTTACTGGAATAGCCACGTGGGGACCACATGGATGCCACGTGGCAGATTAATAATGTGGTGCTAAAATTTAAGTGGCCATAAATTTCGATTCGGAGGTCAGGTCAGGATAAAATTTATATTGTCAGAAGTGGCTTTATTACCCACAACCAGTGGGTGACCCTATAGAAGAATTTTTCTCGTAGATTTATCTTCAACAAGTAGCTAGAAGCCCCTGATAGCCACCATTATATTGTTCAATTGATCTCCGCTCCTTGAGTCAGTCATATGTCCCCTCGCCCATCTATCGAGATCGTATATTTGAAGGTGTGTCATCCAATCCTAAAGGTATGTCTTTCATTGTGCAACCAGTTGCTTTTGCATTTTTTTTGTGGGCACACTTGAGTATGGATTATCGGGTGACTTGGAAGGAGGAAGGTTTTTAACTATATTCTTGTTCCCTCACCTTAAATGGGGGGTTAATCATCAATCCTAGTCCCGTGGGATTTCCTCTACTGGATTATAGCTTCGGGATGGGCACTACTTGGGAAACCTCGAATTTGGTAGTGTAGTCATGTTTTCCCTTTCATATTTCTTATTCACCTTCGCACATTATGTTAGACTCCGTCTTCTCAAAGTCCTTTGTCAGAGTCAAATTGGCAGGTGACTGTCAAAATCTCAGTTCAAATATGCAGGCCAATGACAATTAGCTTTCACCCACTGCTACTTAGATGTTTGCAAAGGAAATCATCTCTGAAAAGTCGTGAGTTCATAGACAGCAAGAGTGAATATGTGCGATGCTTGCATTTAGCTCGAGAGAGTTATCTTTTCATTGCCACCAACCTGGGATATCTAAATTGCATCAACTTAACTGTTCCTGGAGAAGAAAAGTGGACAACTATACTCAAAATTAATGACAAGGAGCCCATTGTTTGTTTGGATGTACTGGTCATGGAGTCCCCTGATTCCCCAGCCTTACAAGAAGATTGGGTTGCAATGGGTGATGGCAAAGGAAGAGTGACTGTTGTGCAACTTGTATCTAGTAATCTTAATCATGAAAACCCATGCTCTTTTACTTGGTCTGCTGAAAGAGAGAGGCAACTTCTTGGAATTTACTGGTGCAAGTCCTTAGGGCATAGGCATGTTTTTACAACAGATCCAAAAGGAGGATTAAAATTGTGGAGGTTGGAGTACACATTTAGAGAAGTCAATGGTTGGAGGGGATCCATCAAAAGAGTATCAAGCACCTTTAGTTGTTGATTTCACATCAGCATTCTTGGCACGCATTGTATGTATTGATGTGAGCCTTTTGGATCAGCTACTTGTTTGTGGTGATCAGCGGGGCAATATCGTTTCTTTTGAATTTCCAGTGAGATTGATCGATCTTGAAAACTCAATTATGCCAGAGAAGTTTCAAACATTTTGCTCATTTAAAGGAGCCCATGGTATCTCAAGTGTGGTTAGCATTTTAGTTGCAAGATCAAATGGAAACCAAATCTGTATATGTTCGACAGGGAAGGATGGATGCATCTGTGACTTTATTTTTGATAAAGGTGCCAATGGAGACTACTCAAATAAATTGATTTTTGCTGGAATAAAAAATGTCCCAAAAATTACTATGGTTACAGACAAAGCCATTCTTGGATGCCTGCAAGCTTGTGTTACTAGTCATTGACAAGTTTGGCACTGCTATGGCACTTGTGAAGGCTGATGTTGATAGGCAGTCTCTCAATTGGGCGTATACTCTCCGCAATTTGATACACAATATGTTGTCTCTGCGTTATGGTCACAGTGATATGTATGGAGGTCTCAACGCTGTTCTGCGATGGGTGTATTGTTTCTACAGATCTATGCTAGCAGCTATATTCATATATACATATAGAATAATGTCTATGGTCAGCGGTACTTATATGGTTGGCACAAGCACTCTCCCGACATCCCTATAGTTTCAGCGTCACTATTATATTGACCTGTTTCAGCACTAGATGAGTCTCGGCTCTGTCATAGAGTATGTATGGTATGATCAATTGCAGAGCATCACAGATGTATGGCGCTATTGGCATCACAGTTCAAGAATATTATTGTGAAAATCAATAATGACCAAATAATTCATGTCAACCTCACTCAGGAGAATCCAAAGCCGCTTATTGCTGGGATTCAGTCCATTGGGTCGAGACCAATATAACATTTGCCGGGTGTTCTGATATCTACTTAGAATATCCTTTCTTTGAACATCAGATCCATTCGTTCTCCATCTTCAATTCATTTATGATGGTTATTTTACTCACGGGTTTAGTCTCAATGATCCTGTACTCACGGGTTTAGTCTCAATGATCCTGATGCAGACTCTGAGAAATGACTATGCAAAGTATGCTCGCGAAGAAGATGATTTGGGTAGCAATGCAATCCTGATGGATGGAATGGACTGGCAACATGGAGAATGCTATATGGCATGGATATCAATTCAGAGAAAGATCTTTTACTGGTTGCGGATAACTTTGGGATTCTTTACCAGATAGACATTCGCTCAAATAAGAAAACAGAGGAACCCATTCTAATCCACAAAAAGGGTTCTAAAGTTGTGGGACTTCATTTCAATCCATTAAATTCAGATCTTCTGATCAGCTGTGGCAATGATCATTTTGCTCGTCTTTGGGATATTCGCCAATTAAAAGCTGGGGCCTTCCTGGGAGAGTTGAAACACCCACGTGTTGTGAACTCTGCTTAGTTTTCGCCAAAACCTGGCAATAAAATCATGACTACCTGCCAAGATAATCAGATACGTGTATGGGATTCTATCTTTGATGATTTGAGCTATCCAAGCCATGAGATCGTCCATAGTCATGATTTTAATCATCACTTGACCTACTTTCGTGCTGAATGGGATCCAAAGGATCCGTCCGAGTGCCTTGCAGTTATTGGTCATTACATAAGTGATAATTTCAATGGCATAGCTTTGCATCCAATTGATTTCATCGATACAAGCAATGAACAGCTTGTCGCTGAAGTAATGGATCCAAATATAGCAACCGATCTCCTACTAATGACTTCAGTCCTGATTCGATGGGATCTGCGCTCCAGTTTGTTAGCCCTCAGAGGATTTTAAGGGGAACGATCTTCTGTTTTAGGAAAAAGAAATGACTCTATCTCTATTTTTGTAACTGCAGGTGAAACAGCGCCCCTGTTTTGGGGTCGATTTGTTTTTCCCCTAGCAGAGTTTTATTTAATGTATTAAAAAAAATCATTAGTAAAGGAGAGGGGAAGAGAATTCTGAGAGCTGGTGGAGAAATAGAGAGTTTCATTGTACAGCTGTTTGACAGAGATTTTAATGAAAATACACAGCTCTGGCTTCTGAGATTCCTGTGGCATGAAATTTAACATTTGTCTTTTCCTATGTCTCATGTGTAGCTTGTGATGTTTTACATTTCATCTCATAATCATTTCTGTTGAATACTTTTAAGTGAGAAAGGCAGAATTCAATTTATTTGCTCTGTCTTGAGGAAGTATTCATAGTTAATGTTTTCTTCTGTTTGACAAGGATCCATCTTCTATGCCCTTGTCGACTTCTCAGCAGTCTTGCCATTCCGTTTATCTCAATTTAATTGTTAAATTTCTTGCCTACCTTGCCTCAGGAGATAATCTGTGTTTTTGATTATATTTCTCTGTTCAAGCTCTTTCTTTCCCCCATGCAGCCCAGAAAACCCCATCATCCATTAAAACCCCTTTTCCTATCAATTTACTAGCCTAAAATCAGTGTTCCTTATTGGTCATCTCAGCCCCTTTGAAGACCTTTTGCCGAGATAGGCCCGGAGAGAGCCCTCTCCTATCCTCGTAGGGCTAGCTACGAGGCTGAGCTTGGTTTGATGTTGCCTCAAATTTTGCCTTCCTCAGCCTGAGGCAAATTCGAACGCTAACATAGTGGCGACCATACTGGGGAAGATGGTTTGTTGTTGATGTGACATTCGACTTGTTGATTGTCTTGTCCCAGTACATGAAATCAAATTGCAGATCTGATGCTGATGGTGGACAGCAGTCAGACACATATGAAGGCTGAAGCATTCACCTGGCGACTCCAACTTGATCCAGACATTCCAGTGCTCGCTGATCCAGTTATGCAATGGTGGGGTATGTGGCAAACCCTGCCCTGTGTGAAGTTGTAAAAGAAGTAAGAAATCAGTTAGCAGATTCTGAAATTAATGAAGAATTTTTCAGTGCCTTGCTTCAATGTTTGAAATCTCCAAAGTTCCCTCTTGAAACTAAAACTAGATTTTGTGAGTTAGTTGTTGAAAGAGTTGAGAAGGAGATTCAATGTTTAGATGAGCAGATCCAGTCATATGATTTCCAAGACCCTAAAAAGTTCTTGGAAATCCTTCCTCCATCGAAACAAGAAATAACAGACTTGCCTACAGATGTTTGCATTGACAATGTGCAGCTGGAAATATGTATTGCGGAATTGGGGCAGCCAGCAGAGTCTGGCTTTCGCGATCCTATGGCAACATACATGGAAATGTTTTTCAGTTTGATTGATAGATCAGGCTGTCTTTTACGTGACCAGGCTCATTACGTGCATGAAGGGCTGCCAGCAATTACATTTGTATCCTGGTGGAAACATTCTCAAGCGGTATCATTCTCAGGTTTACTTGAATGGTTGATTTGGCATTTTAGTATTACCTGATCTACTATTTTTTACAGCATAGTAGGGTAGATTTTGTAAATAAATAAGCAGCCAAAGGGCAGCATCTTATTCCAGTTTCATTGCAGCTTTAGTTTGAAGTTAGTTAAGCTAGTTTTTCAGTCATTTCAGTCTTGAGATCGAATCAGTTTGAGTTCAGTTTCAGTTTGAAAATTGAGTCAAGAGTTGTGTCGATTTGTTGGAATGATGACTCCATCGCCCATTGGACGGAGGCACTGTCTGCTCTCCCAAAGTTCTGCGGTTCTTGGCACCTCCAAAAAGCGGCAGCTGCCATCCCCATTGGAGCCGATGTTAGACTCCGTCTTCTCAAAGTCCTCTGTCAGAGTCAAATTGGCAGGTGACTGTCAAAATCTCAGTTCAAATATGCAGGCCAATGACAATTAGCTTTCACCCACTGCTACTTAGATGTTTGCAAAGGAAATCATCTCTGAAAAGTCGTGAGTTCATAGACAGCAAGAGTGAATATGTGCGATGCTTGCATTTAGCTCGAGAGAGTTATCTTTTCATTGCCACCAACCTGGGATATCTAAATTGCATCAACTTAACTGTTCCTGGAGAAGAAAAGTGGACAACTATACTCAAAATTAATGACAAGGAGCCCATTGTTTGTTTGGATGTACTGGTCATGGAGTCCCCTGATTCCCCAGCCTTACAAGAAGATTGGGTTGCAATGGGTGATGGCAAAGGAAGAGTGACTATTGTGCAACTTGTATCTAGTAATCTTAATCATGAAAACCCATGCTCTTTTACTTGATCTGCTGAAAGAGAGAGGCAACTTCTTGGAATTTACTAGTGCAAGTCCTTAGGGCATAGGCATGTTTTTACAACAGATCCAAAAGGAGGATTAAAATTGTGGAGGTTGGAGTACACATTTAGAGAAGTCAATGGTTGGAGGGGATCCATCAAAAGAGTATCAGGCACCTTTAGTTGCTGATTTCACATCAGCATTCTTGGCACGCATTGTATGTATTGATGTGAGCCTTGTGGATCAGCTACTTGTTTGTGGTGATCAGCGGGGAAATATCGTTGCTTTTGAATTTCTAGTGAGATTGATCGATCTTGAAAACTCAATTATGCCAGAGAAGTTTCAAACATTTTGCTCATTTAAAGGAGCCCATGGTATCTCAAGTGTGGTTAGCATTTCAGTTGCAAGATCAAATGGAAACCAAATCTGTATATGTTCGACAGGGAAGGATGGATGCATCTGTGACTTTATTTTTGATAAAGGTGCCATTGGAGACTACTCAAATAAATTGATTTTTGCTGGAATAAAAAATGTCCCAGAAATTACTATGGTTACAGACAAAGCCTTTCTTGGATGCCTGCAAGCTTGTGTTACTAGTCATTGACAAGTTTGGCACTGCTATGGCACTTGTGAAGGCTGATGTTGATAGGCAGTCTCTCAATTGGGCGTATACTCTCCGCAATTTGATACACAATATGTTGTCTCTGCGTTATGGTCACAGTGATATGTATGGAGGTCTCAACGTTGTTCTGCGATGGGTGTATTGTTTCTACAGATCTATGCTAGTAGCTATATTCATATATACATATAGAATAATGTCTATGGTCAGCGGTACTTATATGGTTGGCACAAGCACTCTCCCGACATCCCTATAGTTTCAGCGTCACTATTATATTGACCTGTTTCAGCACTAGATGAGTCTCGGCTCTGTCATATAGTATGTATGGTATGATCAATTGCAGAGCATCACAAATGTATGGCGCTATTGGCATCACAGTTCAAGAATATTATTGTGAAAATCAATAATGACCAAATAATTCATGTCAACCTCACTCAGGAGAATCCAAAGCCGCTTATTGTTGGGATTCATTCCATTGGGTCGAGACCAATATAACCTTTGCTGGGTGTTCTGATATCTACTTAGAATATCCTTTCTTTGAACATCAGATCCATTGGTTCTCCATCTTCAATTCATTTATGATGGTTATTTTACTCACGGGTTTAGTCTCAATGATCTTGTACTCATGGGTTTAGTCTCAATGATCCTGATGCAAACTCTGAGAAATGATTATGCAAAGTATGCTCGCGAAGAAGATGATTTGGGTAGCAATGCAATCCTGATGGATGGAATGGACTGGCAACATGGAGAATGATATATGGCATGGATATCAATTCAGAGAAAGATCTTTTACTGGTTGCGGATAACTTTGGGATTCTTTACCAGATAGACATTCGCTCAAATAAGAAAACAGAGGAACCCATTCTAATCCACAAAAAGGGTTCTAAAGTTGTGGGACTTCATTTCAATCCATTAAATTCAGATCTTCTGATCAGCTGTGGCAATTATCATTTTGCTCGTCTTTGGGATATTCGCCAATTAAAAGCTGGGGCCTTCCTGGGAGAGTTGAAACACCCACGTGTTGTGAACTCTGCTTAGTTTTCACCAAAACCTGGCAATAAAATCATGACTACCTGCCAAGATAATCGGATACGTGTATGGGATTCTATCTTTGGTGATTTGAGCTATCCAAGCCATGAGATCGTCCATAGTCATGATTTTAATCGTCACTTGACCTACTTTCGTGCCGAATGGGATCCAAAGGATCCGTCAGAGTGCCTTGCAATTATTGGTCGTTACATAAGTGATAATTTCAATGGCATAGCTTTGCATCCAATTGATTTCATCGATACAAGCAATGAACAGCTTGTCGCTGAAGTAATGGATCCAAATATAGCAACCGATCTCCTACTAATGACTTCAGTCCTGATTCGATGGGATCTGCGCTCCAGTTTGTTAGCCCTCAGAGGATTTTAAGGGGAACGATCTTCTGTTTTAGGAAAAAGAAATGACTCTATCTCTATTTTTGTAACTGCAGGTGAAACAGCGCCCCTGTTTTGGGGTCGATTTGTTTTTCCCCTAGCAGAGTTTTATTTAATGTATTAAAAAAAATCATTGGTAAAGGAGAGGGGAAGAGAATTCTGAGAGCTGGTGGAGAAACAGAGAGTTTCATTATACAGTTGTTTGACAGAGATTTTAATGAAAATACACAGCTCTGGCTTCTGAGATTCCTGTGGTATGAAATTTAACATTTGTCTTTTCCTATGTCTCATGTGTAGCTTGTGATGTTTTACATTTCATCTCATAATCATTTCTGTTGAATACTTTTAAGTGAGAAAGGCAGAATTCAATTTATTTGCTCTGTCTTGAGGAAGTATTCATAGTTAATGTTTTCTTCTGTTTGACAAGGATCCATCTTCTATGCCCTTGTCGACTTCTCAGCAGTCTTGCCATTCCGTTTATCTCAATTTAATTGTTAAATTTCTTGCCTACCTTGCCTCAGGAGATAATCTGTGTTTTTGATTATATTTCTCTGTTCAAGTTGTTTCTTTGCCCCATGCAGCCCAGAAAACCCCATCATCCATTAAAACCCCTTTTCCTATCAATTTACTAGCCTAAAATCAGTATTCCTTATTGGTCATCTCAGCCCCTTTGAAGACCTTTCGCCGAGATAGACCCGGAGAGAGCCCTCTCCTGTCCTCGTAGGGCTAGCTACGAGGCTGAGCTTGGTTTGATGTTGCCTCGAGTTTTGCCTTCCTCAGCCTGAGGCAAATTCGAACGCTAACACATTACATGCCCTATTTCATCATCTTCCCTCTCTGGGTCCACATGACCACTAGGTCCACAAGTCTCTATTACTCCCCCTCCCCTTATTCACATGTCTTCTTAAGTCTTGGAGCGTAGCCCCAGAGGTTGATGCAGCTAAAAAAAAAGATTAAAAGCATATATGCCCACATGCAAAAGGAAATAAGACCACAAATTGCAAAATATGGTTGAGTCAATAAAATTTAGCATGTGGGAAAAAGTCAAACATGAGATCTACCCCTTATTATTATGGCCATAACCCTAGTTCCTAGGACCCCCTTTGAGTGCCCCAACATCATTAAGGAACCCATGCATGTCCTAACCCTTGGTGGATGATGAACTACCCCACCCTAAGAGGGTAATCATTGCTATATCATACACAACACACTCTCATCCTATGGAGCCCCGAGAAATATAATAAAAGAAAAGAAAAAAAATTAATGAAAAAGGAAAATGAATAAGGGTGGGAAAAAAAAAAGTTGGGGTAACTCATGTACCATGATTGCTCCCTCCCACATTCATACACCCAAATATGTGGACATCCCTCATCATTACCACCCTTGAGCCCATGGCATTTGGCCTTGAGACCCTTGTACCTCAATCCACTTCATCATTATCCACATGACACCTACCACTAGAAGGATGTACGTTGGACATGCCTTTCCCTTTAGGGGTTGGGAACACCTAATATGGTTGTTTATTAGCCACTCCTACCTAGGGAGGTAACACCATTACATGCTCAAAGCCCCAAATTTGGAAGGGAAACCCATTATGAAGTCTCATTTGTGCCCTTGATTAACAATATTTATTCACTTAGATGCATCAATGAAGTATTGTAACTGAATGATCTGAAATGGGGCACTAAAGGCTTCTTGTCAACTTACAAGAACCTCTCCCACTCCAAAGCTTAAACAATTTCCAAGATCTATGCTTATGATTGATAATTTGCGGAATTAAAAGAACTTGAAGTAGGTGTATGCTTTGTTTGCCTTTAGCTATTCAAGTGCTTGAGTTCATTTTCTTAAACTAATATTTAAACATATGACAGTAAATATGATGTATCAAATAAGAAAACACATAAGACAACAATATAACATGGAGTTCACCCTGATATCTTGGGCCACATCTCCTTGATCTCTAATCAACTCGACTAGGCTCTTTGGGATTATGGCTTAAATTCTTTTACAAGTCTTTGACTCAACTCCTTAGGTTTACAGCTGAACCAATGGGCTTAGAATGCCATCTTACCCCTGGCTGTCCTTTAGCTGCAGATAGATCTAGGCTTCTCTGGACTAATTCTTTCAGTCAATGCTCTGAGCTTATGGCTTCTCTGACTCCCTCAAAATTCTGCACTGTCTCTGGAATTCGTTCTTCTGTCTTCTGCACAACAGACACCAGCAATAGCTTGATCCTTCGATCTCTTTGATGTCTGATACTTCACTGAAGCATTTAGGTGTTGCCTCCAACCTCTGGTGGCTTCGCTCTGTTAAGCACTTTGGCTCTGCCTCCCAACCTCTGGTGGCTATCCTCTGTCTCAACAGCATCTCCGGGTTCATTGTGTTTTATAACATGTTCTATTACCACAAATGCTTAAATCGTGAACCGATTGTTCATTAAAAGAATTACTTTACAAATGAAAGGAACAGTAAGTGCGGGCAATCTCGACCATCGGGCCTTTCCCCGGAACTAAATCCCGAAATAGAGCATATTTTAACAATACATAGCAATGTATGGAAATACATAGAAAAACGCAAAAATACATTGAAAACCTGACTGAACAGACTAAGCCAGATCTCAAAGATTATCAACCCACATCTATAATATTTCGGGTTCATTTCCTTATCGCATGTCGAATGTCATATTGTGTAAGGCTAAACCCTGAACAGAACATGAATCAGGCAATACATGGGAAATACAAAGAAATCTATTGTTTGAATGCCAAGCCAGATCTCTAACGGAATTAAATCGCATCCATAAACCTTTCGGGCCTGCGCCTTTATTGCATATCACAATTGCTTGGTCTAACGGCCCAATGCTCTCTTTTAGCTTTGCTTTCCCCCAATCTTCTATCCCCGTTTACTCCGATCGACACTATCGCATATATGTGTATCAGAGTATCGGCGGTCACTGCTTCCATCGTCCTTAATCGTTGATCTGCACACCCGATCCAATGGCTGATGTTTGATCGTACCATCGCAATCGCACTATTTCAAAGGCCGGCTCCGATAACTCACCATTTGGCTTTCTCTGATGCAACATTTCCTCTTTGACTAATCCGAATAGGCCATGTGGCCCAATTTCGGCCTGCCACATGGCAGCTGTGGATTGGCCCATGGATCTATACCAAAAATCAACATTTTCAATATAGTTTGAAAGTTAATGAAATTGCCTTCTTTTCTAAGGACATTGAGCAATTTTCATTTTACAATATCTCCTTCGTCCAGAGTCCATTTTAGCCAGTTCAAATTGCGTTGGATTCAGAATGAAGAAATATACGCAATGAGACTATTTCCATAAGCATCTAATGACTTTCATTTTTTGAAGATTTTAAACAAAATTCATCAATGATCATTTTCTATTCACTCCTCCCCATTGGGAATCTTTTGGACCCCAAAAGACTGATATATTGATCTACACATTAGATGAGAGTAACAACACCCTCTTCTTTCAGCCTCCATACACTTGTCTTGCATAGCTAGTGCCTCTGAACCAAAGTCTTTGAACACTTCCTTCGTGGATGTGCTGGTCCTCTGGTTAAGAATTGTCTTCCTCCTTGAATTCATGCAGAACTCATACTGAGAAGGATATAGAAGGTAGTTTGAACTTCTCTTCCTTGATCATTGATCCAAGGTGGCTCAAACAAATGTGAAGTTGCATCTTCTTCACAAAAATTTACATTTGTACCTATTACAAAAATGTTCTATTGACATCTTATCAAGAACAACAGAATTACAGACAACAACTGGATGGCTTAAACTCTTGCTTCAATAAAAGAAACAGATTTCACATCTTGTGAATTACCTCCATGTCTTACATCTACATACAAATGATTGACTAGATAATAAGCCAACAAAATATGCCTTTAAAACAATTGACCCTTCAAGTCAAGCATGTAGAAAAAGAACTTTAGGATTCTTTTTCAAAGATGAAACACTTCCTCATTATCTCCATCTTGGAGACCAAATCAACTTTTTCCAAGTCAACATTAACATTACATGCATGCTTAAAAACAAAGCAATCAACCCTTCAAGTTAATTACACATACATGTTCAAATACAAGGAAATCATCAACATCCCTGTGTTCATGCACATCATTCTCATGCATGCATTTCATCCTTCAACTTTCGCTTAAGTACATTGTACTTTTGAAGCTGAAATGAACATAATGTTGTAGCAATAATGTGAGTCTCCTACTCAACTTTTCCCATTCACCTTCTTGGTAAAACCTTGCAACTTGCATTCCGTTAACAAAGAAATGCAAATAGATGCATTATATCAATAGACATGCAATCTTAATTGGATAAGAATTCTAACCATTTCTTACCAATCCATTTCAAAGGTCCTTCCTTTGTCTACACATCAACAACAACATGTGAATCATCTTGAAACACATCATTTATGGAAACTTCCTTTCCATTCTTGCCATTTTCTCTTTCCACATTCTTCAAGTTTTGTGGAAGCATTGTTGGATTCAAAGTCCAACATTTTGCAGCAATATGTCCTTGCTTATGGTAGTAAGTGCAACACATGTGCATCCTCTTGACAGCATGATTTTCCTTGTCCAATGGACAATTGGCTTCTTGCTTCCTTTCCTTCAAAAGTTTCCTGTATGTGGCCATTCTCTTCCAACATCTAGAAACATTATGGTTATCCAAACCACAAAAGGAACATGCAATTCTTTTCTCATGCTTATATGGAGATTTATCATGCTTAACATAATCAAAATGAATATGATTAGAACTAGATTTATACCTTTCTCTTTCAACTCTTTTACCTTCATGAGGAGGTGAACTGAATGAAGAAGTGGCTCCCTTTGGAACACCATCAACCTCTTCAATGGTTTCAAAGTTTCCACAACTCTCTGGTTCAAGTGTATGCTTATGAACACCTTCTTCCTAAAAATGATGTTTCAAGCTATTGCATTCTCCAAGAATACAATTTTTACACTTCTGAGGTAGAAGACCTGACATGAAACTCCTTCTAGGAACTATTTCAATTGTCTTCACGGCAGCTTTGGAACCTTCTCCATAAGATTGTCCATAGCCAAGACCCAAATACCTAGGCCTTTCCTCAACCATTATTGGCTCAACAATACCTTGTGCATGTTTTCCCAAGCCTTTTCCTTCGTATCCCATCTTGGACATTAACTTGGACCCTATGCCTCTGGTATGTTTTTCAAAAGAACCAACATAAACATTCTTAGAAGAATTTGAAGACAAACAGGAATTATTTACCTCTTCTTCAAGCTGATACTTGACCAAGGCTTCTTTGGAAACAAGGAGTTGTGTCTCCAACTCATGCATCCTTTTCAGGTTCATATTTGCAATATGAAGTTGCCTCTCCATTTCCTGCAATTTGTCAGAAAGCAACTGCTTCTCTTCCTTCATGGAATTCAACTGATCTCTAAGTATGATGCTCTTCCTTCCATCCTCATACATTTCTCTCACCATATCCATCATGGTGAACAAGTCTTGCTTCTTGTCTTCATCAAAGACTCTTGTGAAGAAAGAAGAATTTGAGGACTCACTTGTAGAAGTTGTCATTATCAAAATGAACAAAAGAACTTCAAACAAGATTAACAAAAAGCTTATTCAAGCAACATTTTGCAACAAACCTCTTGTGCTTCAAGGATTGCTTTGAGGTCCTTTGGGATAAGAAGAATTCCTTCAGCCCTTCTTCCTTCTTGTCCTCTCCTGGACTTAGCTTATCAATAGCTTTCCCTTCACCTCTGCAAACTCAAACAATAGTCAGTTTACAAACAATCAAACAGCTAAATTCTTTCTACTGTTTGAACACCTTTCAAGTCAAACAAGCATATAGATTGCTCTGTCAATCAAGCATCCCGATCTGATATCACCTGCATCATGATACAATATGCTTCATGATACAACCTGCTCTGGTATAACTTAACTCTGATATAACCTTCTTTGAAGATGGGGTTAATTAACCTGATGCTTTGATATAACCAGCTCTAATACCACCTTCTTTGAAGGTGGGGTTAATCAACCTGGTGCTTTGATACCACCTGATCTGAAATGGGGCACTAAAGGCTTCTTGTCAACTTACAAGAACCTCTCCCACTCCAAAGCTTAAAAAATTTCCAAGATCTATGCTTATGATTGATAATTTGTGGAATTAAAAGAACTTGAAGTAGGTGTATGTTTTGTTTGCCTTTAATTGTTCAAGTGCTTGAGTTCATTTGCTTAAATTGATATTTAAACATATGACAGTAAATATGATGCAGAAAATAAGCAAACACATAAGACAACAATATAACATGGAGTTGGGCTACGTCTCCTTGAGCTCTAATCAACTCGACTAGGCTCTTTGGGATTATGGCTTGAATTCTTTTACAAGTCTTTGACTCAACTCCATAGGTTTACAACTGAACCAATGGGCTTAGAATGCCATCTTACCCCTGGCTGTCCTTTAGCTGCAGATAGATCTAGGCTTCTCTGGACTAATTCTTTCAGTCAGTGCTCTGAGCTTCTGTAGTATACCTAGGGGGGATAATATGGGGTACAGAGGGAGGTACCCAAGGAAATAATGTAATAATGGGATGGGCCATAGTAATAAATAAGGTGGTTAACCCGTATCATGTGAGGGACCACAAGTAGTTAGCAATAATGTAATAATTCCACGGTATTAGATAGATGGTATTGAGGGAACCATGGTAATGACCCATGGTATTGTATGTATGAGGCCTATATAGAGGCTAGAGACTCCCCATTGAGAGATGTCAAAGGATTATTGTATGAACAGGCATATGGCTTGTGGAGTGTTCTCCTTCCTTAAGGAGTGAATGTATGGTGTTTCCCTACCTTAAGGGTTTGATCAATAAAGAAGCATTTATCTATATTCAGATCTTGTTATTTCTTGGGTTTATTTCCATTATCATATATTTTCTGATTAGATCTATAACAGCTTCTTGAGCTTCTGGCTTCTCTGACTCCCTCAGAATTCTGCACTATCTCTGGAATTCCTTCTTCTGTCTTCTGCACAACAGACACCAGCAACAGCTTGATCCTTCGATCTCTTTATTTTCTGATACTTCACTGAAGCATTTAGGTGCTACCTCCAACCTCTGGTGGCTTCGCTCTGTTAAGCACTCTGGCTCTGCCTCCCAACCTCTGGTGGCTATCCTCTATCTCAAGAGCATCTCTGGGTTCATTGTGTTTTATAACACGTTTTGTTACCACAAACGCTTAAAGCGTGAATCGACTGTTCATTAAAAGAATCAGTTTACAAATGAAAGGAACGGCGGGCGCGGGCAATCCTGACCATCTAGCCTTTCTCCGGAACTAAATCCCGAAATAGAGCATATTTTAACAATACACAGTAATGTATGGAAATACATAGAAAAATGCAGAAATACATTGAAAACCCGACTGAACAGACTAAGCCGGATCTCAAAGATTATCAACCCGCATCTATAATATTTTGGGTCTGTTTCCTTATCGCATGTCACATGTCGCATTGCGTAAGGCTAAACCCCGAACAGAACATGAATCAGCCAATACACGGGAAATACAAAGAAATTCGATGTTTGAATGCCAAGCCGGATCTCTAATGGAATTAAATCGCATCCATAAACCTTTCGGGTCCGTGCCTTTATCGCATATCGCAATCGCTTGGTCTAATGGCCCAATGCTCTCTTTTGGCTTTGCTTTCCCCCGATCTTCGATCCTCAATCGCTCCGATTGGCGCTATCGCATATCGGTGTATCAGAGTATCGGCGATCGCTGCTTCCATTGTCCTTAACTTTTCTCAATCGGTGATCGCCGATCAAATCCTGACCGTTGATCTGCACACCCGATCCAATGGCTGACGTTTGATCGCACCATCGCAATCGCACTATTTCAAAGGCTGGCTCCAATAACTCGCCATTTGGCTTTCTCCGATGTGATATTTTCTCTTTGACTAATCCGAATAGGCCGCATGGCCTAATTCCAGCCTTCCACGTGGCAGTTATGGATTGGCCCGTGGGCCTATACCAAAAATCAACATTTTCAATATAGTTTGAAGGCTAATGAAATTGCCTCCTTTTCTAAGGACAATGGGCAATTTTCATTTTACAATATCTCCTTCGTCCGAAGTCCATTTTAGCCGGTTGAAATTGCGTTGGATTCAGAATGAAGAAATCTACGCAATGAGACTATTTCCAGAAGCATCTAATGACTTTCATTTTTTGAAGATTTTAAACAAAAGTCATCGATGATCATTTTCTGATCACTAAAGGTGAGGAGATGCATTGGAATTTATACAGGATTGGTCAGTGGTTTCATCATGGGTTGGGGAACTTAACTGGGGCCCAAGCCCACCAGAGGATCATATTGACACTTGTAGGAGATGCATTGAGATCCATGGGTTTCCATCATGTGACAAAGAATTATCTCATGCCATGGGCAGCCTCAGCACCTTCAGTAGCTTGTTCATTGCCCCACATTATATGTGAAATGATGCACTTAGACCAGAAGTGCCCCCTGCCGACTTCGCAGTATATACAGGGTTTGGAGCTTATCTGAGGCCCAAAGGAAGTTTGTCTCATCCTTTAGACATGGGAGGGAAAGCACCTTCTTCACTGCCCTAATTTGGAGTAGTCTACATGTTTATTTTTCATCATGAGACCCATGAGACCACTACTTGTGCCCTAGAGTCACTTTGGAGCACCACATAATGTTTTAATTGGAAATAAAGGGGCCACCCCCTTGTATATCATTAATGGATCCCTAACTCTCATTATGGCTCCTTGAGGACTTAATGAGGCCCTCCAACGGCCCTTCTACACCATGATTTCATCATTTTGGCTCACTATTGGATGGCTTATTTTTCACTTTTGAGCTACTTGGTGGGCTTGTCACGAAGGACTTGTTATTTTCACATTATTTTATAATTGTAGGGGTTTTTAGGCTAATTCGAATTAAGTAGAGGATGATATAAATAGAGATATCTCCCATTGTGAGAGATCATCATCATCTCTTGGATCTATTATCTTAAAGGATATCACACTTTTTCTTGGATGACTATTGGAGAATTCTATTGATGCATTTTGATATCTTTGGAAGCTAAAATTTGCGTTCTTTATTAGATCCACTTCTTGTTCTATGGAAGGATATATCTCTTGTCATCTTGTAATTGTTATTGTGTTGAAGATCTCTCTTGAATAATGTCTAATATGTGGAATTGTTGCAATTAAACATTGTTTTTTTGTGCCCTAATTTTATTGAATATCATTCTAAAAGGTTATTTGATTGGAAATTACACATGTTACTCATTCTGCCACAACCATTACCTCCTGCTCCAAGACCACCCCAAATACCTGCTCAACCAAACCTGAACCCTAACAACAGATAGGCCCAGCAGGTATATAGTGGAGAAACATCATGCCCGACCTATGTTGTGGAGATTCAGGAGATTAACCTACGATCTGGGAAGGTTCTCCCAAATAGCCAACCTCCTCCTAAGGAGGATGAGGAAGAAAAACAGGAAAGTGAACCAAAAGTCATTCCACCCTTTCCTGAGAGACTAACTGGAACCACACAACTAACCCCAGAAGAAATTGAACTTCTGGGAGAATTGAAACAGTTATGTGTAAAGATACCGCTTCTCCAAGCCATAAAGGATGTGCCTATATACAACAAGATGATCAAGGAGAAGTGCTTCAGGCACCCAGGTAAGCATAAGAGAGATGCCACAACTATCAATGTCATAGGACAATTGTCCGACCTGATGTTGGGGTAGGTGATCTGTCTGAAATATCTAGACCCTGGGAGTCCCGTAGTCGATGTCCACATCAATGGCACCATAATCCCCCATACCTTGATTGATCTAGGGGCTAACATTAATGTGATGACCAGGGACACTATGCTCAAAATCAACCTTCAAGGTTCCCTGAGAAATACCTCAATAGTACTACAGTTAGCAGATCGCTCCATTGTGACCCCTGAGGGGATTGTGGAAGATGTAATGGTCTCTATTGAATCCTGGGAGCACCCTACTGATTTCCTGGTTCTCCAACCAAAGGAAAAGCTCACTGGGTATCCTCTCATCTTGGGAAGACCTTGGTTGTCCACTGCAGATGCCTACATCAGTTGTCGAGCTGGGAACATGACAATCAAGAACGGGCATATGTCCAAACAGCTAGTCCTCTATCCTCCTGCCCAACCTCTGCTAGAACATGATTTACCTCTCTGGTTGGAGGAGGAAGATGAGGATGAAGTCTATTCCACACCATTGTGTACAATAGAGGCTACCATGGGGGGTCCACAAACCGAGGATGATCTTATTGAAAACTTGATTTAGAATCCACCCCCCAGTGTGTTGCCATTAGAAGAGTTGGTGGAAGAAACCCAAGCTAATCCTTTAGTTGATCTCTATGTGGCTGATCCGACCTCTCTCCAAGTTAAAAATGTGGAATTCAGCCTAGAAAAAACCTTGAAGATCAACTCATCCCTATCCACCTCTCAAGAGAAAGAACTATGTAGCTTATTGAACAATCACTTGGATGCTTTTGCTTGGAGCTATAAGGAGATGAAGGGAGTCCACCCTTCAGTCTGTACTCATCACATTTACATTAAAGAAGATTGTAAACCAGTCAGGAAGCCTCAAAGGAGGATGAATCCAGCCCTTAAGGACATTTTCAAAGAAGAATTGCAAAAATTTTTGGATGCAGGATTTATTTATCCCATCTCTGATAGTGAATGGGTTTCTCCTTTGGTGCTAGTGCCAAAGAAAAATGGGAAGTGGAGAATCTGTGTAGATTATCGGGAACTAAACAAGGCCACCAAGAAAGACCATTTCCCTTTTCCTTTCATAGATCAAGTGTTAGATGGCCTGGCAGGGAAGAAGTTATTCTCCTTCCTAGATGGGTTTAGCGTGTACAACTAGATCCAAATCAGCCTGGAAGACCAAGATAAGACCACTTTCACTTGTCCTTGGGGTACTTTTGCCTACCGGGTCCTTCCTTTTGGGTTGTGCAATGCTCCCGCCAGCTTCCAGAGAGCAGTACTGAGCATATTTGTTGAACTGGTTCATGATTCAGTGGAAATCTATATGGATGACTTTACCCCTTATGGTTCTAACTTCCAGGAAGCTTTGACTAACCTGGGGAAAGTTTTAACCAAGTGTATTGAGATGAACCTGTCCCTCAAACCTGAAAAATGCGAATTCCTGATGACTGAAGGGACCGTGCTAGGTTATACAATTTCTCAGCAAAGATTACAGGTGGATCCCAACAAGATTGCTATCATTCAAAGGGTCCCACCTCCTCAAAAGGTAAGAGATGTTTGGAGTTTTCTAGGCTTAGAAGGGTATTATAGAAGATTCATTAAAGATTTTAGTAAGCTAGCCTCTCCATTGTTTGGTCTTTTGGGGAAAGATGTTGAGTTCATATGGACTGACGACTGTCAAGAGGCTCTAGATGCCTCGGAAGGTAAGCTGGTAACTGCCCCAATTTTGAAAGGTCCAAATTGGGTCCTACCTTTCCACATTCACACAAATGCCTCGAACAAAGCGATAGGAGCAGCCTTAGGGCAGGTTGAGGAGAAGCTGCCTTATGCCATATACTTTGTCAGTAAAAACCTGTCCAAGGTAGAATTAAACTACACTGTAACCGAAAAGGAGCTCCTAGCTATAGTCCATTCCCTAAACAAGTTCAGACACTACATCACCAGCTATCAAACATTCGTACACACTGATCATGCTGCAATTAGGTATTTGATGAATAAACCAGATGTAAATGCTCGTATCATTAGATGGTTACTTTTATTGCAGCAATTTGATTTGACCATTGTTGATAAGCTGGGTAAGGAAAATGTTGTTGCTGATTTCCTGTCTAGACTAGATCTGCCTGCAAGTGAAGAAGGAATGGTGGATGATCAAATGCCAGATGAACACCTATTTTCCATTTCAGTAATCTCTCAGTGGTTTGCTGATATAGCAAATTATTTGGTTTCAACACAGTTTCCGCCACACCTGTCCTCAAAAGAGAAGAGCAAGATCGTGAGGAAAAGTGCCCCATTCACCTGGATTGGGGGCAATCTTTTTAAACTTGGCCCAGATCAGGTTTTGAGGCGATGTGTCAGGGAGGAGGAAGTTTTTGACATCCTCCTAACCTGTCATGATGGGCCCTATGGGGGCCACTTTGCAGCAAAAAGGATTGCCTTCAAAATTATGCAAGCAGGTTACTATTGGCCCACTCTTCATCAAGATGTCAGGAGATATATTAGCCAATGTGACCGATGTCAAAGGATGGGGAAACCTACTCTGAGGGATGAGATTCCCCTGCAACCTCAAGTGACTTTCGAGCCATTTGAGAAGTGGGGCATGGACTTTGTGGGACCGATCAATCCCCCTTCAAAACAAAAATCTTACATCATTGTGTGTACTGATTACCTGACAAAATGGGCAGAAACCAAGGCGATCAAGGCAGCAACAGAAGAAAAAGTAGCTGAGTTTTTGAGGGAAAATATATTCTACAAGTTTGGCTATTCAAGAGAGTTAGTCACAGATCAAGGAAGTAAGTTTACCTCCAATTTGGTTGAATACCTGCTCACACACCACAAAATTAAGCACAAAACTTCCACTCCTTATCATTGGCAAGCAAATGGATAGGTGGAAGTCACTAATAGAGCTTTGGAAGGGATTTTGACTAAGGTAGTGAGCAGCAGTAGAAAAGATTGGGCAGATCGATTGGTTGAGGCCACCTGGGCCTATAACACCACCTGGAAAACCACCACAGGGTTCACACCCTATGAGCTGGTCTATGGGAAGAAGGCTCTGTTGTCAATAGAATTCAAATACAACACATTAAGGATGGCAGCTCAGCTAGACCTAGATCTCAGCCATGCAC
Organism: Pinus tabuliformis; assembly: GCA_031772625.1. Taxonomy (NCBI): domain Eukaryota; kingdom Viridiplantae; phylum Streptophyta; class Pinopsida; order Pinales; family Pinaceae; genus Pinus; species Pinus tabuliformis. The sequence goes on from CM062807.1 coordinate 804,602,251, forward strand.
AAAAGGAAAGATTGCTTCAGCTAAATGGATTGGATGAACAGAGAATGCAGGCCCTACTCCACTCAAAGGTAGTCCAACTTCAAAGAAAAATATGGCATGACAGACACCTCAAAGAAAAACAATTCCAGTAAGGAGATTGGGCACTGCTATATGATTGTAGATATAGAGATTTCAAGGGCAAACTGAGGACAAGATGGTTGGGCCCATACACAGTGGAACAATGCAATGACAATGGTTCGGTCCTGATCCGAACCATAGATGAAGAAGCCATCCCCATGCTCTTCAATGGGCATAGATTGAAGATCTACAAGAAGTCCCTTTCCAAGCAAGAATTCATTGAGAATATGGGTAAAACAATATTGGTAGTGGAGCAGGTCCCTGTCTCCACTCCACCCACACCCTGAAAAAGAGAAAAAGAGGAAAAAAAAAGAGAAAAAAACAGAAAAGGAATAAAAGATCCCTGGGTGAAAACCTCTTGGAGGTGCCCAGGGTAGGCAGTGAGGGTGAAAACCTCCTGGAGGCACCCCAGCTGTCTCAAAAAAAGAGAAAAAGGAAAAAACAAAACAAAACAAAAAAAAACCTAACTTCTTTTGAATAAATTGCAAGTTGCAGGAGGGTCACACAAGATAAAAAGACATGGCCAGGCTGCATACACCCTTCATAGTCCATCCCTCCATCGTTGTTATCCTTTCCCAAGCCTTGGTCTCATCTGTTCTGAAAATTTTGCATCCTACAGGAAACTCTGTGTATTCTACAGGAGGCCCCTGTAGAAACTACAGAAAAGCCAAAATCAAGTTCAGAGAAGACCCCGAGGGCTGAAAATTTGTCTAGAAGGCCTGTGAGCCTCCCTGCCACCATCCATCCGCCTAACTCTCCATTCCATCCCTACACACCCACATTTCCATTCGCTTTTTCTTTCCCTGCATAAACAAATACAGAAATTATGTTTCTTTCATTCTGTAAACACCAAAAAATGATGAAAAATAAAGCAACAACATTCTTTACTTATTCTTACCTTATGCCTCCCAGCTTCTCTTCCTTTCATTCAGGACCTTCTTCAACTGTCTTTATAGCCCTGCTCAAACATCAGCCTGAATTTCAGAAGGAGAAACAGCTACAGGAAATCCTACAAGATTCCTGTAGCAGCTAATCCCTTTGAAAAACAAATTCCAGAGACAGGGTCAGCGTAGCCAGGATGCATGCAATATGCAAGGAGCAGAGCCTGATCGAAAAATCACCAGCACAAGCCAAAGGCCAAGCATGCAGAGCACCAGTAGCCACAATAACAAGGAAATGAAGTGCCGAAGTCCGAAGCATGCATATCATAGCAGCAACTAAGCAGGTAAGTGACTAAACCTATTCCTCGATTGCATGAATATTTCGAAACTGCATGAACTAGGGGAATGGTCACGATTAAATGGAATCAGTGGCCAGCTAACTGGCCACCCTCGTTCAGTTCAACACCCCCTCATGGAATTCAGATGAGCCTCGTCCAATTCAAACTGCCAATCAGATACGCAGTCAGCACGTGTGGCCCGTCAACTCGGAAGGAAAAACTCAGAACTGGTAGTGGTGGTGGCATATAACAGGAATAAGGGAGGTGATGGCGGTCAGGTGACATGAAGAACAATAATGACATTGGCATAGGACCAACGGTCCAGATGGGGATAACGTACCCATCCGGCCACCTCACCTCGTCACCACAGATTACGCCATCAGTTTAAGTACAGTGCAGTCTAAGCCTCTACCACCTTTTGTTTGCATTTGCCTCGACGAGTTCCCAACTGCAGTACTCATCTACCACCTTCAGAACAGTGAACCAGTTGTTTTCTGCCAGTCTTTCAAAACCCTCGCGCTTATCGGGTTCTACAGGAGCACTACTGCATTCTATAGGAGCAGGAACACTGTCTACAGGAGGCTTTCTACAGGAAGGCCAGAAAGCAGCTCTGCAGCAGAAAAAGTTGGAATTTCTGTCAAATTCAAGCTTGGAATGAGGTAGGCTTGGAAACCTGCTCTGCATATGATATATCTAGATAAGGTGGTGGATTAAAAGTAAAATATTGGGGTTGAAAAAAAAAGAAACAGAGAAGCTCGAAAGTCTGCCTGTGTTTTTCTGCGTTCTATACAGTCTCTCTGATTCCTTCTCTGCATTCAAAAATATTTTTTTCCTTTCCTTTCCTGTATTCTCCTAAAAAAGAACTACAACCATAGCAAATCAAGCCTGAGAAGGAAACGAAATTACAAGCCTGTTTACTCTGTGAAAAAAACACATTGTTTTATATATTCCCTGTTCTGTCAACGTATTGATTTTTTTCCAAAAACCAAGAGGCAAATTCAGGTTGAAAACAGGTTGAAGGAAGGGAAAAATTGTAAATTGGTGTTGTGAAGAAGAAGCACACGGGAAATTCCTTCTACAGTTTCAGAAAAACAAAACTCAGCTATCCCTCTGTTCTGGTTTTGGAAGTTATTGCCTTCCTCCTCACCTGAGCATTTTCAGAAACCACTAAAACATCATGCCAGGAGGTTTTATGAGAAAGGAGCCTTTGAACTCCAACAAATTGCATGAGCACCCCAAGGTGGTGGCCCTCTTCACCAGGGAAAACTGGATGACTTTCTTTGAGAGAATTCATGGATATGATGAGGAGGTGACTGAAGAATTTTTAATGTCCTTAAGACCCCATTCGAAAACACATGCTACAGTGAATTTCAGGGGTCTGAACCTAAAGCTCACACCAGATTTTATTAGCAAAATCACAGGTCTTCCACTTGGGCTCCCCTGGAGCAAAGAGGAAAAACCATTGGAACAAGTTGCTAAGAAGACATTTTTTCAGCCTGATGAGCATCCTGTAGAGGATAAAAATGGAGTCAGAAGGACAAGCTTACCTCCTCCATGGAGTGAAGTCAGCTACCAAATAATGAAGTATATCTCTTGTGAAGGGAGATTTAGTATAGTTTATGGGTATCACTTCAGGTTATTGCATGAATTGAGATATGGGATGGATCTACCAGCAGCTAGGAAACTCAGTCTCCCATATTTCCTCCTTCAATCTTTCATAGAATGTGGCACCAAGTTGAATGCAGGAGTTCTAGACCAACTGGCCCACCATGGGCTCATCAAATTGTTGGTAGAAGATGCCCTACACACATACACCATCCCCATAGCTTGGGAAATTTTCCAAAACATGTCTAGAGGAGACAACATCAAAACTCTTACCGATGAACTCAGTCCTTCCGGTAGTGAAGAGGAGGAGCAGATAGATGAACTTGAAAAAGACATTCATGAGGAACAACAAAACATTCAAATAGAAGAGGAAAAATAGGAAAAACAGGAAGAAGAGGAGAAGTCAGACAAAACCACAGTTGCACCTAAAGCAGGAAGAAAAAAAGAAGCAAAAGCAGAGAAAAGGAAGAGTACAGAAGCAGATAAAAAGAAGCCCAAGAAGGCTCAGAAAAATACTGCCACAGAAGAGGCAAAGACTCAGCAAGGAAAAGAAAATACATCACCAGAGACAGCAGGGACAAAATCAGAAGCAGCAGACTCAGGAAAAGTTGCAAAAGATAAAGAAGAAAAATAGCAGGAGGAAATATCCCCTGAAACACTGGCAAGGGAAGCAGCAGCTGTGCTTGCTGCATTAAGCACTCTAGCAAAACAAAATGGAAAAATAAAAATACAAACATCTATGTATTTCAAAGCCAGGAGGAGCACCAGGATTAAGGTGGGCAAGCCCCAACCACCATCAAAAGAACCCATTGTCATTGAGGATGCACCTACTGAGAAAAAGGAGGAATCTCCCTCCAAAATCTCTATCACCTACGAGAGAGGGAGTCCCAAAACCTCCACCTGGAAGGAAAGAATCAAATTGATGGACTCCAAGGTAGTCCTACAGGAGGCTCAGACCTCTCTACAGGAGACACTAGCCAAGCTGAAAGAAACTGAAAAATTGGAAAAGAAGGCAGCAGAACAGTCACAAGAGGAAGGAAAGGAAAAGGAAATATCTGAGCCAAGCCCTCAGCCTAATTTAGGCTCCTATTACAATCTCCTAGAAGGTGGGAAGATCATCCCATAAAAATTCGTTGTACCTCTTTTCTTTGAACTAGAACAAGAAAGGGTCAGAACCCACACCTGGATGCAAATTGCTAAATCTAAAGGAGTTGAAGATATAGGGCACATGGAAGACCAGTTGAGAGAGTTAAGAAGGGAGTTGGGCATGGTAAGACACATAGAGAGCATTAGAAGAGCCCAACTACAGGAAGAAAATGAACTGCTGAAAAAGCAGTTACAGGAACGGGAATCTAAAGGGGAAGACAAGTTGCCAATCTTGGAAGGGCAGCAACAACAAGAAGGACCCCTAGCAGACAGTGAAGCAGCACAGAAACAACAGCAAGAGGAAGAGCCACAGACCGATGTTGAAATATTGATGAAATAGCAGGAAGAAAAAGAGTCTCAAGCAGCAACTGAAGTGTTGATCTTGAAAAAACAGTTGCAGGAAAAGGAAGCCCAGATGGCCTGCATGGCCAACTGGGCAATGGAGGCCTTGCAGTGCAGATAGCCAGCTAGATCCTATGCACTGTATCTCAAAGACCAGTGGCTCCAATTCCATATCAAAACATTGGCCCAGAGGGGCACCATCCCATTTCAGGATTATGGTCAGTTTATGCATTTATGTGATAATAGTTCAGCCGAGGATAAAGCCAAATTATCAGAATTTTACCTCCATAATATGGCACTACCAGACATGAACTTATGGGATCCAAATGTTGCACTGGGAGACCTACAGCTCATGGCTATGGCTTCCTGGATGAGCCACGAGGAAAAGAGAGCAGGGGAAATTCAAAAGATAATGGCAAAAGAACTAAGTGAGCCCCTGATGATAAGGGCAGAACCAGCAGAACCATTGGCTCTTATTTATGCCCATGAACACCTTGCAGCCAACCCCCAAGTTCTCCCTGATTATGTTGACAGGCAAGCACAAGCTATCGCTCATTTTGAAGATATGGAGAGATTATTTGGCGATGACTACCTTCATGCTTGCATGAGAAGGTGGAATACATTGTCACATAGCCTAAAGATCAGAGATTATAACTCCCCAACCAGAATCAAGGAATCTATGATGAGAGTGCCTCTATATAAATAATCAATGCAAAACTTGAAATCCAACTGGATTGGCCTTAAGTTCAGTCCTCCACTACTATTAGGACTATTGGAAGGGGTTAAGGAAGAGGAAGAACAGAAACAATGGGAGGAAGTGGACAAGAAAACAGGTTTTCATGACAGAGAAGAAGACATCATATCCGAGGCTTGGGATGTTAGGGAGGCTGTTAAAGCTATTAAAGGTGAAGAACTGGATTAGTTGCTTAGAGGATGAGCAACCCATTCAATAGGGGGGTGATGATGAGCCCCAGAAATGGGTAACTATATGGGCTCATTATGCCTATTATTTTCATTTAAAATGCCATTCTCAATAGTTTTGGCATGTTTTTGAATATATTTATGTCAATAGAGTGAATGGGGATAGTCACTTTGCCACATAGTCTAATGAGTGTTTATTGCAGATTTTTTGGACAATTTTGGACAAGGACCAGGCATTTATGAGCAGAATGGCAGCCAAACTCGAGGAAACAGGGCTGAGGACTTATAGGAGGGATGTCCCCTTCATTAAATGACCCCTTCCTCGAATTCTTCAGCAACAGCTCGGAGTGCAAAGGCCCACCTCAATGATTCCAAAGGGCAGCCGAGCAACTCTAGTAGGGCTGTTGTTATCTTCAGTGTCAGACAGCCAAGTTCCTTAAGTTTAGGAGGATTGTTGGGAGTCCCCACTTGTATAAATCAGAAGGCTTCAAGCCTCAATAGGTTAGCCATTTGATAGTCTATTTTCGCACTTTTGTGCAGTCTTGTACTCAGCTCATTTTTGAGCTTTTTTTGCGGACAGTTTTGTGATGCAACTATTATTTTTTGATCAATGAAGATGAATCCAGCTTTAAACCAGCACTGATCTTTTCTAGAGGGATGCAGCTCTTGGGTTAGGGCCCAACCCAAGTGTCCAGCACCTCCTTTGTTTATTTATATGCTTTTTCTTGCATTCATAAGATAATTTCTGTTGTTTAGGTAAATCTTGCTTTGTTAAATTAGGTTGCTTTTGATGGTTAGAATAGTTGTTCTTGCTTCAAGTTGCTTAAGTAGTTTGCTGCAGTAATAGAGAAAGATCAAAAAAGGCTACCAGCAGGTCTTGATCTCCTTTCTCCCTCCTTGGGACCATGATTTGAGGTCAAGGCACTACTGCTGCCACCAAAAACACAGTCTTTGCTCTTCCAATGCAATTGCTAGTGTGATATTTCGAGTTGGAGAAGTTGATATTAGATTAGATTCACATGCTTAGATCCTTTCATGTTCATTTATCATGGCTTTCTCGCATCATTTTCTATCCATAAAGTTATGTTCAGCATTTCTCTGGTTTTAGGTCAGATTTTAGGTCAAAATAGACAAAACTTTGTTTTTCGGTTTTTGCTTGGGTTAGTTTTGAGAAGTAAGTGTGCAGCTCTCTTGTAGAACATTCCAGCTCATCATTCCTCCATAGCACAACCTGTACTAGTTCATCTTTCAAATATTTCCCCACTCTTTCACCATATTTCGCCAATCTGCCCTAATTCCTACATTTTTCCATAAAGTTGCTTTCTTGCCCTTTGAACAAATCCAACCATCTCCTTCACTCCTGATCTTCATTAACAGAGTCCTAGACCCCTCAACACCTTCATCTAGCCTTCATTTCCCTTTTTCCATCATTCTTCCACCTTCAAACCTCCAGAAACCACTTTCAGCCTCCTCCTCTAGATCCTCCTGTAGAATCTCATGTAGATCCCCTGCAGCCTCCTGTAGAAGTTCATGCGAGTGATTTTTCGAAGTCTGGTCGCAATGGAAGTCTCCAGAAGGGTGCTAAGGACTTCCTAGGACCTCTCCACACCTTCCTCACCTTCAGCAAAAGTCAACTCCATCTTCCTTGGCCACCAAACCTCTGCACAGTCACAACCAGTGAAACCATCAGCATAATAATTCCACATAAAAACACTCAAAAGTACAAAAAGATGATTTCTTCTCATTTCTCTTCAGAAGTAACTTGAATAAATGCAATTTACCTTTTCAGTAGTTTCTATCTCTTTTCTTGCAAAATTAGGGTTTGTTAGGGTTTGCTAGGGTTTGCATTTCCTTTCAGTTTTCCTTCTCTTTCTGCAAGTAGAATAGCCTCCATAGAGTTATCTTTCTTCCATCACAGTAAAAGCTTCTTCTAAGAACTCATATAAGTTGGCTTAAGCTCCTAGTGAACTTGCACCAGTTGATCAAGTGACGGCGTGCAGTAAGAGCTAGTACTTGTGCATACAGCACCGTTGCTTCCAAGTTTGTTACAAACTACCGAGTTGATAAAAGTAAAGAAGGAAGCCCCATGAGTTGCAGCATTATTACTGCAATACTGGAGCTCACCACTAATCATTAAGTAAAACCTTTCTCTAACTACTACATTTATAGGTACCCCTTTATTATTTCACATCAATAAGTCCTAGCTTGTAGTGGTAATTGTCTAATCTAGGGTTAGTATATTTTCTCCTTTATAAATGGAATTTGAGCATATTCCGTCATTAAGGAATCTTTCCCTAGCCTATTTATATCACCTAGAACCCTCTAAATAGAATATCCTTATAGGTGAATACAAGGAAGCCTCCCTTGTGGTGAAACTTCACTAAATAGTAGGAGGAAGAGTATTGAGGTGACAATGGCAATCCTTTCTCATTGTTTCCATAGGGTCTGGTGCTTTCGGTATGAGTCCCCTCACCAGGCCTGCTAGATTTTATGGCAACATCTTCAGCACCATTTTTGGAGAGGAGTTGAGCCAACCTCCTCAAATTCCAAAGTTTAAGCTTCCATAAAATCTTGGTGAGAATAAATCTTAAATGGCAACATAGATTCTCACCTACTCATTCCAAAATATAAAACAATTATTTCCCCTAATAGCTTGACTAATGAGACCATAGCTTTAAGGAAGAAAAATAATACCCGCAAGATGACCACTACTTCCACTTCTCCTATAATTCCTAAATCTCTTATGGTTTGGTACCTACTTCATCCACCTCTAATATAACCATGGTTAGGCCATGGATTAATGCAACATTCCAACCATTGGGTGTAAGTGAGTTCCCTGATGCTCGTCATAAATTTCCTAATAATTATTAAGAATAGTTACCCAAGTTCAATGGTACGGATGTTGTTACTACTGAAAAATATATTCATAAATTTTACTGAGTTGTGAATGGAAAGTTGATAGAAGACAAAGACATTGTTATGATGATGTTTTCCTTACGCTTTCAAGGAAGTACTCAGGGTTGGTACCTAATTTTACCCCAGGGGAGTCTTAAAATTTGGGACCATAATTTCCATCAAGAATTTGACAAAATATGGGTTATCGTCAAAGAAGGCGTGCAACTCTTGGCGAAGTTCGAAGGAGATAAAAATACTGAAAATGAAATTGTTAAGGAGTTTACACTACAATTTGACAAAAATTTTAAAGGAGTTTCCCTCTTATATAACAAATTGATCAAACTATCCTTAACCAATACATAGAATCTCCCTGAATACATGGCCAACGTAAACACCCCCCACCTTAAGCTCGTTGAAATATGTTCACTTGCTAATCTAATCTCCCTTATAATAGTTAGAGAGATGGGATAGTAATAATAATTTGTTGTTGTGTCTTCATATCTTAAAAAAAGCATCACCAAGCATCACCATTATGTTCATATCTTCAAGACGAATCTGGTGACACAAAACTTTACCTCAATCTGATCTTTGGATTAGAATTTATAATCCTTTGAATTTCTGACAACCCAGAGAGTGTCACATCATTGACCCTACCACATGGAACCAACGTGGCCATGCCATGTGGAACCCACATGGAAATTCCATGTGTCTAACCTCCTAATGCCACATGGAAACATGTTAACGTTTATCGACTCGTTCATTACCTACCTGATTGATGTTCTGTTACCACGGCTAAAATCTCAGTGTTCTACCTAGAAAAAACCCTCAGTGTGCTACCCGACTAAAACTCTCAGTGCGCTACTCGGCTAAAACTCCCAACTCAACTATCCTTGATAAAACTCCTGGTGTGTCTTTGCTTTTCCTCTGGGGAATAGTCTCCAGGATAGATCTTACAGAATTATAACTCCCAGGGTGCATCATGCTTCCACTCATCCCTTTCTATGATAAGTCATTATCACAATTTTCAAATTGTTGCTTCCATGATGAGGCTTCTTTCCAATCCATGTAGATAAGGTTAATCGGCTGAGGTTATAAGGTTAATTCCATGCCTGAGGTTGCAGCAATGCCACTTGTAGCAAGGTCTCCCCCATAGCCCATCGATGAAGTTTCTAGCCAAAACTTGGATGAGAAACATGCTCACTCTTGCACCCGGTGGCTTTTCATAAGGGTTTTCTCCCTTCCTGCATTATGCACCATTCATAAAGGAGTTCTATCATGGCCTGGTTTTGGTGGTTCCACAAACATCTAGACTTTTTCCATAGTTCCACCATGTCCATTAGAGTTTACTAAGGTACCCATTGGTGTTATCCCTCTTGAGCTTATGTTAGAGTTACTCTCTCTAGATTCACAATGTATGTAGCAAAGAACATTGAATAGGGACTCGTCCATTTAGGCCAATGACTTATCTATCTAATCCCTCAAGGATCTGCAGCTCCTAAGATCTCGAGTATCTTACTTAGGTCTGACCAATCTAAACATAGACATCTACATATCTCATTTAAGGACCCACTACGCGTTGTAAGCATATAAGAGCAACCATAAAGCGTATAGTTCCAAAAGGACCGCAAGGATATCACCATTCCTCAAAGAAATAGGGAATCCTTATTTTAGGTCTGAATACAACCAAGAGCTTTATGGATAGGCACATAACAGATAAGATTACAGACTTGCAAGCACTCTATTTTTAGGGACAGGGAATTCCAGGCATAGTTGCATTAATGATTTCCAATTATCTTATGATACATCCTTGGTGATTCCTGAAGGGCCTACAATGCTCACACTACACACCACAGTGCAACCCATGGCCTATGACAGACATACAAGTAATTAGTTGCACCTACCTGGGCACTAACCTTATGGTGGACCAAGAAGTAGAGTTTTTTAAGGGTTCCCAGGTAACTTGGCTATTAGCAAGGGCTCAGGGATGATTTCCCTAGACATGGTGCCATCACCATCTCCACCCTCTAATGAATGGGGACTCGAGAGGTAATTTCTACCCCACTTGGAAGTGATTTCCTCCATGACTTCTCCTTCCAACCAAATGTTTCTCTTACTCTCTATGTTCTTCTTTTTCCCAGTTGCTCCCATTGGCACTATTGTTGCCTTCTTCCTTCATCTCCCCATTTGTTCTCCTCCCTTCTCTCTTTTTTTATCACTCTCTTTTCCCCCCAATTCTCTTCTCTGCCTTAAATTTTCTTCTAGTTTTCCCCTGCCCTTGAGTGCATTCTCTCCCTATTCAATCGTATCGTGAATGTTCTCCTACATCCCCCTTTTTCTAGGTTGACTTCCTTCTTCTCCACCCAGTTTCCTATGCAACCCGTGCCTTAATTAATTATTGTCCTTCTTTGCCACTCCAATTCCTCCAAGCAAGCATGGGTCTCTTCCTTTTCTTGCAGTTCCTTAAATTTTTGACATATGATTCCATTAAAGGCACAACAACCAGCCTTCAAAGGTTGTCCGAAAGAGTCTAGTTTTCTTGTAGAAAGTAACCTAAACATCCCAAGAAAGTTACCTCCCCAGCCTCTGGAATCTGTGTCCCATGACTCAACCCAAATTATTTTTATGAAATATTTACATTGCAAAATGAGGTTAAGCAATTGGGACTATCACAAACCCCTACCCCTCAGGGGGACATTTTCCTTGGGGTTCTTATCGATATGCAACATAAAGGGCATGCTTAAAACAAGCACATACTGCTTATGGAGCTTTATATACATAGTTATGTACAACATTTACAATTCGTATACATTTTCTTTAACTAGTAAATAAAAAGGGATATGCTTCCCTCATTGAGTCTTTCATTTCCCAAGTGGCTTCCTCAGGCCCAAAGTGCATCCATTGCACTTTGACTTGCTCTATTGCTAGACTCCGGAGAGTGGTGCTCCTTCGATCTAAGATGCATATTGGCTCCAGTTGAAACTCTCCCTTTGGTTTCACCTGTAGCACAGACCAATCAATCACATTATTAGAATCATGTACATATATTTTAAGTAAAGAAACATGGAAAACATCATGGACTTTTACTAATGGAGGTAAGGCCAACCTGTAGGCCACTGGTCCAATCCTTTCGAGGATTTCAAAAGGTCCACAAAAATGAGGTGCCAACCTGGCACGACCCAATATTTAAAGAACTTTTCTTGGGCTTAATCCGGAAATAGACATGTTCCCCAACATGGAACTGTTTATGTACACTATGTTGATCCGCATAGGTTTTTTGCATGTCCTATGCCACCTTCAAATTTTGTTTGATGATCTAAATGTGTTGCTCCATTTCCTTGAGCATGTCAAGCCCAATAAGGACTCTACTTATTGGATCACTCTAGCTGATAGGAGTATTGCAACTCCCCCCATACAATGCCTCAAATGAGCTCATCCTCAAGGACTCTTGGTAGTTGTTATTATATGAAAATTTACAGGTGTAAGATACTCTTCCCACTTCTTTTTATAGTGCATTACATACATGCTCAACATGTATTCGAGGATATGGTTCACCATTTTTGTTTTTCCATCCGTCTACTGGTGATAAGTAGTGCTAAAGGCCAATTCAATCCCCAATCCTCCAAATAGCTCCTTCCAAAACTTGGAAGTGAACTTGGCATCCCTCTCTAAGATTATCTTCTTGGGAACTCCATGCAACCTCATAATCTATCATATGAAAAATTGAAGCACCTCACTAGCTGAGTTGGTGGATTTGACCACCACAAAATGAGCCACCTTGCTCAACTTGTCAATCACCACCATAATTGCATCATTTTGTCTGTAGGTCCTTGGTAAACTTGTAATGAAATCCATGGATATCACCTCCAACTTCCACTCTAGAATGAGAATGGGTTGCAATAAACCTATTGGATGTTTGCACTCAGCTTTCAGTCACTGACATTATATGCATTTAGCAACAAAATCAGCCACTTCTTTCTTCAAATTTGGCCAAAAATAAAAAAATTTAATGGATATGAGAGTCTTATGGTACCGAAGATGGCCTGAATATGGCTTGTCATAGAACTCTTTCATGATGAGCCCCTTCAATTCATCACTATTTGGTAAATATATTCTATTCTTGAATCTAATTAGACCATCACCTGTGAGATGATACTCTTCATCCTCACCATCTTGTTGCAACTTATCCTTTATTTTCTTGTACTCTTCATCATGTTCTCCTACATTTTTAATCCTTTCAACCAAGTCTACTTCATAAAAGGTTATGGTTTCCAGATGACTCAATTGAATCCTTCTACTAAGTGCATCAGACACCTTGTTCTCTTTTCCCTTTATATATTTTATTTTGAAATCAAACTCATTGAGCATGCCCATCCACCTTACTTGACTTGCATTTAGCTTGGGTTGTTCAAATAAATAATTCAACCCTCCATGATCAGTCATTAGGGTGAATTTTTTTCCAAGGTAATGTCTCCATATCTTTAGTGCATGGATGACTATAGCTAATTCCATATCATGAGTTACGTATTTTTGTTCATGTTCATTTATATTTTGGGACTCATAGCACACCACTTAACGTTCCTGCATCAACACTCCACCTAACCCTTCCTTGTAGGCATCTGTGCATACTACAAAATCCTTTTCAGGATTTTTGATCCTCAAAACTAGTGCATTCGTGAGCAATTGTTTCAATTAGTCAAAGCTCATTGCACACTCAGTTGTACATCCAAATTTCTTCCCTTTTCCCTGCAATTATGTGATAGGATGGCCTATCTTGGAGAAGTTTCAGATGAACCTCCTACAATAACCTGCCAATCCCATGAATGATCTAACCTCATTCACATTCTCTAGTACTAGTCATTCTAAGATTTCCTTAATCTTCTTCAGGTCAATTTCTACTCCCTTCCTTGAGACAATATGCCCCAAGTAACGAATTTGTGATTGGAAGAGCTTTGCATAAATCTTATTCTCCCTTAGCAATTGCAATATTGTCACCAAATGATTTTCATGCTCTTCTTTAGTTCTTCAACACACCAATATATCATCAACAAAAACAATGACAAATTTGTCCAAATAAGGACACAAAACATTACTCATTAGACAGATGAAAGTGGCATGGGAAGTAGTAACCGAAATGGTACCACTACAAGCTCATAGTGTCTGTATCTTGTCCTAAAAACAACCTTGTGGATATCCTCTTCTTTTATATGCACTTGATGATACCCAAACCTCAAATCAATCTTAGAGAATATTGTTTCTCCCCTCAGTTGATCGAATAATTCATCAGTCTATGGCAACGGATATCGGATCTTAATGGTCACTTAATCCAATTGTCAGTAGTCAATACAAAGTCAGATTGTCCCATCCTTTCTCTTCACAAATAATACTGGAGCTCCCCAAATCGGCACACTTGGTCGTTTGTGCCCTTTCTCAAGCATTTCTTTCAGCTACAATTTTATATCTACTAGCTTAGGAATGCTCATCTTGTATGGTGCTTTGGATGTTGGTGTTGCTCCAGGAAACAACTCAATAGAGAAATCAACTTCCCTGTGAGGAGTTAAACCAAGTATATATGCTAGAAACACATCCTCATATTGTTGCAGCACTAAATATTTCTTCAGTAATTCACTTTCTTCTTTCCCAGTGTTGTCACTTGCCTATTTATTGTTGGATATTTTCACAACAATTAATTTTCATCCCTTCCAACAACTATGTTTAGCTTGCATTATTGTGATTATTCTGACTGAAATTGGTTTCCGCTTGCCTTGTAATATTTTCCTTTTCCCAACATCATCCAGGCATTCAACTGCTTTTTCAAAATAATCCACTTTTGTCCTATTCATGTACATCCAATTCATGCCTAATATTATGCTATACTCACCCAATGGAAGAAAATTTAAGTCTGTTGTTGTGGGCATGCCACTGAGTTCAAATGGACATGATTTCACCAAATGACTAACTTTTCTCTTTGTTCTGGTTTCCATCTGAACTAACCATGGCTCTATGTGTGATCCCTTAATCAATTTGCACTTTTCCATAAGCTCTGGGATGACATAGTTGTAGTTAGAGCAAGGGTCAATTAAAATGGAAATAAATTGATCACGCATCTTACCTTCAATCTTAATTATGGTCGGTTGGTGGTCTTCTTGACAATTGTCCAAGGCTAGTAAATTTTGGGCAAGCTCTAAGCTACATCCCCCATTGTTCGAGAGTCTTGGGCACTATAAATCCTAGGACCTGCATTTCTTTGATGTGGGTAGTCCCTTTTACAATGGTTTTCACCACATGTCCAACACTTCAAATTCTCCTTTATTTCAGCTCTTCGTTGCTTTGTTGCTAGCTACTGTGTATTCCCTTTAGCAACTGAATTGGTTTTTTGTTGGAATTGATTTATGGCGCCGCCAAATTGTTTACTTTCCTTTTTATCTATGAATTTGTTTGGTAATTTCTTGTTATTTCCAACTTTATTCTTTTCCTTCCAATTGATTTTAATTTTTGGCCTAAGATTGTCCTAATCATAGCAATATTTTAATTTCTTAATGGCATCGTTCAATGTCAAAGGTTCCAGAAATTCAATTATGTCTTTGAATGTCATAGGCAACCCACTGATAACATATAGATTTTTTCCTTCTCATCCTTGAGAAATGGCATATATATCAACAACTCTAGAAACTTGGTGAAGTATTCCTCATCTGACATCTGCCCCATTCTGAGTTCATAAAATTCCTATGCCTTGCTGTCATAATGTCACTCAGACAAATATTGATTCCTGAAAAGATTCTCAAATTCATTCCAGGTCAATTCTTCTTCAACAATGCCTCTGACATTTTCAGATCTTCCCACCATATATTTGCCTTTACTTTCAAACTATAGATGGAAATCTTGGCTTTCATATTCTTAGAATAATCATGAATTCTGAAAATTTTCCTTATGCCCGGTAACTAAGCTTTTGCTTCTTCAGATTTCTTCATATCTCCATCAAATGTGGGTGGCTTAGCTTTGTTAAATTCCTCTAGAATATACTCCTTTTATTTTCTTTTATGATGGTGATGATGATGATGATGAGAGTGATGATGGTTCCTCCTGGTAGTAGACCTTAAATATCCACCAAATTGATGCACATAAGTGTTGTTCCTTCCTTTTGGGGTACTTGTCGGTACATTCCCCTTCATAGTATCTTCACTCTCCTGCCTATGCCTCTTCCTAGACATGATATCATCTACTCCATTTGTTTTATCTTGTGACCCCCGAAATCTTCCCTTGACTCTATAGCTAGTTCCCATCTCATGCTACTTCTACATATACAAATCTGAGAGGCTTTGCAAGATAACCCATTGATTTCGACTTGTTTTCCCTGGGTTCTTACTAATTTTTCACTGTCTGCCTTGAAACTTCTAACCTCGGCCCTTAGGCTCCTCGAGGTATCCATCCAATCAGGAGAGTTTTCCCCTCCCCCTTGGCCAACTGATCTATCTTATTCATGCTCGTGTGGGTCATGGTCAAAGATATGTTCTACCATCTTACTGATCATTTCTTGGTCATCAGGATCTATGGTGTACCACCCTTTGTTATTCCGGGGGAACTTCTTCTACTGCAATATTACGTTAGTTGTTGTAATTCACACACAATTGTTAGACAAATAGAATTAATATAAATAAACAACGAAAATCCATGTACATGATCCTACCTCTACAGAATTGTTATGGAACCCTTAATTGAAATAGACAATCCATATCAATATACTAATGTTAATTAATCATCAATTATTAATATACAAGTTGCATAGTCCTTAAAGTATACATGTGTTAACACAACTATTAGATACACCATGAGATGAACCAATAAGAAAAATCATGACCGTGAACTTGCATTTATGGATCTGCCATGGTAGACTTTGTTGTAACAAAATAAGCCATGTTAGTATATTAACAACAAGCCACAAGCATCCCCACCCCTGCATTACATATTCATCAATCATATATTAATCAACACCAATTGTTAGTGCCATACCACATATCTAAATCACAACGTAACCATATCATCCATGCATGTAATCGATCAATTATATCCCAGCCTTTAACACCTAAACATTTCTTTAATTTAATTTCTAAAAAATAATCATAGGGCCTTCTTACGGGGTTCTACTGTTACTTTCCACATGATAGATCCCATCTAATCCAAGTGTTGAACTTGGCATTGATACCACCTATAAACACGCCCCACCTTAACCTCAATGAAACATGTTCACTTCTTAATCCAATCTCCCTTATAAAATTTATAGAGATGGGATAATAATAATATTTTTTATTTTGTCTTCAAAACTAGAAATGAACATCACCATTGCATTCATCTCTTCAAGACGAATCTAGTGATATAAAACTTTACCTCAATCTGATCTCTAGATCAGAAGTTAGGATCCTTTGAATTTCTGACAAACTAGAGGGTGCCACGTCATCAACCCCGCCATGTGGAACCCACGTGGTCAGGTCTCACAGACAACCTCCCAATGCCACATGGAAACTTGTTAATGGTTTCTAACTCGTTCATTACCTACATAATCCTAGTTTTGTTATCCAGTATAAACTCCCAATGCGCTACCCTGCTAAAACCCTTGGTGTGCTACCTCGCTAAAACTATAGGTGCATCACTCGACCAAAACTCTTGGTGCACTACCCGACTAAAACTCCTAGTGTTCTACCGAGCTAAAACTCCCTGCTCAACTTTCCTGGCTAAAACTCTCGACTCAACTCTCCAACCTAAAGCTCTTGGTGTGCCTTTGATTTTCCTCCAAGGAATAGTCTCTGGATAGATCTTATGGAATGATAAATATCAGGGTATGTCACCCTTCCACTCATCCCTTTATGCAATAAGGCATAATAAAAAATTTCAACCCGATGCTTCCATGACGAGGCTTCTTGTAAGGCCATGTAGATAAGGTTAATCGGATGAGCCTATAAGGTTAAGTCCATGCCTGAGTTTGCAGCAACGCCACTCGTAGCAGGGTCTCGCCCATATCTCGTCGATGAATTTCTGGTCAAAACTTGGGCCATGAGAAACATGATCTCTCTTTCACCTCGTGGTTTTTCATAATGGTTTTATCCCTTCCTACACTAGGTGTAATTCAAAAAGGATTTTTATCATGGCTCGGTCGCAGTGGCTCTATAAACATTTGGAATTTCGCTAGAGTTCCGCCATGGCCAATGTTGTTTGATAAGGCACCCATTGGTGCTATCACTCCTGAGCTTATGCCAGAGTTACTCTCTTGGGGTTCACAGTGTCTATAGCAAAGAACAATGAACAGGGGCTCGTCCATTCAGGCCAATGACTTATCTATCCAATCCCTCAATAATATGTATCTCTTAACATATCTATTATTTTACCTGGGTTTGATCGATCTCAGCATAGACATCTATAGGTCTCATTCAATGACTCACTAAGTGTTGTAAACATATAAGAGAAACCATAAAGTGTATGTTGCTAACTGGATCGCAAGTAGATCGGTATTCCTCAAAGAAATAGGGAATCCCTCTTTTAGGTGTAAATAAATGCAATAGCTTTATGGATAGGCACATAATAGATAAGATTGCAGACTTGCAAGAACTCCCCTTTTAGGGACAAGGAATTCCATGCATAGTTGCATCAATGATTGCCAATTACATTCTGATACAGGATAGGTGATTCCTGAAGAGCCTACAATGCTTACACTTCACACCACAGTGCAACCCAGGGCCTATGGCAGACATACAAGTAATTAGGTGCACATAACTGGGCACTACCCTTATGGTGGACCAAGAAGTACAGTTTTTGAAGGGTTCCTAGGCAAATTGGCTATCGAAAAGGACTTGAGGATGATTTCCCCAAAATAGGGCGCCATCCACATTAGGACAAGACTATAACCATTGATTCAATGTTGTAACCAGGCTCAAGAAGGCATGCTTTACACAGGTTAACATACAGATATACTAAACCATATCCTGAGTAACAATACGATGTGCATCACCGAGGGCTCGAAGAGGTCTCTCACATGAGATCACAAATTAATGAGAATAAGGGAGGAAAATCGTCAGCATTATCACATTGTAACATCAACCATGTCAATGCAAGTTATCATTAATGAAATCGTTGTGTTGTAACCTGTTGAAGGCTCGAAATTCTCTACCTACAACATTATAAGGGAGACCGCCCAGTCAAGAACTTAGAGCAACTCATTTTTCCGTTGAAATGGTGGTTGTGAATGGTTAAACTAGGTCGAGTTACCTTCTCTCTATTTCCACTGGCTTAAAGTATGACTTTCATCTACCAATAGAGAAAAGACATCAGATCAACCCTCTTTCTAATCAGGCAAGAAAGTGATCCTTAAGCTAATTTGGGGCTCAACCAAGCCACATCTAAATTTTTGCCTCTTTGATAAAAGGATTTTTAAAAATGTAGAATTAAATCTAAATTATAATTAATCCTAGAATGCAAGAAAAAAGAAAAATATCCTAATCCTATCTTGATTAGGAAGATTTAGATCTAACACAACCAAGAGCAAAGTAATTAAATTATTGAGATTTAAATATGTCTGGCTTGTAATGAATATCAAGCTAACGAAGTAGTTCAATTAACTGATGTTATGAATACCAAAACACATTTTGTTCAGAGATCTATTAACTCAGATAATTAATCAGCAACATTTAGGAAGTAGTTCACAAAATGATGATGATTGTTAAATCAATAACTCAAATGATTAAACAATAATATAAGGAAATAGTTCACAAAATATTATTGTTTGTTAAATTAGAATTAAAAGACTGATTTCTGAATAAATAGTTACTCAGAAATCAGATTTCAACACATAAGAGAAGAGATAAATAACAACATATTATTGAGGCAAATTGCTCACATCGACAATAGTGCACAAATATGAATGAAAATGACACATTTCTACTATTATAAAATGAAATCAATATAAAAACAATAGTATTTTAAATACTGATTTATTGAAACAGTTTCTCTCGCTCTGATCTTCAATAGTCCTCTACAACTCATAAACTATGTTGTTAAAACAAGAGTTGCAATAGTGAAAGCTCTGCTCCCCATACATAGTTTAGATTTGCAAAACATAAATCCCCATACTCCTCAGATCTAAGATTGATCCTCTATCACTACAGCTATAAATCTCCATTACAATAGTGCTTTTAAGAATTTCATAATTGCATAGAAGAGAAGCCCCATTTACAATCTACAAACCACTATTTATAATTTTACAAAATGAATTCCAAAATAGGAGAGTTGTTGAAGAGTAATTTTGCTCCAATAATTTTCATTGGTCCAAATTCCTATTCTTCTATTGTTGGAGGAATCTCATTTATTGAAATATTATTTTCCTCATCTCTTCAACAGTTTTCCTATCAGAACCAATCAAAATTTAATTAAAATGTAAATTAAAATCAAAAATATCAAATCTGAAAAATAAAACATTTTTAATGAAAACTCAATTAAATAAATAAATAAAAAGGAAATCTAAACTTTCCATTGATCCCTGTAAAGATCTAATTGGTCAAGGAGAACATAATCGAATGGATTTTCACTCAGTAGAGGCTATGAGCAAATGAAAATGCAGAAAATTAATTTTGTTTAAAAATTTGGAGCTTGATTTTCTGCTAAATTTTCGATTCGTTTAATGATAAAATCTGGTCATGCAACCACTTCATAAATATTCTTTGTGATTTATCTATCCAACGAGCCGTCTTAAGCCTCATTTTGCCAAGTAAAACTCAACTTATGAGCTTAGTTGAAGAATCAAAACTACCCAAATTCTGGAAAATTTGGTCCTTAACAAAAATAAGAATTTTTTAATTAAAATCTAATCCTAAATTAAATTATAATATTTCTTAATTAATACTAATTTAATTAAAATTACAATATTAAACCAGATTGATTATAAACTAATTAAAATAAATTTTAATTTTAAAAATAAAATGAATTTAAAATTTAATTAAAAATATAATTATATTATATTAATATTATAATTGAATTATATTAAAATTATAATATTAAATTATAATTAAAATATAATTATATTATAATATAAATATTATATTATATATAATACTCCGCGATTTCAGGATCTCTATGCATGGATCCATGCAAACTGGACTCATCATTGTAAGATCAGTTTCTGTTCAAAAGGATACTTCATTGTTCTATTTGATGACAGTAAGCATTATGAAAAGGCTTTAGAAGAAGGCCCTTGGTTCATGGGAACTGCAGGGCTCTTCTTAACTCCTTGGTTCCCAGATTTTGATCCAACAACTGCTGTCATTACCAGGACATCTATATGGATCAGGCTTCCTAACTTACCTACCCACTTATGGCATTGTGCAGTCTATAGAGCTATAGGCAACACCTTGGGCAGTTTCATTATGGAAGATTACTGCCAGGAAAGTAAAGGTCTCTACTCATATGCCAGAATATGTGCGGAGTTAGATTTGAGTAAAGGACTTCCAGACCAAATCAATCTCAAGATAAACGACTTTGTCTGGACCCAGACACTGGATTACGAAAATACTGCATTCTGTTGCCGCCATTGCCACCAATCAGGGCATCTACAGAACACCTGCCCATCTCTCCCGGCAAAAAAGAATAAGGATAACCTCTCCAAGCCCAAGTCCAAACGATGGGCTCCTTGCTCTCCACCTCCAGTCATGGATTCTGATTCCTCTAGCTCTGAAGATGAAGGTAGCGATGCAGATTTGGATCAAGCCCCTCCTTCCGTGGTCCCTTCCACAGATGGTCCGGCGCATTCCTCCGATACAGCTATCGCCCAGAAATGCATCCATATGACCTCCTCCTCTGATTCAAAAAAGGAGGGCCCCCTGGTGGAGAACCCCAATCTTCAAGTTGTTATTGCTCATTCACCCCACGATGGTTGGGTAGAAGTCAAAAAAAGGAAAGGGAAAAAGCTTCGTGTTGAGGCTTCTGCCTATTCTGAGTAGAAGTCAGTGTTTTTGCTTCCAGCCACTTGTTGTAGCTTCTTGCTTGTTTCTCTCCTTCTCCGAAACCGAGGTTGTTGATCCTATCATTTCCGGTTGCCAGTTTTTTGTCTCTCTTGATTATATCATCTTGTACCATATTTTTGATTAATAGAATTAGTCCAATTCAAAAAAAAAAAAAAATATATTACTACAAACTATATTAACACACTTTAATACCAAAATCCAACCTTACATAAAGAAAACAAATAATATGTAATTTTCACATATTACGACATAGGAGGTAGAGTAGGTCACATGTGAGGTGGAGTGAGGGAGGAGGTGGGGTAGGGATGATGGAGGTTAAGGAGGTGAGGTGAGACTTTATAATAAAATAAAATAGCCATCGCATAAATTCATATTGGAGGTTGGAGGTTGATACATATTGGAACTTTTTATATGTGCACAAAATAAAAATGTTAATACGTTGATATTTTGATATCGGAACTTTTGAATATTGGAAGAATTAAATCGAAGGTTTCAAATATCGGAAGAATTAAAACACGGATTTCAAATATTGAAAGAATTATATCGAGACTTTTAAATTTCGAAAGAATTGTATCCAGAGTCTATTTTTTTATAGGAAGGGAGGAGGTGAGGTGAAGTGGGGTCCACTTGGAGTGGAATTATAAATTCTACAAAATGAACTACAACCACTTTGCAATTTTGAGATTTTGGGTCTTGTAATTTCTTTTTAAATTAGGAATTGGAATAAATTATCGAGATCCCGAAAACGCATTTTTTAACTATTCTACAATTTGGTTGGGTGATTTTGTAGGATCGTTAGTGAAAAATGAAAAAATTAGTAAAAATGAATTAGGGATTAATATTTACAATGAATTACTAATTTAATTACAAAATTAAAATAATATACATTTTATACATTTTTTTACCCAGGGGTAAAAATTATCGAATTTCGGATGAGCACTATTTGCAAACCGTGTAACCAAATGAGACAAAACAAGTACCGATAGAAAGCTAGCAAAAAATCGAACTCAATGAAGAGATCAAAATAAAAATCTGATAAGATGAAAAAAACAAAAAAAAAAACAAAATTGTAGGACACTTAACCAAAAAAAAAAAAAAGTGACTTAGCCATAAATTTATTAAAGGATCCCCATTATTTGAAGTAAATAAGTCAAATAATGGGGGTGTTGGGTTTTCCCTATAACATTAGCGACACACTGAGAAGAATGAGTTATCTTTGATTAAAGATAATGAACTTTAATTTACCCAAAGGTTAAAAATAATGGAGTTCACGAAATCATCTAACAATAAAACATTTCCATGGGTCTCACATAAATAGATTAAGTAATAGGAGTTTGAAAAGATAAGTACTCAAAAGCATACTTGAGTAACAATCATGAATCCAAATTTGGGAAAATTTTATTTTTATATTACCTCGTATGAAAAATAGAAGAAGGTACAGATAAGAGTTTTTATAAAGCATATATCCATTGTTATGAATGGTCTCTGACATCACTTTGTTGCCAGTGAGCCTGAAAAATACCCCAGCGAAGTTGTATTTTATGCCATACAAGCGTATTCCCACTGCTAGCGAGCGTCCATAGCCCCGATGGGTTTACTTGTATTTCTCATACTTCCTCTTTTAATCACCCTTTTGATAAGCGCATTTGCGAGATTTTAGTTTATGATGTACTTGAGTGAAAGAGGTGGGATGGTAATAGAGACTTATGTTAATGGATACAGTACTTTCATAATGTTGACTCCAAATTCTTTTCCTGCAATTGTCCATCAGAGGCTTTTGTAAAGTGGAGGGGTGGGAGGGATCCATTGAGTTAAACTCAAGTCAGTTCTTTCCTTGAAAAGGTAAACCCTATCACTTAGAAAGGATGTGTGTTCCTCCATGAAAAATATTTAAAGCAAGATGGCTCTATGGTTACATAAAGATACACCTTTAATGATAAATGAAATTCAGTGAAATAGATAGAGTAAAGATTTCCTATGTATGTCAATCATTGTTGGGTGAGAAAAAGGCCTTCCACATGAATCATGGCGGAGTCACCAACATCAAAATAAAACTGAAAGCAAAAGGAAAATAACTCCAAACTGAATTAAAAAGAAATCAACAAACTCTAATTAATGTAAAAATGACGAGAGTAAAAGCTAAAAGAAAAATCTCAAATTTAAAAGATAAACCCCAACAAGATTGCTTATACAAATGTCTCAACAAAAGAAGTAAAAGAAGATAATCATATGAACGCTTATCTTTTGTTGAGAATCTAGTAAATTTTATCATGAGGAGTCATAAGAGATTAGGCTTCTAAAATTAAAGGGTGAATAGCAGTCATGAGAGATAATAAGCTAATGAGAAGTCTCTGTCTGCTGCAAATTTTCTTGTTTCAAAGAAAAACCAGCATTAAAACATCTTAATCATTTTCTAATAAAGGAAATACTTAAGAAATAGATTAAAGGTTCACGAACTCCTGAGTTTACCTGATTTGGTAAACATTATAACTGTTATTCAAAAATTCAAAGGCAAACAACAAAGAGAATGAGCTCCAAATCTAAGTCATCTGGGATGTGAAAAAGGATCATGAAGACTTGCAAAACGGAGCTTAAGATCAGCGAAAACTAAAAAAAAAACTGAAATGAAAAGTAAAGAAAATAGAAATAAATTGAAGTGGCCAGTTGAAACTTACCATTGGAAAATTTCTTTTGATTTTACTTGAGAGATATCATCTTCTCCAATAAAAGATAACTTCTTCTTTTAATTAGAATTAAAAGCATGAAGAAGTTAAATTGACTGAAATCTTATTGACTCAAAATCATCAATTATTAAATCTAAACTAAAGCAAGTAGTCAACTAAAATAAAACAATGTTTCATGTTCAAAGAATCAGAAGTAAACCAAACCCATCAGAAATGAGAATGAAGATATGCTTCTATAAGAATTGCAGCGATGATTGTTCTCTTTGATTTTCCATTTTGAATTTATATTAGCCCGAAAATACTAAAATCGATTCAAAATCCAAATAATGTAGCAGTCATGTATATGAAGAGGACTTGAATCTTTATATGATAAGTATGGAGTGATATATCAAAAATTCAAATAAAAGAGAATTCAAACATGAATTAACCATGGTCCATTACCTTTACCTGTCCCAAATTCCTTATCAATTGTTGCATTATGATAGTGGTTGTTCAAGAGTGCCACAGGTGATTAAATTTCTCATTAGTCAAGCAGATTGTCGAAAAGAGTAAAAGAGGCCCATGTGCATACACCAAAAGAATGTATATCCCTATAGTCACAAAGTCATCCTGATGAATTAATACTTGAACTTCCTGAAATCATGATTAAAATACATCCAAGCTCTCGACCACCACGATAACATTAAAGCAACATATATATCCAAAGATAATCAAACAAGACTTCATGTGAACATCGTGAAAGATCATAATGAATTGATGAGAGATTTATGAAGATTATTAACCCGATATTCTGAAGTTATGAGTTTCCAAGAGAATCAAAGTGAACAGTAAGAGCTCAAGTCTTTTAAAAATTCTTAATGAGCAAAACTATGATGAACAAAAAACTTTGCTTCATAATGTTTCCAGCGACATTCATTTTCGGAAGTTTAATTAAATTTCACCTCTATAAGAAGTCCTAGTATTTAGAAGATTAAAGGGAAGCAAGATCTTGGAACAAAACTTTTTGTGTAAATTTTACAAACAAAAATTACAATATTAATCATGCCAGATAATGAATGTTTGTTAAATGTATAATGTGGGAACATTGCCTTTCTAGTATATCAAACATTCACGAATCGGATGTAAAAGTTTCGTAAGAGTTTATAAAGTAGTTATGATGACTTTTATTCTGATAATGAGATGATTTGAAGTTTTGTAAAAATAATTGCAAGATCACTTACATTTACCTATAAAATAAGCTTCCGAGGAGAGGAGTTCGATATTTAATAATTATGAGAATAATTGGGTGTCAAAGATCTCGAGAGCCTTTTCTAAAGCCAAAATTAACTTCCAAAACTCTGAGACGACAAGATTCCAGTGAAGACGGTGAAATAGGGGCCATTTCCTTTGCTAAATGTAATGGACGAGATAGTGGAGGAAAAAGAAATGTTGATCTTGGAGACGTAAATCTTTGAAATTTTTTTAAATGCTTCTGATATAATACAAACCCAAGAGTCCAATAAGCCAACAAAAACTGAAATTATGACGAAAGATCTCGGAAAAATTAAAAGCATAGGATCGGGATTCCGAAATTAACCAATTAGAGGCTCTGGGTCCTTTCGAAAGAAAGGAATATCATTAAAGGGAAAAAATATATGAATGAGTGTGATGCAATGGTTTATCTCTACTTGACATTTGTAAGATTTAGAACAAGCTTAGATAAAATCATGGATAAGATCATTCGTTGCAAGTGTTTTATGTGAATTTTCCTCCATTTGTAGCAAATCAGAGCAATAAAGAGTGTAAGTGTCTCATTTCAGTTGCATTGATGAGAGGCGGAATATGATTATTAACTCATATTGCTAAGTGAATTCACATGGGTCTGCACACACGAGTGTATTGGAAGAAAAATATTAGAGAAATCTTATGGTTGTATCTTTGAAACAGGCGATATTCTTACCTTCCGATAGGTTTTTATTATTAAAATGTAATTGCTAAAAATATAAGCGGGAAAGGATATCGGAGGTCTTGTATCAGAGATTTGATATCGGGGGTTGAAAAGAATGACAGCTGATAGGAAGTTTTGATATAGAAGTTCTGATATGGATAGGAGGGATTTATCAGAGAATCAGAGGATTGGGAATATCGGAGATCGATGATATGAGGATGCCATATATTGGAGGATGGGTGAAAAGATATATTGGAGGATGGACGAAAAGAGATATCGGAGGATCGGGATACCAGAGTATTTTGAGTGATGCTTATATGAAAATTTTCTGAAATTCAGAAGCTTTGATAATGCTACGTGGCAATCTTGTGGGGTCGGAAGCTCTTAAAGTATTTAATTCAGAAGAAAGTGCCCAACTCAACTTTTCCTTTTAATAAAAATCCCTTTAATAATTATATTAACCATTAGAAATATTTGATCAGAGAATAATTTTATTGGAACTTTCTTATGAGGAGAGTTACGATATTATAATGATCTGATGTGAATATTATGATACTGTATTAAATTCCTATAGGGTTTTTAATGAAATAAAAGCAAAAGTAAAGAAACGTCAAATTTTGATGAAACAACAAATACTTCCCTGAACATGTTGTTGAATTAGAAAAGGTTGGTTGCTTGCTTATTTCAAGTCTCCAAAATCAAGCCAATGAAGACCTGCAAAAAGAAACAAAACAAAAATAAGAAATAAAGTATGAAAAAAAGAGAAAATCAAACAACAAATGAAGATGAACTTGATAATACATACCTAGAAGACTATTGATTGTGGATTTACCTCATGAATCTTCAAGTTCTCCCATGTATTTCTCAAAATTTGCATATGTTCAATATCATCTACTTATTTAATGTAAAAAGCTAATTAATGAACTTTCATATTACACCCTCCTCAAATTTACATTGGAGAAAAAGAGTGGTGAATATGAGCCTTTTCAGAAATACTTGTGAATAAAAAAAATTGCCAAACTATAGAAAATCCTTGGAATTACTTCACATATGATCGATGTGATGAAGTTTTTCCAAAACAAGACAATGAAGTGCTTTCACAAGTGTGTATGATCCGACTACATAAGAACTCTTTGATATGTTCTAAGCCACCTTGCCAGAAAATGAAAAGGGATGCCCCAAAAAAAACTCGGATTCACTATTTGCTTATTAAAAATCTAAAATAATAAAATAAATGCAAACAGAAAAGCAATTTAATCTAAATTAATCTATTCCTATTTCTAATGAAATGGAAGGAAACATGACTAGGTATAGTCGTACTTCCAATGTAACCATTCTCTCATTTTAATTCCTACATGTATTTACAGGTAAAACATTAGTAACAAAAATACAAATATAATTAAACTAACATAACTAAATCTGAATGCAGAATATACATTTATTGCTAACATACTTACAGAAAGCAACTTATTTACAATTACCTTCTCTTGAAATGTCCCTTCCAGCTAAATTTCAATTGGATCATAGAAATCTGGATGGATTTCCATTAATGATTGGAAGATATTTAAAGGAGAAGATAACAGGTCAGATTGTGGAAATGGATTTTTAGATAAAATGGCCTACAAACATGTGTCAGTATTATGTACATATGTTAAATTATTAATAATCTTTTGTGAAGGAAAACTTTCCAAATGTCTTTCAAATGGGTCAATGGAGTATGGATGGAAGTTTGATAGATTCAACGGAAGATCATTAATAGAATTTGATAGTTGGTCATATTGCAAGAATACACTCTCTTGTTGGCACTGTTTTTTAGAGGAAAGTAAAAAGTGATAAGAGATGAACATCAATTGAAATTGGAAGAGTAATATCTTTTGATGTTCATGATTATAATTTGAAACTTCATTTCCCTTTCAGGAAATGCATCAATTGAGTGTTCAATACTGAACTGCTCAATATTCCAGCATAAGATATCTAACAACTAAAAAATGAAAATAGAAAACAAATCTAAAATCAAACAAAATAAGTGAAACAACAACAACAAAATCAAATCGTAGTTTATAGTATTATTACAACTCTTGTTACATCATAATTGGGATTGTCTTGTAGTAATTTCCTCTTCACAAGGATTGGCCAGAATAATGGAATTAGAATGATTGCCAACACCAACTTGTGAATTAGAGAGAAGATCATGACTATGAATATGAATGAGAATTTGATCACCATAAAAATCATAGATTGGAATGGGTTCTTGAATGTTGAAATCATGAGTATGATTAATTGTTTGAAAATGAGAACTAGTTGAAACAATTTCTGAGTTAGAGTGTTCTTCATTTTCACATGTGATTTTAATTTGATCATGGGGATTCATTTGAGAAGAAGACAAATAAAAATCCTCAATGTCAGAGTAATCATCATAAATAACTTCACAACATTCTCTAGAATTCTCTTCATTCACATCCAAAGTATCAAAACAAGAAAGAATATGTAGCACATGTTCATTAATTCTAGAAGAATGATCAATAATTGTCTCTATATCTTGATAAAAACTAATAGGAAATTTATTTAAACCAACATCTCTGTTTTGTGGAATAACATTAATGCAAAGAGGAGATAAATTGCTATCAGCAAAAATATCAGGATAGAGGGAAAAATCAGAGCTTGAAGAAATGAATATGAAACTATCTATATTTGTGAATTCTTGTGCATTTTCTTCATTGCAAATTTCATATTTATGATCATTCATTTGTTTATTAATGATTTCTTGAAGAATATTGTTTGGCTGCCCTGAATTTGTCTTTTGATCAACATGATCAAATTCAGACATTTGTACAGCAGATCGCATATTATTGGAAACTTTAATTTCTACTAATACTTGTTGACTTATAATCTGTTTTTCTGAATTTTACTCATAGTGATTTTCAGATTTCATGGCAGATGGTCCTTTAATATTATTGTTGTTATCTTCTTGCAGTTGATTATTAAATTCTTGCAAGCTTTGTGAAAATGATTCATTGGCATGATTATCATTAATATTATAAGAGGCGTGTACTATATTTAGGAATTTATCATACAAGGCTGAGGCCACTTCATCATTATTCATATGCACCTCTATATCATAATTTTTGATAATATTACTAGAATTTGAAGGAGAGTCATTAAAGCTTGCAATTGTTTCATATGGATTTGAAATGGGAGGAAGAGAACAATTGTATTCAAACCAATCTATCAATTCAATTCCTGAAGGTTTATCTTCAGCTTTGAATCTCAAGCAAATTAATTGAAATCTAATGGTAAAATCTAAAAGAGATTCATTTTCAAACCTTCGTAGATCTTCAAATTCATCACATACTTGTTCATACTCATAACCGTCAAATTTATAAAGGAACATTGCAATAAATTGATCCCAACTGTGAATGGAGGCAATTGGAAGATTTTGACACCACCTTCTGGATTTTCCTGAGAATGTAAGAGGAAAAATTATGCATTGAATACCTTCATCAATATCATGAAAAGTAGAATTTGAAAATTTTTGAATGAACTATAAAGCATGATTAAATGCAGAAAAATTCTTCTTACTGTTAAACTTTACCTTTGACAAGTGTCTTACTATTTCTGGTGGAGTATTGGCAGATGCACGTCCAGAGACACCTCCAAATGGGAAGTTTAAGAGGAGCCATTATGATTAAAATAAAAACTTTAAAATACAAAAACTCCAGAAGACAACAAGTCTTCGGCCCTCCTTCTAGAGCCAAAAATGTTGAAGGCTCGAAATTATCTGCCTACAACATTATAAGGGAGACCACCCAGTCAGGAACTTAGAGCAGCTCATTTTCCATTGAAATGGTGGTTCTGACTGGTTAAACTAGGTCTAATTACCTTCTCTCTATCTCCACTAGCTTAAAGTGTGACTTTCATCTACCAATAGAGAAAAGACATCAGATCATCCCTCTTGTTGATCAGGCAAGAAAGTGATCCTTAAGCTGATCTGGGGCTTATCCAAGCCACATCTAAATTTTTGCCTCTTTGATAAGAGCATTTTTAAAAATGTATAATTAAATCTAAATGCTAATTAATCCTAGAATGCAAGCAAAAGGAAAAAGATCCTGAGCCTATCTTGATTAGGAAGATGTAGATCTAACACAACCAAGAGCAAAGTAATTAAATGATTGAGATTTAAATATGTTTGGTTTGTAATGAATATCAAGCTAACGTAGTAGTTCAATTAATTGATGTTATGAATACCAAAACACATTATGTTCAGAGATCTATTAACTGAAATAATTAATCAACAACATTTAGGAAGTAGTTCACAAAATGATGATGATTGTTAAATCAGTAACTCGAATGATTAAACAATAATATAAGGAAATAGTCCACAAAATATTATTGTTTGTTAAATTAGAATTAAAAGACTGCTTTCTAAATAAATAGTTACTCAGTTATCAGAGTTCAGCACATAAGAGCAGAGATAAATAACAACAGATTATTGAGGCAAATTACTCACATGGACAATAGTGCACAAATATGAATGAAAATAACACAAAGCCCTAAAGGGTAGTCGTTGGAGCCCTTGTGAATCCTATATAAGGAGGCATTGTGTGAGGTTATAAAATAGATCCTGGGGCAGAAGATAGAGCTCGCTTTAGGTGAGGGAGATCTCTAAATTAGCCGCAGGCCTGGGCAGACTCCAAGCGAAGGGAAAGGAAGCTATGTTTAGCATCCTTCATGATTGTTTTGGAGGCTGAGTAGGAAAGGGTGGTTTCTAGACATTTTTGGGCTATTTTTGAGGTGCTTTGGTGGATGGTTATCATCCTTTAAGGGAGCCACATATTTGGGTTGAAGGTTGCTGTTAGGTTCCTATACCAATAGGTGTCATATTTCATGATTGACTGTGGAAATTCCAAATATGATCATTCTTTCATGCTGCAAAGGTTCCATATTTTCAGAAAACCAAAAAATTTAAAAAATGTAAAGAGGGTATGCCCTAAAAGAATAATCAAAGGGCAAAAAGAATGAATTGGTCAAGAAGACAAAGAAAATGAACCCCAAAGAAAAGACCAGGAAAGTGGCTAGTCAAAATGCCACTACTATCCTATTTTTTGCCAATAAGTTCCGAATATGTAATCAGTGACTTCTATCACACTTCATGGATGGCCCAACAGTTCAATCTTGGCCAGTCCATGTTTAAATTTCTTGTTGTAGAACTAGAGAATAAGATCTGTTCCAACAGTTCAAGCTTGGCAGATCAGTAGTCAGGTAGAGAAGAAAGGGTGCTCAACAGCTAAATCTGAGCCCCTGGAAGAGATAAGGGCAGACTTAGATAGGAGGACAGTTGAAAGAAAACAAAAGAGAAATGGTTTGCTAGTTCAAATGCACCCAATCAAAAGAAGAAAAAATGTTAGGTGTATTAGGCTGGGTAGGCAGTTTGATGTTGCAGAAGCAAGTTTGTGATTAGTTTTGTCTTTTTGAAAATGATCTATCTCATGAATATCACAAATACCATAGCAAGGTGGTTGTAGTTCAAATGAAGCATGACTAATTTCCCCTCTCATTTCCCCAAGAATACTTACTAACATCCCCTCAAGGACATTGAGATCTGCTCAATGGTCCTAATTCATTTCATTTTATGAGAAATACTAAGTGAAACTCTGTGTTTACTTAGCTAAAACA
Source organism: Pinus tabuliformis (assembly GCA_031772625.1). Lineage (NCBI taxonomy): Eukaryota > Viridiplantae > Streptophyta > Pinopsida > Pinales > Pinaceae > Pinus > Pinus tabuliformis. The sequence continues at coordinate 804,633,781 of CM062807.1, forward strand.
AGCCACATTTCTTGTGTAAAAATAATCATTCCATTTTCCTTTCATTTCCCTAAAAACCTAAGTTATTACCTTATAAACTTAGCGTTGTCTACCCATAAAACCATATTAACACTTTAACTCTATTACATAGCTCCTATTTAAATTTTTCCCCACCCCTATTATACATAAAACCCATAAAAATCCCAAACTTTATAATATCCCAACCCCCGGCCTAATATAGCCATATACTATAATGTTTCGGGAGTTATAGGTTCACTTGGAACCTTATAACAACCCTCCCTGTGCATACAAACCTTGGGATTTAATTAACATTTGGTTAATTAAATAACCAACCCGCAAAACCCAAATGGAATTACATTGTAATTCTTCGCAAAAACATTAAAAAACAAAGGAATATTATGGCGGGTCCCATGTATTACACCTCTGCCTGTTTAACATGTCGCCAGCCGTCGAATCTGATCCCCCAGATTGGACGGCTCACATGCATATCGCGAGCCTCCATATGTCGAACGATAGCATCCGGGGGATGGGCGGTATTGCCACCGTACAGAGGACAAGTGTCAGGCTCCCGGCGTGATCGCTACCCCCTCTGACAAAACCACTTGGGTCCAAAGGCAGTGCGGGGGCAACACCACTTACCGCTTATGCCCCTGTCCCGCTCACGTCACCCTCACGTTAGCAGACACATCACCCACCACCCTGCCTCCGTATCATCCGCCGTGTCCACCACGTCACTGCCAAGTCGACCTCCATAACCCCGTTACCCGACAAAGATGATGTCATGCTGACGTCAACCAACCAAAGCACGCCAAAGACCTGCCAAAACCGAATTTTTTGTCAAATTCGCGTGAAAAGGGCGTTTTTGTCCATTTTCGTTTGTTTCTGCTATACGACGCGTTCATGCGATTTTCAACCAGAATACCTGTTTCACTGCACAGTCCGCCACCCAGCTAACTCCAGCCTGCAAACCAGTCTTCAAGCTCGGCCCACCACCTGCATTTTGCACAGAGCACCCATTAAACTAGGTATTTACTCAATTGCTCCCAAACCATGTGTATTTCTGGTTTTTCTCTGAGTTAAATCCGTCAAACCAAAGAATTGTGCAAATCCAATCGACAGCTCTTGAGAAATATACCATAGCTATCCCTGCTTTTCACATTTTTCCGCAAAAATAACCTGTTTTATCCATTCCTTGCAAAAAACCAGAGTTCCATAACTAAAAACACATTGTTGCCCCCGAACCTCTGCATTTTAACCTCTGTTCGGCCCATTTTCCCGAGAAATTTCTCAAAACTTGTCTCCCTCTGCAAACTCCTCCATTTAGCTAAAATTCAAGCTCAATTCGACCTGCAATTCACGCAGAAAGCCCCAGAAACTCATATTTTACCTACTATTGCTGTGAAAGCCCAAATTCCAAATAAACAAAAAATCACAGAAGATTGAAAATGGAAACTCCAGTAGCCCTCAATGTTTCCCCTTTGAATGCACCACACAAGGAGCTGGAATGGTTGCCCTTAGCTAATAGGGACTTCCAAATACAAGACCTAATGGGTACCAAAAATCATCTGCAAACATTTTGTGAAATTAGAAACAGCTATCTAAACAAGACTGACCTCTATGGCATCTGGGAGTCCAATCTGCCTAGATATTATCTTCCATCAGTCAATGTATTTCCAGATATAATCCGACTATGTTGTGCTAACTATGAGCCCAATCAAAGAGTAGTCATGTCCCCAAATGGCACTGTCCTGTTCTATATCACTCCTGACTCAATCAATGAGATGTTGCATTTCAAGCCTACTCATCCTCTGACTCCTTTATCTATGAAACATTTGCTAGACCAAGGCTCCAAACTATCCTCTGCAGAAATAGGCCGAATTGCCAACTTATTCATGAGCCCAGACTCCCAAACCAGAGACTCACCGCCCTTTCACCAAGTTTATTTCAATGAAGTTGGGAGAACTGTTATTGACATGATATCCTATGTCCTGGGTTTTAGGACAAGTGGGTATGTTGATGAAACTATTCTAGCTGTGATGTCTATATTTATTCCAGGACACACTCCTGCCATCAAGTTTGATTTTGCTACCTTCATTAGCAACAAAATCCATGAACAATTCATGAGCCTAAATAGAGAAGGGGTTTTTAAGTATACAGCCTATATCTATCATCTGTTTTTATGCTATCAAATAGATAGTTTTCAGTTCCCTGTCAAGAAAATGGATGCAAAAGGAGAAAGGAGATTTGTCATATTTTGGACCCCAGTCTTCCATATAGTCCATAATTCTCCTTTTACTTATTTTGAGTTCATTGATCTATTCATATATCCAATCTCATCTCTGTTGATGAGAAGTCCCCCTCCCAGACTCACAGCTGAAATGCAGAAAATCTTACAACTGTCCAAAAGCTATAAAATAGGTGATTGGTACTTTTATGAAAATCACACAGAGATCAGGATTTATGGCTGTGAATTGTGCCCCTACAAGCTGCCAAGATATGTGCCTATGAGATTGTTTGCCCTTGAATACTTTAGGCAATCTATTAGCTCAGATTTGACTCATTTTTATGAGGCCAAGAAGAAGGCTCAGCTGAAGCTAAGAAACCAACTAGGCCCCCTCATCATTAACAAAAAGGAAGGATGGAAAGATGCTAAAAAGATATTAAGTGAGCAGCTCAAATTAAAAAAGAGTTTTTGGTCGGTACCCTATGACCCAAAAGGATTTATCAATGATAGAAAGACAAAATATAGGCTATCAGGCTATGAACATTGTAGAATCCCTGATATAGAACAATATGCTAATCAAGATGAATGGGTAGAAGGTACATTGGTAGAACAGATTACTGAGGAAGAAAAAATGGAGCATGCAATGAAAGACCTTGAAAAAACTCTTGACCTAGACTCTTTTGGACAGGTCTCATTCAAATTGCCTCAACACATTGGAGCGGGCACATCAGCTGCTACAACTTCACAACAACCTGCCCAAGAAGATACTCCTCCTGCAAGCACATCCAAAGGCAAAGAAGTGATGCATTCAGAACAACAAGAAGTCATAGATCAACCTACATCATCACAGCAGCAAGGCCAAGAGAAAATTCCTCCTGCCCAAACCCATGCATCGGAGATACCAGCATTGCAGACTCCTCTCAATGAGGAGAAGGGCAAAAAAAGGGACCGAGAAGAGGCCACATCCATAAGTGGGCCAGCAGAACAGCCAGAAGCAAAGAGGCAAAGAGTGGATCCTCTACCTGAAGAGGAAGTTATAGAGGAGATTATTGAGAGTCCGAGAAGTGAAAGGGCAGTCAGCCCATTAATTTCCCTAGGGACAGAGTCACCTACCAGTTCTCATGGACAGCAATTTGGAAAGCAGCCTATTATGGAAATTTCATCAACACAGCCACAAAGCAGATAAAGTTCTGATATTAAGAGGCCATTCATGGAGATCAAGGCACAAAATGAGCAAATAAGAATGCAATTGTACGATCAGTTCCTCAAAATGACTCCTGCCAAACAGGAGAGACTGATGTCTGCCTATGATATCAAGGAAGGGAAATTGATCTTGAGTCATTTCAAGCCCACAGTGCAGCAGCCACAGTCAGCTGTTGATTATATAAGAACAAATTTAGAGGCTCTGGCCAAAGACATTCACCCTTTGGACCAGGTTGAGCTGCACAAACAAACCGGTGAAATGGTTTATTCCACTTTGGTAGATAGAGCCATATTAGCTCAACAATTGCAGAATTCACTAAATAATACATCTGCACAATTAGAATTGGAAATGGTTTCCTCTCTGGCCAAGGATAACAGAATAAAGTCCTTGGAAGAAATCATCATTGAGCTGGGACATAATCCCAAGGATCCCAAGGGAATAAAAGCATTGATAAAGAAAAAGGAGGATGACATAGTTGCCCTCAAGAAACAGTTAAAACTGTCGGTTACTATGCATCCGCAGACCACAGATATGGTGAAAGAAAAAGAAGAAGAAGATATGATGGAGTTGTTAATAAAAATGAATGAAAGACTGGCAGAAACAGAGAAGGCTTTGGAGAAAGCATTGCAGGAAAAACAGGGAGAGTTGGCCTCTTAGCCAGCTCAAACAGCCCCAATAGCTACAACTGCTCCTCCTACAGCAACAACAGCAGTCCCCCCCACTGCCCCAGCATCAACAACAGGTACATCAGCCACAGATACTTCAACCCCAGCAACAAAAACAGTGCCAGATGCCAGCATGAGCATGGAGAAGATGATGGAGGAAATAAAGGCCTTAGAACTCCAAATTGTAGAGCTAAAGGAAGCCAAAGAAAAACTAGCCAAGTTGGAGGTGAGCTATGATAAATCAAAAATAACTGTGGCTGAGAAAACAAGAGAAATAAAGACCTTGGAAAATAAGGTAAAATCTTTGGAGACTTCATAAAACTCTGTCTGAAATCAAAACAATTTTGTGGACTAAGATCGGCCAGTCCATCACTGATCAATGGAGATCAATACAGACCATCCACGAGCAAATTGAATTGATAGAAATAGCTCGAGTGGAGATTCAAAAGGCCAGAGCATTATTGAGAAACATGCCCGAGCAGGCCAATAGACTAATTCATTTTTTGAATACTCATACCAGAGAGCAACTAGCAGCTCTAGATATTGGAGACAGAACAGGTACAATTTTGACAATTGAAAAGGTGTTAACTATGAAGAATTTTGTGCAAAATCTGGAGAGAAAATGTCAAGAAATGCAGGTAGAAATAAATGCTTTTACAGAAAAGTTTACAGCCTTGCAGCAAAGGGGTCTACCCATTTTGTTAACCAGCAATCAGAGGCTATTGACACATGAACAGTATGCTCACAGGGTGAACACATATGTTGCCAATCAGATCACAGCATCATCAAGCACTTCAGAAGACATAGTGCCTCCCTCTGGACAAAGCTTATATGACAAGTTAGAAAATCTGTTCTATATTGAGCATGAAATAACACATCTTTTTAAAGTCCAGCCCAATTTTTACAAGTATACTGAAGCTGATGAAATATTGATAAAATTACAAAGACACCAGTTGCCAACAGACCAATGGTGGCAGGGCATGTTGGAGGTTTTACCAAGGTAGTTTTGGTGCTTGTTCTTTTTTATCATCTGCATTAAAACAAATTTAATGCACATGCCACCTATCAGAAAGATGAAAATAAAAGAGCAAGGAATTTACGCCAAACGCATTAAAGCAGAATCAGGAACAAATGACAGGGCCATGACAGCAACGCAGGAATGCAAATTGAAGAGACAGCTACCAGCCGACTTGTTGAGTCAAAAAGTCAAGTATAAGCAGACCACCTAAGGCAGCCAGTACAGCGGAAGTTACTCCTACATTCATTGCGCTCTATTTTCAATGTCATTTATTGCCTTTGAAGAAGTAGATGGATAAATTTATTGCTTGATATTTTCCCTATGAGATATTTTGTAACTCTTTTTGTATAAATACCTCCCCTAGAGATGTATTGGGGGTTGGTTGGTGAATATCATTCTGGACCTGTGCTGTAAATTTTGAGAACCCTTCTGAATAAAGATTGCTGGAATGCTTTGCTGATGAACTTGCTGGTTGTGGAATTTATGGCAGAAGAATATGTTACAGAATTCTCGTGTTACCTCATGGATCAATAAGTCTTTTTAACTCTTGTTTTACTATCCCTGTGTCTTATATATCATCTATATATCATGCTCTAAATTACAGGAAAAAAGAATAACCCAAAATTTACTTTACTGTACTTTGTGTTCAATTCCTGTCATTTTTTATGTTTTCTACAGGACTAGCATAGGCAGGAATTCTTGACTGCTCTTGTCTCCCTGGTTCTTACACTCTAAATATAATTAAGGAATTCTTGATTGCTCCTTGATAATACTTATTCATTTTCCCTCTGTTAGCATAATGAAAGATTCTTAATTGCCTTTCATTTCCTTACTTCATTTCATCTTATTCCAGCTTGAAAATTGTTCATGTTTAATTATCTTGCTCTGTAGTTCCTCCTTTTGCCAAAGAAACCATACCCAGAAGTTTATTTTCATTTGACTCCATTAACCCAATGGCCTGAACTTCTCTTATTTTCAGTCCTGTTTTATTGAATGTCACCTTCCAAACATCAAACAAATACTTGTGCCTCATAACTAGTCTAACATATAGCAAAACAAAGCTAAATCATAAAGAGAGAGCCCTCTCTCATTGCAGATTGGCTAGAATCTGCAACTAAAAGACTAGTTAGTGGTTACCTCGGCCGTATTCCCTTTTCCACTGCTTTTGGGGAACAACTTGAGTGATAACATCATTGGCGACTCCACTGGGGAACTGAATGACTGTGTTTGTTACTGTTGTCTATTTTCTAAAGCTACAGATGGAGCCTGAAGTTAGCCAGGTAGCCTTTGAAACTGTTTTTGCTGTGCATTTACAGGAGTAAATAAAAGCTGCTTCAGTCAATCTCCAGTCTAGCATTAGGCTTTATACAGCTGTCTCAAAAATTTGATCAGTTTCCTTCTGTTTTCAACGGATCTTTAGGAAAATTCAAGACCCTCATAATTCATACTTTCCTAAGAAAGATATTGTCAAAAGCATCATTCTTCAAATATCTTCAGAAAATACCAAAAACAAATTTAGAAGCTGGCTCCAAAGAAGAAAACTTGTTACACTAGATCAAATCCAGATCCCAATCCTCCAGCTATTTTTGAAAACCCTAACCTAATCTCTAAAAATCTTAAAAGACAAGAAAGTCTAGAGAATTATGTTGATATAAACCGTGATATACTTCAGCAAAACCTTACCAAATTTGAGCTTACTCCTGGAAAAGCAGCAGTCCTTTCTACTGTTTCTGCAGCTGCTTCTAGTTCACCATCATCACTTCAAAGCACATCTTCCACCCCTCCATTCACTCCGTTTATCTCAGCTATTATCCCTGTGCTTCCAGCTCTCCCATTTATATCTGTAAATATGACAAATCAATATGCTCCTCTGTAGTTGCCTGCAAATCCAGGGGCTATGCCTCAAGATTATCAGAGAAAAATTACATATTTTGATGGTACTGGCTCCTACACAGCCCAACAACACACTAAGAAAATGGACTATTTTGAGAATTATGAGATTGATGACAATGATGTCAGGATGAAAATTTTTGTTCAAATCTTAACCGGTGATGTAAGAACCTGGTTTAGGGCACTTGCGGCAAACACAATTGCTGATCTAGATGCCCTTTACCAAACCTTTTTGAACAGATGGGAAAAGAAGAAGGACCCATTGCATATATTGTCCGAATATGAGAGTTTAAAAGGAGGCCCACAAGAAACTGTCCAAGACTATTATGCTAGATTCAATAACGTCTACAATGCTATTCCTCAGAACCTTAGACCTCCACCTGACTTAGCCTTAATCAAATTCCCTGATGGACTTGACTCTGAAATGGCATATCAGCTAAGGGAAAGAGATCCTGCCAGCTTAGAAGACATGCAGAGCATAGCTGTTAGTGTAGAAGCCAATCTGATCTCTAAAAGAGCTCGAGCTAGAGCTGAAAGAAGGACTACTTTCAAAGAAGAGCCTTCAGCATTTGAACAAAAACTAGATGCAATCATCAAAGGCATGGATAGACTGGGTGATAGAGTGGAAACCATTGAAAGGAAATCTTCTTGGGAAGGTTAGCCAAGTAACACCACTAGAAATCCAAACTTTAGAAAAAATCAAAATCCTAACACCGGGAAGGCTGGCCCTGATCAGAATATCAGACCTCCATTTCAAGAGAACTATGCCAAAGCCTCAACCTCTAGTGAGCCAATAGAAGATACCCAAATCAACCTAATGGGTCTAAACAGTGAACAACAAATCTTTTTAACACAAGATGACCAAGAAGCTCATAATTTCAACCAATTTCAAACCAAATCCGGAGAATCATTTGATTTCAGAGAGGGATATGATGCAGCTGTCTATGAAGTCCATAAACAATACAAATTGAGAAGTAGAATGGTAGATGTGCCTGAACCTAGCAAGCTGAAAGACACCAAGCAGCCTAAGAAAGCAAATGATAGAACTGCCCTGACAGAACTCCCTGCTAAAACAGACCTCAACCCAAAAGAACCCACGGTTGAGGACATATCAGACTTACAACCATCAAAAAATCAGCCATCCACCTCCTCTCCTCCAAAAGAAAATGTAAACAGCCCTCCTGAAAACAATTTCAAAGCAGATTTAGTTCATAACAGCACTCATGATGAAGAAAAAACCACTGAAAACACAGCAAAAAAGGAAAACCTTGCTGCCTGGAATACAAAAATTCAAGTGGAAAAACCTTTCAACCTAGAAACAGAAATAGGCAAGTTAAAAATAGCCATTCCACTGTCTGAATTGGCTAAACATGAGGTTTATAGGGAACAAATCAGTAGGTCACTTCAAATATCAGAGAATAGAGATGCAGTCAATGTTTTAGATGACCAACCAGAGCTAATTTTTGGTCCTGAGGTAAATGGTAAAACAGTAGATGGAGGAATCCCTCCATTCTATGTAAGCTTAAACATTCATGACAAAGTGCTGCATAATGCAATGTTTGATTCGGGAGCTTCCCACAATTTGATGCCTAAGTCTGTGATGGAAAGATTGGACCTAGATATCACACGGCCGTATAAAGACTTGTTTTCATTTGATTCCAGCCAGGTCAGGTGTCTAGGCCTTATCAAAGATTTGTGTGTATCTCTAGTGCAATACCCTGCCAAGACAATTTTGATGGATGTGGTGGTAGCTGATATCCCACCTAAATATGGAATGCTTTTGTCTAGATCTTGGGGTGCAAAACTCCAAGGATCTTTGCAGCTAGACATGTCCTATGCCACCATCTCAGTCTTTGGCCAACCAAAGAGATTATACCGGGAAACATTGATGAAGTACGTGGTCAGCAGTCAAGAGAAACCCCAAAACTTCCCCATTTACTCCATGCATTCTGATATGGATTTGTTTATCTTATACAATGCTGAAATGTGTCCCAAAACTGATGGCAAGTTGCTAGAATTAGCACAAGCAAGAAGCATTAATGAAGAATCTACTGCTCAGGATCAAAAAATTGTTGAAGTGATTGATGCAACAAACAAACAAGACATACCATATCAGTTACAAAATCCAAATCTGCCCATTAAGACAGTTTCCAAAACTCCTAAGGCTAGTTACAATCAAGAAATCTTATGGTACTTAGAGTTTGATGGGTCAGTGAATAAACTAGGAGCAGGGGCAGGGATTTGGATACACAACATGCAAAATGACCATGCTCAAGGACATGCATATAGGCTGAATTTTAGATGTACAAACAATATGGCCGAATATGAAGCCCTTTTGCTAGGACTCAAACTGATTAGAAGTCTAGGGGCAGCTAAAGTTTCAATTCTAGGGGACTCAGATTTGATTATCCAACAGATGAAGAGGAACTTTGTTACAAATGATCTTAGGCTGAGCGCTTATAGAGGGGAAGCAATTGAAATACTCAACACCTTCTTAGAATCACAGCTCACCAAAATTCCAAGAAATCATAATTTACATGCTCACAGTTTGGCAACTTTTGCCAGCACTTGCAAGCTGCCATTTGAGCCTAATCACCACTTCACTGTTGAAATTAAGCACAGGCCGGTTGTTCCAGACAATGTCAAAAATTGGCAAGTGTTTGAAAATGACACATAAATCAATAAGTTCTTGACTTTGAAAGAAGAATTTTCAATCACAAACATAGACACAAGCACCATTTGTGATCAACAACAAACATATAAAATTGAGAAAAATATATCAGCTGAAACAGCAAATCACATTTTGCATCCAACAATCTTTACCAGCAAAAATTTACAACATCTGAAACAAATGGATCTTGATGAAATTACTGAGGGAGAATCTGAAGTAATTGAGTTTGATCTGAATTTGAAACTACTTGAAATTTGTTTGCAAGGTATTCAATTCAGAATTAAACATGTTTAAAAGATTTCCATGTCTTGCAGAAAGAAAACACATGAAATTTTCAGATGTTCATGACCCATTTAAGCATAGCAGAGTTATTTCCTTTTACTATTTAACACATTAAAATGAATTTGATCTGCAAAATAAATCAACCACAAATGCAAAAGAAGTTGATAAAGCAGTTCACCCCCTCCAGGGCTACGTCTGCTGGGTCCAAAGCTCCCAACCGGGCTTGTCCTTGTTTTTATTAAATTCTCAAATTGAAAATACAGCTGAATAGAAGCATCTACATGAGAAATAGATGGTAAAAATGGATTCATAACACTTGAATCCTTCAGGATTGACTATTGGATCACCTCCAATGGATACCTGCAACCCTATACAGTCTTCACAAAACTAGGCCCTAGTGGCTCCTAGAAATTTCACGGCTCCAAAACCTCTGCAAATGACCTCAGATGACTGTGAGACCTACACCAATAGCTTCAGAAGGTCAAAAATACCTAAAATCAAAAAAAAAAATCGTCCAAAACCAACTTTCCTAGCCAAAGTTATGGCCATTTAAAGTTTCTCCAGTTTGCCCCTAAAAAAACTCCAGCTAACTTTAGTTAACTCCAGATAGCTCCGCCAATTATGGCGGGTCCGCCAAATTTGGCACTCCTGCCAAAATGCCGCTAACTTAACTACAGTTACATTTAATGTTTGGTGGTTGCCTCGGATTTCGTACCCGGCGGAATATTCTTTTTTTATTTTTTTTTTGAAAAATTAAAATTTCTAATGTTATGGACAAATTCTTCTTTTTGCCATAACTTCCTCATACGGCGACCGTTTTTTGAACCGTTTGCGGCGCCAGAATCGGGAAGATGAGCACTTTCCAGTCATTCAAATTTGAACCAATTCTAAGTACTTTAAATTTTGAGCATTTTACGACACTCAGGACATGAGCACCTGATCACGCCTCCCCATTGGGAAGCTTTTGGACCCCAAAAGCCTTCAACTACCTGCTAAAGAGGTGAGGGTACAGCTCCCTCACTCTGTCCACCTCCATCCACTTTTCCTTGTTCGGTTTGCTGCCTTTGAAACCAACCCGAACATAATCTACACTGCCCTTCCTTGAAGTGTGTGTCCTTCTGTCAAGGATTGTATCTTCTTTCAGCTCATCTAAGAATTCTGGCGAGAAATCTTCTATAGATGGCAGCTGAACAACATTTTCATGATCAGCAACCAAAGGAGGTTCATACAAACGTAAGTTCTCCACATTGACAACAGAATACATTTGCATGTAGGAAGGCAAATCTAATTGAAAAGCATTATTTCCAACCTTCTTGAGGATTTTGAATGTACCATAACGAATAGGCTTCAGCTTTTTACCTTCTCCTTGCATCCTTTCCTTACTGATGTACAGCCATACCTCATCTCCTTCTTGAAACTTGTGATCGACTCTATGCTTGTCGTGTCTTTCCTTGTACTTGCCTTGACTCTTCTCAAGCTGTTCTTGAATTTGCTTATGTATTTGCTAAATTCTTTCAATGAATGAACGAGCTTTGTCAATGTCACTATGTCCCTCAATGGAAACATCTTTCTCAAGAATGAAATCAAGAGGTGATTTTGGCAAGTAACCAAAACAAGCTTCAAACGGTGACGTGTTTTTGGAAGAGTGCTTGGCACGATCGTAAGCATGTTGTATGTAGTGCAAATGTTCATCCCAAAGCTTGGGATGCTTGCTGCAATAACCTCTCAAGAGGTGCACAATGGTTCTGTTCACAACTTCGGTTTGTCCATCTGTTTGCGGATAGAAAGCAGTACTTTTCTTCAACTTTGTGTCCATCTTCTCCCATAGGTTGGACCAAAAATTCCCCACAAATCTGAAATCCCTGTCACTAATAATGGAAGTAGGCAAACCAAAGTGAATCCATACATGATGAAAAAATAATTCAGCAGTTTGTTCAACAGTTATAGTTTTCTTACAAGGCATAAGTATACACATTTTACTGAAACGATCAACTACTACATATAAATAATCATGTTGCTTTCGAGATTTTGGCAAACCTCCTACAAAATCCATAGAGATGCTCTCCCATGGTCTAGAAGGTACCGGCAAAGGAGTATACAAACCAAGCTTCCTGTTGCTAGGCTTGCTTGTAGCACATAATGAACAACCTCTTATGAACCTTGAAACAGAATCTACCATGCGAGGCCAATAGCAATACCTCTGTAGATGTGCAACTGTTTTGCTCACACCAAAATGGCCAGCAATAAGAGAAGAATGAGCTTCTCTTATGACATTTATCCTCTCCCCCTGTGGTATACACAACTTTCCCAAATGAAACAGCAAATTGTTATGCATGTGATAGTCATTTTCCTCTACATGATTTCCTTTACTCAAGTTAGCATACACATCTTTAAAGTCATCATCAGATGCATATTGTTCTATGTAACTATCATGTACAATGGAATCATTCTTAAGTAAAGTAACAGCACCAATAATAGGCCTTGAAAGCATATCAGCAACCTTATTCAAAGTACCTTTCTTATACCTTATTACCAAATGGAACTGTTGCAAGAAGCCCATCCATCTGAAGTGTCGTGACTGTTGTAACTTGCTTTGTGATTGCAAATACTGTAAGGGCTGATGGTCGGTATGTATAACAGTTTCTTTGCCCATCAAGTAGTGTTTCCACTTTTTGACGCTTTGTACCAACGCATACAACTCCTTATCATATGTAGGATAATTTACAACAGCACCATTAAAAGTTTCAGAATGAAAAGCAATAGACTTACCATGCTGTAGAAGAACTTCACCCATAGCATAATCACTAGCATCAGTTTGTATCTCAAATGGCTGTCTCAAATCCGGTAATGCAAGGACTGGAGCTGAACTAATCTTCTCTTTCAAAGATTCGAAAGCTTTTTGCTGCTTGCCTCCCCATTGGAAAGCATGCTTCACACTTGTCACTGCATGCATAGGAGCTGCTATAGAAGAGAAGTTAGAGATAAACTTCCTCCAATATTGAGCTGCACCCAAAAAACTTCTTACCTTTGTTATGGATTTGGGAGTAGGCCACTTCACAATAGCCTCAATCTTAGCAGGATCAATTCTCAAAGCACCTCCTCCTACTATGTGTCCCAAATAAACCAAAGATGTCTTCCCAAATTCACACTTTGACATTTTAAGAAATAATTGATTCTTCTTCAAAACATCAAGTACTTTTCTAACATGCATGACATGATCTTCTCTAGACTTGCTGAAAATTAAGATGTCATCTAAGTAGACAATAACGAAATCATCAAGAAAAGGATGCAAGACATCATCCATTACCCGCATGAAAGTTGCAGGTGCATTGCACAAACCAAACGGCATCACAAGCCACTCTAAGAGTCCTTGTTTGGTTTTAAAGGATGTCTTCCAAATGTCACTTTCTTCAATTCTTGCTTGATGATATCCACTGTGCAAGTCTAGCTTAGTGAAATATCGAGCATCTTTCAACTGGTCTAGCAAATCATCTATCCTTGGGAGTGGGTAACAATTCTTTACCGTTATCTTGTTCAAGGCCCTGAAATCAACACACATACGCCAAGTGCCATCTTTCTTTGGAATCAATACAATCGGTGACCCACATGGCGAAGTACTTGGCCTTATGAAACCCTTGTCCAACAAGTCCTTGATTTGCTTCTTTATTTCAACATTCTCCATAATAGACATGCGGTACATGCCTATGTTTGGAAGAGGACAATCTGGATGCAAATGGATTTCATGTTGAATCTCCCTCTTAGGAGGCAAACCTGTTGGCTCCTGAAACATCTCATGATATGCATCAACTACATCATACAGATTTGATTTAAGTTTTGGATCACAATTGTCAAATGACTCATGATTCACATCAACCTTGGGCTTAATCATAAGAAGAACAAAATTCTTACTTGAATTGACCAGCCTTTTTACCTGTCCTGCATTCACCATCGCTATATTTGTCTTCTTGCGATGAGCTCTAACAATGAACTCCTTGCCATCTTTGAACAGATGATATTTGTTTTCATGGCGATGAAAGATAGCTTTCCTGTCAAACAAGTAAGGACTTCCCAAAACAATTCCTGCTATATCAAAAGGTACCACATCAAGTTCAACTGTGTCAATAAAATGTGCAGTAATTGCAAATCGCAATGTGTACTTTCTTGAAACTTGTAAATTTGCATCCTTGCAAATCCATCCAAGTGGATATGGCTTCAGATGTGGAACGGTCTCAAGTTTAAGCTGCTTGACCAAGTCCTCTGATATAAGGTTTGCTTGTGACCCACTATCAAAAAGTGTGTCAATTTTAGTATGTTTTGAAATCACCCTCACATGAAACAATTCAATTCTTTCTTCCTCATTAGAAGCTTGTACATGGCAGTTTGAGGTACTAGTGTTGGCTTGAGTTTCAATTTCTTTTTCCTTCAAGTTTTTCAAACCCATGGCTGTAATTTTGGTTTCATCACCTGAATCTTCCCCTAAATCTTGTGGTGTAGATGTAGTAGCAACAGTTTTCTGTTTCCCTTTGGATTTGTTAAATTGAGGTCTTTTTTCAGGATATAATTTCCAAAAGTTTTTCTCCTCATGACCTGGTTTAGAACAGTGTTTACAGATCACTTTCTCACTCTCTTGTTTGACAGATGCATTCTTTTTGCTCTTTCCCTTGGAGGTTTTCTCTTTGTTTTTCCCCTTGGGGGGCTTGTTTCTACCCTCTTCAAATGTGTTTTTTCCCCTTGCCTCTAAATGGGTAGCTTGGACACAAACCTCGTCCAGGCTAGTAGGGTTAAACATCAAGATGGTGTGTCTAAGGTAGCTATGCAAGCCACCAATGTATTTCAGCAAGGTTTCCTGGGTCTGCAAATCTACCCCTAACAAGAGAGCTCTTCTCCTGAATTCTTGGGTGTAGTCTTGGACACTCTGACCCTTAAGTTGTCTGAAATTTTGCCAATTCATAATGGCCTTCTGCATGTGAGCAAGAAGATAAAACTGTTTTTTAATGGCTAACAGAAATTCAGGCCATGTTAAGGTAACCTTACCAAATTTCTTGACCTCCTCTTTAGTCTTGGCCTCCCACCAGACCAATGCTGCTCCATCCATTCTCAAATAAGCCAACTGAATCTTTGTGGCATCATCATGCATATTTTGGATCCTCAAGTAAACTTCCAACTGCCTAATCTAGTTGTCAAGCTTTTCTGCATTCACTTCACCATTAAACATAGGTAATTCGAATTTTACATCAAGCTTCAAAAAAGGACTTTTTCCAGAGGATCTATGCTTATGAACAGAAGAAGACGAGGATGAAGAGGAAGAAGGTGAAGATGGGGGTGGTGGATCACCATTTCCTCCATGTCCTTTCTTGGAATGATCATCATCCTTCTTACCTCCTGAATATCCCTCTCCTTCATGTGGATGTTTGGACCCTTCTCCAGCCAATTTCTCATTTCTTTCTTGGTACAATATCCTCACCATTTCAGTGAGGTCCAAGAAAGCCTTTCTGAAGACTCTTTCTTCTTCTCTTGGAGCTGTCTCTGTAGGAATTTCTCCTTCATGTTCAGACATCCTTGAAGCTTCTGCTGAGACTCTTGAGGGTGAAATTAAAGGTGGAGGTGATGGCTCTCTGGCCTTCCTTGACTGAGGATTCTCTCGTTCTCTAGTCAACTGTCCTTTCCCTCTTTTAAGTTTCAACCTGGTAAGCATCAATACTTTGCAAGACAGTTAGAAGATCTTTGCACAAAACCCTGAGCTCTGATACCAACTTGATTTGAATTTGAAACTACTTGAAATTTGTTTTCAAGGTATTCAATTCAGAATTAAACATGTTTAAAAGATTTCCATGTCTTGCAGAAAGAAAACACATGAAATTTTCAGCTGTTCATGACCCATTTAAGCATAGCAGAGTTATTTCCTTTTACTGTTTAACACATTAAAATGAATTTGATCTGCAAAATAAATCAACCACAAATGCAAAAGAAGTTGATAAAGCAGTTCGCCCCCTCCAGGGCTACGTCTGCTGGGTCCAAAGCTCCCAACCGGGCTTGTCCTTGTTTTTATTAAATGCTAAAATTGAAAATACAGCTGAATAGAAGCATCTACAGGAGAAATAGATGGTAAAAATGGATTCAGAACACTTGAATCCTTCAGGATTGAGTATTGGATCACCTCCAATGGATACCTGCAACCCTATACAGTCTTCACAAAACTGGGCCCTAGTGGCTCCTAGAACTTTCATGGCTCCAAAACCTTTGCAAATGACCTCAAATGGCTGTAAGACCTGCACCAATGGCCTCAGAAGGTTGAAAATACCCAAAATCAAGAAAAAATTCGTCCAAAACCGACTTTCCTAGCCAAAGTTATGGCCATTTAAAGTTTCTCCAGTTTGCCCCTAGAAAAACTCCAGCCAACTTTAGTTAACTCCAGATAGATCCGCCAATTATGGCGGGTCCGCCAAATTTGGCGCTCCTACCAAGATTCCGCCAACTTAACTACAGTTACATTTAATGTTTGGTGGTTGCCTCGGATTTCGTGCCCAACGGAATATTCCTTTTTTAATTTTTTTTTTGAAAAATTAAAATTTCTAATGTTATGGACAAATTCTTCTTTTTGCCATAACTTCCTCATACGGCGATCGTTTTTCGAACCGTTTGTGGTGCCGGAATCAGGAAGACGAGCACTTTCCAGTCATTCAACTTTGAACCAGTTCTAAGCACTCTAAATTTTGAGCATTTTACGACACTTAGGACATGAGCACCTGATCAAAGTTGAAGGATAATTTTCTGCCCACAGGCTTGACTCCTTTGGAAGATATATTTGATTAAAATGATATACCAAGAAAGCCAAAAATGCAACCTTTAAATGCAGAAATTGAGGACTGTAATATAGGAACTGCAGATGACCCTAAAATGATAAAATTGTCCAAATCCTTGCCTCCCAACCAAAAACTGAAATACATTGAGCTATTTGAAGAGTTTCAAAATGTCTTTGCATGGAGCTATGAAGACCTCAAGTCCTATGATACTTCGGTCATCCAACACACAATACCTTTAAAAGAAAATCAAAAGCCTTTCAGACAAAAACTTAGAAGGGTTAATCCAGTCCTCCTTCCTCTCATTGAAAAGGAAGTCAAAATAATGTACCAAGCTGGAATAATTGCACCTATCAGGTTTTCAGAATGGATTTCAAATCTAGCGCCCACTAGGAAGAAACCAAAAGAGATAAGACTGTGTGTTGACTTAAGAAATCTGAATAAAGTCTCTCTCAAAGACCACTACCCCTTACCAAAAATGGATCACATTCTACAAAGAGTAGTGGGAGCTTCTAGGATCTCACTGTTAGATGGATTCTCAGGATTTAATCAGATCTTAGTTCACCCGGATGATCAAGATAAAACTGCCTTTACAACACCTTGGGGAACGTTCAAATATGTGAAAATGCCTTTTGGACTTAAAAATTCAAGGGCCACATTCCAACGAGAAATGGACATAGCCTTTGCAAAAGAGATTCATGATTTTTTAGTCATATATCTTGATGACCTCACTACTTTTTCCAAATCAGATCAAGAACATTTAGAACATCTCAGGCAAGTGTTCCTAATTTGCAGAAAATATGGCATATCATTGAACCCAAAGAAATCATTGTTTGGCCTATAAGAAGGGAAACTCTTAGGTCATATAATTTCAAAAGATGGCATTAGAATTGACCCGGACAGAATACAAGCTATCATCCAAGTGCCTCACCCAAGAAATATCAAAGAATTGCAAAATTTTCTAGGAAAGATCAATTTCCTAAGAAGATTCATACCCAACTTGGCTGAACTAATAAGGTTGTTGAATAACATGCTGAAGAAGGATTCTAAAGTCAAATGGACAATATAAGCTAAGCAAGCCTTTGAGGAAATCAAAATAGCTTTAACTAAAACACCAGTCCTCACAAGCCCAAAGTTTGATAGAGACTTCATAATCTTTTCCTTTGCATCTGAGCATACTATTGCTACTGTCCTATTACAAAAAGATGATCAAGGATGTGAGAAACCCATTGCTTTCTTCAGCAAAGCACTTAGAGATGCTCCACTCAAATATCAAATCATGGAGAAACAAGCTTATGCCCTTGTAAAGGCCATCAAGGATTTCAGATTTTACATCTTGTACTCTCATATAATAGCTTATGTCCCAAATGCCGTGGTCAAAGATATTCTAACTCAAGAAGGAACAGAAGGAAAAAGAGGCAAATGGATAGCTAACATTTTGGAATATGACATTGAAATCAAACCAACAAAACTGATAAAAGGACAAGGTTTAGCTAAACTGATGACTGAAACCAATTTTCAAGCCCTTGACATCAATGAACTGAATAACGAACAGGAGATGGCGACTCCACAGATCAATCAAGCCTTCTTACAATCACCTTGGTATGTTGATATAATTTATGTATTATTAAACCTGTAGGCTCCTCCAAGGTTATCCAGAACTAAGAAGAGATTCTTGAAAATGAAAGCTTCAAAGTTTTGTATTCTAGACAATGTTTTATTTTGGAAAAATCATGAAGGCATTCTACTAAGCTGCCTAACACAGGATGAAACTGACGAAATGCTGAAAAAATTTCATGCAGGGGACTGTGGTGAACATTTATATTGGAAATCAACAGCTGATAAAATATTAAGAGCTGGTTTTTATTGGCCCTCCCTGTTTGTTGATGTAAAGAAATTTGTAGTTTCTTGCCATAAATGTCAAATCTTTGAAGGCAAGACAAAACTGTTACCTTTACCCCTAAAACCCATTTCCACTGAGAGACCATTTCAACAGTGGGGTTTAGATTTCATTGGAGAAATTCACCCTTCTTCTTTTGGCCAGCATAAGTGGATTTTAACTGCCACAGATTACTTCACCAAATGGATAGAGGCCATCCCTTGTAGGCAAGCCAATGACTCAATCATCATGCAATTCTTAGAAACCAATATTCTTTCTAGATTTGGCTGTCCGGAAAAGATCATAACAGACAATGTTGTTGCCTTTAAATCCAAAAGAATGATCAATTTTTGTCACAAGTACCACATTACCTTAGGTCATTCCACAGCCTATTACCCTCAAGGTAATGGTCTAGCTGAATCATCCAACAAAAGCTTGATCAACATCATAAAGAAAGTATTGGAGGAAAACAAGAAGAATTGGCACAAAAAGCTTATTAATGCACTTTGGGCAAACAGGTTGACTACAAAGAGATCCATTGGGACAAGCCCCTATGAGTTGGTTTATGGCATGGAGGTTGTATTCCCTTCATCTTTGGGAATCCCTGTCATAAAATTGATGCAAGAAATACAGGCAGAACCCAATGATGTTCAGAGAAGAATTAATCAAACAATTCATTTACAGCGTACCATAGAGAAAGTGTATCACAGATCTCAAATCCTACAAGATAAACTGAAGAAGATTTTTGATAAAAAAGGACAAAGGCAGAGGATTTTTTCATAGGAGACAGAGTGTTGAAGTGGGATTCTAGGAGGAAAGACAAAGGAAAATATGGAAAATTTGATTTCCTATGGAAATGACCTTTTGTCATTCAGGCTGTACAAGGAAACAACACCTATTTTTTGAGAGGCCTGGATGGTACAGAAGCAGAGGATGGGCCAGTGAATGGGCGAATGCTCAAGCATTATTTTGATCCACTTTGTTAATATATCAAGACTGTATTTTGTACATAATAGTGTCTATTTTCAGCAGTTTACTACAGCAATAAGATAAGGAATAAGATGCAGCAAATTTTGAGGAAAAGATCAAGGAATTGTGCATCCTTTTGTATGATATTTTGAGTCTATTGGAAGACTTAAGGAAGAAGACTTGGGAGCTAGAAAAATGATGACTAATACTTAGACAAAATGCCAGATACAGAGCTCTAATATTGTTCAGATCAGCTCATGAGAAATGTATACATGCCACAAAGATACAGTTTGTTGGTTTACAGCAAAAGGAAATTTCAGATTACAGCAAGAGTTGAATATAAGGCCATCTGACCTGTTGTTCTTGGCTTTTCACCTAGAAAAGCCATCCCCAAGTGGAGCCACTGTTAGGTTCCTATACCAATAGCTGTCATATTTCATGATTGACTGTGGAAATGCCAAATATGATCATTCTTTCATGCTGCAAAGGTTCCATATTTTCAGAAAACCAAAAAATTTAAAAAATGTAAAGAGGGTATGCCCTAAAAGAATAATCAGAGGGAAAAAAGAATGAATTGGTCAAGAAGACAAAGAAAATGAACCCCAAAGAAAAGACCAGGAAAGTGGCTAGTCAAAATGCCACTACTATCCTATTTTTTTCCAATAAGTTCTGAATATGCAATCAGTGACTTCTATCACACTTCATGGATGGCCCAACAGTTCAATCTTGACCAGTCCATGTTTAAATTTCTTGTTGTAGAACTAGAGAATAAGATCTGTTCCAAAAGTTCAAGCTTGGCAGATCAGTAGTTAGGTAGAGAAGCAAGGGTGCTCAACGGCTAAATCTGAGCCCCTGGAAGAGATAAGGGCAGACTTAAATAGGAGGACAGCTGAAAGAAAACAAAAGAGAAAGGGTTTGTTAGTTCAAATGTACCCAATCAAAACAAGAAAAAATGTTAGGTGTATTAGGCTGGGTAGGAAATTTGATGTTGCAGAAGCAAGTTTGTGATCAGTTTTGTATCTCTGAAAATGATCTATCTCATGAATATCACAAATACCATAGCAAGGTGGTTGTAGTTCAGGTGAAGCATGACTAATTTCCCCTCTCATTTCCCCAAGAACACTTACTAACATCCCTTCAGGGACATTGGGATCTGCTCAATGGTCCTAGTTCATTTCATTTTATAAGAAATACTAAGTGAAATTCTGTGTTTACTTAGCTAAAACAAGCCACATTTCTTGTGTAAAAATAATCATTCCATTTTCCTTTAATTTCCCTAAAACCTAAGTTATTACCTTATAAACTTAGCGTTGTCTACCCATAAAACCATATTAACACTTTAACTCTATTACATTGCTCCTATTTAAAGTTTTCCCCGCCCCTATTATACATAAAACCCATAAAAATCCCAAACTTTATAATATCCCAAACCCGGCTTAATATAGCCATATACTATCGGGAGTTATAAGTTCACTTGGAAACTTATAACAACCCTCCCCGCGCATACAAACCTTGGGATTTAATTAACATTTGGTTAATTAAATAACCAACCCGCAAAACCCAAATTGCATTACACTGTAACTCTTCGCAAAAACATTAAAAAACAAAGGAATATTATGGCAGGTCTCGTGTATTACAACTCCGCCTGTTTAACACGCCACCATCCGTCGAATCCGATCCCCCAGATCGGACAGCTCACATGCATATCACGAGCCTCCATATGCCGAACAATAGCGTCCGAGGGATGGGCGGTATTGTCGTCATACAGAGGACAGGTGTCAGGCTCCCAATGTGATCGGTGCCCCCTCTGACAAAACCACTTGGGCTCAAAGGCGATGCAGGGGCCAAACCGCTTACCACCTATGCCCCCATCCCGCTCACGTCACCCTCACGTTAGCAGACACGTCACCCACCACCCTGCCTCCGTATCATCCGTCGTGTCCGCCACGTCACTGCCAAGTAAACCTCCATATCCCAGCTACCCGACAAAGATGACGTCATGCTGACGTCAGCCAACCAAAGCGCGCTAAAGACCTACAAAAATTGAATTTTTTGTCAAATTCGCGTGAAAAGGGTGTTTTTTTCCATTTTCGTTTGTTTCTACTATACGACACGTTCATGCGATTTTCAACCAGAATACCTGTTTCACTGCACAGTCCGCCACCCAGCTAACTCCAGCCTGCAAACCAGTCTTCAAGCTCGGCCCACCCCCTGCATTTTGCACAGAGCACCCATTGAACCAGGTATTTACTCAATTGCTCCCAAACCATTTGTATTTCCAGTTTTTCTCTGAGTTAAATCCGTCAAACCAAAGAATTGTACAAATCCAATCAACAACTCTTGAGAAATATTGTTGAGTCTTGAAAATGTCATTCATTTCCATTACATTTTCACTAGTATGTCCATTATATCACCTCCATTTCACTACTATGTCACCACATTCATCCCACTTTCATTATCATTGGGCCACATTTATGTTTTTCCAATCTTTATTAATTCTAAGTCTTTTAAGTGAATTTGTGGTTAAAAATTATAAAATAATGTGCATATGCTTATACCTAACAAATGGGTTGATTGTTGACATATGTAGGTTGAAAGGAGGCTTCTAGAAGACCCTTATGTGGCACTCTAAGGCCAAATTCGAATTTGAGTGGAAAGAATCATAGGATCATGAGGATATGTGTCACATCTCCTAATTGTATTGTAACTCTAA
Source organism: Pinus tabuliformis (assembly GCA_031772625.1). Taxonomy (NCBI): domain Eukaryota; kingdom Viridiplantae; phylum Streptophyta; class Pinopsida; order Pinales; family Pinaceae; genus Pinus; species Pinus tabuliformis. The sequence goes on from CM062807.1 coordinate 804,656,096, forward strand.
GAAGACATGTGTCTTATCAGTTCCTATTTTGATTAGGACTCTAGAGGTAGAGGGAGAGATTCATAGACTCTCATTAAGGAGATGGCTTCTCATCTTTTTGTATAAATAGGAGATCTCTCTCCTTCATTTGTTAGCTTAGAGCTTGTGAGTTCTTAAGTCTTTTAGCTTGTGAGTTCTTTAGCTTGGAGTTTGTAGTTCTTCCTTGATGGCTTTTGAAAGCTTTGGACAACTTTGTTGTACTTTGTGATTTTGAAGAATTTGAATAAAGCTTTGATGTTCTCAACATGGAAGGAGATGTGAAGTAGATGTCATGGAGCATATTAGAATGTAAGGTAGAGTAGATTTCATTTTGTAATTTTTCTTTGATTTCATTATGTCATTTGATTGCTTTCAAGTTTGATAGATTAGATTTTTCATTCATGAAATTTTAATTCATGCAAGTGTATTCAACCGGTTGATTGTAGATTAGTAATGCACATAGCTTTTTAATGACTAATGACATGATGGAATTATCTTGTCCTTCTGCTGATTTATTTTCTTAGTTCTAATTCCAGCACTGTTTATTTCTTTCAGTTTTGTTTTGTTCATTTACTTTTCTGCAAGATAGATATTAGACTGCTCATGCCATTTTCAGCTACCTCCTATAGCCAGAGCGACTCAAATGGTGAGGGATTGAAGTATGAATGCGTAGTTTGATATTAGTTTATTTTTCTCCAAGTTAGTTATTGAATTGCTCATGTCATTTTCAGTTACCTCCTATAGCCAGAGCGACTCAAATGGTGAGGGATTGAAGTATGAATGCGTAGTTTGATATTAGTTTATTTTTCTGCAAGTTAGTTATTGAATTGCTCATGTCATTTTCAGTTACCTCCTATAGCCAGAGCGACTCAAATGGTGAGGGATTGAAGTATGAATGCGTAGTTTGATATTAGTTTATTTTTCTGCAAGTTAATTATTGAATTGCTCATGTCATTTTCAGTTACCTCCTATAGCCAAAGCGAGTCGAATGGTGAGGGATTGAAGTATGAATGCGTAGTTTGATCTTAGTTTCATTTTATGCAATTTAGATATTAGATTACTCAATTTGTTTATGATTACCTCCTATAGCCAGAGCAAGTCAAATGGTGAGGGGTCAGAATATGGGTTGATGTAATATGATTTAGTTTACTTTGCTTACAGTTTTTGAAGTGTTTTATGTTCATTTTTCTTTTTATACAGCAGCAAGGATACTGGGTTTCATAGTCACTAGCTCATTGTTTGGTTGTTGCATTCTATTTTGATTGAAGTAGCTGCATATTTACACTTTTGTTTAAGTACTAATTCCATCAATAACATGTTTTAAGATCTTTTGAAGTGCTAAGTTTTGGAAGTTACCATTAGGGACATAGGCCTTGTCTTGAAATCTCTATCCATACTTGTCCTTTAAAAGTATTCTTAAGACCTTAGAATAGGATTTCCATTTGCATTAGACACTTTAGGAAACCAACAAGAACAAAACCCCAAAAACAACATAAACTATAAAACAACGAAGTAAGAAAAATGTTAACTAAGTACATACGGTGCACCACACTTCATCAGTTTACGATACCCGGATTGATAATTTATGTAGAGCAATTTAAGACGTTAAATTGACTAGACATTTTGGCGCCGTTGCCGGGGAAGTGTAATTATGAGACCTTATTTCTTACATCTGAAAAAAATTTTAATAATTCTTGAGTATGCTCTCCTCCTGCACTTCGTGTGATCTGGAGGATCAGAAAAAGGATTGTTAAGTAAAAAAAAAAAACTTGAGTATGCTCTCCTCCTGCACTTTGTGTGATCTGGAGGATCAGAAAAAGAATTGTTATGTTAAAAAAAAAGGAGATAAAATAAACTTCATCATTTCATTTGATTCAAAAAAATAAAAAAATAAAAAAAATGGAACTCAACTGCTTTGATAGGTTCAAATTGTCCAAAATTGACTGGTTATGGTCTGTAGTGGTCCTTAAAACACTGTATCATGTTTTAATAAGGTTTTGCAACTTAGCTGCACCTGATTCCGCAGCTAGTTGAAAATTCTGCAGCTATTTCAAGGTTTAACAGGTTACAAGCGTCCAATAAAAAAAGCAACCACATGGACATCTCCAGAATTGTCCCGACATGGATCCTATCCTAGTCACCCAACTCAGATCGATGAAAAACCAGCCTAAGACGTCAGTCAAAGTCCTGTTTTTAGCATGTTTTTCATGAAGTCTTTGCTGTCTGAAATTGAAAATCATTAATCCTTATTATAAAAATTTACAATTTCAGGAAAAAAAAATAATAATAAATAAATAAATAAATCTATGGCTCCTAGCTTTCACTGTGGCCTCAGTAGAAAAATATGCATCCATGTTCAAGCCTTGGCCCTGAAACAAGCCTGCAAGAACATTTGCTTAAAAAAAAAATTCATTGTTTTGTTTAATGAAATGTATATGTATATTTTTAATTTTTGAAAATATAACATATAATTTTATTAACAAAACAATTAATTAAAAAAAAAAAAACAACTCCATGAAAACCACGTAGGGCTAAGAGCATAAAAGTTTTTTTTGGGCATATAAAATAATATGTAACAGGTGATTGCATTTGGAGTATCAATGATAAGTGAAGGATCGAAACCGTGAAATGAAGCTATGGTGAATTGATGCTTCATCTTCAGTATCAATTTCAATAAACCTGTAATACAAAGTCTATTCCATTAGCGCTGAACTCGATGGTGGAATTTCAAAATGCAGATCAAAATTACTTAAATAGGTGTGTTGATTTAGGTAAATCTGACAGATAGATGTTATCTCCAAGTGCATACAATTGAAGAAAATATCCATATGGTAGGCTATCACAACTGTGACTGCTCATAACACTTCTGTAAGAATATTCCAAAACGCTCATGAACCTGCAAATTCAAACACAGCAATTTAGAAAAAAATGTAAAACACAGAAAAACGTCTAACTTCAAATGCACGATTTGCCCAAACGGAGGCAAATTTGAAGAAAATAAAACATGGGTTTTTTCGCCAAATGTGTCAATTAGATAACCCATAAACCGTTTTAGGAGATTCGTGGTGGTCTGAGAGAAATCCTTGGTTCTTTGGAGCCCATTTTTGTAGGCCGCAGGGAAAAAAACGAGATTTGAATCAATTAACTAATAGTTGATTTAATTGCTTTCGATTTGGAATAATGGCGTGCTGATGATTAACCGTTTGTTGATTTTTGCCACCACGTCTTCTTCCCTTATGCCACCTGATTGCAATTCATTAACGCTTGTTAACAACAGTTCTGATTTAAGACAGCTCTTCATTATGTGACTTATCCTAATTGAACACGACTATTTGTGAATAAAATCCGTGAAATTGTTGCCACCTGTCTGCGCTTGTTCCGCTACTTCCTGTTTAACAATAAGAGGATCAAACACGGCACTAGAATTATATGAAAATGATTATAGCTTGTCGATGTTTATTCCTTTGGCATATGTTTATTCCTTGGTTATTCGGGGGATTCCTTACAAGGCGTGCGGTAGTATTGTTCAAATTTATAAAAAGGTGAGTTCTGCTCTAAGGCTTGCGGCAGTGGAAAAGGTTACCAATCAAGAAATAAGGAAAGTTATTGAAAATGTATGACAGTGGCATCAGCAAGGCCTTCTGCTGCAACACGTCTGAATGACCCATTTCTCAAAGATGAGTCGAGTAGGTAATGCACATGCACGTTAAACTTCCCAATTATTTTGAGATTGACTTGGGTGTTTCTGTTACAGCATGCATAGGAATTGTTGGTGACAAATACTAATAAAAAAAATATGAGCAGCACAAGAGTTGGTACTCTGATCTATTTCCATCTTTAAAACTATTTTTCTTCATATTTCAAAGTTTTTATTTTTCAAGCAAATAGTAAAAAAATAAATAAATTTAAAATTTAAAAAAAAAAAATGATGGGCCTCATTGGGAGAGCTAAATCAGTTCAACTTTCTTTAGCTAGATAAAAGGGGCAGTCAGGGATATGCATCTGATGGTTGACTGTTTTAGCCACTTTCTGTAGCTGTTTCAGCCACTTTCCGCAGCTGGTTCAACTTTCCGAAGTTGTTTTGTTAAACTCTAGGTTGCAGGTGTCATTAAGCAAAACAAGCCACATGGGTAGCTGGGGGATTGTCAGTACACGGATGGTGTCCTATTCATTTGATCCAATTCGATGAAAAAGACCCCGGTCAAAGGGAAGTCAAGTTGTGTGTTATCACTAAGTCGTCACACTGAGTCGCCACACTAAGTCGCTGCATGTCAAGAAAAAAATAATAATTTTGAATCAATGAAATGAATAAGTTATTTGCTCACTTTTATGAAGGTATTGATTAATTTTGGACTGATAATGAAAAATGAATGGCTAACTTTGTATCCAAGATTTTTAGCTATAGAAACGTGCACATTCCGCAGCTAAAGTCCAATTCCGCAGCTGAAAAAACCTCATTGTTCAAATCAGCCTAACTTTCTCATCCAAAATCAGATTTTGATGATTCAAGTACCGTTGTAAAGATCTCAACAAGATCTACACAATGAAAAATCCATCATTAGAGTTTGAAATGGCAAATAATGAAACAAATTGCTGAAAGGAAACAGCATTCAACTTGGGCACCAATTCCAAAGCAGGTATAAATTCTTTTGATTTTTCCTTTGAGAACTTGTTTCATTAATACAAATTCTTAGTTTTGTGTGTAAATATCATAACTAGAGAGATTGATCACCTCTCTCCTTTGATAATATTGCATTCCATTACAGAAGAAGTATTAGTTTTTTTGTAGGTTCCAGGAGGAAGGACAAATGACTACAAGAGAATAGTGTCTCTCTAAGAGACCAATTTGTTTCATAAGAGGATGATCAGCAACAAAGAGGAAATATGCTGATGCAAAATCAGATCCAAACAGTTGAAAAACTTTCAGATACTATTGTCTCCATCACAGCCATACTTCATAATAAACCATTCACCTCATTTCACTCCATATTTTCAATTTACATTTACATACACTTTCCATCTCTTTTTGTCCATTCATAACCCACAAATAAAAGCAAGAGGCTCATTCACATGCTTATTGCCCATTTCCATTTTTGTTCTCCATTTTCATCTTTCATTCCTTGTCATTTTCATTCCGCAAATAAGCCATGCTTCAATGCAAATTATTGAGTCCATAGTCCTTTGAGTCTAAGTTCTTTGTAAAAACACCTTGAGGCTTGCATGCCTTAATGGCAAGTCCTCATGCTGACAAACAATGGGAATACATTAATGTCCCTTGTTCATCAGATCTTCTAGGTGACTCGACATCGACAAATTCATTCGTACCTAGCAAGATGTGTTTGGGCATCTTGACTCTCATTGTCATCAATGGTGAGAGTTCTCGTGTTGACTAGTGGCATTCATTAATGGTCACTAAGTCAACAATTTCCTACTATGTTCGACATCAAAATATCTTTTCACATAGTAGGAATTGTGCCAATGAGTTTTAAAGACATGAAGACTATTATTTTCTGCATTTTGGAGCAAACTCAGCAAGTTTTAGTAGAAGCAATAAAAAGTCATCTTATCTCTTTATCCATGACTCCTCTTGTTCAGCCATTTGAAGAAGAATATGATCATAATTTTGTAGCCACCACACATACAACTCATCCATTCCAAAGGGTAAGTGAAGGTACGTCATTTTCTAACTTTTGACCATAGAATTCCATAAAAAGCTAGAATGATAATTGTTGGAAAAACATTTCTCTTCCTCATTTCATAAAATTGCCAATACCATCAGTTGGGGGGGAATACATTCATATTCATATATTGCTATGTCATATCATATTCAGGAGCCCACATACTTCCAACATATATTAATTATTACATTGCTATTATGAGCATACAATGGCTTTTGAAAAAGTGCTTAAAGGATAAATTGGATACAAACAAAAGCATGTCTGTCACACAAGAACCAACCATCATGCAATATAATAAAGATATACTTTGCAACAATAATCATAATATCATTATGCAAAGTTCAAAGATCAAAATAAAAGGCAACAAAAAAAAATGGTTGTAACACAAGAACCAACCATGTTGCAATTCAAGTAAAACACTTTGCAGAAATATGAAGTTATCAAATGATATCATGCAAAGTTAAGCCAAAGCTCAAGGATCAAAAGAGTTAATGTAATATATATTACATGAGGACATGCAATATCTTCAGTTGGGGGGTATGTTGAGTCTTGAAAATGTCATTCATTTCCATTACACTTTCACTAGTATGTCCATTATATCACCTCCATTTCACTACTATGTCACCACATTCATCCCAATTTCATTATCATTGGGCCACATTTATGTTTTTCCAATCTTTATTAATTTTAAGTCTTTTAAGTGAATTTGTGGTTAAAAATTAGAAAATAATGTGCATATGCTTATACCTAACAAATGGGTTGAGATTGTTGACATGTGTAGGTTGAAAGGAGACTTCTAGAAGACCCTTATGTGGCACTCTAAGGCCAAATTCGAATTTGAGTGGAAAGAATCATGGGATCATGAGGATATGTGTCACATCTCCTAATTGTATTGTAACTCTAAGAAGACATGTGTCTTATCAGTTCCTATTTTGATTAGAACTCTAGAGGTAGAGGGAGATATTCATGGACTCTCATTAATGAGATGGCTTCTCATCTTTTTGTATAAATAGGAGATCTTTCTCCTTCATTTGTTAGCTTAGAGCTTGTGAGTTCTTAAGTCTTTTAGCTTGTGAGTTCTTTAGCTTGGAGTTTGTAGTTCTTCCTTGATGGCTTTTGAAAGCTTTGGAGAACTTTGTTGTACTTTGTGATTTTGAAGAATTTGAATAAAACTTTGATGTTCTCAACATGGAAGGAGATGTGAAGTAGATGTCATGGAGCATATTAGAATGTAAGGTAGAGTAGATTTCATTTTGTAATTTTTCTTTGATTTCATTATGTCATTTGATTGCTTTCAAGTTTGATAGATTAGATTTTTCATTCATGAAATTTTAATTCATGCAAGTGTATTCAACCGGTTGATTGTAGATTAGTAATACACATAGCTTTTTAATGACTAATGACATGATGGAATTATCTTGTCCTTCTGCTGATTTATTTTCTTAGTTCTAATTCCAGCACTGTTTATTTCTTTCAGTTTTGTTTTGTTCATTTACTTTTCTGCAAGATAGATATTAGACTGCTCATGTCATTTTTAGTTATCTCCTATAGCCATAGCGACTCAAATGGTGAGGGATTGAAGTATGAATGCGTAGTTTGATATTAGTTTATTTTTCTGCAAGTTAGTTATTGAATTGCTCATGTCATTTTCAGTTACCTCCTATAGCCAGAGCGACTCAAATGGTGAGGGATTGAAGTATGAATGCGTAGTTTGATATTAGTTTATTTTTCTGCAAGTTAGTTATTGAATTGCTCATGTCATTTTCAGTTACCTCCTATAGCCAGAGCGAGTCGAATGGTGAGGGATTGAAGTATGAATGCATAGTTTGATCTTAGTTTCATTTTATGCAATTTAGATATCAGATTACTCAATTTGTTTATGATTACCTCCTATAGCCAGAGCAAGTCGAATGGTGAGGGGTCAGAATATGAGTTGATGTAATATGATTTAGTTTACTTTGCTTACAGTTTTTGAATTGCTTTAAGTTCAGTTTTCTTTTTATACAGCAGCAAGGATACTGGGTTTCATAGTCACTAGCTCATTGTTTGGTTGTTGCATTCTATTTTGATTGAAGTAGCTGCATATTTACACTTTTGTTTAAGTACTAATTCCATCAATAACATGTTTAAGATCTTTTGAAGTGCTAAGTTTTGGAAGTTACCTTAAGAGACATAGGCCTTGTCTTGAAATCTCTATCCATACTTGTCCTTTAAAAGTATTCTTAAGACCTTAGAATAGGATTTCCATTTGCATTAGACACTTTAGGAAACCAACAAGAACAAAACCCCAAAACAACATAAACTATAAAACAACAAAGTAAGAAAAAGGTTAACTAAGCACATATGGTGCATCACACTTCATCAGTTTACGATACCCGGATTGATAATTTATGTAGAGCAATTTAAGACGTTAAATTGACTAGACATTTTGGCGCCGTTGCCGAAGAAGTGTAATTAGGAGACCTTATTTCTTACATCTGAAATTTTTTTTAATAATTCTTGAGTATGCTCTCCTCCTACACTTCGTGTGATCTGGAGGATCAGAAAAAGGATTGTTAAGTAAAAGAAAAAACTTGAGTATGCTCTCCTCTTGCACTTTGTGTGATCTGGAGGATCGGAAAAAGAATTGTTATGTTAAAAAAAAAAAAAAATGGAACTCAACTGCTTTGATAGGTTCAAATTGTCCAAAATTGACTAGTTATGGTCTATAATGGTCCTTAAAACACCGTATCCTGTTTTAATAAGGTTTTGCAACTTAGCTGCGGAAAGTGCCCTGATTCCGCAGCTAGTTGAGAATTCCGCAGCTGTTTCAAGGTTTAGCAGGTTACAAGCGTCCAATAAAAAAACGGACCACATGGGCATCTCCAGAATTGTCCCGACATGGATTCTATCCTAATCACCCAGCTTAGATCGTTGAAAAACCAGCCTAAGACGTCAATCAAAATCCTGTTTTTAGCATGTTTTTCTTGAAGTCTTTGCTGTCTGAAATTGAAAATCATTAATCCTTATTATAAAAATTTACTATTTCAGGAAAAATAAATAAATAAATGTATGGCTCCTAGCTTTCACTGTGGCCTCAGTAGAAAAATATGCATCCATGTTCAAGCATTGGCCCTGAAACAAGCCTGCAAGAACATTTGCTTTAAAAAAACAATTCATTGTTTTGTTTAATGAAATGTATATGTACTTTGTTATATAATATAAACATCTGACTTACAAAAAAAAAAAAAAAAATGTATATGTATATTTTTAATTTTTGAAAATATAACATATAATTTTATTAACAAAACAATTAATTAAAAAAAAAACAACTCCATGAAAACCACTTAGGGCTAAGAGCATAAAAGTTTTTTTTTGGAAAATAAAATAATATGTAACAGGTGATTGCATTTGGAGTATCAACGATAAGTGAAGGATCGAAATCGTGAAATGAAGCTATGGTGAATTGATGCTTCATCTTCAGTATTAATTTCAATAAACCTGTAATACAAAGTCTATTCCATTAGCGCTAAACTCGATGGTGGAATTTCAAAATGCAGATCAAAATTACTTAAATAGGTGTGTTGATTTAGGTAAATCTGACGGATAGATGCTATCTCCAAGTGCATACAATTGAAGAAAATCTCCATGTGGTAGGCTATCACAACTGTGACTGCTCATAACGCTTCTGTAAGAATTTTCCAAAATGCTCATGAACCTGCGAATTCAAACACAGCGATTTAGAAAAAAAACGTAAAACACATAAAAACGTCTAACTTCAAATGCACGATTTGCCCAAACGGAGGCGAATTTGAAGAAAATAAAACATGGGTTTTTTCGCCAGCTGGGTCAATTAGATAACCCAGAAACTGTTTTAGGAGATTCATGGTGGTCTGGGATAAATCCTTGGTTATTTGGAACCCATTTTTGCAGGACGCGGGGAAAAAAACGAGATTTGAATCAATTAACTGATAGTTGATTTAATTGCTTTCGATTTGGAATAATGGCGTGCTGATGATTAACCGTTTGTTGATTTTTTCCACCACGTCTTCTTCCCTTATGCCACCCATTTGCAATTCATTAACGCTTGTTAACAACAGTTCCGATTTAAAACGGCTCTCCATTATGTGACTTATCCTAATTGAACACGACTCTCTGTCATTAAAACCCGTGAAATTGTTGCCACCCGTCTGCGCTTGTTCCGCTACTTCCTGTTTAACAATAAGAGGATCAAACACGGCACTAGAATTATATGAAAATGATTATAGCTTGTCGATGTTTATTCCTTTGGCATATGTTTATTCCTTGGTTATTTGGGGGATTCCTTACAAGACGTGCGGTAGCATTGTTCAAATTTATAAAAAGGTGAGTTCTGCTCTAAGGCTTGCGGCAGTGGAAAAGGTTACCAATCAAGAAATAAGGCAAGTTATTGAAAATGTATGACAGTGGCATCAGCAAGGCCTTCTGCTGCAACACGTCTGAATGACCCATTTCTCAGAGATGAGTCGAGTAGGTAATGCACATGCATGTTAAACTTCTCAATTATTTTGAGATTGACTTGGGTGTTTCTGTTACAGCATGCATAGGAATTGTTGGTGAAAAATACTAATAAAAAAAATATGCGCAGCACAAGAGTTGGTACTCTGATCTATTTCAATCTTTAAAACTGTTTTGCTTCATATTTCAAAGTTTTTATTTTTCAGGCAAACAGTAAAAAAATAAATAAATAAAAAATTTAAAAAAAAAAATGATGGGGCTCATTGGGAGAGCTAAATCAGTTGAACTTTCTTTAGCTAGATAAAAGGGGCAGTCAGGGATATGCGTCTGATTATTGACTGTTTCAGCCACTTTATGTAGCTGTTTCAGCCACTTTCCGCAGCTGGTTCAACTTTCCGCAGCTGTTTTCTCTAGGTTGCAGGTGTCATTAAGCAAAACAAGCCACATGGGTAGCTGGGGGAATGTCATTACATGGATGGTGTCCTATTTATTTGATTGAATTCAATGAAAAAGACCCCGGTCAAAGTGAAGTCAAGTTGTGTGTTATCACTAAGTTGCCACACTGAGTCGCCACACTAAGTCGCTGCATGTCAAGAAAAAAATAATAATTTTGAATCAATGAAATGAATAAGTTATTTGTTGTCTTTTCTGAAGGTATTGATTAATTTTGGACTGATGATGAAAGATGAATGGCTAACTTTGTATCCAAGATTTTTAGCTACAGAACCGTGCACATTCCGCAGCTAAAGTCCAATTCCGCAGCTGAAAAAAACCTCATTGTTCAAATCAACCTAACTTTCTCATCCAAAATCAGATTTTGATGATTCAAGTACCGTTGGAAAGATCTCAACAAGATCTACACAATGAGAAATCCATCATTAGAGTTTGAAATGGCAAATAATGAAACAAATTACTGAAATGAAGCAACATTCATTTGGGCACCAATTCCAAAGCAGGTATAAATTCTTTTGATTTTTCCTTTGAGAACTTGTTTCATTAATACAAATTCTTAGTTTTGTGTGTAAATATCATAACTAGAGAGATTGATCACCTCTCTCCTTTGATAATCTTACATTCCATTACAGAAGAAGTATTAGTTTTTTTGTAGGTTACAGGAGGAAGGACAAATGACTACAAGAGAATGGTGTCTCTCTAAGAGACCAATTTGTTTCATAAGAGGATGATCAGCAACAAAGAGGAAATATGCTGATGCAAAATCAGATCCAAATAGTTGAAAAAATTTCAGATACTATTGTCTCCATCACATCCATACTTCATAATAAACCATTCACCTCATTTCACTCCATATTTTCAATTTACATTTACATACACTTTCCATCTCTTTTTGTCCATTCATAACCCACAAATAAAAGCAAGAGGCTCATTCACATGCTTATTGCCCATTTCCATTTTTGTTCTCCATTTTCATCTTCCATTCCTTGTCATTTTCATTCCGCAAATAAGCTCTGCTTCAATGCAAATTATTGAGTCCATAGTCCTTTGAGTCTAAGTTCTTTGTAAAAACACCTTGAGGCTTGCATGCCTTAATGGCAAGTCCTCATGCTGACAAACAATGGGAATACATTAATGTCCCTTGTTCATCAGATCTTCTAGGTGACTTGACATCGACAAATTCATTCGTACCTAGCAAGATGTGTTTGGGCATCTTGACTCTCATTGTCATCAATGGTGAGAGTTCTCGTGTTGACTAGTGGCATTCATTAATGGTCACTAAGTCAACAATTTCCTACTATGTTCGACATCAGAACATCTTTTCACATAGTAAGAATTGTGCCAATGAGTTTGGAAGACATGAAGACTATTATTTTCAGCATTTTGGAGCAGACTCAGCAAGTTTTAGTAGAAGCAATAAAAATTCATCTTATCTCTTTATCCATGACTCCTCTTGTTCAGCCATTTAAAGAAGAATATGATCAGAATTTTGTAGCCACCACACATACAACTCATCCATTCCAAAGGGTAAGTGAAGGTACGTCATTTTCTAACTTTTAACCATAGAATTCCATAAAAAGCTAGAATGATAATTGTTGGAAAAACATTTATGTTCCTCATTTCATAAAATTGCCAATACCATCAGTTGGGGGGGGAATACATTCATATTCATATCTTGCCATGTCCATATCATATTCAGGAGCCCACATACTTCCAACATATATTAATTATTACATTGCTATTATGAGCATACAATGGCTTTTGCAAAAGTGCTTAAAGGATAAATTGGATACAAACAAAATCGTGGTTGTCACACAAGAACCAACCATCATGCAATCCAATAAAGATATACTTTGCAACAATAATCAAAATATCATTATGCAAAGTTCAAAGATCAAAATAGAAGGCAACAAAAAGAAATGGTTGTAACACAAGAACCAACCATGTTGCAATTCAAGTAAAACACTTTGTAGAAATATGAAGTTATCGAATGATATCATGCAAAGTTAAGCCAAAGCTCAAGGATCAAAAGAGTTAATGTAATATATATTTTACATGAGGACATGCAATAGCTTCAGTTGGGGGGTATGTTGAGTCTTGAAAATGTCATTCCTTTCCATTACACTTTCACTAGTATGTCCATTATATCACCTCCATTTCACTACTATGTCACCACATTCATCCCACTTTCATTATCATTGGGCCACATTTATGTTTTTCCAATCTTTATTAATTCTAAGTCTTTTAAGTGAATTTGTGGTTAAAAAATAAAAAATAATGTGCATATGCTTATACCTAACAAATGGGTTGAGATTGTTGACATGTGTAGGTTGAAAGGAGGCTTCTAGAAGTCCCTTATGTGGCACTCTAAGGCCAAATTCGAATTTGAGTGGAAAGAATCATGGGATCATGAGGATATGTGTCACATATCCTAATTGTATTGTAACTCTAAGAAGACATGTGTCTTATCAGTTCCTATTTTGATTAGGACTCTAGAGGTAGAGGGAGAGATTCATGGACTCTCATTAATGAGATGGCTTCTCATCTTTTTGTATAAATAGGAGATCTCTCTCCTTCATTTGTTAGCTTAGAGCTTGTGAGTTCTTAAGTCTTTTAGCTTGTGAGTTCTTTAGCTTGGAGTTTGTAGTTCTTCCTTGATGGCTTTTGAAAGCTCTGGAGAACTTTTTTGTACTTTGTGATTTTGAAGAATTTGAATAAAGCTTTGATGTTCTCAACATGGAAGGAGATGTGAAGTAGATGTCATGGAGCATATTAGAATGTAAGGTAGAGTAGATTTCATTTTGTAATTTTTCTTTGATTTCATTATGTCATTTGATTGCTTTCAAGTTTGATAGATTAGATTTTTCATTCATGCAAGTGTATTCAACCGGTTGATTGTAGATTAGTAATATACCATTAGTAAGACGTTAAATTGACTAGACAAATATACCATAGCTATCCCTGCTTTTCACATTTTTCCGCAAAAATAAATTGTTCTATCCATTCCTTGCAAAAAACCAGAGTTCCATAACTAAAAACACACTGCTGCCCCCGAACCTCTGCATTTTAACCTCTGTTTGGCCCATTTTCCCAAGAAATTTCTCAAAACTTGTCTCCCTCTGCAAACTCCTCCATTTAGCTGAAATTCAAGCTCAATTTGACCTGCAATTCGCGCAGAAAGCCCCAGAAACTCATATTTTACCTACTGTTGTTGTGAAAGCCCAAATTCCAAATAAAAAAAATCACAGAAGATTGAAAATGGAACCTCCAGTAGCCCTCAATGTTGCCCCTTTGAATGCACCACACAAGGAGCTGGAATGGTTGCCCTTAGCTAATAGGGACTTCTAAATACAAGACCTAATGGGTATCAAAAATCATCTGCAAACCTTTTGTGAAATTAGAAACAGCTATCTAAACAAGACTGACCTCTATGGCATCTAGGAGTCCAATCTACCTAGATATTATCTTCCATCAGTCAATGTATTTCCAGATATAATCCGACTGTGTTGTGCTAACTAGGAGCCCACTCAAAGAGCAGTCATGTCCCCAAATGGCACTGTCCTGTTCTATATCACTCCTAACTCAATCAATGAAATGTTGCATTTCAAGCCTACTCATTCTCTGACTCCTCTGTCAATGAAACATTTGCTAGACCAAGGCTCCAAACTATCCTCTGCAGAAATAGGCCGAATTGCCAACTTATTCATGAGCCCAGACTCCTAGCACAGAGACTCACCTCCTTTTCACCAGGTCTATTTCAATGAAGTTGGGAGGACTGTTATTGACATGATATCTTATGTCCTGGGTTTTAGGACAAGTGAGTATGTTGATGAAACTATTCTAGCTGTGATGTCTACATTTATTCCAGGACAGCCTCCTACCATCAAGTTTGATTTTGCTACCTTCATTAGCAACAAAATCCATGAACAATTCATGAGCCTAAATAGAGAAGGGGTTTTTAAGTATACAGCCAATATCTATCATCTGTTTTTATGCTATCAAACAGATAGTTTTCAGTTCCCTGTCAAGAAATTGGATGCAAAAGGAGAAAGGAGATCTGTCATATTTTTGACCCCAGTGTTCCATACAGTCCATAATTCTCCTTTTACTTATTGTTAGTTCATTGATTTATTCATAGATCCAGTCTCATCTCTGTTGATGATAAGTCCCCCTCCCAGACTCACAACTGAAATGCAGAAAATCTTGCAGCTGTCCAAAAGCTATAAAATAGGTGATTGGTACTTTTACGAAAATCACACAGAGATTAGGATTTATGGCTGTGAATTGTGCCCCTACAAGCTGCCAAGATATGTGCCTATGAGATTGTTTGCCCTTGAATTATTTAGGCAGTTTATTAGCTCAGATTTGACTCATTTTTATGAGGCCAAGAAGAAGGCTCAGCTAAAGCTAAGAAACCAACTAGGCCCCCTCATCATTAACAAAAAGGAAGGGTGGAAAGATGCTGAAAAGATATTAAGTGAGCAGCTCAAATTAAAAAAGAGTTTTTGGTGGGTACCCTATGACCCAAAAGGATTTATCAATGATAGAAAGACAAAATATAGGCTATCAGGCTATGAACATTGTAGAATCACCGATATAGAACAATATTCTAATCAAGATGAATGGGTAGAAGGTACATTGGTAGAACAGATTACTGAGGAAGAAAAAATGGAGCAGGCAATAAAAGACCTTGAAAAAACTCTTGAACTGGACTCTTTTGGACAGGTCTCATTCAAATTGCCTCAACACATTGGAGCGGGCACATCAGCTGCTACAACTTCACAACAACCTGCCCAAGAAGATACTCCTCCTGCAGGCACATCCAAAGGCAAAGAATTGATGCATTCAGAACAACAAGAAGTCACAGATCAGCCTACATCATCACAGCAGCAAGGCCAAGAGCAAATTCCTCCTGCCCAAACCCATGCATCGGAGATACCAGCATTGCAGACTCCTCTTAATGAGGAGAAGGGCAGAAAAAGGGACCGAGAAGAGGCCACACCCATAAGTGGGCCAGCAGAACAGCCAGAAGTAAAGAGGCAAAAAGTGGATCCTCTACCTGAAGAGGAAGTTATAGAGGAGATTATTGAGAGTCCAAGAAGTGAAAGGGCAGCCAGCCCATTAATTTCCCTAGGGACAGAGTCACCTACCAGTTCTCATGGACAGCAATTTGGAAAGCAGCCTATTATGGAAATTTCATCAGCATGGCCACAAAGCAGACAAAGTTCTGATATTAAGAGGCCATTCATGGAGATCAAGGCACAAAATGAGCGTATAAGAATGCAACTGTACGATCAGTTCCTCAAAATGACTCCTGCCAAACAGCAGAGACTAATGTCTGCCTATGATATCAAGGAAGGGAAATTGATCTTGAGTCATTTCAAGCCCACAGTGCAACAACCACAGCCAGCTACCGATTATATAAGAACAAATTTAGAGGCTCTGGCCAAAGACATTCACCCTGTGGACTAGGTTGAGCTGCACAAACAAACCGGTGAAATGGTTTATTCCACTTTGGCAGATAGAGCCATACTGGCTCAGCAATTGCAGAATTCACTAAATAATACATCTGCACAATTAAAATTGGAAAGGTTTCCTCTCTGGCCAAGGACAACAGAATAAAGTCCTTGGAAGAAATCATCATTGAGTTGGGACATAATCCCAAGGATCCCAAGGCAATAAAAGCACCGATAAAGAAAAAGGAGGATGACATAGCTGCCCTCAAGAAACAGTCAAAACTGCCAGTTACTATGCATCTGCAGACCACAGAGATGGTGAAAGAAAAAGAAGAAGAAGATATGATGGAGCTGTTAATAAAAATGAATGAAAGACTGGAAGAAACAGAGAAGGCTTTGGAGAAAGAATTGCAGGAAAAACAGGAAGAGTTGGCCTCTCAGCCAGCTCAAATAGCCCCAATAGCTACAACTGCTCATCCTACAGCAACAACAGCAGTCCCCCCCACTGCCCCAGCAGCAAAAACAGGTACATCAGCCACAGATACTTCAACCCCAGCAACAACAACAGTGCTAGATGTCAGCATGAGCATGGAGAAGATGATGGAGGAAATAAAGGCCTTAGAACTCCAAATGGCAGAGCTAAAGGAAGCCAAAGAAAAACTAGCCAAGTTGGAGGTAAGCTATGATAAATCAAAAATAACTGTGGCTGAGAAAACAAGAGAAATAAAGGCCTTGGAAAATAAGGTAAAATATTTGGAGAAAGATCTGACTCTTCATAAAACTCTGTCTGAAATCAAAACAATTTTGTGGACTAAGATTGGCCAGTCCATCACTGATCAATGGAGATCAATACAGACCATCCACGAGCAAATTGAATTGATAGAAATAGCTCGAGTGGAGATTCAAAAGGCCAGAGCATTATTGAGAAACATGCCCGAGCAGGCCAATAGACTAATTCATTTTTTGAATACTCATACCAGAGAGCAACTAGCAGCTCTAGATATTGGAGATAGAACAGGTACAATTTTGACAATTAAAAAGGTGCTAACTATGAAGAATTTTGTGCAAAATCTGGAGAGAAAATGTCAAGAAATGCAAGTAGAAATAAATGCTTTTACATAAAATTTTAGTGCCTCCCTCTGGACAAAGCTTATATGACAAGTTAGAAAATCTTTTCTATATTGAGCATGAAATAACACATCTTTTTGAAGTTCAGCACAATTTTTACAGGTATACTGAAGCTGATGAAATACTGATAAAATTACAAAGACACCAGTTGCCAACAAACCAATGGTGGCAGGGCATGTTGGAGGTTTTACCAAGGTAGTTTTGGTGCTTGTTCTTTTTTATCATCTACATTAAAACAAATTTAATGCACATGCCACCTATCAGAAAGATGAAAATAAAAGAGCAAGGAATTTATGCCAAATGCATTAAAGCAGAATCAGGAACAAATGACAAGGCCGTGACAGCAATGCAGGAACGCAAATTGAAGAGACAGCTACTAGCCGACTTGTTACTCCTACATTCATTGCGCTCTGTTCCGAATGTCATTTATTGACTTTGAAGAAGTAGATGGATAAATTTATTGTTTGATATTTTCCCTATGAGATATTTTGTAACTCTTTTTGTATAAATACCTCCCCTAGAGATGTATTGGGGGTTGGTTGGTGAATATCATTCTGGACCTGTGCTGTAAATTTTGAGAACCCTTCTGAATAAAGATTGTTGGAATGCTTTGTTGATGAACTTGCTGGTTGTGGAATTTATGGCAGAAGAATATGTTACAGAATTCTCGTGTTACCTAATGGATCAATAAGTCTTTTTAACTCTTGTTTTACTGTCCCTGTGTCGTATATATCATCTATATATCATGCTCTAAACTACAGGAAAAAAGAATAACCCAGAATTTACTTTACTGTACTCTATGTTCAATTCCTGTCATTTTTTATGTTTTCTACAGGACTGGCATAGGCAGGAATTCTTGACTGCTCCTATCTCCCTAGTTCTTACACTCTAAATATAATTAAGGAAATTTTGATTGCTCCTTGATAATATTTATTCATTTTCCCTCTATTAGCATAATGAAAGATTCTTAATTGCCTTTCATTTCCTGACTTCATTTCATCTTATTCCAGCTTGAAAATTGTTCTATGTTTAATTATCTTGCTCTGTAGTTCCTCCTTTTGCCAAAGAAACCATACCCAGAAGTTTATTTTCATTTGACTCCATTAACCCAATGGTCTAAACTTCTCTTATTTTGCAGCCCTGTTTTATTGAATGTCACCTTCCAAACATCAAACAAATACTTTTGCCTCATAACTAGCCTAACATATAGCAAAACAAAGCTAAATCATACAGAGAGAGCCCTCTTTGGTTACAGATTGGCTAGAATCTGCAGCTAAAAGATTGGTGAGTGGTTACCTCGGTCGTATTCCCTTTTCCACTGCTTTTGGGGAACAACCTGAGTGATAACAGTTGCAACCCTAGATCATAATTTTGAGGGGTAGTGGGTTTGTTCAGAGGGTTGGAAATAAGCCCAGAATCTAGCGTATTGAAGTAGCACTCAAGAAAGGGAAGGTTGCAGCAAAACAAGGTAAGTTTGATGTGATTTTTGTGTATATTTATGTATGGGATCTCTGCTACATGTGGGAATCATATTGTTGTATCAAACAACAGGTGATTGGTGGAGAGTTGAGGGTCATGAGGCCTTATGAAGAAGGCTATCTCTAGGTTGCAACCTCTAGAGGAACAACACAGCATGTATAGGGTTTAAGGAGGCTTCAAACATGATTCTCCTTGTGCCTGGAGGCAGTCATATTTTTCCATAGCAGTTTGAGATAATTCAGAGCCTTGTGGAGGTGTCCAAGGTATCTTGAATATTAAGGAAGGGACAACAAAGTAGATAAATGTTTGGACAAGGAAAGAGCAGTTTTGGAACATTGGTTTAGGGTTGTTGTGTTCCCTAACCAATATTGTGAATGAACAGAAATTGAGGTCAAGGAGGTAGTAGTAGTGAGTTGGAGATGTCACCTTGTTGATGATTGGATGTTATAGGATGTAGTGTCCTAGGAGAGGATAAGTTGAGGAGCCTATTAGAAGCCATGTGGAAGGGTCTCCATAGTTGTTGGATGCCCTAACTAGGAGCAGATTCTACAGCAAGATTGGTCACTCGTGGTCTATTGGAGGGCAACATGAGAGTAGACCAAGTGTGGACAAGGATTGGGAAGTTATGGTCTGGTGGAGGACAGTGTGATAGTGCCCAAGTTGGAGCTCGGTGTGCACCATATTCATGGACTTAGGTGGTTTCTAGAGTGGTAGTTCTTGAGATCAAGATTTGATGAGTTAGAGGAGTAGTTGACCAACCCTAGATTTGTGTGTGGAGAAGGACTTATACAACAGATGATGGGCATTCCTCCTATCCCATGGTCATTGTGGGAGTTGGACATCTTACATTAATAGGTGGTAGCCCTTCGTATCCTACGTTTGTCTTCATTGGAGCAGCGCAAGAAGACTATAGTGGGATGAAGTCCCTGACTAGCTAAGGAGCAGCAGTGGGCAGATTGAGAGTTGTTCACAAACGGGGTTGTGAACAACTCGACAGGAATCTTGATGTGTTGTGCCCTTGATGGACTAAGGCACAAGTAGTGATTAGATTGGATAGACAAAGTTGAATGGCCTAATGGACTTGGATCATTGATAGACGTAGTGTTTTAGATCGGGAGCTGAAGGACCAAGCAGGTACAGGGTACGACCAAGGAAGTTGTGAAGAGCTCTACATCAACTAGATAATCAGAGTATCTTGTTGAAGGTAGATTGGTTGTCAATGGATTAACACCAAGCCCCAGTTTTGTATCTTGTACTAATGGGTGTATGAGGGCCATTATCTCTAGTACGAGAGCCCTAAACCTTTGTATTATTCTGTTCAATTAATATAACAAAGTTGGGTTAAAAATTGTAAAAATTTGTATATATTTTGTGCACTAGTAAATTTATTGTTGTTTATATTTTGTTGTGATATTTGGTTTGGTAGCGTTAGTGATTTAAGATTCTATCACAAACACCAAGATCATGGAAATTCAACATTGGGATTTTGTAATATAAGTCCCTATGTATAAAATAAAGCATTCCTTGCCTGATGTGAAATATTTGAATAGTTGGTGGGTGAAGGAAGTGTGGTCTTGAGACACCTTGTTTCAGTTGATAATACTAGTTTAAAAGTCCTTTGAAAGCACTCCACCTCAAGCTTTGGAATTTGGCTCAGGGGTGATAGCTACAAGTAAGAGTGGTTGTAGCTTATCTATGGTTGGGTGGAGAGTTAGAGTCCCACTCTCAGTTTCTAAAACTTGCATAAGATAAGTATCACCTTATGTTGTGATTGTGATTGCCATATTTCCTCTGCTATTTACAACGGGATGATGTCATACTAATGATTGAGGAGTGTATTTTCTTGCATTTATCAATTACCTAATTGTTGTGTTGACCATAGGCCTATAATGATGTTAATATCATGCTCAAGTGTGTGGTTTAATCATGTGAATCGAATAGGGCATGAGGACTCTCGTTTATCTGTGGAATGTTAATTTTCGATAGGAATTTTGAGCAATACATAGTATCATGTTGCTTATATGAGTTTATTATATGTTTATTATTAGCCCAAGGGACTAGTGGATCTCAGAAATGAGATGAACTTGATTTTTTTCCATTATTATCGGTTAAGAGGCCTATAGACTTTTGATTTGTTATGAGTTTTCCATTTGTTCAATGGGTCGTAGTAATTATGAAGGGGAAAAATCCTTGTTTTGTTTATTGTATCATTCACAAAAATGGAGGTTAAGCCTTGTTCCATTATTTTTCTAAGCTTATGAAGGATAGCGTAAGGTATGTGTATATATATACTAAGGTTGAATGGGTCAGATAGAACTCTTGTTGAAATCTTAGGAGAGATAGTTCAAAATGGGCCATATAACAACCTTAAGGGCGATGGGCCAAGTCCTAGAGCAGGCACAAACATTCACAGAACCACGCATCTGAGGCATATTCTAAGACTTTGTAAGCGTGGTAAATATCTCATATCAACGTGGTCCCTCTACTATTAGTTCTCGACATCCTTAAGACTCAGGCTCATATGACCCTTCATTGGTGATCGGGACCTTAGAATCTTAGATCTCAGTGTATTGGAACCCAGGTCATTTGTGCCTTCCTTTGGTTTCTTCTAAGACAAAACCTCTATGATTCTATTCTGAGATGGAGAAAAAGGTTTTTGTCATTTGTTGTGCTTAAATTTCCATCCCCACACCTTTTCTCATCAAACCTCATGATGACAAATATTTTATATCTCTTAACTGATGCTCCTTCTGTCAATTATTGGCTAATTTCTTGGTCTCGGTAGTTTGGCGCGTAGTATCTCGGAGTTTCTCCGAGAGGGTTTTTACTGAGGAAGAGTTTGTTTCCAAGAAGGAATTTTCTCTAAGGAGGAGTTTTCACTGAGAAGGAGTTTTCTCTGAGAAGGACTTTTTGCCATGAGGGAGCACGAAGGTTCTCGGTGGTAATGTTTCTTGGAGGAAATGGTTCGCATGAGGAAAAAGTTCTCGGCAGTAATAATTTTCGTTGAGAATGATCTACGATCATACTTCTCTCACAACTAGATTTTCCTCCGAGGTAGGTTTTCTCTAGGGTGACATGGACCTCGGACATAAAAACCATGGAACCTCGAAGATTACATGAGGACACATAGGAGAGGCAGTATGAGTGTGTCAGTAGCTTATATATTTATTTGTGTGTGTGTGTGTGTGTGTGGGTGTGTGTATTATGACCCCGAGACATGAACGGGTTAATGGCTAATACACAAATTCCAAGTGGTGGTGTGGAGGTTGATTGGGATAGCCACGTGCGGACCACATGGATGCCACGTGGCAGATTAATAATGTGGTGCTAAAATTTAAGTGGCCATAAATTTCGATTCGGAGGTCAGGTCAGGATAAAATTTATATTGTCGGAAGTGGTTTTATTACCCCTAACCAGTGGGTGACACTATAGAAGAATTTCTCGTAGATTTATCTTCAACAAGTAGCTAGAAGCCCCTGATATTGTTTAGTTGATCTCCGCTCCTTGGGTCAGTCATATGTCCCCTCGCCCATCTGTCGAGATCTTATATTTGAAGGTGTGTCATCCAATCCTAAAGGTATGTCTTTGATTGTGCAATCAATTGATTTTTAATGTTTTTTTGTGGGCACACTTGAGTATGGATTATCGGGTGACTTGGAAGGAGGAAGGTTTTTAACTATATTCTTGTTCCCTCACCTTAAATGGGGGGTTAATCATCAATCCTAGTCCCGTGGGATTTCCTCTACTGGCTTATAGCTTCGGGATGGGCACTACTTGGGAAACCTCGAATTTGGTAGCGTGGTCATGTTTTCCCTTTCATATTTTTTACTCACCTTCACACATTACATGCCCTATTCCATCATCTTCCCTCTCTGGGTCCACATGACCACTTGGTCCACAAGTCTCTATTACTCCCCCTCCCCTTATTCACATGTCTTCTTAAGGCTTGGAGCATAGCCCCAAAGTTTGATGCAGCTAAAAAAAGAAGATTAAAAGCATATATGGCCACATACAAAAGGAAATAAGACCACAAATTTCAAAATATGGTTGAGTCAATAAAATTTAACACGTGGGAAAAAGTCAAACATGAGATCTACCCCTTATTATTATGGTCATAACCCTAGTTCCTAGGGCCCCATTTGAGTGCCCCAACATCATTAAGGAACCCATGCATGTCCTAACCCCTGGTGGATGATGAACTACCCCACCCTAAGAAGGTAATCATTGCTATATCATACACAACATGCTCTCATCCCGTGGAGCCCCGAGCAATATAATAAAAGAAAATAAATAAATAAATGCAAAAGGAAAATGAATAAGGGTGGAAAAACAAAGTTGGGGTAACTCATGTACCATGATTTCTCCCTCCCACATTCATACACCCAAATATGTTGACATCCCTCATCATTACCACCCTTGAGACCCTTGTACCTCAATCCACTTCATCATTATCCACATGACACTTACCACTGGAAGGATGTACCTTGGACATGCCTTTCCCTTTAGGGGTTGGGAGCACCTAATATGGTTGTTTATTAGCCACTCCTACCTAGGGAGGTAACACCATTACATGCTCAAAGCCCCAAATTTGGAAGGGAAACCCATTATGAAGTCTCATTTGTGCCCTTGATTAACAATATTTATTCACTTAGATGCAGCAGTGAAGTATTGTACCTAAAGGTGAGGAGATGCATTGGAATTTATACAGGATTGGTTAGTGGTTTCATCATGGGTTAGGGAACTTAACTAGGGCCCAAGCACACCAGAGAATAATATTTACAGTTGTAGGAGATTCATTGAGATCCATGGGTTTCCATCATGTGATAGAGAATTATCTCATGCCATGGGCAGCCTCAGCACCTTCAGCAACTTGTTCATTGTCCCACATTATATGTGAAATTATGCACTTATACCAGCAGTGCCCCCTGCTAACTTCGCAGTATATACAGGGTTTGGGAGCTTATCTAAGGCCCAAAGGAAGTTTGTCTCATCCTTTAGACATGGGAGGTAAAGCACCTTCTTCGGTGCCCTAATTTGGACTAGTCTACATGTTTATTTTTCATCAGGAGACCCATGAGACCACTACTTGTGCCCTAGAGTCACTTTGGAACACCATATAATGTTTTAATTGGAAATAAAGGGGCCGACCCCTTGTATATCATTAATGGATCCCTAACTCTCATTATGGCACCTTGAGGACTTAATGAGGCCCTCCAACGGCCCTTCTACACCATGATTTCATCATTTCGGCTCACTTTTGGATGGCTTATTTTTCACTTTATGAGCTACTTGGTGGGCTTGTCACAAAGGACTTGTTATTTGCACATTATTTTATAATTGTAGGGGTTGTTAGGCTAATTCAAATTACGTAGAGGATGATATAAATAGATATATCTCCCATTGTGAGAGATCATCATCATCTCTTGGATCTATTATCTTAAAGGATTTCACACTTTTTCTTGGATGACTATTGGAGACTTCTATTGATGCATTTTGATATCTTTGGAGGCTGAAATTTGCGTTCTTTATTAGATCCACTTCTTTTTCTATGGATGGATATATCTCTTGTCATCTTGTAATTGTTATCGTGTTGAAGATCTCTCTTGAATAATGTCTAATGTGTGGAATTGTTGCAATTAAACATTGTTTTTTTGTGCCCTAGTTTTATTGAATATCATTGTAAAAGGTTATTTGATTGGAAATTACACATGTTACTCATTCTATCACAATAGATGAATGTTCCTAGTGGATGGGATTCATTCTTATTCCATGAAAATCCATAAATATTTGGTGGGTAATTGTTGAAGAGTGTTTGCTAGGGCATCATTTTTTGACTCCCATGAAGACAATTTTGGAAAAAATTTAAAACATCGTAGACTCGATAGCCCAAGGATTAGGCATTGATCAAAGTAAAATTGGTCCTTTCCTTCCCTTTCTTTCCTTCACTTCAGAAATTTTCAGCCCCTTTTCCTAAATGGCTAACTATGGTTCCCTATGAAATTCCTTCAATGGGGTATTTTTCAAATCTGATTGGACAATAATTTGTGTTGGTGTCTCCTCTAGGGATTCCCAAAGTTTGGAGGAATTATGATGGTTAGTTATCGAGAAAAATTGTGCCCTAAATGTGACTTTGAAAACCGACCTTGAACGTCTTGGATGAGGTGGCCTTGTTAAGGGTCTTTGAACATAGTATTCAAAGGAATTCATTATTCTTTACCCTTTTTGTAGCCTATCTTAACCTAGTGAGCACATTGGAGGAACTCCTCCCACGATTATTGATAAACCCTAGGTCTTGTTTATGCCCTTTCCAAGTCTCTCTAGTAAATTGGAATCTCTTTCAAGCGAAAAATCACCTTGCGATGCTTCTAGAGAAGTCATATACAACATTTGATATCTTGACCTTAGGCATACTCATCATCATTGAATATCTCTAACCCTCGGTCTAGATCTTCCTTCTCAGTCTTTCTTGGAGAATCTTTAGCTTATTTTGGAGCATTGAGCCCTAATTGAGTCTCTCCTTGAATGGGACTTTGGAATCACTTCATATATTATTATTGATCCCATAATTATAAGTGATTTCATTCATACTGGGACTCCTCTCATCAGTGAAAGTCTGTAAAGAGTAGGGGACATTGACTAAGGTGACAGTGGGTCTTTGTCCCATTATTGTCATTCATTCTAGTATTCATCCCTTAGGTTCCTCTCCTAGGACCCCTGCTAGATTGTGTGGCAACAGGCTCGACAAGATGAACACAATGAGGTCATCCATGTGAATTTTTCAGGAAGTTGAAAAAGATCGAAATTTTTAGACCCCATTTCGATAATGCTACCTTAGATCTTGGGTCAGCATAGTAACCACCTCCTTCTAACATGTGATGTGCGCTAGGGTTAGGAGGGGTTGTGTTACAGGCTCACTGCTGAAATTCGCCTTATTTTTTGCATATATTTTGAAAATTGTTTTTGTTAGTTGTATAGCTATGATACATGCACAATTTTTATGTGTCTAATGAAAATGTAATTTTTCACTCCTCTAGGGAGGAACAGTTCCAAATTTTCATAGAAAGATTCCAGATGATGATAGCTTACTAGGAGTGCACTATGTTGAACATTCCAAATGTAATTTTCAATCGTTATGAATGGAAATTATGATTTTTTTCTTGCAAAAAAGGTTTATTACTGATTTTTTTATATTTTACATGTGAATGAATTATTCCTAGGGCTTCTAAACGTTCCATGTCTAAATGTTTATTGTTTCTTGGAGATCTTAGTAATTTTTTGCATGATAAATATATTTTTTCTCTCAAAAAAAAGATAGTTAGAGTTTTACAAGTGCAAAATTGTCTTTCCCCCTTACTCCAAACTATTTTCATCTTCCCTTAAAAAAATTCCCTATAACTCCATTTGCCTATGTTAGAATAAGCATTGGCCAAGTTTGTGTTGATCAAAAATCATTAAAACTAAAATATCGTTCCTTATTTATTCTCTTATAGGATTTTTAAGGCAAGGTGCTAGGGTTTTTCTTGGGCTAAATTACTTGTAGGGAAAGTTTGGATGGATGTTTGTGCATGAAAATCTAGGGTTTTCCTCCTTATACCTCTCAAATGAAAAATCTAGTGTTTGTTGTGGTGAATCCTCTCCAAACAAGGCTAAATAATCCTCCTAAATAATTTTGTGCCTTAGATACCTAAACCCTATCCAAGGTTCAACTTGAAGCCTAATAGAGGGTTCAACTTATTGCTTTGTTGATCTAATCATTAAGTAAAACCTTTCTCTAACTACTACATTTATAGGTACTCCTTTATTATTTCACATCAATAAGTCCTAGCTTGTAGTGGTAATTGTCTAATCTAGGGTTAGTATATTTTCTCCTTTATAAATGGAATTTGAGCATATTCCGTCATTAAGGAACCTTTCCCTGGCCTATTTATATCACCTAGAACCCTCTAATTAGAATATCCTTATAGGTGAATACAAGGAAGCCTCCCTTGTGGTGAAACTCCACTAAATAGGAGGAGGAAGAGTATTGAGGTGACAATGGCAATCCTTTCTCATTGTTTCCATAGGGTCTGGTGCTTTCGGTATGAGTCCCCTCACCGAGCCTGTTGTTGAGCCCCAAACTTGCATCTTTCCTATACACCTTTCTAGACTTTTTCCATTTACCTGGACCTCCTAAGCTATCAACATCATTGCATATTGAGTTTAAAAGAGCACATAAAGTGGTTTTCTAACTATGTCTTGTGTCTGCTGTTTGAATTAGATTTTTGCTCATAAGCTGCGGAATCTTGTCACTTTCCGCAGCCTTTTTGTTAAAGTCTATATTGCAGGTGTCTTCAGGCAAATCGAGCCACATGGGCAAGTTGGAAATGATGTGGACATGGACCGAGTCCTATTGGCTCAGTCGAATTCATCAGAGGAGGCCATAGTCAACGGTGGTCAAGCGGTGGTCAACAGAAGAGTCCTACGGTAACAGAACTCTGTTTCTAAGCACGTGAAGACTTGCGTGGCCATTCCTAGATTTCTGGGGACATATCAACACCTATGGACTGCTCCATAAGCCGAATCCAACAGCCACCCTCAATAGATTTAATCATCACGGCAGCCATAGCGAGACTAATGGTGAGGGGTTAGAATGTGAGTTGATGTAATTTGATTTTAGCCTTACTTTGCTCGCAATTTTTGGATTTCTTTGAGTATAGTTTCTTTTGTATTTAGACAGCAGCAGGGATAATGGTTTCATGTTCAATAGTTCACTGTTTGTTTGATTAGAATAGTGGCACATTTTCATTTTCTTTTAGGAATTAATTTCATCATTGCATGTTTTAAAACCTTTTTGAAAAGTTTGAAGTTTTGGAAATCATTTTAAAGGACACCATTGCCTTGAACATTTATATCCATACTTGTCTTTTAGAATTGCCATCTCACATTAGGGAATCAACGAAAATAAATCCAAAAACAAACTAAAAATCAAAAACGACAAAAAGTAAGAAATAGGTTATCTTGCACATATAGTGTGCCGCACTTCAACAGTTTACAACTCTCGGATTGACAATTAATATAGCAATTTAGGACACTCTAAATTGACCAAACATTTTGGCGTCGTTGCCGGGGAAGTGTAACTAGGTAGCCAATTTCTTATAAACAAAAGAGAAGAAAAATTCAAAGAAGGGAAAAATTGATAACTTCTAAAAGTATGCTCTCCTCTTCCACCTAGCGTGATTTGGAGGATCAGAAAAGAGAGTTATTGGTTTAATAATTTCTTGAGTATGCTCTCTTCTTGAACCTAGTGTGATCTGGAAGATGAGAAAGAGAATTATTAGCCCAACTTGAAGATAAAAAATAAAAAATGACATGCATAGAGCAAGAGATTCTAGGGGAAGGTTTATAGCTAGGGCCAAGAGTTCGATTTTTACAACTCCATCTACTTCAAGGCATAGACAAGATACACCTCCATCATCTCCAACTCACACTCCCAGCCTTAGGATTCCTGGAATTCAAGGGGCAGCAGCTGAATTAGCAGACTCTCCCACACTATCCACCAAATCTGACCTAGGGAAAGAACCTTTCTTCACTTCTACAGGAGAACATATTGTAATCAAGGAAGTAGAATCACCTGAAGAAGAAGAGGGAGAAATTCCTCCTCGTTCACTATTAATAGAAGAACCAAAGGATTCTGAAATCTCTGAGGAAACTATCATGACAGAGGAAGTAGTAAATGGATTTGGAGGAGGAGGTAGAGGTAGAGGTAGAGGAGGAGGAAACAATGGAGGAGGTAGAGGCAACAATGGGGGAAATAGGGATGGAGATAACTCGTTTGGATTTCCTATAGTTGATGAGGAATCTCATACAACAATGAAAAACATCTCACCATCTGTCCTCCCAAACTTTTATGGGTTGCGAAGTGAGGATCCTGAAACATTTCTATTTGAGTTTGAAGTCGTGTACCGAACTTATGACTATATGGAAGACTCTCAAAAACTCAAATTTTTTCCTTCAACATTGAAGGGAGCTGCTTTGAAATGGCTCATGGGATTAGTCACTCAATCCATTAGGACTTGGAATGATATGAAACAAACATTTTTGGATAGATACCTGGACTATTGCATGCCCACCAACCATAAGGATGAGGTATTCAAAATGGTGCAAAAAGAAGATGAAAACTTGGAGGATTTACTTGAAATATTTCAATACACCCTGAAAAGAGCAAAAATGAGTAACTTAGATGAGGACACCTTGAAAGCCCTTCTATTAAAAGCCATTAGAGATGAATGGATAGATATTTAAAACATGATGGGAAAGAGAGATATTTCTCAACTTCCACTTCATGACATAGCAGAACTATGTGTCCATCTCTCGAGGGGAAAATCTAAAACTGGAAAAGGGCCTAGAGATCCTTCTCTTATTAGAGCAAACAAATCTACAACTGGATCAGTAAGTAGGGCTGAGATCGTAAATATGCTTTATGAGTTCAAAACTGATATTTTAGGGAGCCTTAGTGAACAACTAGATACCCTTAAAATACAAAACAAGCAAAAAGCATAAGCTGAAGCTTTGGCCATCTTTTGTCCAAAATGTAGGAAGAAACATGCCCTAAGGGAATGCCCCTTGGATGCAAAAGTTGTAGAAACATGTATGATTTGCTCAGAAAGCCATGAGACCAAGGATTGTCCTTCAATTCCTGGGCTCAAAGCTGTCTTTCAAGAAGATCCAAATTCAATAGAGTCTCTATGTTTTGTTTCAAGGAGACCTTGGCAGGGGCAACAAAATCAAGGGTTTAACAACCCCATGAACTTTCAACCCCCACCAAATTGGAATCCTTGGCAACAACCTTGGTCCCAACCTCAAAATCCATATCAATCATGGGTACAAGGTATGCAAAATCCTTATGGGAGATTTGCTCAATTTTATCAATATCCTCCATCTTTTCAAAATCAACAAGCTCCACAACTTCCAAATCAAAATCCACAACTTTCATTGCCATTTCCACAACAACAACAACCTTCTCAACAAAATCCAAATTCTCAACTCTTGCTTCCATTCCAACAAAAGACAAATCAACTACCATCCCAGCCATTGCCAAATCCCAATAATAAAAATCCTCAGAATGCTTACATGGTAGAAGGTCAACAATTTCCTACTTATATGATTGTTCCTCTTAATGATGTACAACTCAGATTTGGTAGAGTCTTAGAAAAACCTTCTATAGATGCTCAAAAGAAAAGTATTTCTGAGGAAGATTCTCTTAAAGCCAATAAATGTTCAAAAGCATCTCTTCAAAACCCAAACACTCAAAAAGAAAAAGAAAAAGAGTCAACCCCCACAACTCCTATAGTTGAGCAACCTGCATCTTCATCCACTCCTCCTTTCCCTGAAAGATTACAAATTGACAAAGGGGTGGAAAAACAAATCTTGTTGCCTGATTATAATTTCCTAGATGAATTAAAGAATGTTTGTATCAAGATTCCCTTGCTACAAGCCATTAGAGAGATTCCTATCCTAGCAAAAACAATAAAGGAGTTGAGCCTCAAAAGGCCAGAAAGGAAACCAAGAGATACAAGAAGAATCCACTTGGTAGGAAAAATTGCAGATATCATGATGGGAAAAATTACCATGCAGAAATATGTAGATCCCGGTAGTCCAATTGTCAAGACGCATATAACTGGGGTAGAAATTCCAAACACTTTGATTGACTTAGGGGCTGCTATCAACATTATGAGTAGACAGACTATGGAACAGCTTAAACTTCCTAATCTTGTTTTTACACCTACCTTACTGCAACTTGCAGATAGATCAATAATCAAACCCGATGGTGTATTAGAAGATATTTCAGTCTCCTTAGATTCTTTGGAATATCTAGTAGATTTCACGATTTTGACTCCCAAGAGTAATTTAGGAGGACACCCACTCATCTTAGGAAGACCTTGGCTAGCCACAGCTGATGCTTTCATTAGTTGTAGATCTGGAGATATGTACATTTCTGATGGTAGTTCGACAAAGAAATTCAATTTGTATCCTCCAGCAAAAGCAATTACAGAACTAGGAGATAATGAATGGATTGATGATGAGGACACTATACAACCTGTCTTTACCATTTCTGAAATCAGTGAAGATAGTCAAATTCTGAACACATTAGAAAATTTTGAAACATCTTCAGAATATGACCACACACAATTTCAGTTAGATTCTGACATTGAGTATCTATCATCAAGACAAATGTCTCTTTACTCTATGGAAGAGTTTGGTAGTTCTACCATTGAGATTTTTCCGGGTAAAATATTGAATATCAACAAAAACTTGGAAAAATCACAACAGGGAGAGCTAACTAAAATCTTGCAAAGACATTCTACTGCATTTGCATGGGAGTATACTGATATGAAAGGTATTGACCCTAAGACTTGCATTCATCACATCTACATCGAGGAAAATAGTAGACCAATCAGACAACCTCAGAGAAGGATGAATCCAAACCTTAGGGAGATAGTGAAAGAAGAGCTCCAAAAACTACTCAATGTAAACTTCATTTATCCAATTTCAGATAGCCAATGGGTTTCTCCTTTGGTTATAGTACCTAAAAAGAATGGTAAATGGAGGGTATGCATTGATTACAGGGAATTGAATAAAGCAACTTTGAAGGATCACTTTCCTTTGCCCTTTATCGATCAGGTATTAGATAAACTAGCAGGCAAAAAGTACTTTTCATTTTTGGATGGTTTTAGTGGCTATAATAAAATTCAGGTAGCACCTAAAGATTAAGATAAGACCACATTTACCTGTCCATGGGGAACTTTTACTTACCGAGTGCTTCCTTTTGGGTTATGTAATGCACCCGCAACATTCCAAAGAGCAGTATTAGGAATCTTTTCTGATCTAATCCATGATTGTGTAGAGGTTTATATGGATGATTTTACAGTTTATGGTAATTCATTTGAAGAAGCATTAGAGAATTTGGAAAAAGTCCTTATAAGATGTAAAGAAACAAACCTTTCATTAAGTCATGAAAAATGCTTTATGATGTTTACTAAAGGTATTGTTTTGGGACATCACATTTCAGGGGATGGGATTAAAGTTGATAGATCAAAAGTTGAAGTCATCTCCAAGTTACCTATTCCAAATTGTCAAAAAGATGTTAGAAGTTTTCTAGGATTTACTAGGTACTATAGAAGATCTATAGAGAACTTCACTAAAATAGCATCTCCACTCTTCAAATTACTTACAAAAGACTGTGAATTCAAATGGGATCCTGATTGCCAATCAGCATTTGAAGCTTTGAAGACAAGGATATCTGAAGCACCTATCTTAAGAGGACCAAATTGGAACTTCATTTCCATATTTCTACAGATGCTTCAGATACAGCTCTGGGGGCTGTGTTGGGACAACAAGATCTAGTTCCTTATGCCATTTAGTATACCAGTAAGAATTTGACTCCCACTAAGTTGAACTATACTGTAACTGAAAAAGAGTTCTTAGCTGTTGTTCATGCAATCAATAAGTTTAGACATTATATAACATGCTATGAAACTTTTATTCATACTGATCATTCTGCGATTAGATATTTAATGAACAAACCTGTTACTAATGGCAGAGTTACAAGGTGGCTCTTACTTTTACAAGAATTCAATATTACTGTGTTGGATAGACTAGGGAAACAAAATACAATAGCTGATTTCTTGTCTAGGATCCAGAATATTAAAGAAGATTCTCCTATAGAGGATAAGTTTCCGGATGAATATTTATTTGCAGTAACTACTAAAACCCCTTGGTATGCAGATATTGCTAACTATTTGGTTATAGGGAAATTACCTCCACATCTATTTCCTAGTGAAAGAATAAAGATTATTCAGGAGAGTTCAAAATATTCATAGATTTCTAACGAATTGTTTAAAACAGGGCTAGATCTTGTGATCAGAAGATGTGTTAGGGAAGATGAAATGCCTGACATCCTCAAGGCATGTCATGATGAACCATGTGGCAGACACTTTGCTGACAAAAGGACAACCTATAAAATCCTTTCTTTAGGATATCATTGGCCTTCCCTCTTCAAAGATGCAAAAGAATATATCAAAAGGTGTGATAGCTGCCAAAGAGTAGGGAAACTGACCCTTTCAAATGAAATGCCATTGCAACCACAGGTACTCATCGAACCCTTTGAAAAATGGGCTTTAGATTTCATTGGACCTATTAATCCACCATCTAAACAAAAGAAGTACATATTGGTATGTACTGATTATGTCACTAAACGGGTAGAAGCCAAAGAATTATTTTCTGATACTGAAAATTCAGTTGTTAGTTTTCTTTATGAGGATATTTTTACTCTCTTTCGTGTTCCAAGAGAAATTGTGACAGATCAGGGAAGTCAATTCACATCTAACCTCATGGAGAAGCTGATGGAAGAATACAAAATCAAGCACATAAAATCTACTCCTTACCATCCGCAAGCAAATGGCCAAGTAGAGTCTACAAACAAACTTATTGAAGGCATCATCACCAAAACTGTTCATCTACATAGAAGAGATTGGGCAAAAAGGCTTCATGAAGCCTTATGGGCCTACAGAACTACATGGAGGAATACAACAGGACATTCTCCCTATGAACTTGTTTATGGGAAAGAAGTCCTACTCCCCATTGAGTTTCAAGTCAAAACTTTCAAGATGGCAGTTCAGCTGGGGATGGATCTATCAGAAGCCCAAAAGCACAGAATGGAATAGTTGAATGAGCTAGATGAGATTAGACAATAAGCAATCCTAAGAACTAATCTAGTTTAGTATCAAAGAGCTAAATGGCATGATAAATACATCAAAGAGAAAAAGTTTCAAGAAGGAGACTGGGAATTACTATTTGATTCCAAGTTTAAAGACTTCAAAGGTAAATTCTAGACTCATTGGCTTGGGCCATATGAGATTGACAAAGTCTTTAGCAATGGAGCGGTAAGAATCAAAACCATTGATGAATTTCAAACTCCTCTTATTATGAATGGCCACAGATTAAAAGCCTATCATAAGCCACTCTCAAAAGAGGAATTCGTAAAAATGTTTCAAGATAATTCTGCAATAAGGCTGGTGAAGAAGAATCCTTCTTCTCCATCAGCCTAGCCTTTGTTCCTTTCTGTTAAAAAAAAAAAAAAAAAAAAAAAAAAAAAACTCTCTCATTTCATAAGTTTTGTGACACTCCACTCCATTTTATTCCACTTCATTCCACTCCACTTCATTTCATTCCACTCCACTTCATTCCACTACACTTCATTTCATTCCACTCCATTTCATTTCATTTCACCAATAAAAGTTTCTTTCATGACCATTTTCATTCAGTCAGTTATTATCTCCCCGTCTCCATTCAGTCAAGTGGTTGCTATATCAGTTTCCACAACTGGAACCAGTTTCTGCAGCCAGAAGTAGTTTCCGCAGCCACCACTCTGTTTTTCAAAAATTTACAGTCAAGATGTTAGTTCAATAATCATGAAATCAACTGCAGGTATAACCGAGGACATATTATGAAGACATGGAGCACCTAAAGGCATCAATAAGGAGCAGTTGATCAAGGGTTAATGGACAACAAATGGAAAAAAAAAAAAAAAAAAATTCCAAGGTATGAGTAAAAATTTCGTTCAAATAGCAATCAAAGAACATTTTTGCATAGTTATTAAACCATAAGCTCCACTATATGCAATGATTGCCGCGATAGCTCCATAACCATTCCACGACATTCCTCCACGAACCATGCATTTATTTTCCAAACGGTCTCATGATTAGCTTTCGGATTTAATTTGTGTTTGTTGCATTTTAACACTCCACCTGTAATCATAAGGACGTGGTCGTTTTGACTACAGCTCTTATCAGCCGCATAAAATCCGCAGCCACTTCATGGACGTGTTTGCGTCTACTCTGCAGCCACCCAATTTAAAACTACGCCGGATTCACTGTACTCTCCCTACTGTTCTATTAACATCACAACTGCATATTCACCTTGCTCACATAAGCCTTTACCCCATTTCACGAATTCACTTCCGCTGCCTATCCTCTGTTTTTCTGCTCACAGTCACTCATTTTCTCCATAAACTTTGTCACTCCCATAACCAGCCATCTCACTTCCGCTAAACCCTCCTCAAGCAGACGAGTTTTAAAGAACAGAAGGAGGGATGGGTCTGTTGTTGAGGGCAGAACCGGAAGGGCCCAAGTTTTTGGAAGGATACCCACAAGTGAAAGACTTACTGAAGAAGGCAAGATGGCTACGTTTCATTCAAAAATTTAAGGGCCACAATAAGGAGATTACAAAAGCTTTTGTGAGGTCTTTTAACGGCCAGGAGGTGGAAATTGGGGACCTTAAGTTTATAGTCACCGAGGCATCCATAGCAGCTGCTACAGAACTTCCCCAGGAAGGTGAACGCTGGTTCAAGAATAAGAGCTTCGATGAGAAGGCTTGGAGAGTAATACTACGCAATCCAGGTATGGATGTGACTATATTCAAACGAGGAATTCCTCCTCATGCTTTAAAAGAGGAGTGGGCCAGCTTATTGTTAATTATTCAAAAGTTTATTACTTGTGAAGGCCGTTTTGGGGCAATGTATATGTATCATACCTAGTTATTGATGAACTTTTTAGAAAACCAAACCCTCAATCTGCCCTACTTTTTATTGCTAAGCTTGAAAAAGATGTGCACAATAGTCCAAAAGAATATAGAAGACATAGAACCCCATTTATATCATCATGGGCTTGTGAGAATTCTAATTGAAAACCAGTTGAAGAAAAAAGGGACACCTGGGAACGGTTTTTGGTGAGAAACTACTTTCAAGAGCCACCCGAGGTACCTGAGAGCAGTAAAGCAAGAAGGAGTAGGAGGAAGGAGACAAGTGTAATAATTGAAGACCCTCCTATTAGCAAAACCAAAGAAGTTGATCAAGAAGAGAGGCTGGAAAGAACAAAGGATAGAAACCAAAGAAAATCAAAAGGGAAACGAAACATAGAAGTTGTTTATCAAACTTCAGAGCCTTCTCAAAAAGAAGACCATCAAACATTATTCGAAAGATTAGCTTATCTTAGAGAACAAGCGGCTGTAGTCAAAAATAAACGAAAGGAAAAGCAGAGTATGGAGGAAGATACTAGTCCACAGCATGTAAGAAGAAGCTCTAGGCTTAAAGGGAAATTAAAGACAGTAAAAACCAAAGGGCCCCACTTTATTGATTTGGGGGAGGAAACCCCAGAAAAGCCTCCAACAACCTCTCCTGACCGTAGCCCACACCATACTTCCATTTCACAGCCAGATGTTGACATGAGTCCTTCTCGGCCAGAGTTTGAAATCAGTCCTTCTCAACAGGATTTTGGGGTCAGCCCAAGGAAGGCTACACCCGAGGTAGACCCAAATCAGCAGGAGATGTATGATTATATAGAATCCTTAGAGAAGACAGTTGCAGGTCCAAGCACGTCATCCACTCAGCCTCACACAGCACAAGAAGCTCTAGTCCAATCGTTGAAACAAGAAGTCTTTGAATTGGAGGTTTTAAATAGACATATTAAAAATGAAAATGAAGCATTAAAGGAGAAAAGCAGATTGGACAAGATCATTCATGACAACACTATGTTACATCTGGGACTGTGGCAGAAAAAGAACAGGAAATTGAAGAAGAAATGCAAGAGGTTGAATACAGCACTTGTCAACCTCAAATTCAGATGCTTGATGAGGAAGCCCAAGATGGTAGTAGTACCAAGGAAGAGGAGAAGAGGGCTAGATGTACTGGAAGAAGCTTCAGAGCACATGGACTAAAGGGAGGATGATCAAAATTTTGGTTGCATGGGGACATGCAACACCTTCACAGTGGGGGTATGTTGAGCCCCAAACTTGCATCTTTCCTATACACCTTTCTAGACTTTTTCCATTTACCTGGACCTCCTAAGCTATCAACATCATTGCATATTGAGTTTAAAAGAGCACATAAAGTGGTTTTCTAACTATGTCTTGTGTCTGCTGTTTGAATTAGATTTTTGCTCATAAGCTGCGGAATCTTGTCACTTTCCGCAGCCAGTTCAACTTTCCGCAGCCTTTTTGTTAAAGTCTATATTGCAGGTGTCTTCAGGCAAATCGAGCCACATGGGCAAGTTGGAAATGACGTGGACATGGACCGAGTCCTATTGGCTTAGTCTAATTCATCAGAGGAGGCCATAGTCAACAGTAGTCAAGCGGTGATCAACGGAAGAGTCCTACGGTGATAGAACTCTGTTTCTAAGCACGTGAAGACTTGCATGGTCGTTCCTAGATTTCTGGGGACATATCATCACGTGTGAACTACTCCATAAGCTGAATCCAACAGCCACACTCAATAGATTTAATCATCACGGCAGCCATGATGCTAGATCCCTGGACGTTGTTGTTCACGTGTCCTCTATCAGCGCAGTTTTTAGGAAATTAGTTATGTAATCTTCTGTTATAAATAATGCGTTCCCATATGCATAATAGTTAGTCTTTGTAATGTATTGTTGACTGTTAACGAGCCCACTGTGTCATGACATTATTTTGTTGTTATTACTGTGTTTTGAATATATGAGAAGACTCTGTTTATAAGCGCAATTCGTGGTTGATAGCTGTTGCCAAGGTTGTGCAAAGGGCCCCTGTACACACCGAGGTTTTGTTTCATACTGTTGTACATTTTCACGTTGTGTTTCTTTACGTTCCTTATGCCATAATTATTTACTTGTATATATTGCATTTCTTATGGTATTAACATGTTATTTATGTCCATAATGTTACATGTTTTATATTGATGTTAACTGATCAGTGTCTTTGTTCCAGATTACAGTAGGCAACCCGGGCATTTGCACATAGTTTCACAATGACTAATGACATGGAATCAGTCTTATCTTTCTGCTGATTTATTTTTCTTAGTTTTAATTCCAGCACTGTTTTGTTTATTTCAGTTCTGTTCATTGGCTTTATTAGTTAAATTAGATATTAAATTGCTCATGTCATTATCAGTTACTTCCGAAAACCACAGCGAGACTAATGGTGAGGGATTGAAATATGAGTGTGTAGTTTGATATTAGTTTATCTTTCTACAAATTAGATATTGAATTGCTCATGTCATTATCAGTTACCTCCAAAAGCCATAGCGAGACTAATGGTGAGGGATTGAAATATGAGTGTGTAGTTTGATATTAGTTTATTTTTCTGCAAATTAGATATTGAATTGCTCATGTCATTATCAGTTACCTCCGAAAGCCATAGCGAGACTGATGGTGAGGGATTGAAGTATGAGTGTGTAATTTGATATTAGTTTTATTTTCTGCAAAGTAGATATCAGATTGCTCAAGTTGTTTATGATTACCTCCGAAAGCCATAGCGAGACTAATGGTGAGGGGTCAGAATGTGAGTTGATGTAATTTGATTTTATCCTTACGTTGCTTGTAATTTTTGGATTTCTTTGAGTATAGTTTCTTTTGTATTTAGACAACAGCAGGGATAATGGTTTCATGTTCAATAGTTCACTGTTTGTTTGATTAGAATAGTGGCACATTTTCATTTTCTTTTAGGAATTAATTTCATCATTGCATGTTTTAAAACCTTTTTGAAAAGTTTGAAGTTTTGGAAATCATTTTAAAGGACACCATTGCCTTGAACATTTATATCCATACTTGTCTTTTAGAATTTACATCTCACATTAGGGAATCAACGAAGATAAACCCAAAAACAAACTAAAAATCAAAAATGACAAAAAATAAGAAGTAGGTTATCTTGCACATATAGTGCGCCGCACTTCAACAGTTTACGACTCCCGGATTGACAATTAATATAGCAATTTAGGACACTCTAAATTGACCAAACACCTGCTATATTTTATAACGACATCTTTGGCACCATTTTTGGAGAAGAGTTGAGCCAACCTCCTCAAATTCCAAAGTTTAAGCTTCCATAAAATCTTGGTGAGAATAAATCTTAAATGGAAACATAGATTCTCACCTACTCATTCCAAAATATAAAACAATTATTTCCCCTAATAACTCGACTAATAATACCATAGCTTCAAGGAAGAAAAAGACTACTCGCAAGATGACTACTACTTCCACTTCTCCTATAATTCCTAAATCTCTTATGGTTTGGGACCTACTTCATCCACCCCTAATATAACCATGGTTAGGCCATGGATTAATGCAACATTCCAACCATTGGATGTAAGTGAGTTCCCTGATGCTCCTCATAAATTTCCTAATAATTATTAAGAATAGTTACCCAAGTTCAATGGTACGGATGTTGTTACTACTGAAAAATATATTCATAAATTTTACTGAGTTGTGAATGGAAAGTTGATAGAAGACAAAGACATTGTTATGATGATGTTTTCCTTACGCTTTCAAGGAAGTACTCAGGGTTGGTACCTAATTTTACCCCTGGGGAGTCTTAAAATTTGGGACCATAATTTCCATCAAGAATTTGACAAAATATGGGTTATCGTCAAAGAAGGCGTGCAAATCTTGGCGAAGTTCCAAGGAGATAAAAAGACTGAAAATGAAATTGTTAAGGAGTTTACACAACAGTTTGACAAATTTTTTAAAGGAGTTTCCCTCTTATATAACAAATTGATCAAACTATCCTTAACCAATATGTAGAATCTCCCTGAATACATGGCCTACGTAAACACCCCCCACCTTAAGCTCGTTGAAATATTTTCACTTGATAATATAATCTCCCTTATAACAGTTAGAGAGATGGGATAGTAATAATAATTTGTTGTTGTGTCTTCATATCTTAAAACAAGCATCACCATTATGTTCATATCTTCAAGACGAATCGGGTGATACAAAACTTTACCTCAATCTGATCTCTGGATTATAATTTATAATCCTTTGAACTTTCGACAAACTAGAGAGTGTCACATCATTGACCTTGCCACGTGGAACTGACGTGGCCATGCCATGTGGAACCCACATGGTCATGCCATGTGTAACCCACGTGGAAATTCCATGTGGCTAACCTCCTAATGCCACATGGAAACTTGTTAACAGTTGTCGACTCGTTCATTACCTACCTGATCCATGTTCTGTTACCATGGCTAAAATCCCAGTGTTCTACTTGGCTAAAACCCTCGATGTGCTACCCGACTAAAACTCTCAGTGCGCTACCTGCCTAAAACTCCAAACTCAACTATCCTTGATAAAACTCCTGGTGTGCCTTTGCTTTTCCTCTGGGGAAGAGTCTCCAAGATAGATCTTACATAATTATAACTCCCAAGGTGCATCATGCTTCCACTCATCCCTTTCTGTGATAAATCATTATCATAATTTTCAAATCCTTGCTTC
Source organism: Pinus tabuliformis (assembly GCA_031772625.1). Lineage (NCBI taxonomy): Eukaryota > Viridiplantae > Streptophyta > Pinopsida > Pinales > Pinaceae > Pinus > Pinus tabuliformis. Next base: position 804,696,059 of record CM062807.1, read on the forward strand.
CATGATGAGGCTTCTTTCCAATCCATGTAGATAAGGTTAATCGACTGAGGTTATAAGGTTAATTCCATGCCTGAGGTTGCAGCAACACCACTCATATCAAGGTCTCACCCATAGCCCATCGATGAAGTTTCTAGCCAAAACTTGGGTGAGAAACATGTTCACTCTTGCACCTAGTGGATTTTCATAAGGGTTTTCTCCCTTCCTTCATTATGCACCATTCATAAAGGAGTTCTATCATGGCCTGGTTGTGGTGGTTCCACAAACATCTAGACTTTTTCCATAGTTCCACCATGGCCATTAGAGTTTACTAAGGTACCCATTGGTGTTATCCCTCCTGAGCTTATTTTAGAGTTACTCTCTCTGGATTCATAGTGTATGTAGCAAAGAACATTGAATAGGGACTCATCCATTTAGGCCAATGACTTATCTATCTAATCCCTCAAGGATCTGCAGCTCCTAAGATCTCAAGTATCTTACTTAGGTCTGACCAATCTGAACATAGACATCTACATATCTCATTTAAGGACCCACTATGTGTTGTAAGCATATAAGAGAAACCATAAAGCGTATAGTTCCAAAAGGACCACAAGGATATCACCATTCCTCAAAGAAATAGGGAATCCTTCTTTTAGGTCTGAATACAACCAAGAGCTTTATGGATAGGCACATAACAGATAAGATTACAGACTTGCAAGCACTCTATTTTTAGGGACAAGGAATTCCAGGCATAGTTGCATTGATGATTTCCAATTACCTTATGATACATCCTTGGTGATTCCTGAAGGTCCTACAATGCTCACACTACACACCACAGTGCAACCCTTGGCCTATGACAGACATACAAGTAATTAGTTGCACCTACCTAGGAAATAACCTTATGGTGGACCAAGAAGTAGAGTTTTTTAAGGGTTCCCAGGTAACTTGGCTATTAGCAAGGACTCAAGGATGATTTCCCTAGACATGGTGCCATCCACATTCAACACAAGATTAAAACCAACGATTCAAGGTTATAACCAGGCTCAAGAAGATTTTCTTTACACAACATAACATACAAATATATTAAACTAAATCCTCAGTAACATCGGGATGTGCATCACCTAGGGCTCAAAGAGGTCCCTCACATGATATCATAGATTAATGAGAATAAGGAGGAAAATCCTCAGCATTAACACATTGTAACATCAACCATGTCAATGCAAGTTATCATCAATGTAATCATCGTGATGTAACTAGAATAAGTTCTCTTCTAAATATTATTGTAATTAAATCATGCTTCTTATAGGTTATTCCAATGCCTTTAAACATTACACAATATGTATTCAATTGGGTAACCATAGTAATTCAATCATGTATTTGCATAGCAACACCATTTCAATCAAGAGATGTATTTACACATTCATTATCATAAAACATACTTAAGAAACACTTATCTTATAAATATTTGGGCAATTGTGTCTAATACTAGAACTTTCCACCCAATCATAGATAGCTACAACCATTTATCTCTTGCAATTATCACCCCAGAGCCAGATTCCAGAGATTAAGGAGTTTGTTGCTCAAGGTTGAAAACACCAAAAACAGTTGCTTCAGGGACTTCAAAGATTCTTCTACCTCCACCCTCCAACTGAGTGGTAGTTAATGATGCACACGGAATATAGAGACTCATTGTCTCCACCCTTCCACTGAGATATAATTAACTAGGTTTAGGGAATCCATAGACGCACCATCTCCACCCTTCAGCAGAATCATGAGAAAAAAATACACAGGGAATCCAGAGACTCACCATCTCCACCCTGTAGGACTCAACATTGTGGTTACACCAAACTTGTGGAATCCAAAACCTCAACAAATCAAACATACAACAGGGAAGCCATCTGAGAAGACTCCAATAATTTTCCCAAGAATAATTCATTCACCTCATCCCTTAGGGATTTTCCAAAAATCACCATCTCCACCCTCTAACCAATGGGGACTCGAGAGGTAATTTCTACCCCACTTGAAAGTGATTTCCTCCATGACTTCTCCTTCAAACCAAATGTTTCTCTTACTCTCTATGTTTTTCTTTTTCCCAGTTTCTCCCATTGGCCCTGTTGTTGCCTTATTCCTTCGTCTCCCCATTTGTTCTCCTCCCTTCTCTCTTTTTTTATCGCTCTCTTTTCCCCCCAATTCTCTTCTCTGCCTTAAATTTTCTTCTAGTTTTCCCCTGCCCTTGAGTGCATTCTCTCCTTGTTCAACCATATCCTGAATGTTCTCCTACATCCCCCTTTTTCCAGGTTGACTTCCCTCTTCTCCACCCAGTTTCCTACGCAACCCATGCCTTAATTAATTATTGTCCTTCTTTGCCCCTCCAATTCCTCCAAGCAAGCATGGGTCTCTTCCTTTTCTTGCAATTCCTTAAATATTTGACATATGATTCCATTGAAGGCACAACAACCAGCCTTC